>OX424569.1:22799949-23999949 GCA_949152475.1 Terebella lapidaria
TATTATTTCCTATATGTCCATAATTGATTCCTAAGCTGTAGAGTCGATAATAAGCAAGATATAAGCCATTTTGTGCTCTGACCTTGAAACTGAGGTCAGAGGTCAAATTCAAGGTCATGTGAATATTCAGCATATATCATTTCCTATATGTCCACAATTGATTCCTAGTCTCTAATATCAATATCAAGTGAGATATTAGGCATAATGTGTCCCATTATAAAGCATAGGAGAATTTAACATGGGAAAGTCGCATTTGGGCCGAGTTTGGGCCAAAATGGCCCACTTCGAGCGATTCAAGCGCAACGAAATTTATAGACATCATAGAAGTACATATGAGGAGTCCTATGTATCAAAAAGAAAAAAAGCAAATTTTGAGAAAATGGCCGCCGAAGTCCAAAATCAGGCATTTTTCGTCGAAAACGGCCGCCATTTTGAAAAAAATGCGAAAATCAAATTCTTGAATTATTTTTAGGTATTTTTCTGCAAAATTTCAGAAAAATTCGCCCGTAACCAACCAAAAAAGATAAAAATGTGGACGACGACGACGACGACGACGACGGACGACGACGGACGACGACGGACGACGGACGCAACGCCATGCCAATAGGTTATCGGACCAGAGGTCTGGTAACCTAAAAATGGACTCTGAGGTTTTGTGTCTTCCTGTACAACGATTCAAGAACTCGGTCAGCTAAGGGTTCCGGATTAAGTCTCGATAAAAAATGCGCTACACCTAGATTTTCCTAGATCTCCTCAGCCCTGCCCATATGCTTCAGATGTGTTTATTTGAAGTTTTAATTTTTTTAGTCTTTCGTCATTCGATAGAAATGTAGGGAGTCCTTACATTTCTATGGTCATTCACTGATTTACTTCCGTATCTACGCTGTTAATCGTTCTAAAATGTGAATCGTTACAGAACAATATACACAATGTATTTTTCTTACGCTGATGAATCATGAAGAACATCTTCAAAACGGGGAATTCCTTCGCTTGTTTGTTTGTTACGCTCCGTCTAAAGAAATCAATACCCACGCACAAGCACCTACCCCGGTTAGTATCACGTGCTCCAGCCGGCACTGACAGCGCTCTCACGGGATGTGTAGTTGTTTCGTGTTTACAAATATCTTAGTGCGTACATGTATATTATATGTATTTACTCCTATGAATGAATATATATTTTACTACTTTTGAAATGTATGTCTGATAGTTTAGTAATTTTTCATAACACTATTCAATTTACTTCGCCAAACATTCAGGCTAATATTGTACGTGTAATGACTAAACCTCTGCATGACAACTAAATAAACCCTTCCATCTGTGATAGAGTGACAAGGTGTGGGTGACGTTAGTTATTGGGGCATGCGTTAAGTACTTTACAACCACTAAACCACGCGGAGTGTAGCGGAGAAAAAGTAGACATCGGTCGATAATTTTGAATGTATATCTAGTTGAAATCTGTGTCATGGTGAGGCTTGTCGTGGCAAAATGTGAACTTGTGTGTACGCTACTTGATTCTTCCGGGTCAACCTGAGTCTACATACTTGGTAACGTTGGACGTAGTTCAGCTGAAACAGAAGGAATATTTACGGTCGTAAGCATTCGATAACGTGCAGATAAAAACTCGTCACGGATTGTTCTGCTAATGATATGATCGTGTTGAGCACAGGACATGGTGTACGCGAGTCCGTGGCCTGCTGGATCTGAGATAGTGAACAGCCTTTGTAAACCTTCGGATACCTTCGAGCTTCTCGAACAGGTAAATAATATATTCCCCCGTGGATGTATATATATTGTGTTCATCATGAAAAGTATGTCGATGATAGCATGCAATTAATGGATAAGCTTGTGATGATTGTTAACAAATCTCGAGGAACTTTTCACACCAAAAAAACTTCCGCGTTCTACCGTGTCATCCTCAAAATCATAACTGACCTGCACAATTCGAATTGTGATGTGTACATAGGCAGCAAACATTTTATAGGCTATCAGACATTGTGTCGGCTATAATAGTTGTGTAGGCTAACAAAACTTGTGTAGGCTAACTGAACCTAAATTATGTAGTCTAACAGTTGTGTAGGCTCTGTTATTTGGCTCAACGTATATATTTACCGTTTAGTCTGAAGTCTACCAGCCTACGATGTGTTAGATTTATTATTAATAGCAATAGCAGTTATGGTTCGAATACACCATTTATATAAATATATATTTATGTCGATGGGTACACTTATTCGACCAGTAAAGGGGGTGTCCGAGCGCGTCAATAACATCCGAGATTAATAATAAGGAAACTATTGTTGATGCAATGAGGAAAAACAGGAACCATTCAACCAGGCAAAGGAGTGCATGAGTACATGTACGTATGCGTTATGACATCTTGTCCATCATAGTATATAGTCGTTAAATAAATTGCTCACACTGTACACGTGTGTGCGAATGTTCGACAAAATTCTAGCCGACTTTGCTGTTACTTCCGAGACGAGACATTTGTCAACTGAGTACAGCTTTGTGTTCCTGGCATGTAATCGTAATTTATTATAAGAAAAAGCATACCAGGAAACTAGCGTGATCGATAACAGATACTCAAAGGTTATCAGTTCTGAGTCTGCCAACGATTCCTTATTCAAATATTCTTATATAAACACGATAGTACTAAAAGTATTGGTAATGTGTCGTGAGTCTCGTGACGTTCTCTTTGATGTCGATTCTTGATACGAATCATTTCATTTTGTGAGAGTCAGTATATTACGAGAAAAGGGGCACCCTCTTTGAAGGTATATGTTTGTTTTGATAAGCTCAATATCGCTAAGTTTTAAATCTTTTGCCTAACCCTAATGGAAAATCAAACTGTATGTGTTTATAGGAGAATATAGTGCATGACGGAACGGTATCAAGGCAGGACATACCGGCTGTGACGTCAGTGCCACTTTCCTGGATCAACCGATCATAGTGCGGGTGAACCTGGTGACGTCATGACAGCAGTCGAAATGTCCAGGATGTGGCTGCCGAGACCCACGCTTCATCGAGCCTTGTTTTACAGCCTGATGCTATCCCAGGTATTGATCTTTATTTGTTAATATCCCGAGCTGGTTTACATTCGAGTGCCTTTCGAGTGCCTTTTTTACAACATATAGATTTAGCAAACGTATACTATACTAGTATGTCAAACGCATTCTTAACATATAAACTTGAGAAACTGTTCGTTGAGCAGATGTGTCAAAGTGTGCGATAGAAGTACATGTATATTAATAGATACATACATACATGTCGCGCCTTGGGTACTTCTGATTTTGAGAAGGTGACAAATATTTTAACAAGCACTTTTATTGATTGACCTGTGATTTGACCTTTCCTCCATCAGTTGACCATGAGATCTGTCGGTTTGGTGGAAAGCACAAAGGGGGCGTACCCCGAGGTTGCTGGTTCGAATTAAGTCCAGTCCTGCCGCCCAAAATATATTTCATCAATCAATACATTGTCAATAAAAGCATATGCTATGCATACGTACATAAATATTGATCATTGGTAAATACATAATGCGAGTCAGTTAACACATTCAAAGTGGGACAACTTGTGGAAATTAAGAAGCTATGTACAAGTTCATAAGGGGCCAGTCATTATTTATCAGGATGGATTTTTCGAGAAATGAGTTTTCAAAGTTTGACCCCCCACCGATATCGAAAAACAATGTATGACCCCCCCCCCCCCCCCAAGATCGAAAATGAAAGTGTGACCCCCCCCCCCCCCCCCCAATCCCCATGTACATATACAAGGCCATAATACACAAATGATGACAATTATAAGGAGCCAGTATCATAATATATATGATACTTGAATGCTGTTTTAACACTTCATTTAAGTTTCTATTAAAACAATTGCGACGTTTATCAGTGACGTTTGTCACTGGATATTATGAATTTGTGGTCGTCGCGTGTCCACCATATCCATTGCTTCAAGTGTGACTCTGAAATTTGCTGGAGGAATGAAAAAATCCATGAATCTTATATCTTCCTTACGGACTAACTGGACCCCAGAGCGAACTCGGAAAGATTATGACTCTTCCACATATCATTGATGAATCAGACCATCCTGAATATGTGTTGGCTTCATGATGGGTTCATAATGTTTCGTGATGACCCGCGATTGTCTATCAATGTCCTAGCCATCAAGAAAGTCAGGTACATCCGATTCACTATAGCGTCATCCGGGTCGATCCAGGACTATTTTGCAATCATGGGTGGAAAGGCCCATGTTTTGTTCATGGCGGTCCAAGACAGTCCTGAGCTCACCGAGGATTATCCTCAGTGGCCGGGGTTCCTGTGTTGGCAACGTGTTGAGTGGAAAATCGGTCTGTGGTTTTGACATGTTGGTTCGGGGTCATTGGATTTTATGACATGTTGGTCAGCATGGTATGGGCCGCGTGATCCAATGTTAGTCTGTGACTGTGCCCTGCATGTTGATCATCCTAGCTGGCACCATATTCAGCTGCAGTGCTGCTGTTTACTACTGATGGTCCATAGTCTGGGGGTGATGAGCGGTTGAACCATCAGTCCATGTTGAATTGATTGTTTTCACCTATTAATTCACTATTTCAACATACAGAATTTCCAAAATTAACTAAAATCCCCCCCCCCCCCAGTTCCATTGATTATAAAAGTATACCCCCCCCCCCCCAATACTGTTGAAAATGAAGGTGTGACCCAAAGGTTTTACCCCCCCCCCCCCCCACCACCACCACCACCACCCCCGGCCCCTAATTACACAATTAGTGTCGAGTAGCTCTCATTACATTATACATGTAAATCATACAATGTGATGACAACGTTTTATATTGGAAGGGATGTCACTGGGTGGTTGCGCTTGACATCCATGTAACGTTAATTACTAGATTATTTTACAGATTTGTGCATGTATCACACAAGGGTATATCATTTGTGAATTAAAATATATATTGAGCAAAATCTACATTTCACTTTGATATTGACTTCATTTGAAATTATTGAGTTATATCACATATCACCATATCTTAAAATGTCATACATGACCATTGATTGTAATTGTTCCAGATGTGAATATAAGACCATACAATGACTGCACGGTCATTCATCAATGGGTAAAACCCCGTGGGGATTTCTTTTTTGGTCTGACACTGGCCGAGCCATACCATAATTATTATCACACATGCGGTTTTGAGAAAGAACTCAACATTTACAAAGAAACATCGGGGATTCATGCTAATTCAAGAGCACTTGAGCGAGTCTATCCATAGTGGATTTGTTGCGAATTCATGACTAGTTCAAGTGGTATCGTGTCATCTGCACATAAATAGATAACAATTAGATGGGCATGTATAATTATTGTCGTTCGTGAGGCCGCTTGCGCGGGTGTTAGGTTCAATATAGCAAATACTATCAATGAATCAAATCCATTCCGACACTGAATACAGTACGACAATGTGTGTACACACGGTACATGTGTACACACGCTACTTTAACATGATACAATAAATTGATTCCGTTGAAGTGTGTTGGATTTTGCAAATGACGATTCGAGTGGTGACCTTGAATTTGACGTACGTTGACCTTGAAAGGTCGATACGGTTACTAGTACCTTTGTCGGAAAATACGTCCCTTCGGATTCTGTCAGCTTATAAATGTACATTTCTCCAGGAACCTTTCTGGCCCTTTAGCAAATTGTTCACATATCCGGGTTATAAGCGCGGTTGCTGTTGTAGATATAGTATACATATATAGTGTGTATTCGAGCGGTCATGGTTCATATTGAGTATATTGATACGTACAAGTACAGAACTGCAGCAATATCTCTTAGCACTATCAAGCACATGTTTTATTCGATTTCCAGTTTACGGGGATCATCTCTGAAACGACGACTGAAACATCTGCAAATTCTACAACTACAGATAGTGTTAACACCACGGTAACCACGGTAACCACGCCAATGGAACCGACGACCACACCACTCGAGTGTGGAGTAGGCGAAGAAAATGTCATGGGTGTGTATAGCTTTTTAATAATCTGCATTTGATTTGGTAATCTAGTAGACTCCTTCCGTTATCAGGCTATATTGGGGTTCATCGTGTGTTAGAAAATATAAGTAAGTAAGTAAGTAACTGTAGATCACAAAGTGCAGGACACCAGAAGAACTGTTAGTTCATCGGGCTGGTGACCATGACACAATATTTTGTGGAAGGAAAGGGTGTCACTGTCGCACAGCATTTAGTAAGAAACAGTAGGATTCTAGACATGAGTAAACCCACCAGAGGGCCAACTAATGCGGTGTCGGAGCGGGTTCTATTCAAATGATAGGAGATGTGATTATATGTCGCGGGGTAAGCCTAGCGTAGCGGGGTGGATTCCTCGCCAGGACCTCGGCAGCGGCCGGGTGAATGACGTTGTCATCCGATCATAAGGTAGTCATATGTTTTAAGATTTGTCGCTGCGGAAAAGTGACGACGTACCGTGCCATTCGTTTTGAACGGTGTGCATGGATTGGATTTCACATTACTTTTCATACGACATGATATGTTCGTAATAATGACAATAACTTTCAGGCCTCATTCGAAATTGACCATATATACGCGTATTATATTTTATTTTGATGATTCAATTTATCATTATCGGAAATGGCATTCAGTACATGTGTTCATATATCTCGGGATATGTAGAATTTTCGAAGACAGTAGTGACTGGTCACACTGAAACCATAACAGCACGACAGCAGGATATTACAGAGCGTTCTATAGAACGTATGACTACGTACGACTAGACTGTGATAGATAGCTATTGCCTGAGAATGTAGAACATTCTACACTATCTGATATCACCACATCACCGCGTCATAGCGTTAATTGGGCGAATAGCACTAAAATTAGGGAACCATTGAGGCCGAGGATACTTAACATTGCGCGCAATGAACTGCGATGTGGTAGGCTTATCGTAAAATCGTGAGCAAAACTGACTTCCTTATCTGTAAACTACATTTCACTTGCTATCGTAATCAGCTGTGTATCGCCAGTTAAGTTCAGCGAACAGTATTAACACATCCGCGTCATCCTATATGTTTGCTTCAGAATTTACATGATTGTGCATGTCCGAGTAGGATAATAACAAACCAAAAGCTCCAGATATTGAATGTGTTCGCACATGTCCAGTTTATATGATATCTGATTATTTTTTAAATTGATCGCTCTTGATTGAGTAATATGAATCCAGTACAAAATTACAATGTAAGATTCAAATTAAGACTGTGACAAAAAAGAAGCTGTTTCTTCGTAATAATACAATATAACCAAATTATTTGACGTAGACCAAAGAGTTTACCACAACTTTAAACACTTTGCGTAGACTAAGCGTTCGTATTTATACTCTGATTTTTCTAACTCATTTACACTGTTTTTCGCTAATATTTTCGTGATGCTAAACGCTATCGTTCTATAACTTGGCATACTTCATCTGGGAGTCAAACGACAATTTTCTACAAAATTTCAGAGAGCTATCGCGAAAATTGAAAAAGTTGGCAATCTACCCCAAGATTAAATTTAGCCCTATTATATAATTCTGAGCCCGCACACAATTTTGTACATTTGCTCGGTTTTGTAGCGGAGCAATGTTTCAAAATCAACATGTTTGTGTAGAAAACACCCCAGTGTATATCTTCTGATTCAAAGTTACAATAAAATTTCGAATCCTGGTGGATGTAAACGGGACCAATTCCTCGAATATGCTCAGATTCTCGAGATCCCGTATTGGGCTGAAATTTAACATTGAGGTAGATTGCCAACTGTTTCATTTTTCGCGATAGCTGTCTGAAAGTTGGCAGAAAATTGCCGTTTGACTCCCAGGTGAAGTATGCCAACGATAGCATTGAGCATCGCAAAAATATCAGCAAAAAACAGTGTAAACGAGTCAGAAAAATCAGAGTTTTTTTTTATAGGCTCATTTATTACTGATTTACAATAATAGTAGAATACTGAATGTATTTCAGATGTGTGTGTGTGCAAGTCCGGTTACTATAACGACACCGGCACATGTCTACCTTGTACTAACGTCACGGATCACTGCCTCACGTGCACACGTGAGAATAAGATTGGTGAAGTGAAGTGTACCGAATGTAACGGTACAATGTATCTGCACGAATCTAAAAGAACGTGCCACGAGAAGTGTCCAAAGGGAAGCAGAGATGTTGAGAAATCTAACGGTACAATAAACCGTTGTCAAACCGTAAGTGCCTGCACATTTCGAGATGGTGAATGGTATGAAGTTTGCATAGCCGTGCCGATTGCCGGAGCTGCAGTGATTGTCGGGATCATTCTGTTAGTACTTTATCTCGTCAAGAGGAGAAAGCCTACTGACGCAAGGAATAATCCGCGAGAAATGGAGAGAAGACCAAGCGTTCTTCCGAACCCCTTCGACTCAGACCATCGCGCGGACTCACCCCGGATTCCACAGACCATCATTGAAGAACCGGTAAAGATAATGTTGATGATCCAGCAATAATAATAACAATAATAAATAATAACAGCAACAACAATAATTTCATATGTTCAATAATAAACCATGGGGTAAGTCCGAATATTGAAGGGAAATTCCGAGACATCTCGTATTGTTGTTGTTAATTACTGCTGCTGCTGCTGTTTTTGTTGTATAATTACTCATGTTTCCTTCATATTACAGGAAAATGTTCCTGTACCAGAACCAACTCCTAAGCCCAAACCGCAGCCAGCACCAAAACCTCAGGATGACCCTCAGGAATACTACGGGAACGCCTCAGCTTTCCAACCAGCGCCAAAACCATCGCGTCACTTGCCAGACGAGGATGACGAGCCACAAGAAGATTACGTGAACGTCACAAAACCCATGCACTTGTCAAGGAGTGTGCCCAATCTTCAAAATACCGTGCCACCCCCGCCTGGATCTGGTCATACAACGAAACAACCCCCGGGCTACGTTAACATACCTTCACTGCCTCACAGCTGTTCTACACCGTCTGATTTAAAAAAACATAGTTACATCAACGTTAAGAACGACAAGAATGTCCAATCTGCGGCTGTGATCAAACACAAGTCACGTCACAGGAAACGAGAAACGCTGGATGGACCACCAGACGGCTACGAAAATCAAGTTTTTGACCCTCAGGACGATAGGATTTACGGGAACGCGTAAGGATATCCGAGGAACTATTTTACGGAACGGCCGCTGTGACGCGTGAGGATATCTGAATCCTGGAGATATCTGAAGAACTACTGTCAAATTCATTGTCCAATTTGCAGACCGTATTTATTGGCCGGTTGTGGAAAATGAAAGCAGGGAACATTGTCTTCATTGTGTAAGCCGTTCTGAATGCGTGGCTAAGACACGGTATTGTATTGTGACATATATATATGCGCATTTCTACAGTAATATTTCGACGGTTAGACTGATCTGATATGTGACGTGGGTGTTTCCATAAGTAATCACCGACGAAAAACGACACTTCTGTAAGCTGATGGGTAGGCATAATAATAATTTTGTGGTTCAAGGACTATGTTCGCATCATGTTTGATGCTTGTTTTGGGGTATAATACATCGATATGTAATTATGCCCGTTGGCTTGTAAATATATTGAGGATCCAATGGCTTTCAAATGGTACGTTTGTGTCGGATTATATGACTTTTGTGTTTGTGTTTGTTGAAAGTGCCAATTTCCTTGCGTCGTACGTGGTAAATATATCTTATGAATGCCTCAACATATATAACATTGCAATAATTATAATTATTTATCACATTGTAATTGTTTTAATTACCATATGAATGTAATATTCCAGACATCAGTATTATTCATTCTTATAATATGTGTTAGTTCTATCTTAGTGAATGATACTGTTCTAATGTGGGATATATTATACACGTATTACCACCTTTTTCATAATTTGAATTCTAATAAGCTCGACCATGGAAATATTTTGAAAAAAATGACACTTGTAAAATAACTGAATAAATTGATTACAATGGTGATTTGTCCTCATTCATTAGTTTTATTATGAATTTAGTATGAAATAACCTGGAACCCGGATTATATTTCAAATGTTCCTTCACATGCAAATCATATTTTAGCATTTCATCATTCACTTCCTCTGCATTGTACATTGTACATTTTCTTGCGAGTTCTTCTTGCAGACAAATCTGCAGGCCCCGATTGCTTATGAGACTTATTCTTAACGCCTCTAATTAGGTGCTAATTTAAGAAATTTATACATATTCTGATGTTTACACGTAATTCATGGGCCTTAAATTATGATGCATGATTTAGCATTCGAACTAAATCAAAAACTGTTCTGGTTACTAGATACTGGCTACTTTTAACCGTACCACAATAATATTTGGTGGTGACATAACATGATTGGTAACAGGAAGTACATAATACTGTAGTATCTACATTAAATATACATATATACATCATCTACACTTGTTATTCTTTATTTATCATTGATCAATAAAAAAAACGTAACACGCCAGTTTTTGTTGTAACATTCACTTTATGACGACGTTAGTAACAAAAACTACCAACAATTCGACATTAGAGACATGGCACATCATAACCACATCCGCAGGAATTCAGAAAAAAAATCGTTTGAAATCTGGTAAATGACACGGAGTTATTGCATTTCATTCCCAATCCCCCATTAGTTTTTTGTCAATTACATTAATTCCGCTTTACTTATGAACTCATGAAAATTTATAACATCACTAAAAAAACTATATGATGCACTATATGTTTACTCATCGATACGGAGGCCTCACATTGGTATGGCAAATGTCCTGCACCAACAACCGAGCACAAAGATTATTGACGTTTTGGTATGTGTTGAAATACTTCATAGTACGGTTACATATATATATATTATATATAATATTAAGTTACATATATATATATCGCGTTAGGCCTACACACTTGGTATTATTCATTGGATCCGCCATTGCAGACGGATCGGTGTGTTTACTTTATATTTGTGCTAATTTAACACTTTATTCTATACGCGATGCATTACAGTGGGCTGGGACACATAAAAAACAATTATCTCGTTATATCGAGGTAATTAACTCGTTACATCAAGAAAGTTATCTCGTTTTATCGAGATAATTATCTCATCGATATTTTCCTCGTTATATTGAGATAATCATATTATATCGAGATCTTATCTCGTTATATCGAGATGGTTGTCCCCTTAAAATTATAGTAATATGAATTCCTAGATCAACCACCGTAATGCATAATTGCGAATATTCTCAAATAAGTTTCCAAACTGGATGCCAGTATATCTTGGTACGAACCAATCATGAAAAAGTCAGCGTACAGACTACAGACAGGTTAGAAAAGATTCTTATGTCGATGCAACCTGATTTACTTGTATTGGTTTCCAGAACCGTCGTAAAATAGTCTTGTGAATATTGTAAATATATTTGGAACTTTTTGTTCAATTGGCTTAGCTGTGAATCATCCTCTATAAATGAAGTGTACAGTTACAGTACCCGAAATTTTCAATTTCGCATACAATTTTCCTGACTTATCGTCCTAACTTCGGATTACTTCGCCATACGTAGGACAGAACGGTACCCATTTCCCCCAAGTCCATTTCCTGATGAAACCCATTCCAAACGGCAGATCATACATTCGAAACAGCGCGCGCTTGGTTTCCATAGCGACGCCGGGAGTGGCACGTGCGTTGATGTCGCGGTACTCCTTCCAAACCGCCAGGCCTCGCTCCTTATCAGTGCCTGCGATACGTGGTACAGATAATCCAAAATTATGTTTACAGTGCACGTGAAGATATAATTTAATTGCAGAAATAAATGCACAGGCCTGTTGGAGTGTCGGTGACGAGAAAAAAATTCAAGGACGTCATCCAACTCTGACCCCTGTTTTTTTCATCCATTTTTAGTTGCTTGAAATTTTCACAGGTTTCATCATTTAGCGGCCTAATTGTGAGAAATTAGAATTTTTTTCCAGACAGTAAACAAAACAAAGCCCAATTGGCCTTTAAAAAAACGTCAAAATTTTTTTTTTTGAAATGAATCCTACGGCGGTCGGCTACGGATCCCAATGATCCACGTTCATTTCCATCAGATTTATACTGAGGGCGAGATATAACAATAGTTTACTGTCTTGTTTACTACACAAACTGTTCTGATTGGAGAGACATTTTTAGAGAAGTTTTGAAACCTGCTGAAACTACCTGCTGAAGAATTACCGCGATTAGCAATGGGGTCAGTTTGGACGATGTTAACTTCAGTAGGGCTCATGCCTGAGATATTAGGCCCAATGCGTGCGAAAATTAACTGCAAAAAACTTCCCAGTAGTAGATCTACGTGGAAACCCACGAAAACATTTTCGTAAGAGAAAAAATGCGTTCTAAGAGTTACCCTTACAATTTTTACGGTTTGGCATATTATTGTACACACACCTGGTATTGTGTTATCCAGAAAAAAGCCCATCACTCCTCCAACTAACATCGAGGTGCTGAGCATCACTTGGAATATGTTATCAAGGGTCTGAACACCTTCATTCGAACAAGTTTGAAATGTCAACGACACAACGATTCAACAACAGTCAGGAATTACAGCTTCATGTACTACATGTAGAAAGTTCTGTTACCAACGGACATCTATCTCAAGATACTATACGCATTTATTGGCAGCCGATCCAAGGGCAATCATGCCCAGTAAATATTTATCATGAGAATAAATATACTAAATGTTAATCAGAACGATGATGACAACGGTCCATACAATAATCTGACATTCGTGTGAGCCTGGTACTTTATAAGACCGTACTTACCCGTGTGTATATGCTGTTTGTTTGCTCCAACCCACTGAGGTACTGTCAGACCCACAAATAGAGAAAAGCCCACAATGAAGAGATTTCTACCAGAGTTCATATCCACGTGTTGCAGATTTGAAATTCCCACAGCAACGATCATTCCTTCGCCAAGAAAAAAAATACATGGTTTACGGGTCAATAAACCATAAATGACTAAACGTGTAATTCTCTAATATAACAATAGCAGTTTACTGTGAGGCAGTGAGATTGTCCCTCCTTTGATTCGAGTCATCAAAGGAAGGACTCAAATCATCACAAAGCCTCACAGATACCTGTTATTATTATTACTACCAGTTGTCAGGACTCAAATCATCACAAAGCCTCACAGATACCTGTTATTATTATTACTACCAGTTGACATGAACACATTTCGTCTATTTACATCATATTTCATTGCAAAGCCCAACACATACTGTACTGTAATAAACTGAATGATATCTGATATAGGCCTACCATTATTATACCGTACCTAACTGAAGTTGTTCTTTATGTAAATATACGGTATGCCCAACAAATTGAACAAGCTAAGATTTATCTGGCCTCCGCCCTCAGTGTTGCAGAATGGGACCATTTCAAGTTCAGACCACAACAGAAAATGTCATTGACGATTTACTACTGCAGTATTTAAGCCCTGATTTGCGGTGTAGCCTGCATGCATGTCGTCAGGGTATTTTGGATCAAACTATCAATTATCGATAACACCAGAAATCTAGAAATAATGTATCCGGAACTGACCGAAAAGGATGAAGAACGTGGCAGCTATGACGGGGTCGGGAATTGTCACGAACAATGCCCCAAACTTGGTGAAAACCCCAAACACGATCATGAACAGGGCCGATACGTAAATCACACTGCGGCTGCCCACCTGGGAGACGAAATAAAACACAAACTAAAATGGTAATAAGGAAATCATCGAATTCAGCGTTATAATAATTGATATTCTAAATTTTCTTAAGCACATAGAGGAGGTATTTCTAACTACTCTAATGTAGGTGGGTGTGATAGAATTGGATGACTGACTCAGACTCTGTGTCAGGCAGGGTTATTACGACACATTTAGTTAGATGTTTAAACATAATATTACGACCTTTATGACAAAATCAAACACTATCAAGCTCAAGCTTCACTAGAGATTGTATGAGAAATGGATGAATTTGGTCAATACTAGTATCCGATTATATGTGTGCCTGCTTTGTGGGAATGAAAGAGTGTACAGCTATATCACTGTCTTGGTCATTGCTCTCCACACATTCAAGGATATAGGCCGTTGTTGGATAGTTCCAGTTGACGTACATGGTTCAGTGTTGCCTACCTTTGTGAGACCGATGACGCCGACGTTGATGCTGGTCGAGGTTGTCCCGTTTCCTGTACCCAGGAGTCCGTCAATGATCGATCCTAGACCCTCAACCATTATCCCTTCATGGGGTCGTAAAGACGGTGTAAGTTATGGAATGTTCGGGTACATCAGTTCAATATAGGCCTACATGTCTCACCCACCTCATTAGAAAGCGATCATGTTCTCAGCCACCACCCTCCCCGCCTCCCCCAAAAAACGAGAGAGAAAAAATATACTTGGGCCGACAGGGCTTATAGTTGTATTAGCGATCTTACGTTAATACGGTTACGGATGCGTGAATTCACAACTGAATATATAATCCACCAATGGGCTAGCAAGAAGAGGACGGTCACGGTCTGATGGCGTTCGTCGTGACCGTCATGTCTCTATTTTCAATGACTAATGAGGACTGAATATGTAAATGCCGTAAGACTTTGTTATCACGCGTGGAAAACTGTTTAATTTGGGACTGAACTTACATATGAAAACAACACATGAGTACATGCTTATAAGATATATTTCCCACAGATCATTCAAAAGTTAAACTAAAGTTGAATGTTTGTGAAGGAAAACATACTTTTCTGTCAAATCATTGAAACAAAGTGTTATACGAAGCATTGCTGATTCATTGTGATGTGATCGATATCAGACTCAAGTCAGGGAGGTGAGGGATGTTAGCACGTTATTACAGTACTAACTGATTGTGGCCACATGGGTTCCCTCAGACTTTGAATGTACGTGTCAATGACGAAAAGATATTCGTAATTTTACTCGTGGAAATGGACGCATGTAAAGTATAACATTTCTGATGATCTTGGAGTGGCGAGAGTATTGGACTTGCAGAAGTGTCGTTTTTCTATGATCATGGTCGAAATTGACATGTTTTTATCAATATACATATATTAGGTTTATAACTGTAGCATACTTTCCGTTAGGACCCAGCCCCAAAACCTATCCCGGTGCATACACTCATGTACATGTACGCGTCCCCTTCCACGCTCTAGATTACGAACATTTTCAATGGATGTTTCAAAATTTATAGAACATTGCCGTTTGCCTCTCTGGTGCATTATGCCAATGTGCACGATGATATTTTTATCCGTTACTGAATCGCGGCCAAAAAGGAGTTTATTCAGTGAATTTTGCTCTTTGTTCTACGGCATGCATGCCCAGAACGAACATTAGTGTTCTTCAACATTGCAGTTGTTTATATCGGGTGATCATTCCCGGCGCTTTGCACGAGTTGTGCTCATCGAAATTGCCTCATGCATATATTCGTCACATTAGTAGATTCTCCTCATTGAAAATAGAGACAGAACGGTCACGACGAACTCCATTAGACCATGACCGTCATTTTCTCGCTGTCCCATTGGTTGATTATATATTCAGTCGTGAAATCACGCATCCGTAACCGTATTAACGTAAGATCGCTAGTATGAGCATTCTAAAGTCGGCGCATAATTTATTGGCGCGAACATATCTCATGAAATCTCGGAATTTACTGATATGAAATTCAGGCAACGTTTGAACAAGACTGTGACCAAAGTTGCTGACGTGAATTTGAAGTTTGTTCTTCACACAGAAAATAATTATTTCAATAAATATGATTTTAAATGGGATTTTACCATTGTAACAATGAGCGGGAAAGCGGAACGTCAAAACAGTGGTGAATGCCAATGCAACAGCTCATTAATGCAAAGAAATATCATTGGTCTGACCAGTGGTGTGCAACGGTCTGAAAAGTAACATGTAATCACTTATCCTGTTCAAAAACTGATAGTGGTTCATATTTTGATGGCTCGGAAAGGTTGGGAATGTTGGTTTATATTTGGGTGTGAAACTGTATATCAGGCCGAACAGGACATAAATTATATATTTGACTGCAGTACATTGTTATCTCGCTAAACAGACGAACATATTCAGTTTTCATCAATATATGAATTGAGGATTTATGGTGTCTAATTTTTGACCAGCTTTGTATCGTGCCCGGCTATGCTCACGTTGCTCTGGCCTTCGAGTCCAATTAAAATCCTCTGAGCTCAGCTCAGTTCTGGTCAAGGGACTGTCTCAAAGAAGCTATGGAATATATTCCAGAAAAATGATAAAATGTTTGTGCTTCATTGCGCTGTTGATCATTCATTTGAAGTCATTCAAATTTTGTTCCTGATAATATATTTTCAACGCATGTATTCCTTAACAGATGAGCCAAAATATCCGTAACCTATAACACATGTATACATACATGTATAATATCTATGCGCGTAATATGAAGTTGTCGTTCAAAGTCAATGACGAGATCCACATTGATCGGGTCGTCATACATCTGGGTGAAACCAGCAGTTCAGATTCGGACTGAAGAATTACCGTGAATATCGTGTGATTGTGATTTCTTTAATGCGAAATATATGCAAGCACGAGCAATAGAATGAATTTTTATCATTATAACTTCTTTGAGAAGACCCCTATTCAAATCGGCTATTCCGTTGATTTGACTCAATCCCATACAGCATCAAAATGGCAAGCTAGAATAAGCCAGTTCGGAAATGTTTCTAGGTCAGGTCAAGTGGTATAAACAAAACATTCGTACACACCATGCTCAAACGCGAGTGACGCGGTGAACTCGAAGTAAACAAAGTATATAGTATTGTACAGGCGAAATCGAGTAATGTGTTGGTGACAGTGACTCGACAATGGTAGCGTGACAGCATGGTTCGGCTATGTTTATACCGCTTGACCCCGACCCAATTCCACTGACCTGACCTGAAAACATTTCCGAACTCACGTATTCCCATGTTAAAACCCCATAAGGATATATATTTTCCTAGATTTACCCACGAGAAACGCACACGACAGAAAAACAGCCATTGTTTCACAATGGTCATGGTGCCGTTTTCACTTTATATAAATTTCATTTATTACAAGTCAGCATATTCCGAGATATGACCAGATAGGTTCTCGCCAATAAATTATGCGCCGACTTTAGTACGGAAGTTCTGAAAGGACATGGTGAAAAAATAATATCTCGTATATAAGACATATTATTTAGTATATACGACTTGTGTGTATCTCGTATACACGACTTGAGTATCTCGTGTATATACGACATTACTATCAATGAACTGGCAATTCGCATTTCGTCAGTAGTGCGAATTGAATCTACATCGCTGGCATCTATGGAAGACCACTGACGATGCGAATTGCAAATGCATTGATAATTATGTCCTATACCGAGATGCACAAGTCGTATACGGGTGTACACAAGCCGTATATGATATGTACACAAGTCGTATATATGTTGAATATGTTGAATTTTTTATGACTATGATGTAGAAAGTGTGCAAAATGTCTCATGAAAGGAGTCATGAAGGATTATCGTCATCCTGACCGAATCATTTACATCAGCCCGAGATTTGTTGAATATTTGGGGAAAAAACATTGTGGTAAATACCTGATTTGCCCTCAATGTGTGTTTACATGAAGTAAAACGAAATTGAGAAAGTCTTGGGACACCATATCCATGAAAACATTGGAATAAAAGCATTATCCGACGTTTCGTTAGGATTATCTAATTTAAAGCTATTATTCAATATACCGGTATGAGAAAAAATATATCCTCGATATATAATATGAATGACATAGTAGAAAATCTATGAACTATTGAGAATCCCTGTATATCTAGTACATCTTGGTACCAAAAATCTAATGATTGGCGAATTTTTGTGCTTGTGAGTTATGAATATGCATGACTGTCATTATATTCCACTGGTATTTATTCTTGACATACAATTAAGAGCAAACGTTTCAATATTCGCTCAAAATAAATGTCGGCTACCAGAAAATTGGTACCACAAAAACGAACTATTTTCGTTACTATTTCGAGAGAAACCACCTAAAAAAATGAACGAGAAAAAAAACATTTACACTATAACTTCTTTTATTACAAACTTTTTTTTATAAGAAAGTACTCACATGGCTCCCATTGACTTCGTTATAACGAGAGTTGACTGTACCTCTATTGACGGCGTGTACTGGAGGGGGCGGAGCTCCGGTCAGTTTGGCGCATGCGTGGTAATCCCCCACTGATTCGACAGTCGTGGCGATAATACCGGACAGAATTGCAAACACAGCAGATATGCTCACTGTCGGTGTGCCCCATTGTACTATAGAGTAAACAATATCGACATTTGCAATTTATGACAAACTCATTAATTGAACTTAACTGACAGTATTGCCGAAAACACATGCATATATTGACAAAATACCCATCTTCATGGTGATTCGATGAGGTCTAATAAACTGATTTAATCAGGTGATGGCTTTTGTATGATAAAATATGTTATTCATCTAAAACTTCACGATGGAAATCCGACCACAGAGGAGCACACATACGAGGATACGGCACTCTGACCCAGGGAGAGTTTGCCAGGGCCCCAAGTCGCAGGTCTGTCCGGGCCTTATACCCCCACCCCTCCGGCTCAGCTGGGAACACCCCGGCAACCGTCAACACGTAACATAGCAACCACGCCAGCACCACCGCCAGGATTATCTGTCACGTGGGATATGACGTCATTATTATAATTATTCGAATTTCACGAATAAGAGGAGGTTGATATGTAGCATGCTATTATTCAATCTAATATGAAAATAGTGCATCAGTTTGTATATGTTTTGGTCATAAATACAACAAGAAACACAAATGTTCATTGACAATTATGGCTCTGTCTGAAGTGTACAGATACCTGTTACTGTTTATTGTTGTATATACATGGGATGGATACTCACAGGGAACATTTTGAAGACCTTATAGCGAGTTGCAAAACATCCCTTATCTCTGGAGTAACCACAGCAAGGGACATTGATATTACCCATGTATTGTGAAAATATCACCATCAATGCAATCGTCCTGACGACAAATAATTAAACAGTATTCGTTTGACCATTTGTATCGATTATCGGCCATATTTCATTCACGTGTTCCGCAGCAAGTCTTATACATGTATATGTCGTTCATTACAACTATTGAACACTCCTCACGTCTCATCTCACTTTATATCTATACGGTGATTATACGTGTAGTAAGTTTGTAGGAATAAGTACTAGTTATTATGTTATGTACACGCTTAGTATGAATGTATTCACGGACAGTACTCACGCGATACAGATCCACCACTGCCCGGATGCGAATGCGGATGCTGATTTGAAGAGGGACAGTCCGAGCAGTGTGACGGTTGGACAGATGCACAGCGGACCAATGAAACGTAACATGATACCAACCAATCCCGAGGCGCCCATCAACACTTCAAACATGGCCGCACACATGATCGAACCCTGGATCTAAGATCATTGGCAAGTCGAACTGAATCGCTTTTAAAATAAGATATATGGATTCTCACAGTGGACCAACACGATCATTCACATGTAGCAGACACATATGCATGTGGTATTTCTTACTTCTCGAAGACGAGTTTTCCAGATTTCCTTGTGCTCTTCACTGGCGGCCAGAATATAATCCGAGCCATTCTGTATCTTTGTTGTATTCATCATCTCATCTGAAAAATATATTGCTAATTATTAGCATCTTTATGCATATTAGAGAAAAAGCAATTTATCAACAATTGACACTCGTTTGAGCACACATTAAAAGTGCATAGATATGCATTTTTAATGAAAAAATAAGGATATCCTAAAACAGATTATTACAAAAATTCCTCATGCTCGTGAATTCACCACGAGGTCCGAGAAAAAATATTCATGTCACGTGACAACATTTGAACCAATCACCACGCTGTTCCCACTTCAAGTTATAAGAAATGGTGCTGGCTTACCTTGAGTGAGTATGTTGTTTGGACAATTCCACTGTGGTAGGCTAAGGTATGACAGTGTAGGAACGAGCACGGCAAACGTGCCGCCTTGTACTATTGGTAATCTAGACAAAGAACATCTCAGTTTGAATATATTACAAAAACGTCAATGTCTTCTCTACAGTCGCTGATAAGTGACATTGTAAAAAACATTTATTTATTTCTCGAAGTTATCCTGAATGATACATAATCCACATAATTTATGCAGAAATAACATTTCTTATGCAGAAATACGTTTTTTATGCGGAAATAATGTTATTCCATGGCAATAATATTATTTACTTCTGCCGTGTGTGAGATACTTACTAAATACTGCCTGCACGTGCTTTTATCTTTCTCTTGGTCGATGGGGTAAATAACGTTAATTCCGCAAATATAATATTATTTCTGCATAAGTAGCCTTATCTTATCTTATCTTATCTTATCTTGATAACTTTATTTACGCAGAGATAACGTAATTTACACGATAATATTATCTGCACAAATTATGTGAATTATGGACAAGTCAAGATTACTTCAAAAGATAAATAGGTTTTTTCTTCGCAGTGTCACATATCAGCCACTGTACTTAGTAAAAAAAACAGGAACAAATTGATTAATGTCTATTTTACTTGTCATAAAATATATTCATACACCGAAATCTGTCCCATGTCAAATCCATACAATACTGTACTACGATGGCTCCTAAATACGGTGACAACGATTT
The DNA here is from genome assembly GCA_949152475.1 of Terebella lapidaria. Taxonomy (NCBI): domain Eukaryota; kingdom Metazoa; phylum Annelida; class Polychaeta; order Terebellida; family Terebellidae; genus Terebella; species Terebella lapidaria. Next base: position 22,820,726 of record OX424569.1, read on the forward strand.
TCTCATTGTTTGAAAGTAACATTACGAAAATAAATTATTAAATTTCATTTGTGGAAAATTTTAGGTCATGGCGCAAATCTTCTTGTCGCGACTAGAATTATTTCTTTGGCGACTGGAAGATTTACTTCGTGACAGAAATATTTGTGTTATAGCACAAATAAGGCCTGTAAGTGCCGTGTCACATTTTATTCGTAAAATGACGTATTCAGGCACGTTTTCTTTTGCACAACTTCAGAAGCACCATACACAAATATTATTAAGAATATTGTTACAGTTAGTTTTTTCTTAATCACACTTGCTCCGAACTACAACATGCCACCATTTATAATAATGAGCGGATATTTTTTCACAGTCAATTCGCTTTTTTTTTTAACTAAATTATTTTTATGATGGTATAACCAATACTGTACTAAACATATGTCACAACATATATATAGTCACGAACACCACCGAGGTTCGTATACTAGGGTAGCATTATGACGTGGTGGGCTGCACGATACCACCATAACCACCACCACCATAACCACCACGGTTATGGTGCTGCTGTGCGGGCGGATTTATAAGACATTCGGTGACACTACTGTGATGAGGTATACCTCTTTTTCCTGGGGTCGCCGTACACTAGTTATGTAGTTTCAAAGAAGTAAACATTTTTCTCCCGTCAAGATCGTGATCTTGGAACGTATTTATAAACATACGGTTTTCATCTTTTTTACATTAAATAAAATTCGTAAGAAGAATGCATTTTTATTTCGTCAGCGATCGTAGGAACGGGTCAGGACCAAAGTACAAACATAAACATATGAACATACGTTTTTCATCCTTTTTAAATGGAACATTTGTAAGAAAATGCATATTTATTTCGTCAGCGATCGTAGGAACGGGTACTAACAATGTACGAACATGCATAGTCCAAATATATAGAATTTCACGAATCGGGCCGAAATTTTTTTATTTTTTTTTTTAGACATGTGTTTTAGGCTTTATTATATCAGTTGGACACCTCTGAGTCTGGAAACGAAAGAAAAGTTGTTTGAGATATGCATTTGAAAATTTGGCAGAAAAATCACATGTCACCAGAAAGGTCAAATCACTAAAATAACGTGCCGTTTTAAATCTCGCTTACATGCCCTATATTTCTGTCTCGACTAAAATGGTTTTCTCGTGACACAAATGTTTAGGTCGCGTAAATATTCGTGTCAAGACAGGATTATTTGTTTCACAGCTAGAAAGATTTCTTTCGCGACCTAAATATTTATGCGTACAGAAATATTTGCGCTGCGTGTGAATGTATTTATTTATTTTCGTATTTGTTACTGCCGAAAAAACGAGAATAATCATGTCATTTATGAGCCATCGTACTATCTATTATACACGTAATACGTTTGCTCGTAGTATGTAGTCCAGCGACGCTAAATCATTTGCGATCAGCATTTTCATGCCTTATGGATACATTCCCCTCGTATTTCCCAGATGCCATTTGGCCAACAATTGAACATTGGGTAAATTGTCAACTCTCTCAGTTATTTCTTGAATTAGATTAGGCCTACATCACACTACCTCATACCGTATTGAATCACGGACAATTTCATATTTGGCAAGAATGTATAGGCTATGTGTGGAAAAAATGAGACATTCTTTTACCTAGACCCGAGCAGGTTTTGCAGAACCGTTATAACGCCGGACGCAACAAACAGTGTTCCCGTAAGTTCACTTCTACCAACGTTGTCTTTATCCATGCAAAGTGCCGGACTCAGCAGAAACGGCACGGTCAATGTCGCTAGGAACATGGATATGTAGTGCTGCAAACCAGACAGAGCAGAAAGCAAATCACTTATGTGTACTGTATGTTAACAGCTACTGCTTGAACTAGCTTGACATCCAAACAGCAGCCAACTTCAAACATTTTACCCGTACAGTTTCCTCCAATTTCACAAAGGTATAGGCCTATCTAACGTTTCTTACTGACTCAATGGGTTGTGTACGGTGGTCCTATGCTGCCAAGCAGTTTATGAACCAATCCGCCAAGTTTGAATTCCAGAAAGAGTTACCGCCGAGTAGGTAACCAATCCGCCAAGTTTGAATTCAAAACAGTAGTTTTCAGCGAGTTTGTTAACCAGTTCAAAACTATTGTTTTGAATACAAACTTGGCGGATTGGTTTACAAACTGGGCGCATTGGTTTACAAACTCGGCGGTAACTCTTTCTGGAATTCAAACTTGGCGGATTGGTTCATAAACTACTTGGCAGCATAGGGCCACCGTAGTTGTGTAGACTTTGAGATTACTAATGAGCACAGATACGCAATTTCTGAAACTGTTTTTTTTTCTGTATTCAACGTTAATCAAGTACCAAAATTTCTCAATCCGTAGGTCGACTGTTTATGTACCTGGAAGCCCAGAAGGATGCACATATAGAAAGGCGGGGACTCTTCAATACTGTACTGCACATCGACTTTGTCTTCCAATTCTAGTAGTCTGAGAGTTGAGTCCTGAGCACAGTCGTCAATAGCAACGGAGTTGTCGCCATGATGGCATGTGTCAGACGATGATTTGCTGGTAAGTTCCATGCTGATATCTATGAGGATTGCCAAACTATAACATCAAAAACAAAATGTCGAGTTTCAAAGTCACAATTTACGATTATATGCTGACAGCACGACTAGTTACTATTTCCTGAATACATAATTGGATCCCACACCATTCACTGCCCATAACAAGTATTACGCTATACTATACGTCAATCTATGTATTAAGCGATTTGCTTAATCTTTTCCACGATTTGCATACAAAAAGCAGTATAAAAAAAATATGAAAACCACCTACCAGAAATGTTGTAGCGAATGTCACATCGGCTGATGGGAGTCAAATCTTTCAAAGTTGTTTTCGGCTGTGAATGTGTAAGTTGTACAAGTTGCGCGCACACAGAAAATGTCAGGCGGTCACTTTGTTCAGGATTAATTTTGCATGCGATTACCATACAATGGACGAACATCGTGTTACTGTAGGTATAAGAACACTAGCTCACATTTGCTACAAAACAAACGCGACATTGTGGTAATTCGAAGAGGTGACGTGAATTGATCGAGCAACACGTTGCTTTGACATGGCTAGACATAGGCCTATAGCAAAACCGCCATGGTTCTTCAGAAGCCTTTCCATAACTAACAATGGACATACAAACACTATAGATCAACATAGTGAGGTATACATTTGACAATAATTTTCTTTTGCACCGTATACCGACACTGCGGATGACACATAAGTATTAACAGAGGGCTTGGAAATAGAGTAAATCGGAGACATCAATCGGGACAAAAGGCATATTGCCTAGAGGCATCCTGATGACGGACACAGACCAGGCGAGTTAACTAACCTACAACAGTTAGCTGTGGGTGTCGGGGAAGACACCCGAATTTGAGAGCTCACGGTCGCCGCACGAAGAGCCATGAAGATACCCAAGTAACTCTGGGTATCCCAGTCTCAAAATCAAAGATTTCCAGCGAGTACCAGAGACAGCTCTCTCCAAAAGACAGCTCTGGTACTCGCAGACAGCTCTGGTACTTAACACAGCTAGCAGTGATGGGTGGCTCCAAGTCAGCACTAGACTGGAGTCGGAATCGGCTTGAGTCGGGTTCTTCGAATCAGAGTTGATGGATCCGAGTTGGGGTCAAAGTCAAATCAGAGTCGGGAATTACGAGTCGGAGTCAATGATTCTGAATTTAAGTTGATGAGTCCGCGTCGGAGTCGGGTCAGAGTCGGAAGGTCTCAGAGCATAGATGGGACATTGGGAGAGTGACCTACATGTAGGTACTCCAACGGTACAGGAGTGTTGAGATGGAGCGGTGTTCTCCGAAGACTATAGGTCCCGAAAAGAGTACATTGGTGGGCGTTGGGAAATTGCGAAGATAAAGCAGGTGGCATTCCATTAGATGAGGGGCGTGGCTAGGCCCACGATGATACCCGAAGAAGAGATGGAGCACAGAGAAGCGTTAGCCTTGAGTAAAAGTGAGAGATAGTTCGGAGAACGGAGGTCCGTTTGACAGAGGAACGGGCCGAAATGAAGGAGCAGCTATAGGCATTGCCAGGGCAAGTCGGTGAGGTGGCCCTGAAGGCATGGGCTGAGTGCCTAGAAATGAATTAGTCGTGATGCCTATGGGGCACCGTATATCTCATATTGCCCGATCAATTGCGTAGTATGTACAGTGCGTTGTATCTACCGCCTGTCGTATAGTACTGCCTGCTATCGATTTCTGTATTTGCGGTCCGTTTTTTTACTCTACTGTAATCTACTTTATTTACTTTATTTCCTCTATTTACTCATGCTTGACCATGCTAATATGTATTTAATAAACACGATGCTAATAAATAATATGTGACGAAATAGCGTGTCTCCCGGTGGCTATTATGCCGACTCGATCATATAGTGCGATGTATGTCGTGCGTTAACACAAACAAATTGTCCGACGTATTTTCAAATAGTCCGAAGTTTTTTTGGGATGATTAGTCCGATGGTGATCACGGCCACATACACGTAATCCCCGAATATAGTACGTGATTGAATTTAGTTGGGAACAATTTAGTGAAATTAGATACATGTATATTCATTTGTGTAGAATATTGGGTGCCACGGTTCGTTTTTAATTTTGCAGCTGTTTGAGCCAGGGCATAGGTTTGTGTCTATCCAAACAAAATGTGTCCATAGCCACATACTAATAGCTGTGGTGACGGGACTCTCGGGAAATGTGATTTATTACACATTTGAATGTTTGGTATTTTCAACAGTTGTATTGCATACTTTATCCGTGATTCAAATGAATTGACTTGCAAGGTTATTATTGCGAGTTTCCGTAATTGAAAAAGGCTAATTGTATTTCATCATTATTTCATATGTGCAATATATATATATATATATGTAAAGTTATTGACTTTCGTCCGCTCTTCGGGATCCTCGAGGATAGTCCTCTCACCGCGAGTCCTTGTGGACGCGCATCCGCTATTCCGGATCCTTGCGGCGGCGCCGCTCACCGGAGGTCAATGCGGACACGGTAACCACTCTATCATTAACGGTAACCAGGTAACAGCCCACCCGACACTCCCAGGCCTACGGACACCGTTCAGAAACTGGTTCATCACCACGGTGTTAACTGGAGGGGCCTGGCGAGCCGCGGTCTGCCTCGGGGACGGAACCCCGTACAGTCCGACATGCTGGCCAGAGCCTATGTCACACGTCCCGGGAAGGGAGAGAACTGGCGATCCACAGGGCTTGCGCCCCCGAGTCAGCAACTTGTCTCTCCCAGCCCGGGCCTCCCCATGGAAATCGTCCCCAGGGCTCTAAGAGCCCACTACTCGCGACCAGGGAACACAAAGCTCATGGTGAGCCTTGCGTGTGTCCTAGTCACTCTCTCTCGGACAATCTCCTCGATCGAGTAGCTTCCAGTGTATATATAATACACCACAAGCTGTAGGACCCACGCGAGGTATAATCAAACCATTGTTATAGTTTACTGGAGCGTAAATTACAATGCATTGCCATGGCAACGCACGCTCGAACGGAGCGTGTCAAAACAAGGCCAAGAACGAAAAGGCCACATAAATGGCATGTATGTTTACAATCACCTGCCGCCTGCTTAGGGCAAAATCGCCACATATATATATATATATATATATATATATATATATATATATATATATATATATATATATATATATATATATTATGACGGAATAGCGTGTCTCCCGGCGGCTATTACGCCGACAGGATCGTATAGTACGATGTATGTCGTGCGTTAACACAAGACAGGAGTCCGACGTATCTTTCAACAATAATCCGAAGTTTATTGGGATGATTTAGTCCGATGAAGATCACGGCCACTCACACACACGTAATCCCAAGATATAGTCCGATATTCACTGTCTTTTATATAACTTCTTATTTCACAATATTCTTCGTATGTACCTCTCTATTAAAACATCTTCATTCTTCATTTACGTCTTCATCGTCATATCACATTTTACAACACTCCAACCTAGAGTCCGGGGAAAGTGCGAGGCCATGTGCTGGGTGTCTGTAATTTTCCTGCGTCACGGGACAGGAGTTCATGTGATTCGCTGAATGTGATGTAATGTCTGGGTGGGCGTGGTTAAGTGTCTGGAAATGTGGTGATTGGAGGGAATGAGGGGTGTGTCATCGTGAGTAGAGTTGTTTACATGAGGTGCGGTGCTAGGACGGTGTGTGCTGGTGACGTAAGGTAAGTATGAAGTCATGTGATGAGTCTGTGTCATGTATGTCGAGAGGGAGAATGTGTAAGGGAGGGGTTTCGGGCCGATAACTGTCATAAATATTCTACAAAACACCCCTTCGTCAAATTACCCCCTGGGAATTTACCCTCCCCGAAACCTAACTGTCCCAAAATCTAAACGTGATAAGCTAGAGTCTTAAGGGAAAAACACATTCACCACGCGAGACAATGTTAAAGCAATGATTACAATAAAAGTTTTAACTCAAAATAAAGTCATTAGTCAGTCAGTCAACAGTCGCTAAAATGATATGAACACATTGGACAAATACATTTACGACAACGACAGGTGAAAATGAAACACTTAAATCAAACATATATATCACAGGTTAAAACGAATCACATATGTGCATTATTGGAATGAAACAACAGTTCTACGTTCTCTGATAGAACTGAAACATTTCAAAGTTCATTTTTCCTGAAAGAAACAGGAATGGATTAGTTCGTCATATTATAATTGGGTACGACATATTACATGAAAGTGCGGGTAATCCAGGGCTAGCCATTTGAACTGACACAGCTATCCTGGTGCTGTGAGTTCGTTACACTAACTCTCGTCCGAGTTCACACACTAATACTCAGTCCGAAGTACGGTCGCGTCGTCTAGATGCTGGAGGCCGGGCAGCTGGCGATGCCTGTTGCATCAGTCGGCACTGCTCGTTGGCCGGCAGATGTGGGAGGACCGATACCATAGTCGTCCAGAGCTCGTCCGGAATTCCAGGAGACTCCGGTGGCGGGGACGGTGTCATAGAAAGGCGGGCTCGGAGCTGTTGATTTTCCTCCCGCAAGTCCGTATTTGCTTGTTCCGCAGTGCGGAGCTCATCCTGGAGCCGTCGGTTCTCCTCCAGGAGAGGGTGCGGAGCAGTTGGAGTTTGTCGCTCGTGTAGCGACCCCATTCCAAATCCGACTGACATGGCGTTGTACTCCGCTTGACGGATGTGCGCGTCCATGGCGAGAATATAGCCCCGACGTATGGCAGGGAAGTGCTGCTGGGCTAAGTCGTCCGCACTGGTCAGTGCCATTGATGGGAGATGCCATTCGGCGTCCTCGGCCAGGAGCAGGGGGTCCACGTCCATCACGGCACGATTAATCTGCTCCGACCAATATGCCTGATGTGGCCCAAGTCCGGAAGGAAGACGACGGGTGTCATCATCTTGGTAGGGTTTGGCAAACTCCGGGTTAATTCCGGGAAGGACTTGTAGTCCGGGCGAAGTCCGTTCGATAAGTCGCTGTAATCCGCCCCGAACTCACCAGATCTGTGGAGTCCGAGGTTAAGTTCGATGTTACGGGGTAACGGGTCCTGGTCCTCCATGACCTCCATCCGCAGGCGGGGCCGGTCAGGGTCGTTGGCCCGAGTGACGAGGGTGGTCGCGGGCGGCATCATCTCCTCCTCGTAGTCCAGATAGGGAGGAGCCGGCCCGAAATTAATGAGTCCGCGGGACGGTTCCATTGGTGAAACCGGTTCGGCTTCGTGTGTCGGACACTGTTGTGGCATCGGCTCGTCCTCAATAGCTTGGAGTGGCGGCGGTTGATCACACTCCATTGGTGATGACGAGTCCGGAGCTTGTGAGACCATCTCTGAGGACGGTTCGTCGACCACAGTGTCCATAGTCTTGGCCGCTTCCGTAGTAACGACCAGGTCCGAAGTTTTGACTGAGTCCGTAGCAACCGTAGGTTGGCTCGGTAGAGGCGGGTACTCGTCCAGGGGTGGCACGAGTCCCTCCCGTACTCTATAGTCTGTAACATTTGGCGCTGTTGGGCTCTCCACAGTACGTCGTTTGGGTATAGCTACCGTGGGTGAACTCCGAACGGGGGTTGAACCTCCAGCCGCCTGCAAGGCTGAAGTCCGTGAACGAGGTTCGGCTGCCTTCATGGCCGTAGTCCGAAAAGTGATGGGTCGTTCAAAATAAAATGCCGCTGGTTTTTGATATCGTACGTAGCGATTCAGGATTTGAATATCGCGCACCATGCGCTCTTCGTCAGCCTGTGTCTTTAACTGTGTGAACTCAATCCTAGCCAGGACCAGTTGCACTTCCGGTGCAGAGTTCGGTGGATATTGCGTCATCAACAAAGGCGCCATCGCCCAAATTCCAAATGGGAGGACTGAGTCCGGAGTACGCTTAAAGATCGGCACATGCGCTGGTATGCGTGGTGAACGATAATTGGGGTTAGGTTGCATATCCACCCCACAGCGTGTTGCAAAACGTTTTACAATGCTCGCTGACGCCATGAGCAATCCCCGCTGGAAGATTGGAAATCTCTCAGCATGGCTGGATGTTGGAGTCGAAATATGCTGGATTATATCCGCTAGCGTTAGAGTCATATAGCCGTCTCATGCGGGACACACGAAGAATCGTATGAACGGCATATGATATGCCAGTACCTGGGCGTCAAGCTCCTGTGGCTTTCGTAGGGGAGCCCGACGAGGCACAGTCGGCCAAGTCGGCTCTTGGTCCGTCTCTTCATCGCTCGTACAAAAGGGGCAGTCAAAACCTCCAGTTCTGAGGCGCAGTGGCATGAGGGTCTGGACTTGTCCCTCAGAAAGCGTTGATGGTACGGAGAAGTCATGCACGTGTCCGTACCCAGCATGATGATTCCGCTCATGTGACGTAATGGTACTCTAGTCGATCGGACTCGTCCCGTGGGGTGTAGGTGGACGAGGTACCAGCTCTTCAACTTGACGCCGGTACATCTGCTGACGAAGTTCACGTTGGTCGTGATTTCCCTGAGTCAGAAAGAAGTCTGTGTAAGCGGAAGAATACACTCGTGATGACGTCGAGTGTGGTAACAGTGCGAGGGGACGTACAGGTGCAGCTGGTCGGGCCGGGGAGGACAAAGTAGCCGAAACGGCGGTCGGTCGAGATGCAGTCACTGATTGTGTGGCTGTTAATGGCCGGGGTTAATGGCCGGAGTCCGAAATACTGGCCGGGGCCTTAGCCGCATCCCTGGCAGCCCTGGCCTGTTCAACAATCTTCCCGCCTTCTTCCAGACGCAGAAGTTCGGGCGCACTGAAGTTCGACATAGAGTCCGATGATGGGCTCGGAGTATGGCGTTCTCCGCGCCGGGCGAGTTTCGCCATGACTCTTTGACGTATGTCCGGTTCAGGTTCGGAGGCCGGTTCCGTATCAGATACGGTAACTAAGTCCGAAATAGGGGAAACTGTTCCCGAAGTTCCAGCGGCTGTTGCAGGATCTCCAATAACGATGGGATGTTCCGGTTCATCCCCTGCCTCCACAATTCTCAACGCTATCGGCCATTCATCACTTTCGGCATGAAATGCCGCTTTCTGGTCCGAAGTATCATCTCCCTCCTTATCAGAGGAAGACAGAGTCCGCCTTCGCTCACTTTCGTGAGCACTCTCATTAGTCCGACTGCTTATTCCAATACAAAGTGCATATTAGAAATATCCACAAGGTCCATGAAACAAAAACACTATTCAACAGTCCGTTCAATCACCGTAACGAAGTTCGTTCAGAATATCCTTCAATAATCCTTTAAACACTTGTCAATTTATCAACTATATTCCAGACGCTGCTCTCTCTTCAGTGTCTGCAGCCAGAATGACCCACTTCTAAAAACTTTCCACTTATCTGGCATTCGTACACACACAAGGTGCTGACATTGTCTTTTTGCGGGTTTTTCCACAATCGGGGGGTGCACTCAGTCTATTGTCTATATACTTTCTTACGTTTGCTGGATTCATCTCGGCTCTCAGTCGTGCGAAGAGGGGCGGTCCATCACCTAGGCAACGCGTGTACAACGAGCTCTGGTTCATCACACCAGTCCGAGGGGGGGGGGCAGTAGGTTAACACACAGCTGCTCTAGTTTCCATAGTCTGTATCAAACTTCTGGATCGCACAATCCAAACATATCACTGTTTTTCGAGCATATAGTCAAATTTACTGCACCTTTTTCGTGCTTCCATACACTATGGTAATTAGCTGGGATAGTTTTTATGGGGGTGCTGCGGGTGGCTTCAATGTTTATTTGTGCTGCTTGTTATCCTTGTGACCTCTTTCAATTAGTTCGTTCCTTATCTGCTCAACTAGCACACAATAAACTGTCTGATCGAATTGTTAGTAACAGACGATTACTGTTTGTATAATTGCTGTAGTATAACTACACTGCTCTCGGAAGTTTGTTCAGTCCGTTCATTTTCATCCAGTGCCATAGATGATGGAACCGCGATTATTTTTGTGAGGGGGTGATGGGGTGATCTGGGCGGCCCGGCCATGGCGCGTTGCGTAATTTTTCAATGAGTGGGTGACAGGCCGCGCGTTGGCATGCAGAGGATTGTATATAACTGACTCCTGCTCCTTGGAAGGGCATTCCCCTGAATGGTACCCAGGGGGAGCAGAGGCTCATATCTGACGCTTGCTCCAGAGACAGTTATCCTCTCACCTCGTCCGTGACAAAGTGACCTTGCTCACAGCAGGGCATGATGACTGACACATGAGTGGTATTAGTTAATTATGAAATATTTAGGCAGTGCGCAACAGGCGCAAGACGATATATGGAGAAGTACAAAGTAATATGCAATGCATAGCATCATATACCACATTATAGCATCATAACCAGCATCAATATTATAACGTCATATCAATATTATATATGAAAAGTGCCTCACTGACATCAGTACATAAAAATGGTTATTGTAATGAATATGCATAATATTATTATATTATAAAGGTATTTTTGGGGTAATATGACATCATAGTCCAATAGACAAGCATATATTCATCATGGTAGAAATCAGTCCCTTAGCACAGCCGTGGTCATCTAAACCGGGCTGGGCGGCGAATCGTGCGTCTAGGTCGACTGTACGGAGCAGGCTGGGGCGTAGCCTCGCTTGTAGATGAGTCCGTAACAATCGCGGGTTTGGGTCCGCAGTTTTTTGGCGCTTGTTGTGAAGCACTAGAGTTCGACTGACGCGATTTTCGCTTCTGGCAACGACGTCGCGGTCCAGTTGGGGTACTTCTACGATTGGCGGGTGATGACGTAGTATCGGTTTCGGTAATCCGATCTGTTTCTGACGATTTGCCATGTACGATGACATCCCAGGGGTAGAGGAATTCCTTGAGGAGCCCCAGGGGATCGTTAGATGGTTCAGTCTTTGAGTCTCTACTGCTTGACGACTCAGGTGGTGATACGACTTGATTTTGAAGGTTCAGCAACTGTACGTCGCCTTCGTACGGTTTTATGACGTCAAGATGGACGACCTGAGTATTTCGTAGATTTGAGACTAGTGCAATTCGATAGTCTACCTCAGTGACGCGTTCTAGGACTTTCCAGGGTCCTGTCCAGGGTCGGGCGAATTTATTGTTCTGTGTGAGAGGCAGATAGTAATATCGTACCAACTCTCCCGGCTGGAACTGAGGGCGAGATTTTGCATGTGCATCATATCCCATTTTCTGGCGGGTTGCAGCTTTTTGTAGATGGTCTTGCGCAAACCCATGGGCAGCTCTGATAGCAGTTCGTAGATACTCGACATATTCAGGTCCACATGGAGGTAGCGGTTCTGGATCGTACGTTGGAAACATCAAGTCAACAGGCAAATTGCATTCATGTCCGTATACCATCAGGTGTGGTGTACACCCAGTAGAGGAATGCACTGAGGTGCGGAACGCCATGAGTACATATGGTAAGTGCAAATCCCAGTCATTTCCGCGATCACTGACGAATGCACTCAACATCGTTGAATCGTTCGACTTGACCGTCACTTTGTGGGCGGTAGGACGTGGTCCGAATTTTCTTGGCGCCCAGAAGGCGTACAACACTCCGAAATCGTGACGACTCAAATTCCGTTCCTTGGTCACTGTGAATAGCCTTCGGTACCCCGTGGTACACGATCCAACGATTCATTAGGACATCAGCGACATTTTTGGCCGTATGGCGGCAGAGCGGGAATGCGTCTGTGTATTTTTAAATATAGTCCGATATGACAAGAATGTACCTGTTCCCTCGTCCGGTGACTTTATGGGTATCTAAGATATCCAATGCTATACGGTCAAATGGCGCCCCAGTCGGTAGTTGCGTTAGAGGCGATTTCTTGGGCGCTGGTTTTCCTTTTCATGACACACACTGCGGGCAGCGGGCGCACCAGCGGGCAACATCCAAGGCGAGACCTGGCCAGTAAAACCGGTGCTTCACTCTCTCAACAGTCCGTTGTATTCCGAGGTGGCCTACGACCTTGAGGTCGTGGAGTTGATGTAGGACCACCGTTCCTAATGCCGCTGGTAACACAGTTTGTACGACAGTCCGACCGGCTGGGTCTGGCTTGGTATTTCGTATGAGGACTCCATCCTGCAATACTAATAAAGTCCACCGTGAAATCAGAGTTTTCACTTCTTCGCCATAACGGGCGACTCCTTTTGACGTGGGTTTCGTACCGTTCAATACCCACTGTCGCACGACTCCAACGCTAGGGTCGACTTGCTGGGCGTCAACAATATCGGCAGTAGAGTAGTCCGATAACCATTCTTGTCCATTCAATCTCACATCCAGCGCTCGCATACGTGCGGCTTGGCGCACTGAGATCATTCGAGACAAGACCGGTGATGTCATAGTATCACTGTCCAGGAGGTCTTTCTCGGGTACGACAGGAACCACCGTAATCCGTCCGACGAGGAGTTCTCCAGAACTCGTTTCGGGGTCTGTGGGTTTTATGACTAGGCGTCCAGGGCAGTCCGAATGCTTGCAACTATGGCAACGGGAAAGTCCGTCGGCATTTCTGTGGAGTTTTCCAAGACGATGTTCAATACGGAAGTCATATTGTTGCAGTTTGACTAACCAGCGAGCCAACATACCGTCCGCATCATTATAGTTCTTTAACCATCGCAGAGAGCTATGGTCAGTGCGTAACAGGAATTTTCGTCCCCACAAATAATGTCGGTAATGCTGAGTCATCTCAACAACAGCCAACAGTTCTCTATAGGTTGTACAATAATTCCGTTGTGTGCGGGACAGCGTCTTGCTTGCAAAGCCAATCGGTATCTCTTTTCCGTTCACACGCTGTAAAAGCGCGCCTCAGATGGTGTAACCGCTGGCGTCCATATCAAGGATGAGGTAATCGTCCTCATCCTGTGACGGATGGGCGAGCTTGCGGGCCTTGATAAGTGTGTTCTGAAGCCTCCAAAAGGCTTTCCGTTGGGGTGACCCCCATGTGAAGCGACATTCACCCCGGGTGAGTGAGACCAGAGGTTCTGCAATTTTGGCAGTCTTTAACGACCCTCCTGTGATAATTGGCGAATCCCAGGAAAGCTTGTACATCCGTAATCTCACAGGGAGTCGGCCATTCCCTAATAGCCTTGACCTTGTTCGGATCCACCCTGATACCTTGTCCGCTTACGATGAATCCCAGGTATAGGATTTCACGTTGGAAGAGTTCACACTTTTTGGGTTGTAGACGTAACCCGGCAGTTCGTATCCGATCTAGGACCGTTTCCAGATTGGCAAGCGCCTGATCAAAAGTGCGTCCATATGCTATCACATCATCCAGATAGCACATGCATCTGGTCCACAGATATCCGCGTAAGATATCGCTGGTGCAATACTTAGTCGGAACGGCATGACCTTGAACTGATACAGGCCTTTCCTGGTGGCAAGGCCGTCTTTGGTCGGTCCGTCAGATCCACCTCAACCTGCCAATATCCTGAGGCGAGATCTAAGGCCGAGAAATAGTTCGCTCTGGCGAGTGCGTCATGGGTGTCCTGGATGTTCGGCAGAGGGTACGAGTCTTTCCGTGTTACGTCATTGAGCAGACGATAGTCCACACAGAATCTGACCTGTCCATTTATCTTTCGTACCAACACCACCTGTGAGCTCCATGGCGAGCTCCATGGTTGTGAGCTCCAAAGGTTCGATACATCCGAGCCGTAGCATTTTATCAACCTCGTCGTCTATGATATGTTGCTGGGCCTGGGGTACTCGGCGTTGCTGCTGACGAATTTGGACATTTGTACCCGTGTCGATCCAATGTTCCACCACATGCGTCCGTCCAAGCTGTCCGTCAGGGCACATGAAAGTGTCTTTGTACCGATATACCAAGTTGGCACAGCACCGTTGTTGTTCAGGTGCTAGTCCGGCATGGTCCACCATCTCCCGTAGGTGTGGCGGGAGGTCTTCATAGCTTATGTTCGTATGAGGAACTTCCGGTTCCTCTCCCGACTTCGGCAAAGTGCCGATAATACTGTCAACTGGGCTCGCTATGCCTACCGGATCTGAACGAGTCAGGGTTACGCCCGTATCCGCGGGGTTCACCACAGTGACCTTAACACACTTCCGAATTCAATGAGGTCAATGTGCGACCCATAATTAAGTCCGTTTCTTCAGGAAAGTTCGTCATGGGCTGAATAAGCCGGGGGTGCTGGCGTACTCTGACCATTGAGGTCGGCACAGGTTCGACTACGGCTTCACTGCATGGTGACACCGTAACTGCTCGGCGTATGGCCATGCGCACAACATTAGCTTCAAAGCCCTTGTGTGTGAACAAGATTTCCTTATTAACTTCGACAGTTCCTTCACTGTAGTTAGCACTTGTTTGTCGGAAGAAATTCATGCCCAAGATCATCTCGTCATGAATTGCCACTACACAGAATGTCACCGTTATTTCCTGTGTTCCGACTTTAACCGTGAGGTCCAGAATTCCGTCGATCGGGCTGGAATCTCCATTGACGTCCCTGATAGTCGCCGTGGTCGGGTGTAGAGTGCGCTGTTCGGCAGGTACATGTTGTAACAAGTCCTTTCGGAGCAGAGAAATCTGCACTCCTGAGTCCAACACTGCCTTTAGAGTTCGTTTTTCAACACGTACTGATAGTTTCCAGCACTCGTGGGCAGCCCGACTATTGCTGATGATGAGCAGTCCGTCGAGATTCTCCTCGAGTGACAGAAGCGGAAGTGTCAGTGTCGATGGCTTGGTTTCAGGTCCGTATGGGAAGGCATAGAAGCCTCCATCATCCAACACCCATTTGTTTCAGACATGGAGTCCGTTCTGGTATCATCGGCGGTGCGTGACGACACCCCTTTGTGATGAATAGTCCGTGGTGGCCTGCGCGGCAGTGGTTCGGACACCCCTTCGTGGAGGGATTTCGGACTTGAAGTTGACGAAGCACACTTGGCGCACACCCCTTCGCATGTGGAAGTGCCGGTGGTGGCAGTGCCGACCTGGGTGGTGCCGCATCTGTAGTTGCGGGTACAACAACTGGTGTGGAGCTGTGAGCGTAGCTCGGGTTAACAGAGGGTCCTTGCTCCACAGTTCCTCTCTCCTTTAGTTTGACGACTTGGCCTGTGGTGGCGGCTGAGCCGGAGGCGGCGTCGTAGCCGGTGGCTTAAAGTTCGAGTTCGGTATACCGATCTGTCCGTTATTTCCATTTGCGCCAAAGCGTGGCGGGAATGGTTTCATTCCATTTCGTACTAGTATGTCCTTCAAACGGAAACACCGCATCCATCTGTGTCCCGGTTTCTTGCAAAAGAAACATATTTCAGTTCGGCTCGGAGGCATGGGACGGTCTCCACGGGCTTGAGCAGTGGCCCGTAGGACGGAATAAAGTGTGTATTCACCAAATTGTCCATATTCATCGCTGAGAGCGCACTGGAACACTTCCGCAACCCATTCGCGAGAACAGGAAGGGACTGAATGTTCTTCACACCCATGTATTCCGGTCGTGTCGCTATCGGCAGGGTCATAATATGCTGCGACCTGTTCGGGAGTTGGCGTATCCCAATGGGTTATTTGTCTGATTGCATAAGAAAGTTCGTTATCCACTTCTCCGTCTTCAGCATACCCGTGGTAGGTAGCGTCCGCTCGGCGGGTACCGTATGGGCGGTCTCTCTTGGTCCGCTGTTGTCGACTCTCCGCTTTCAGTACAGCCATAAGTGCATCGCTGTACGAATCAAATGTAAACACTCACAGTCTATCCCCAATATGGTCAGGCTGACCATTAACAAATTGCGATATAACAGTTCGTTGGCGGGATTCAGACGTGACGTCATCGAACACCTGTTCCGCTATGGTTTGTAACCGTTCAAGGAAATGTTCAGGGTCTTTCCATTTGCATTTCAAAAACGGAAAGTCGTCACGTTTCGATAGTCGTCGGGTGGTAGGTTCCCACCCTTCTAGGAGACGGCGTCTGAACTCTTCCCAAGGCATGTCGATCGTCCTCGTAACTTACTACGGAATGTCGTAGTTTTGTTTAAGTCCATATACGTAAAGGCAACCGTGAATTGTTCAAAACTGCGGAGGTACTGGTTCAAGTTGCCCTCCTTCAATGTGGCTCGCCACTGTGCCGTCTTGCCAGGGGTCAGCACTGATGACTGGGCAATGGGCTCTTGAGGCTCCGCTGTCGTAGCGCTGGCAGTCGTCGTAGAAACAATGGTGGTTGGCGGCGCGACCTCCGTGGTCAGAGCGGCTGTGGTCATGGTGACCAGTACGATATAGGACGTGGCTTCGGGTGCGGGCAGATAGCCAGCGTTGCTTGGCAATGGCACGGTCTGGGGGACCGGTCCGTAAGGTGGCGACATTGCCGGAATTTCGTATGACAGAGTTGGGTACGACATTTGCGGGAGCTGATATCCCGAACCAGGAGCGAACACACTTGGAGCTGCTACTCCAGGGTTTTGCGGAACCATTCCAAGATTGGGCACTATTCCGTGATTGTATACAGCTACACCGTGTGCTGTTATTCCGTTTGTATGTGACCCCGTGGGGTATGCTGCTATTCCATGGTTTGGTACGGCTACTCCCCTATGATTGAGTACTGCTACTCCCCCATGATTGTGCATGGGCACCGCATTTCCATGGTTTAATACTGCTACTCCCCCATGATTGTGCATGGGCACCGCATTTCCATGGCTAGGCATGTAGCTGTGTGAGGCGGGATGCCCCGCAGAAAACAATGGTTCGACGATCGGTTGTCCAATATTGGTTACCGATGGTGGTGGATACGCGGGGTGCATATTTTCACTGGTGTCGGAGATCGGGACTCCGATGTTGCGTGGTCGGCGATCGATGGTGTCGCAGGTATATCGGACCTCCGAACTCGTCGCGGGTGCGTGAAGTCGCGTCGGCGGGACGTTCGGCTGAGCAACATCGGGTCCGGCGGCAGGTGCAGGGGTGCTCTCCATGGTGGGTCTTCTCCGGTTCGGCGGGTTGACGTCCGGCAGCTCTCCCGTCATGACTGGGTCGACCGGTACTCTGGAATACACCACCGGAGTTCGGTCGGGTCGCGTCAGCATACTGTCAATCATGTAATTTTCGTGGTAACGTAATTTTCGTGTATTTCGCGGATTGCTTCACATCCGCGAAAATATCATTACTGTGAAAATTGAATATACCAGTAGCCATATTACACAGTGTGACTCAAAGACAATGCTACGTGATTGCGATCATGTTTTCTCAAATACCTAACAATGAGGTACGTTAAATGTACATGGCAGAGTACTTCAATTACAATTACACTGTCAATCAATCAGTGATAGGATAAAACCACACGCGTCTGCCTGTTGATAGATTCTACAGGAAAGGTGTTAAATCGTTGACCATTAATAACTGTGTGGTTGATTACACAAACTGTGTGGTTGATTATCTGAGGAAGTGTGAATTAAAGTAAGACGTATTGCCGCTTCGTAGCCTGTATTTGTGACAGGTGCGGGATCATAGGGCGTTACACTGCTTATATAGGCCCTACTTTATGATGAAAATTTTCCACGGTCCATCAACCGCGAAATATTTGTACCGCAAAATAGTTTTGATAACAAAACCGCGAAATTTGCGTCACGCCAAATATTCATGATTTACAGTATTTATCATCGCCGACCGGCGCGACGTCACAACGTCGTGCTGCGGATGCAGTTCGGTTTGATTATCTGAGTCGTGCGCCCATTGTTGGATACGTGACCGACTTGGCGGATGCGTTAACATTGACGTGTTATAGTTCGTAGGGCGTACACTAACCGACTTAGGTAGCGGGTCGGTACCAGGCTGGCGCTGGAAGCGCGTATAGTCCGTTTCACTTCTGTTGCTTGGTCGCGACCTTGTCGGTCCGGCTGGAGTCACGTGGTACGAACGCGCGTGGTTTTCGAGGATCTCTGTCACTGTACGGGACGGCATTAGCAGATCACCGTCCACCGTCGGCTCTCATCCAGTCAGGTATGTACTCTTCGGATGCCGTCGATGATAGTTCGTATAGTTCGTTTGGCGGTTGTACCTGCGATAGCGTAATAGTATCGCTCATCGCTACTGACCTTGGTCGCGAAGGTCGCTGGTTCGGCAAGACCAGATTCATCGTCACCTCGTCTTCCGTGTTTGGTCCGATCGGGTTCCGAATCGTAGCTCGGGTGTTCATCGAAAGTTCGTATGTCGGAACAGTTCGTAAGCCGAGAACTGGCCTTCGCTATCCTGGTCACGGCACCAATGTGGCGGAATAGCGTGTCTCCCGGAGGCTATTACGCCGACAGGATCGTATAGTACGATGTATGTCATGTGTTAACACAAGACAGGAGTCCGACATATCTTTCAACAATAATCCGAAGTTTATTGGGATGATTTAGTCCGATGAAGATCACGGCCACTGACACACACGTAATCCCAAGATATAGTCCGATATTAACTGTCTTTTATATAACTTCTTATTTCAAAATATTCTTCGTTTGTACTTCTCTATTAAAACATCTTCATTCTTCATTTACGTCTTCATCATCATATCACTTTTTTACGGAAGAGGATTAGGGCCACCAAACTAAAAGTTTTTTTTTCTATTTGTCGACTTACGTAACTCGATATATCGACTTACTATCTCGATAAATCGAGATATTATCTCGATATATCGACTTATTATCTCGATAAATCGAGATATTATCTCGATATATCGACTTATTTATCTCGATAAATCGACTTATTTATCTCGATAAATCGACTTATTATCTCGATAAATTGACTTATTTATCTCGATAAATCGACTTATTTATCTCGATAAATCGACTTATTATCTCGATAAATCGAGTTAGTTATCTCGATAAATCGACTTATGTCTTAAGCATTTAAAGTTCAAGTAAACTGGAAATATGGAAATATGCTTAGAGTCACATTATTTATATTGGACACTATATTGAGTAGGCTTATATGATCGACCATTATGACGTTAAATATCGTCAGAACAAACTACCGAAATAAAAACTATACTGAAGTTATTATATCATATCTCTTCAAAGGATGCAATATATTCATGAATGAAATTGGTATAATTGTTTTCTTTTTTAAATTATTTAGCTAGTAAACATGGAATGATGTATATTCGTAACGTTATCTGGAACGGCTTCTTCAATTGGATAGCTTGGTATTATTTCAGTGATAAGTGTAATGACTGTTAAACGCCATATAATTTTCAATATGAGTAATCAGTATATATTCTTTATCCTATCGTTTCCAAGGTAACCAATGAAGTGGTATATGGCTTGCCTATATTACGGTCGATGTATTTCATTTTGCTTGTACTTTAAATGTCTGAGCCATAAGTCGATTTATCGAGATACGTAAGTCGATTTATCGAGATATGTAAGTCGATTTATCGAGATACGTAAGTCGATTTATCGAGTTACGTAAGTCGACAAATAGAGAAAAAAACTTTTAGTTTGGTGGCCCTAATCCTCTTCCGTACTTTTTACAACACTCCAACCTAGTGATTTTCCCGCGTCGTGTAATTTTCCCACGTCGTGGGACAGGAGCTCATGTGATTCACTGAATGTGATGTAATATCTGGGTGGGCGTGGTTAAGTGTCTGGAAATGTGGTGATTGGAGGGAATGAGGGGTGTGTTATCGTGAGTAGAGTTGTTTACATGAGGTGTGGTGCTAGGACGGTGTTTGCTGGTGACGGAAGGTAAGTATGAAGTCATGTGATGAGTGTGTGTCATGTATGTCGAGTGGGAGAATGAGTAAGGGAGGGGTTTCGGGCCGATAACTGTCATAAATATACTACAATATTCTCTTTTTATTTCATTTCATTTTAAGGATTTGTTTCTCAATAAAACATTGAAACACCTGCGTTGCTCGGACATATAATTGAGACATTGCAAAAAGAGCCGGAAAAAACAAAATGTTTGTGATTTTGATTGAATATGTCGAAGAAACCAGCACAGTGACCCTCTGTTTTCTTTTCAATATTAGGATGCTGATCAGTTACTTTATAAAATAGGTCATTTTTACGAGATAATATTCAAGAAATAACTTTTAAAATTTGACTCTTCATTACCTCATTGTTTGTAGCGGAATACAATAAATGTGAAACAGACCAATGTAAATTACTTACTTATTAATGATTGTACATGTATTCTTCAGTTATCAAGTTTTGTGTAATATGACCATGACCATATTCAGAGTTAGGTGGATTTTTTTTTGATTTTTTGTATAACTTTAAGAAATTTCAGCTAAACAGTATGCATACGATGGAAATAGAGAGCATCGAATGTGTGAGTGGAGTTAATACGAACAAAGCTTAATTTTGTAATTAATATTGAGAATAAATTTGCTGCCTCAGTGACAGAATTATCAGAAATGAAGTTTAAGAAAATGACACTTTGAAATGAGATTTGCTAAGATATCATCATATATAGCATGGAAATATAACGAAACAATGTGTTGGCGGTGAAAATGCTGACGAGTTGTGTTCACAAAATATACTCTTGAAGTGATGCAAAATTAACAAGATAGCTAAAAATTTAGGAGAAAACACCGTCCAATCATATGAAACTCATGGTATAGTATAGTGATGAAACCCCAAATATTCAGTTCGATTATTTTGTGTTGCAAATAACGACAATATGGGGAAATTCATGTCGTATCAATTGGGCGCTGCATACAAAGCGTTTTTGTGTTGAGATTAGTTTAAGAGCATATAGTTGGTCACATTGGTGATCATTTGGTGACCTTGAATTCGACCTTCAATGAACCTTTTTGATAGATCAACGTAACGATTGCAGTAAAAACATTTTTTGCGGGACTTTTCATAAAAGTATACAATGGAGTAGTCTAGAAGACAAGTAGGGCATGATAAGGTATAGGATACTAATATTTTGGATAATGAATAATGTTTAATGGACAAGAACACACGTCTGTGAGCAAGCATATAGGGGAGGATATTACGCCCTGGCCTGCAACATATCTTAAGTCGGACCGACCTAGTTCTTTTGCCTAGGGGTCAGGTCATGTTATTGTCACCGACCTGAGCTCCGAGATTATGGACGGAAGATCAATACAATTTCTGCAATATATAAGGCATGCGTGTATAGTAACTGAGGGGGAGATGATTTTTTAAAAATATTTTATTCATTCATCACATGTTCATACTATAGAAATTTTTTATTCACTATTACATACAAACATACAATTTTACATACACTTATGTCATGAAAAAGTTGCACAAAAAACTTTTCGCTACCGGGCATAAAATTGTTTCCAGGTGGCCTCTAATGACATCTGTGAGCAACCTGGCACTCCTACTGGCACCGCTGACTACCGGTACACAGTTAATATGCAAACTGTTACTGATGTACAAAGTTGTCTGCTTCTTCATGGTACATGCATTGAGATAGGTATTGTTTACACTGTGGTTTGAAACTTGCTTTTTGACATTAGAGCGTTGGGGGCGAAGCCCCCAACCCTCTACATGTCTATGTGCTGACTTTTTCATGGAGGTTTCATGCCAACCTATCGACGCATGTTTTGGCATGTAAACGTTTAGATACCTACTTCAAATGAGGATTTTCTTTGTCCTTGACATAAAATCTCTCGAATTGATGGGAAACTTTGACTATTCCACAGATATATGAGGCATGAATCGATGTGCTAGGTTTGAGAAAATAACGTAAATGTTCAAATTATCGAAAAACGTCCCAAAATGGCGGAGCCGATGGAAATTGACGTTCCCAGAATGCAAAGCAAATTTTACCACAATGACGCGTATTATGAAACACAATTTCTGTTCAGCAATTCGTGTATGCATACATGCATGTGGGCATCTGTGTGTGGACTTTTTTGGCGTTATGAAGTAAACACAGCGATTCGTCTGCGATGCCATGGCTACATTTACCGTAATTTGACGTATTTTATAACATCATGACAATTGAGCTGGTGTTCTGTGCTGGATTGCTAAGTCTTTTTATTCTTAACTGGTATTTTAATTTACCCAGTAAAGGCATGTGTTAGGCTATATCTGATGTTATCAGATGCAGATATTCCTCATAGTTTCCAATATTTTGAGGATATTTTAACGAGGTTCCATATCATTTTAGCAGGCATATCTTTTCCATTGATCGATTTAAAAAAAAAAGTTTACTTATTAGTAATATGAATGAAGTAGGCCATGTTTTTCATCCTAGTATACGGAAATGAATTGGAATCACATAGGGGATGAAATTATGGCTTCTTCTTTCTTTTTTCTTTTTGGGGGGGGGGGGGGGGTAGGCCTTACGTTGTGTAAGATATATTCAGCTATCCTGGTGCTGATGATGTGCTCAAGCTCTAATGTCGTCTTCCGCAGTTTGCTGCATTTTCTTGTTGATGAAGAGATTTGGTGTTTTCTGATAAGCTATTTCATCAGCATGTGGTCAATAAATGTTTCTAATTACATTGGATTCTCTAATGCCTTTGTAACATGTATAGATCCAGCTGCTCTTAAAGTGGAATATTCAGTTTTCGGTTTTCTGGTTGAAAGTGACCAATAGCTGTTCTCAGAGCAGCTGTACAGTGCAACAATTCCAATGCGCCCACGAACTTGTCTAAATTTGAAATTGAAAATCGAAGTTTAAACATAGTTTTGCACGGAACGGTTCTCATGCAGTGACGCAAAACTAACAAATCTAGCGGGAAAATATAGAAAAAAAACCCAGCCCTATCACTTGGAACTTGTACATGTATGGTATTTTACAGTGTTGTAACCCCAAATATTCAGTTTGATTCTTTTGTGTTCCAAATAACTATAATATATATGGAAATTCGTTCACATCGTGCGTTTTTACGTTATGTTCAAACTCCACTGCAGGGTCGTGCGGACGTATTTTGGGGGTTGTAACGGTAACATCTAATACGTACCGGGTATACTATGCCAACCAATTGACTGATAACAAATTTGACGCCCGCAAGCGCCCCGCATCTGAGCACGGTCACGACGGTCACGACTTCTGACAGTGTTGGTCCCCAATATGTTCCTCGGCCCAAAACTGGCAAACACGACCGATGTATCGCATGGCTATGGTAGCTGATAGCGTCCATTTGACAATCTCGCTTCCTCGCAGCGAGAGAGCGAAGCTAGAGAACGAGAGAATGATGTCAGGCAGTGAGAGAGCAATGCGAGGGAAGGAGAGAACGAGAGAACGATGCGAGTGAGCGATGCGAGAGAACGAGGAGGCGATTCTCCTACCGCCTCTGTATGGTGGCTGATAGCGTCCATTTGTCAATTTCGCTCCCTCGCGGCGAGAGAGCGAAGCCAGGCAGCGAAATAGCGATGCGAGTGCACGAAAGAGCGATGCGAGGGAATGAGGAAGCGATGTGAGATAACGAGAGAGCGATGCGAGGTAGCGAGATAGCAATGCGAGGGAACGAGTGAGCGATACAATATTCACATAGATCAACATCACTTCCTCGCATCGCTCTCTCGCTCCCTCGCTGTCTCGTATGCAAAAACTAATTTTCATGTACTAGGTATGCAGTATCGAAAACTAACTAAAGATCTTAGCAGACAAATAAAACACAATTTTGATAACTCACACGATAAATTTCTTTGTTCTAATATAACCATGCATACGATCATGTATGTACATGTACATGTACATTCATCCACAAAGCTAACTGTTATATGTATATTTTAATGCTATTAATAAAGGTTCCGACATGGCCAGTGCTATTACAATACTCATGGATGTGTAAAGAAATAATGGGAGGGAAGGAGCACGTACGGACTGTCTCCACCCTTTCCTGAACACGCCCCTGTCATACCAGTTTCATTGTTGGACATATAAAACTGGGACATATGAAATAGATGATATTGATCTGAAATTTACATAAAAGTTTTTACTCAATAATGTATTCTTCGAAATACCAGAGTAAGCATAGACGATTAAGTTGTAAAATTATGCACTATGAGTCCCATGCACATTGTTCCGAAAATTGCAATTCCATATCGTGCTCCATATAATGAAGATATAATATCACAGTAAAATATGATAATTGTCGTGTTATTCGAAGTACATGTATAGTATGCTCATCCGTGAACCGCCACCTCCCACCTAGCCGCCCTACATTAATCCCCCCCCCATCCCCCCCCCCCCCCCTCCACCCAGTCTACACCTTCATCCGCTGCAAGTCTCCTCATTGGTTGTATCACTGTCACGTGGTAGCGAGCCTTATCCACTCAGCAAGCTCTCTTACTTAATCTACTGGGCTGTAGGTTCGGAGCATGATGCAAATTACATGTATGTGAGATGCCGTTAGCGAAATCTAAATGCTTGAACCATGTACAAATAAAATATATAGGGCCTATAAAATACATATATGTAATCCGACGAAATTATAATATTAATACATAAGAATAAACCATAAAATCCTCACATATTTTATTCAGATTGAGAATATTCATTAAATATCAGTAGTTAGATAAATAATAAGTAAGTTCCGATGTCAGAATGTGATTTGAACGGAGATATATTCTTTCACTTCAATTACAACTTTGTTTTTGTCACAATTGACGCAAAATTGTTGTATGATTCACGTTCAATAAATAATTTTATTTCTTAATAACACGAAATATAATTTGTTGACATCGGTTATTGTGCACGTTGTGCGAAGGGAAGGGGCGGGGTATATACACCCTGCCAAATGGCATAGAGCGTTGTCCGGCCTAGTTCTTTTGTTTAGGGTTCAGGTCATGTTGTTGTCAACGCTGTAATGCTAACTTTTTGGCAGCTGATGCCGACACATGAGGAGTAAAAAAAATTTTCTGTAAGATACTGACCATAATATCTTAGATCGGGGATTCGATGCAGTGTAAGAGATGCCAATGGACACGTATGCACTGTTCATTTATCCATTGGAGATTAACTTGTTCAGAAATAGGCCCTCGCCCACAAATGTTGTCCACAAATATGTAGTGTCAAAGTATTGATCACAATGTTTTCAAAACTTATGGTCCATGTATAGCAACACTGTATGAACTGGAGGTTTCAAATTCTTCAAAATTCAATTGTGAGCAATATAAAGGTCCAACGTCATCTAAATAGGGCTCTAATAATGTATTGTTGACTCGCCTGTGGCATGTCAACGCTCTAAGGACATAGTGTACGCTCTAAAGCTGCCTGATCAAAGTTAACAGTCTGGATTCGCTTGCAGTGATGAGTAGTCTTTGGGTGGATTATCCAAAACGGGTTCATTGAAACTTCACATAAAACGCTTCCGAAAATGATAATTGTTCATCAAAACAACCACAAGACTCTCAATGGCTGTTTATACTTCCTGGGAAAGGTCTATGTAACTTTGACCAGGCAGCGTTAGAGCGTTGACCTTGTCCTTAGAGCGTTGACACGCCATAGGCATTACAATTATAAATTATTAGATCCCGTTGTACCTTTATATTGCTCACATTTGAAGTTTAGAGTATTTGAAACTTCTAGTTCATACAGTGTTGCTGTAGGTGGACCGTACGTATCGGATACATTGTGATCAATCTTTGGACACTACATATTTGTGGGCCACGTACGTGGGCGAGGGCCTATTTCTTAACAAATCAGACTTCAATGGATAACTGGACAGCACAGGATTGTTAATTAGTATCTTGCACACTGCATCGAAAACTTGTTCTAAAGTGACATGGTCAGTATTTTACAGAAAAATTACTTTACTCACCATTTGCCGTAATCACTTCAGAAAAAGTCAGCCTTACAGCGTTGACAATAACATGACCTGACCCCTAAACAAAAGAACTAGGTCGGTCAACGCTCTATGCCATTTGGCAGGGTGTATAGGTAATTAGATGGTACAATATTACCCATCTATTCATGTTAATAAATGAATTTATATAAATCGTTATTTCGGTATTGAACGTCATATGTTTTGCGCTTGATTGAATATGTACAGGGAGATTAGTTTTGCCGTAAAGGATTAACTGATCACATTTGACCATATGCAATAAATAATATTTGACCATATTCACTGATAGGTATACATGTATAAATATTAATGCATCAGAGTGGACGTGATTATTTTTCGTGTGCGCAAAAAATATCGTGGTAGCGAACAAAAAATTTGCATCTGAACAAAAGAAATTACTCTTTATCGCGAGAACGGATAAATTTTTTGTGACCTGTCATATAAGCGAGAGAACGAGGAAACGAAAGAACGAGTGAGCGAGACAACGAGAGAACGAGGGAGCGAGAGAAAGAGGGAACGAGAGAGCGAGAAAACAAGAGAGCAATGCGAGGTAGCGAGAGAACGAGATTGCGAGAGAGCAAGGGAGCAACGGAGCACATGTGCTGCTACCAAAGCTTTCCAGAGGTCCGCAAGAGCTACCTCCTAGGAAGCCTCCCAGACTATCCTCTTTTACCAAGAGGATAGTGAAGGGCGCACAGGCAGTGGTAGCTCACGAAACCCAAGAAGGACCTCAAATCCGCCATGTTACAAGGATGGGGTCAGTATCGGCCTTGATCTTCGCAGGGTCCGGACAAACACCTGTCCCTGTCACCATGAAGCCCAAGTACAAAATTTCTTCCGAGAAGAGTTCACAGTTATTAGGCTTCAGCTTATTGCCTGCATCGCGGACGAGATGGAGCACCATTTGGAGGTTGGTGAGGGTTTCCTCGAACGACTGGCCATACATGACGACATCGTCAAGGTAGACCATACATTGCTTCCAGAGGAACTCTTTTAGCACCATTTCCGTGAGGTGCTCAAACATTGTGGGGTGTTGCAGAGCCCGAAGGCATTACCTTGAATTGGTAAAGTCCGTTCTTGGTGACAAAGGCTGTTTTGCGCCCTATCACTCTCGAAGACATCTCAAACTGCCAATACCCAGAGGCCAGGTCCAGAGCACAGAACTAGTGCGATCTGGCCAGGCCATCGAAGTTGTCCTCGATGTGTGGGAGAGGATATAAGTCCTTCTGCATGCTCAGTAGCAGCATTAGTAGCAGCGCTGGTTAGCTGATCCGTATCCTGCGGACGTGAACGGAGCGTAAGTCAGGCCTGCAGACGGGTATGCACCCATGGGCACCCCACTCCTGCCAAGTGCGGAGGTAGCCCCTGTCGATCCTAACGAATAGGATGCAGGCGAGCATAGCTAGGGGACAAAGCCACTGGTTGCCAGCTAGCTCCCGGAGCACTGGAGTAAGGAAGTTTCACCACGTAGCCACAGATCTCGCCACCGGAACAGCAGAGGCCATAGCCAACGTGGTACCCCCAAGCCCCCAATGGGTCTCATTATCTGGGCCGCCAGCACCTGCGAGCACAGGATAGCTTGGGGTGGGCCAGCGGACTGCCCATCCCTGGGCTATGTGGGACCATAGGGTCCAAGATCAGCGCTGCGGGCTGACTGCGCTTGTATTCATCCAGAGCAATCTGAATCAGCCACCGATTCTTCTCTGTCAATCGATCTGCAGAGGACTGGTGTCTTGGAGAGGGCAAGTGCACCCTACGATCAGGTCGCCTCTGGTGGGGCAACCGACCGTGGTCATAACGGTCAGAGGGGTTCAGCTCATTGAGCCAGTCAGTGAGCTGATCGATCACACTCCTGATTTACTGTCCGACATCCAGACGGGGAGTCCAGGAGGGGATCAACCCGGCCAAGTGAGGTAGCCTGAACAGTCAGTCAAACAGCCTGGGAGTCAGCGTCTGGGTCGTCTGTCTGGGCAGGAGCAGGCACGGGGTGAGCCTATCTCTGGACCCGCCAATCGTACCTAGCGTACTTCGTAAGCCAGAGATGATATTTGACTGCAACACATGTTGCAACTCCACAGGGTTCGACTCTACGTCCGGAGACAGAGTCGGGGACATCTGGGACATCGCCGCCGACTGGGACTGGTCCTGCGGGTCATCCAGATGACTTCCACGGGGCTTGAGCCACATTGGTCCGGCTCGCGGCTGGTCTGGATCGGGTTCGATCAGAAACATTTCCGCCACCTTCGCTCATTTTTAGAGTATGTCCCGAAGGAGAGCAGTCGGTCCCCAGGACGAAGCGGCTAGGGCACTGCTTGTAGGCTGCAATGGGACGCCGTTGGACTAATCTTGGTCACGGCACCAATGTAACGTTATGCCCGCTTCCTAAGCACTTGGACACTGTCATGGCGGGCGTCATGATAACTTAACTACAACCAGGTAACAGTTTGCCGAACAAGTCCGGCCTCGAAACATCACTGAGACATTGCAACATCATAGTAAGGTAGCTCGGTGTGACGAGCCCTGGAACCATGGGTGCTGCTCTCAGAACACATGTACGTGGGCGTGTTAATGGCTGGCTCGCCCACAGTCCACCATGGGGATAGATCCTCGGATAGCGCGACAGTCTGTCAGAGCCTTACGCACAATCCCAGGGTGAGAGACATGGGGGCATGAGCCCCTGGATCAAATCAGCCTCCCTCCTGGGCCCCCAAGTGGACTTGTCCTCGAGGTCCTCGGAACCCTTCAGCCAGGACAAGGGGACTGGGAGCGCATGGCCACCGTGCTCACTGTCGTCCTCTTGCTTTGCTTGCTTTGAGACAACTTAAAGAAAACCAGACAGGCTGCTAGCTATAAAGCTAGCAGTGCACGAGGGCCAGGGGGTGACATCACAGCCATTGTTACAGCATAGTGGAGTGAGTAAAGACAATACTTCGCCACGGCAACGTACGATCTTCGAACTTGAAGCGGCTGAAACAGGTGAGGTATGGAAAATGATAGCGGCCGAAACTCCTATTGCAATATTTGGGCAAAATCGCCACAATAATATGATGTGATGTAGGATGAGGAATGGATTTTTGGTCAAGTGGGGAAAATACACTCTTAGGAAAATAAGTTTTTGATGTGACCTCTTACAATTCTCTGAACTTCTACATATATGAAACTATCAAACGTTCCAATTAGAACCTTTTTGAAAGTTATCCTTATGAAACGTTCTTCGTGGAACCTTGATCAGTTCAATATAGAACTATTCCAGTGGTAGAAATATAATCGATACCCAGTATTAAGTATTCCGAGCGAACAAAACAGGGTCCATTATCCAATCTCATAGTCCGGGGACATAAAGTCATATCAGGCATACGAAATGAGAGAAAACAAAAATGACAGGGAAACTCATGAACCCCCAAAAATGGCCATTAGGAGGTGAAACCAGGTGTTCCGGACCAGGTGTTCAGGTGTTCATGTATCAGCAACCAGGTGTTCAGGTATCAGCAACCCTTTATTTCTGCAAATGTTTCAAACTTGGTACATTCCAAAATACTTATACTCTGATTTTTCTGACTTGTTTACACCGTTTTTTGCCTTTGTTTCAGTCAAATTACTTCAAGCGAACTATTTACCTGAATATTACATGTCTATGATGCAAACGGCAATAGATTTTCACAAACCTGGCTTCCGAAATGCTACATGTTTCTTTCAAATTACAAAATTTCGATTTATGCGAGGATTTTCACTGCTGTAGGGCGCTGCCATATTGCCTTGTTCATTACGTAATTCAAGTGGACAAGTTCAAGATCGGTACTATGGGGGCGTTCGCTGCAGTATATGTACCAATTACATGCTGGGACCATTCCTACCCCGTGCTCCCTGCGTAAATCATCTGAATATACTCTTCCGTCACACGCTCAAAATAAACAATGTCTGTTGACATGCAGACGAAAAGTTTTCAGGAGGAATTTATCTTTGCAGTAGATTACTAACGTTATCAGTTTCATGAGTAGGTCTGAAAGTTTGCGGAAAATTGCCGATTGGTCCCAAGGTGAGCTATGCCAAGTTATAACACGATACGATTTAGCATCGCAAAAATATCGGCAAAAAACGATGTAAACGAGTTTTAAAAATCAGAGTATAGAATGAGAGAGTATAGAATGAGTGTTTAGATGGTATCCGACATGGTTCCGACATTCCAAGTTTCTTCAAAGAACCTTCCGTGGTTCAAATATCGTAAACATAAACAATAAATGTTTAACATTCAAGCGTTGTACAGAAAACTTAAATTCTATTCAATTCAATTCAAAAACATTTATTCAGTTTGACATCATAACATATAAAACACAAATGTACAATAAATAAATATGGCAAATTGAAAGGGTGTAAAAAGCTTTGTACAAGTACACCCCTTGAAGTGGGGGAAATAAAAAAAATTACAACAACAAGGAATATCATATACACCACCAATTAAAATAAATCAATAAACTGATAAGAATAATAATTTATTTTAATAACGCAAACAAAAATTGTAAAATAATACAGGAACATGTGAAATGAATCTATTATTCAGGCTAATTACACCAGCAATAGTGAAACTAATATACAATTAATACTATATAGGACTGACATACATATTTTTTCGCAAATGAATGTTGTTTTTGAAAAGGAATGTCTAATAATGATCTATGAATTGGATTTTGAGTGTAAAAGATGATAAACTAGTGAGATAACATCAAGATTGTTCCAGAATTTAATTCCTCGTAGATTGATACACATAGACCATAGTTAGTATGAAAATTACTTTTTGGCATAGCTCTAGTATTATAACAGTGAACAGAAGCAGTATCATGAAATGGAATGCGTTAGGAAGCAATTTTCTTTGTGCTGCATATATAATGCATAAAGTTATTGATGATACATATATAAAACCATGCGAGTGTGTTTTCCGCAAAAAGATATCGGTTGAGTTTGGTCTGGCAGATGAATTCAGGATGCACGAATCCGAAGGACGAGTGTATTCTGTGTTCATCCGCCAGACCAAACGAGACCGATATCTTTTTGCGGAAAACACACAAGCGTGGTTTTTATTTTATCACACACAACTGTTCAGACATAATTTTAGATACTGTCGTTATCATACGAAAATTGATAATGATCATTAATATAATAATATTAATTTAATCATATTTATGAATATGCCCGTGATGTTCGAAAAACCTCAAGCAGAGTGTTCTCTGTCTGAGCTAGGAAAGTAACTCTGGGTTGCTAGGTTACTTTACGTACATAACATTGTTCTTTTACGTGGAAATGGTCTTTACGTAATCTACAGTAAAAAAGTAGTTTCGGCCCGATGTGGCTCAGCGAGTGATACAGATTATATTTGAAGTAGGGTGATACAGAAAAGGTTATCACACCTTTTGGAGTCCTATAGCATTGTAGTTTATAGTGTGTGATAAATATATAAAAACATGCGAGTGTGTTATCCGATATCTTTTTGCGGAAAACACACGAGCGTGGTTTTTGTTTTATCACACACTACTATTGAGATATGATAAATACCGTCGTTATCAACGAACATTGTGAATGATCATTAATGAATGAATAAATTAATTAATTTAATTATATGCATGAATATGCATGTGATGTTCGAAAAATCTGGGCTTGGTAAGTAACTCTAGGTTACTAGAATCGTTTTCATACGACATCACATTGTTCTTTTACGCAATAACGGTCTTTACGTAATCCGCGTGAGAAAGTAGTTTCGGCCCGGTGTGGGTCAGTGAGTGATACAGATTAATTTGAAGTAGGTTGATACAGAAAAGGTTATCACACCTTTCGGAGTCCTCTAGCATTGCAGTTTATAGTGTGTGATAAATATCATCTCTGGAATTGAAGTGTTCTATATTTGTGAAACAAAGGACCAGTATATTCACGATAGCGTACATTATCGATGATTCCCATGGCTTTCTTTTGTCTAACAACATTGACAAATTAGTTTCACAGGTGTTCCCCCATGTTTCACAGGAATATGTAATATGGTAATGGCAAGGAACAATAGAGTAAATAAAGATACTGTGAATATAGTGTTCAACTTTGTACAGTATGGACTCTGGATAACCTTCAAAGGTTCGGTATATGAATAACTTTCATAGGTTCAAAAGTAGTTATAAGACACTCAGACTATTACCACCAAACTATATTGGTGGTATTAAATTGATACTTACATTCAGATGCATCTAAATGAAACAAAACACCTTTATGATGTCATAGATTTAGTTTACTGAACTGCAGACAATGAATAACGGTTTTATTTAATTTGCAGAATATTATGTGAATTCATTTCACTTTTATTTCTAAAACTTTTTTTCAATTTTTTTTTCTAATAGAGCTGCGGAAGGAAGAAATGTAACCCTTTTTCTGTTTCAATACTGAACCCACAAGAACCTTTTTTAAGAGTGTATAAAGCTTATTTTCGGCAAACTGGGAGCTACTAAGTCGGGACCAATCCGGGAATCCAAATCCAGGAATGGGTCATACCAAAGGAAGCAGTCTTTTCCAAAATAATTAGTTTTTCTCCGATCCAAAAAACGATGGGATGTTCAGATCTATCTTCGGTTTGAAGAAGTTCAACAGCTTTGTGGAGTATTGGTGCTTCAACTGGAGGTCCCGATGACGGTGACCCAATCCATCCATGTATCATGTCCATAGTTTTCTCTGGATTATAGATAGTTTTTCAGGACATTCATTCGCGTTTTCCCAATGAATATTGGCATTCATTCGCCAATATTCGAGGGTCCAGAGGGAGGAAGTTGGGAGCAGTTTGATGATCAATATTTTTTATCGATACGTTGTGTTAATTAAATGAAACACATTTCATTCTTGTTTGCTTCTTTGGAGCAGGAAGTATGTGGGCTTTGGTATCACTGTGCACATGTGTTAGTCGCGGAGGAATACAATGATATCTTCTCGATTTGCTCGAAAAAAAAAATCATTCAGCTTCGCATATATGCACACACATATCCATCATGTCGTTTAGTTGTAAAGTTTTCACTCACGGGTTCTATGGACTATTCAGCTCTAATTAATCATAATTTAATTATATAATTTAATAAAACGAACCACAAACCACACCCCGTTTTTAGAATTCCAACGCGATTATATTGCCCAATATCCATGGTGAGTATTTCATCGTAAAGAATAATACAGACGGTCCGTTACTGAACATTACTCAAAACAATGAATTACGGCTGAAATCTTCGGTAAGAGGTGTGGTAAGTTATCTGAGAATTGTTGGCTAATCCATGGGAATCCACTCTGGTGGAAAATGATCGCTTTCGTTTATATTATATGCTATAGGAGAGTCTGGTTTGTACCAGTGTTTATAGTAGATGACCTCTCCCCCCGCTAGCCACCCAGCCCAACAACCAAACGTGCCCACAGACATGATGACGTCATCACAGCTCGCAAGTAGGGCCAGATCCAGGGCGGCCGGTTGTCCTGTCACAAACGTCACATCCGTCCCCTGGCAAGGAATGGAATGGTCAAATGCTTTTGAATGAAACTTCTTATCCTAGCGAGGACAATTATCATAAAAAAAATTCTCAAACGAACACAATCATATACTGAAGTAGCCTATATCGAATTAGGTAGAAAAGTATGTGCGAGTGCAGTATTTCGAAGTCTGACCTTTATGTGTTGTCTGCTCCAAAATATAGCATCTGAACACACGACAAACTCAACATGGATGTACTTCCTTCGAAAATAATTTATTGCATTTCTGAAGTATATCCCGTCAGCCATCCTATGTCCATACGCAATATTATTATCTCCTTCCAGGTCACCACGACGCACATGTATTCATACGCGCCTGGTACAAAATATAGTTCCGGCAGTCAGTATTCCTAAAATTTGGTCAGCCTTTCTCAGAATGTGATCGAGAAACTGAAATTTTTTCCTGATAATATCCAAAATATTTTCAAAATATTGCCATGATAGATATGATCCCTGTAGTGTTATAATATGAGGAATATGATGAATTAGTTCGATGATCTTCCCATATTTATAACCTGCAAACACGCCTAACTGAACATATTCAATTAAATATGTGTAGTTCTCCTGTGTGAATTTCATCGAAGTGATTTTAAAGTGCTCTTGTAGATCCGAAAGTTGGGCGAAAGTCATAAGAGTTCGGTTGTTGCGTTTTGCGATCCCCAGGGCTGAGGCGTACGCAAACATAGCGTTGCCAAGGCGACCTAATGGCATCAGGCTGAGGTACAACCTCTCTCTCTCACTTTCTCCAGTTGTCACTGTGCAGTCACCAGATTCTGGAAACCTGTCATTCTGGGTTTTAGTGAATTTTCCAGACCATAACATGTTTGTTATAATAATTGTGGCGATTTTTGCCCAAAGATCGCGGCAAGAGTCTTTGCAAAACACTATCCAGTTTTACGGCCTATTTTTAGATCGCTCTAGTTCGGAGCGTGCGTTGCCCAGCAACGCACTGTACTCAATCGCGCCCAGTAAACTATAACAATGGTTTGACCTAGTCTCTCCCCCCGCCAAGAGGCAGGATGAGAGGCTCGCCATGAGCTTTACGTCCCTGTGTCTTGGGTAAGGCCCTCGCGGGCCCTGGGGACGATTTCCATTGGGGGCCCAGGTGGGGGAGACCGTTGCTGACTCGGGGGCTCACGCCCTGTGGATCACCGGTTTCTTACCACCTGGGATGGTGTGACACAGGCTCTTGCAGACCGTCGGGCTGGCTCAGAGTTCCATCTCTGTGACAGTGCCTTCGGCGAGGCCGGCCAGCAACATGCCCACGTGTACGGGTTCCATGGTGCCGCTCCCATGGCATCTCGGGCTCTACATACGGCTACATTACCATAACTATGTAATATGCATGTTGTAGTTAAGGAGTTGGTGAGATGCATGTGTTATGCCGTAGTGTATGACGGCCGGGCTCGTTCCGGGCTGACTGTACCTGGTTGTAGTGTTCCGTAGAGTAGAGCCGGACGCCCTGTAGCGGGCGGTCGCCGAATTTTACATAATCCATAATAGCAGTGACAAAAATAAAAAAACAAACACTTTATTTTTTTTGTGGATAGTGTTTGACATATCCAAACATGTATATAAACGTACTATTTCAAGCTCATTGTTTCATAGCTACATGCACGTCTAACTATCTGTAGGACTACACATCGACATAGAGGAGACGTCTATATCCTTCATCATAACACGTTATTTCATATAAATGACATCCACCTGTTCAGTTGCTCAAACACAAGAGTTTGCCGTGTGTTTGATCAGTGCAAACTGACTATGACCGAGAGAATAGACTTATTGATGCCGACATGGTGCTCCATTCATCAATCTACAGTGATGAATGAACAGGTTGCTGGATGTCAGTGCTTCAACGTGCGGAAAACATGCACGCGTGTAAACACTCATCACAAGTCATCACAACCAATTGTGTCTGAATGTGTAATAAAGCCATTTTGGTTTTTAGCAGGTGTATCCAAATATAAACATCAAATATAAACGTTAATATGGATTCATGTACAACACTAAATACACATTGATAAGATACTGTAGTTATTCATGCCATGAGCGAACCCAGAGGGCTGGGTGGGAGTCAACCCTGAATTATTTATTGATTGATATTAATGCACAGCAGCTATGGAAACTCAGCTATATATACGCGTATCATAAGTGTATATGAATGTATTCACGTGATTAGGCCGGTAGGTCAATGACTCTTACTACACCAGAGACATCATTAGAATAACACCGGATCGTGCCTTTAAATCATCTTCAAAACCATTTGACATTCAAGTCAACGATACCTAGCCATCTTTTCACAGATGGTGTGTAAATCTTGTAAATTGGAAAGTGAAGCAAGCATTATCAAAATTTCAGAGCCCCTTCAGTAAGTGTTTATAGTTATGTGTGATGATGACGTATGACAAATAAATGGTTTGACTTGAATAAATGGAAATGTCTGAAATGTGAGCCAACAGTACGGCGGCTGATTTCTGCCAGGATTGATTTTTTTTCATCGACGGCTTGTTCTCCATTAAATCCCCATTAAATTATATACAATACAAGACACGATGAAAACTATTCTCGCCACGGCGATAATATTCTCGTCGCAACAATTATAATTCTCGCCACGAATTTTATATTCTCGCTGCGGCGATAATGTTTTCGTCGCGATTTTTATCATTATCATTGCAAATTTTATATTTTCGCCGCGGCGATAACATTCTCGTCGCGACACTTATCATTATTGTCGCGGATTTTATATTTCCGCCGTGGCGATAACATTCTCGTCGCGACACTAACCATTGTCGCCGTGAATGTTATATTCTCGCCGCGGCGATAAAATTCTCGTCGCGACACTTATCATTATCGCCGTGAATTTTATCTGACCGTTATCTGTATGAACCTGTCCTTTGAGAACGGGAAACGAAATAGTATGGAAGCCCAGATAAAGCATTGGCCCCAGTAGTTACCTCGAATAACTTAATGGCCTAGGCGAACTGCTAGTTACATAGGTGTAAGGATCAAATAAATACAGATGATGGTTAGATTTTGCTGAGGCGAGCTAGCAGTTCACCGAGGTGGCACATGCTTAAACATTTTTCAAGAGTCAAGTGTTCAGTCTGAAGTAGCTTCTCTCTCATTGCTTCATCATGTATTCCACACACAATTCTACCATTTAACAGAGAGTCTGACAGATAGTGCAGGCTCTTATCCTATCTTACCCTATTCCCCATGATCATCTGAAATGAACTCGTTTAGTTAGATTGTATCCTATTATTGAATACTTGAGATGTTCCCAGTTACCCACTACTGGCAAAAATGTTTTTTGGGCTTTTTCCAAAATGGCTGCCATCGAAAATGCCGAAATCATGCTTTGGGCCATATCTCGTCTTCTATTGCAGGTAGAGACATGAATTTGGTGTCTATACCCATGTTTTTGATACTAGAGGATCCAATTTCGTCATTGCTGAGCACCTGTGACTGTTGGTTGCTTCAGAATTAATAATGTCTGACAATGAAACCAGTGAAAATCACATTTCCAACCAAGGTGTGACCGATATATGTAGAAACCTTGAGATGGGGCCAGATTGATAGTAAAATAAGTTCCATTCTCACATAAAAAGCTCAGAAGATGAGAATTAATATAACGAAATAGTGCTAAGGTGAATTCTTTTGAATTCCTTGACACATGATTCGATGATGAATGCTATGCTCGCTTGTAATCATTAGAAAAGATTGCATTTTGCTGTCATTTGAACTGGTAAGAAAGTGAAAAATGC
Organism: Terebella lapidaria; assembly: GCA_949152475.1. Lineage (NCBI taxonomy): Eukaryota > Metazoa > Annelida > Polychaeta > Terebellida > Terebellidae > Terebella > Terebella lapidaria. Next base: position 22,858,239 of record OX424569.1, read on the forward strand.
ACATGAACCAATATTTGGGGTGTGCAGAAGCCATCATTATTAGTTGTGCATGAAATGCGACACTTTTTCACTTCACAGAAAACAAGGGAAATCCAAGATCATGGCCACCAAAGCCAACAGATAGTTCCTGAATATAAGCAAGGCCTCTGCATAAGAATTATCAGTAGTGATGAAACTAAACAATCCAATAATAGTCTAGTACAAATTCTATAATTTTCTTCTGTTGCATTCTAATCAAGGCACCATAAAATGCCAGTCAAGTTCACTATCATTCTTTGATCGTTTTACCAGCTGTCATGAACATGGGAAGGATCCCTGCCTCATATGGAATTCCGGTCACGACATCTACTTGTGACTTGTGACTTACGAGTTGCTTTTCCACATTGAACTACTGTTCAGTATGGGATCCCTTGTCGCAAGTCGTAAGTCACAAGTCAACGACACCAACTCTTGACTTGTGACTTGCGACTTGTGACATACTAAACAGTAATTGAATATGGAAAAGCTTGTCACAAGTCACATGTCACAAGTTGATGACGTGACCGGAATTCCATAGCCTCAACACCCACCAGTTTTGTTCTGCGTGGCAAATGAAGCATGGTGATTGTTGAAGAACTTTCCTGTTGACATAGTAGCATAATCGGGCTGATGTGTTTAAAACAATAAAAAAAAAAGATTATCCCTTATGATTGAAAAAGAAATGATGTGTGTAATTTTTTGTGCAGCACGGTATGACAGTGAACTGAAAACAATGCAGTAGCTCCAGACAAATTTCATGCCAATGCTAGCCTGATCTCTAGTCTCAAAAAAGATTACATGGCAAATAAGCATTGGTATTATACATGTTCATTCCAACTTAATTCTTCTGGATTCGCGAGGTGAACAAATATTTTGTGCACAGGCATTTAACACAAAGGTCAAGGACCTCCCTAACCTGAGGCATTATGGTATAGATGGGAACCATCTTTGTCGTCTGTCTCAGTCCATCCATGGTCTTCGGTGTTTTGAACAGCCCCTAGGGGTTGATGGGCTCTAGGTCGTGTCCTTAATTGGAGGTCTGAGATGTTGTTCTAGCACATCCCTTGTTTGAGTAGACCTGAGGTTGGAGATTGATAATGATTCTAACCTGTCAACTAGATTATATGACAAACGTGATGATTTCAATTTTTCCATAGTCAATTTCCCTTTTCTAAGCAGCAACATTCCTATGTCACCGGCATATGGTGTGTTTGTTTCTCAACTTATACGCTATTCCAGAGCTAGTTGCAAATATGAGGACTTTGTCTATCGAAGTGCCCAGCTAGTCTCTAAACTGCTACGACAAGGATATGTTTTACCAAGACTTATCGCTGCGTTTAAGAAATTCTATGGACGTCATCATGATCTGGTTGATAAATACAGCAAATCCATGTCTTCCATGCAACTAGATCTATTTTCATGTTAATTTTGGGGAATTCATGACGGGTGCCACTAGTGGGGCAGGAAATGCTCACTCTTTCCGGAACACCTGATTTCACCTCCTGATGGCCATTTACGGGGGTTCATGAGTTTCCCTGTCATTTTTGTTTTCTCTCACTTTGTATGCCTGATATGACTTTCTGTCCCCGGACTATGAGATTGGATAACGGACCCTGTTTTGTTTGCTCGGAATACTTGATACTGGGTATTGATTCCACGTCTATGCATTACATATACCGGTATCTGATATTGTGACAGAGAACCTTCATCCCATCAGTGATAAATTCATGATCCTATTTCATACATTCACTGGATCTGATAGCGCGTCCTCCTTCATATGCTAGTGTCATCTGAGCTAAGAGAAGTGATGATACAATTGGTCTGTGGGCTCTCCTTCATTGAATCTATCATTGGTGACATCAACATTGACTTCGTAAGCACAGGGACTAGAGCCCATCAACCACTAGAGGCTGTTCAAAACCCCACAGGGCATGGATGGACTGAGAAAGATGCCACGAAATTTCCCATGTTTACCAAAATATCTTGTGTCAGGGATGTCTTTGATCTTGATGGCAATGTCATTGCACAAACCCTTGTCAATTTTGCGAATGCGAAAGGTCTAACTTGGCATGTATACATGTAAATGCCATTCCAAATTTTCCGTTTAATCGTTCTTGAGACTAGAAGTCAACGCTGTCATTGGCATAGAACATTTGTGTTGAGCTACTGCATTGTTTTCAGGTCACTGGGGCAAAAAAAATCACACACATCATTACTGTATCATACATAAAGGGCAACCGGAAACCATTCAACAATGAACACGCTTGATTTGCACGCAAAACAAAACTTGTAACAAATAATATTTCCCATGTTCATGGCAGCTGATAAGACCAACAAACACGTGGTAAAAGTGAATTTTATCATATGCCAGGATGACAGTTGATGCAAATAGCGTAGTTAATGCTATATTACAGCAATTTAAATTACTGTCAACAAACTTAGACCTAAACATACACTATATCTATGTGTTTGGTTTTTCAATAGCTGTGCCTATTCTTCCAATAACAAACTTCTGCCCGGCGGGCTGTAAATTCCACACTTGCCCGGGCGGCTCCCAGTTCAAGAATACGTAGGGTAAACAAAAGCACATCGTCGCTCTCCTGGCCCGATTCCGACATGTATGACGTTTTTCCCACACATTTTCGTTTTATGCTGATGCTCTTGGGACTCTGAAATGGCCTGTGAATCGGATAAATGTGTGAATATAAGCTGTATTTCTTGCTTATTTCTTTCGAATCGGATATGATTCTGTCATTTGAAACATACTCAAATGTCCCCGACATCCACTGACATATGATAAACGTGTTATTAGCGGTGTTTCAGTTTTAACGTCTAAAAGTACGTGTGTTATACACGATATCGCTTAACCCAAAAGTACGTATACGGCTCGCATAACACAGGGGACCGTATCAAAACTCAAAAGTCGTATTTGAATCATGCAACGCGATTTCTTGACAGTGAGTTCGAACTAGCGACTTAACTGTAAGTAACCCTACTTTAAAATGATTCGGTTCTTTCTTTACTAAGATTTCTTCTCGGGTAGCATTATTGGAAGTTCATTGGTTTCATACCATGTAAGATTTCAGTTCACATTTCGGCCGTTTCGTAAAACAATTTCACAAAAATATGACCATGTAATCTGTATACATGTATAATCAGGAATGTGACACAAGTTTGATATGGATGATGTCATCAAAAACAAATATAAAATTATAGTTGAATATTGATTGAAAACTGTAAAATAGCACTACATAGTGTAAACAAAGCATTACATGGTGTAGTTTCGTAAAGGTCGTTACACACCGCGCTACCTTGACGCCTCATTTTATCGTAATGGAAAATCCACACGAATGCCTCCCTGTTTCATACATCATAATGAGAAAGACGGTGACACGTACTTCACGGTTGCAAAAAGGCCCATTTAGGTATATTTTCTGTGGTAAACAATAGCACACAATGTAAAAATCAAATTAAACTTCTTCAAATTGCTCTTTTGGAATGCGAAAATAGTTCTGGGATTTGTCTGGGTATTGTCCCAGTTCTCGTACCAGCCTATATTCACCAACTGAAGGTGGTTTAGTGGATGGATACAGAGCACAGAGCACAGAGCCCAAAATTGGTGTCTTCTTGTAACTCTATTGGCCTTCTTATCATCCTTTTTTTTAATCAGAAAATACTTTAAATAGCCTATGACCACGTTTTGAAGTTGCAGGAGGAGGACGTACCCTTTTTTTTTACCGACATGAGTTAAGTTCTAAACACAAACGTCAATACTCGATGTGTACATAAAAAATGGTACCGTTTCTAAAATGACACTCCTGTCAAGAAACGTTGACATCGCCGTAAACGATCGCGCGGCTTCAGTGTGTAACCACCTTAAGTTTCCAAACTATAGCGATTGCACATACATGTATCCGTGATCAATTACTTGCTTATATCTTGTGCCGCAGATCAGTGTCGTACAAGGAAATGTCAGAGGATTTTTTGTACAGGAAATACTGTCAATGTGAAGCTGTCGATAACGTTATTCCAAGGGTGCTCTGTATTACTGTTCTGTTTTACTGTTCTGTATTACTGTGTTTTGTATTCGTTATTGAAAAAAACCGAGAGTCGCTATATGCTGGATACAGCTTGTGATTGCGTTCAGAATACGAAAGGGTAAAGGCGTTGTTAATGTGGATGGAAATCAATTTTGCTCCGTGTGTTTTAACTGCAGATGGTATAGAACATGCCGATTCGAACATCAAATTACACGAAGTGTTGATAAACGATTCAACCATAATGTGCGAGAATACACCCTGACCCACTGTCTGTCTGTTATAGTCACTTTAATTTGCTAAGTGTTGTATAACGTACTGGATTCTATAATCATTAATCTTGTCTTCAATTTTGTTACATGGCGCAGCGTTTGGGGCATACGGAACATCCACACTGATTTTCAGCGAAATACATCCCAGGATGGCAGAGCTATAGCCCCCTAAAAATGTACCAGTATACAAGTAATCGGCTAGTAAGGCATATATGTTATGTTGACTGATAAGCAACCATTGCAAGTTGCAATGATGAAATATTGACGATACAGGAATGATCCGAAATGACTTTACATATGAATAAGGAAATTGCATCACGAATAAAAACAGTCATTCTTCATTCAACCCCTGTTTTTTCCCACAAGTTGTTAACCTCCCATAGTAATAGTTGAACACATTACACTGTTGCTGTGCAAGGCAAAATTCCACGATGGCTGCCCGAGTGTCCCATACGTGGGTTACGGTACATGTAATGCACGCTTTGAATGCGATACTTTTGATACGACCCCCTGCTATATGCGAGCCTTATACGTACTTTTCGGTTAGACGATAACGCCTATGACACGCCTATCTTTAGACGTTAAAACTGAAACACCGCTATTGCACAATATGGGGTTTCATGCCCTCGGGCCACGTCTTAAAGAAGCTTGGCCCTCGGGCATAAAAGCCAAGATTGTGCAATAACCCTATATTATTGGCATTCTATAGTGCCTTGATTCCAATGCAATAGAAGGAAGTTACAGGGTTGTTTAGTTTTAGCATTACTGGTAATTCTTATGCAAAGGCCTTGCTCAAAATCAGAAATTATCTGTTGAGTGTGAGGGTCATCTTTGATTGATTTCTGTGAACTGAAAAAGTGCTGCATTCCATGCAAAACTAATAATTATGGCTTCTGCAGACCTAAATACTGGTTCATGTGCATTTTTCACGAAAAATGCAATATTTTGCAAAGACCACAAATGAGCATCACGTTCATCATCGAGTCGTGTATCCAGGAATTCTAAAGAATCCACTTTGGTAATACTTATGTAAATTGATTTTTATCTTTCGAGCTTGATATGTGGGAATGAGACTGCTTTTACTATCAATCTGGCCCCTTTCAGTATATCTATACATATCAGTTGCACAATGTGCTTTTCGCCAGTGTCATAGTCAGCCATTATCAATTTTGAAGCAACCAACAGTCACAGGTACGCAGCAATGATGGAATTGGATTCCCCAGTCTCAAAAACATAGGTATGGACACCAAAACCATGTCTCTACCTGCAATAGTAGCTGAAATATAGTCCAAAACATAATTTCGGAGTTTTCGACAACGGCCATTTTGAAAAGGCCCAAAAAACATTTTTACCAGTGATGGGTCTCTAGAAAAATCTCCAATAATCAATAATATGTTGTAGAATACCTATGAAACTTAATTTTAGAAAATCATGGTGCGATGCAGGCACACCTTACATACATGCCCAACCACGAGATCCGTAAATAAATTCAATAAACTCAATAAAAAAATGATTTTTTTACATATTGCTGCAGAACATTCAATATATCTATCTTTTTCCATTATCAGTGAGTTGGCCTTTTTAATCTGGTCAGTTTGATACCAATTTCGTGGATATTGGATAATATTTGACAGGCATAGGTAGAAATAACGAATTTCACAAACCGGCCATTTGAGGTAAATTTACTGCAAAAAGAACAATGGCTGCCATATCCGTCACAGGCCATATTAAGAATGGCTCTCTAGCCTATATTGACCAGCGAGTGATATTCTACCACTCTGCAAAGTTTCATGGTTTTATCACAATGTGAACATTTTTATTGCTAAGAACCTGCACTACATATTCTGATGTTTACACATAATTCACGGGCACTAAATTATGATTCATGATTTAGCATTCGAACTAAATCAAAAACTCGCCTGATTACTAGTTACTAGCTACTTTTAACCGTACCACAATAATATTTGGTGGTGACATAACATGATTGGTAACAGGAAGTACATGATACTGTAGTATCTACATTAAATTATATACATCATCTACACTTGTTATTCTTTATTTATCATTGATCAATAAAAAAATCGTAACACACCGGCTTTTGTTGTAACATTCACTTTATGACGACGTTAGTAACAAAATTAGGCCGAGGGCCAAAGATAGGTTACCGGACAATGTTTAATATTTTAGATGTTAGCCAGGTTAATGGTTAAATTCAAGGTCAAAAGAATATTCAGCATATATAATATTAAGCATATATCATGTCCACAGTTGATTGCTAAGCTGTAAATTCAACAATCAGAGAGATATTAGCATTTTTTTGCTGTGGCCTTGAAAATGAAAGCAAAAGTCAAACTCAAGGTCATCAAAATATTCAGTGCATATCATTTTATGTGTCCACAATTGATTCCCAAGCCATACAGTCAATAGAGGAGCAAGATATGAGTCATTTTCTCCTGTGACCTTGAAAATGAGGTCAGAGGTCAAATTCAACGAGAATTGAAACACGAGAATATTCAGCATATATCATTTCCTATATATCCACAATTGATTCCTAAGCTGTAAAATCGATAATAAGTGAGATATTAGCCATTTTGTCCTGTGACCTTGAAAATGAGGTCAAAGGTCAAATTCAAGGTCATGACAATAATCTGCATATATCATTTCCTATATGTTCATAATTGATTCCTAAGCTGTAAAGTCGATAACAAGCGAGATATTAGCCATTTTGTCCTGTGACCTTGAAAATGAGGTCGAAGGTCAAATTCATGGTCACGAGAATATTCAGCATATATCATTTCCTATATGTTCACAATTGATTCCTAAGCTGTAAAGTCGATAATAAGCGAGATATTAGCAATTTTGTCCTGTGACCTTGGAAATGAGGTCAAAGGTCAAATTCAAGGTCATCAGAATATTCAGCATATATCATTTCCTATATGTCCACAATTGAATCCTAAGCTGTAGAGTCGATAATAAGCGAGATATAAGCTATTTTGTGCTCTGACCTTGAAACTGAGGTCAGAGGTCAAATTCAAGGTCACGAGAATATTCAGCATATATTATTTCCTATATGTCCACAATTGATTCCTACCCTGTAGAGTCGATAATAAGCGAGATATAAGCCATTTTGTGCTCTGACCTTGAAACTGAGGTCAGGGGTCAAATTCAAGGTCACGAGAATATTCAGCATATATCATTTCCTATATTGATTCCTAGTCTCTAATCTCAATATCAAGTGAGATATTAGGCATAATGTGTCCCATTATAAAGCATAGGAGAATTTAACATGGGAAAGTCCCATTCGGGCCGAGTTTGGGCCAAAATGGCCCACTTCGAGCGATTCAAGCGCAACGAAATTTATAGACATCATAGGAGTACATACGAGGAGTCTTATGTATCAAAAGAAAAAAAAGTTACTGAACAGATTTTGAGAAAATGGCCGCCAAAGTCCAAAATCAGGCATTTTTCGTCGAAAACGGCCGCCATTTTGAAAAAAATGCGAAAATCAAAAAACTAAAAAATACCTCCTTCTTGAATTATTTTTAAGTATTTTTGTGCAAAATTTCAGAAAAATTCGCCCGTAAACAAAAAAGATGAAAATGTGGACGACGACGACGACGACGACGACGACGACGGACGACGGACGCAACGCCATGCCAATAGGTTATCGGACCATAGATCCAGTGACCTAAAAATTACCAACAATTCGACATTAGAGACATGGCACATCATAACCACATCCGCAGGAATTCAGACAAAATTCGTTTGAAATCTGGTAAATGACACAGATTTATTGCAAACCCCCATTAGTTTTTTGTCAATTACATTCATTCCGCTTTACTTATGAACTCATAAAAATTTATAACATTACTAAAAAAACTATATGATACACTATTATGTTTACTCATCGATGCGGAGAGGCCTCACATAGGTATGGCAAATGTCCTGCACCAACAACCGAGCACAAAGATTATTGACGTTTTGGTATGTGTTGAAATACTTCACAGTACAGTAAGGTACATATATATATCGCGTTAGGCCTACATACTTGGTATTATTCATTGGATCCGCCATTGCAGACTGATCGGTGTGTTTACTTTATATTTGTGCAAATTTGACACTTTATTTTATACGCGATGCATTACAGTGGCTGCGCTAGGACACATAAAAAACAATTATCTCGTTACATCGAGGTGATTAACTCGTTACATCGAGAAAGTTATCTCGTTTTATCGAGATAATTATATCGTTATATCGATAGTAGTAGTAGTAATTTATTTCAACAGATCATAAAATACATAAATAAATAAACACAAACATACAAAAACTGATCCGTCGATATTTTCCTCGCTATATCGAGAGAATCATATTATATCGAGATCTTATCTCGTCATATCGAGATATGCATCTAGTTATATCGAGATGATTGTCCCATTATAATTATAGTAATATGAATTCCTAGATCAACCACCGTAATGCATAATTGCGAATATTCTCAAATAAGTTTCCAAACTGGATGCCAGTATATCTTGGTACGAACCAATCATGAAAAAGTCAGCGTACAGACTACAGACAGGTTAGTAAAGATTATTATGTCGATGCAAACCTGATTTACTTGTATTGGTTTCCAGAACCGTCATAAAATAGTCTTGTGAATATTGTAAATATATTCGGCACTTTTTGTTCAATTGGCTTAGCTGTGAATCATCCTCTATAAATGAAGTGTACAGTTACATTACCCGAAATTTTCAATTTCGCATACAATTTTCCTGACTTATCGCCCTAACTTCGGATTACTTCCCCATACGTAGGACAGAACGGTACCCATTTACCCCAAGTCCATTTCCTGATGAAACCCATTCCAAACGGCAGATCATACATTCGAAACAGCGCGCGCTTGGTTTCCATAGCGACGCCGGGAGTGGCACGTGCTTTGATGTCGCGGTACTCCTTCCAAACCGCCAGGCCTCGCTCCCTATCAGTGCCTGCAATACGTGATAGAGATATTGGCTTGAAAATAATCCAAAATTATATTTACAGTACATGTGAAGATATAATTCAATTGCAGAAAAAAAAATACAGAAGCCTGTTGGAGTGTTTGTGATGAGAAAAAATTCAAGGACGTCATCCAACTATGACCCCTGTTTTTTTTCATCCATTTTTAGTTGCTTGAAATTTTCACAGGTTTCATCATTTAGTGGCCTAATTGTGGGAAATTATAAATTTTTTAGAAAGACGTCCAGACAATAATAAAAAAAAAAGCCCAATTGGCCTTCAAAAAAACGTCCAAAAAATGTTTTGAAAAATGAATCCTACGGCAGTCGGCTACGGATCCCAATGATCCACGGTCATTTTCATCAGATTCGTACTGAGGGAGAGATATAACAACAGATTACTGTTTTGTTTACTACGCAAATTGTTGATTGGCCAGAAATTTTTAGAGAAGTTTTGAAACCTGCTGAAACTACCTGCTGAAGAATTACCGTGGTAAGCAATGGGTCAGTTTGGACGATGTTAACTTCAGTAGGGCTCATGCCTGAGATATTAGGCCCAATGCTTGCGAAAACTTACAAAAAACTTCCCAGTAGTAGATCTACGTGGAAACCCATGAAAACATTTTCGTAAGAGAAAAAATGCATTCTATGAGTTACCCTTACAATTTTTACGGTTTGGCATATTATTGTACACACACCTGGTATTGTGTTATCCAGAAAAAAGCCTATCACTCCTCCAACTAACATCGAGGTGCTGAGCATCACTTGGAATATGTTATCAAGGGTCTGAACACCTTCATTCGAACAAGTTTGAAATGTGAACGACGCAACGATTCAACAACAGTCAGGAATTACATCTTCATGTACTACATGTAGAAAGTTCTGTTGCCAACGGACATCTATCTCAAAATACTATACGCATTTATTGGCAGCCGATCCAAGGGCAATCATGTCCAGTATTTATCATGAGAATAAATATACTAAATGTTAACCAGAACGATGATGACAATGGTCCATACAATAATCTGACATTCGTGTGAGCCTGGTACTTTATAAGACCATACTTACCCGTGTGTATATGCTGTTTGTTTGCTCCAACCCACTGAGGTACTGTCAGACCCACAAATAGAGAAAAGCCCACAATGAAGAGATTTCTACCAGAGTTCATATCCACGTGTTGTAGATTCGAAATTCCCACAGCAACGATCATTCCTTCGCCACGAACAAAAATACATGGTTTACGAGTCAATAAACCATAAATGAATAAACGTGTAATTCTCTAATATAACAATAGCAGTTTACTGTGAGGCAGTGAGATTGTCCCTCCTTTGATTCGAGTCATCAAAGGAATGACTCAAGTCATCACAAAGCCTCACAGATACCTGTTATTATTATTACTACCAGTTGTCATGAACACATTTCGTCTATTAATTATTGCAAAGCCCGACACATACTGTACTAAACTATATGCCTAAATGATATCTGATATACCATTATTATACTGTACCTACCTGAAGTTGTTCTTTATGTAAATATACGGTATGCCCAACAAATTGAACAAGCTAAGATTTATTCAGACCACAATCGGAAAATGTGATTGACGATTTAGTTACTGCGGTAGAATATTTATGACAGTTATCGGCCCGAAACCCTCCCTTACATATTATCCCACTCGACATACACGGCACAGATTCATCACATGACTTCATACTCACGAGAACCGGCACACACCGTCCAAGACATGTAAATAACTCCACAAATGACGTCACGCAGAACACACCACCAATCACAACATTTCCAGACACCTAACCACGCCCACACAGACATTACATCACATTCAGCAAATCACATGAACTCCTGTTCCACGATGCGGGAAAAACCAGACACCGCATGGAAAATCCCCGCGCTTTTCGGAGTTGACTAGAAGTTCCCGACGAGAGAAGACGTGTTGGAATATATCACAGAAGAAATTAGCATCGTGAATTGGGATACAAATCAGGACTTATCCACGGAATATTATATATTACGGACTTAGTGGGGATTGCATACGAAAGTGGCCGTGTGAGTCATCGGACTATTCATTCTAATAAATTGGATCACTTTGAATGCCGGACTTGTCATTTTGCATGGCGACCTGGAACACTATACGTCAGTGATAGTGATATCAGTGATTCGTAACATTGGTGCCTACGACCAGGATCTCGAAGGCCAGTTCTCGGCTAAGAGATTGTTCCGGCTTTTGTGTAGCAACCCCTGACGGATAATTCAATCGCCGAGCGGATTTTATGAGTCGCTGGATTGCCGTACTGTCTCAATGTCGTCACTATCGGGCGATAGTTACGTCCAATGGTTGTTAGAAGAAGACCTGCTGTCACCTCTCCACACGGTGAATGAAATGCTGGATGCCCATGGCAGATCGTACCACACCATCCAGCCGACCTGCACCACCGCTAATCACCGACCACATGACTACGGAGCTCCAATCTCTGACACCAGCGCAAACACGCACGCCGCGTATCAGCCACAGCCGGTAACCATCGTGGGATCCCCTCTCCCTGCGGACCCGCAGCTTCAAGCAGTGCACATCGCCACAGATGAATACCCTACTGCTGTTCCTGATGGATACCCGACTGTTGTTCCTGATGGATACCCCACACCCAAGCGTGGAATAGCCGTACCCAATCATGGAATAACCGTACCCAATCATGGAATAGTGTTCAGTCATGGAGTAGTGTCTGATCTTGGAATAGCCGCACATACGAATGGAATACCAGTACGTGGAATACCCAGGTACAGAATACCTACACATCATGTCGGATTAGTGTCTAATTATGGTGTTCCCGTACAAAATCTTGGAGTAGCAGCTCATAATCCTGGATTAGCAGTGTGTCCAAGTGTGTTTGCTGCCAGTCCCAGATATTATAGTGTGCCACCGCCGTACCCACCTCAATCGGATGGTGTACCGCAGGTGCCACCACTGTACAGGATGGTCCCCCAGACCGTACCTGCAACAAGTAGTGTCGGATATTGACCCACGGCTTCCGTTGTAACCAGGGAAGCACCAGTCGCCCCCACCGTCGTCGTTCCTCTGGCAGAAACTGCTACGATGACGTCCGCCGGACCTACGTTGAACATCGGTACTCCAAATTCTGCATTCACCGGACCTACAATTGAATCGCCACCATTGGCCCCTGGCAAGACGGCCAAGTGGCGCGCTACATTCAAGGAAGGCAACCTGCTACAATACCTGCGTAGCTTCGAACAGTTTACATCCGCCTCCATGTACACAGACCTGAACAAGACCACGACCTCCCGCAGTATGCTGCGTGGCCGTGCTGAGGCCCTCGCACTGAACATTCCGGTTGGTACTCCATGGGAGGAATTCCGGCGTCGTCTCCTGGAAGGATGGGAACCCGCCTCCCGTCGCCAGTTGAAACGTGATGACTTTCCGTTCTTGAAACGAGAGCGAAAAGAATATGCCGAACGTTATCTTGAACGGCTGCAAGCCCTAGCCGAACAGGTGTTTGATGATGTCACACCAGAGTCGCAACAACGTACGGTCATCTCACAATTCGTTAATGGCCGTACTGAAAGCAGAAAGTCGTCTACGACGTTCTAATACCCGTGCGCCATCGCTTCACGAAGGGGTGTCCAGCCCGCCGCCGCCAGACGCTTTCTACGAGCTTCCACTCCACGAAGGGGTGTCCGCCCTGCCGCACTGGTCTTGTTAACCTATTAATCGAATAGAATGATTTCCACGATGATGAATTACGCATGTCCAATGGACTATGATGTGGTATATGATGTGGTATTATTTATATTATAAATTGTTTTATAATATAATGGTAATATGTGTGTATATAGATGCATAATATTTTCCCATGTACTTGATGTCAGTGAGGCACTTTTCATATATTTTTATTCATATGTGTTATATGTCAAACACTAAAATGTACGCCGCATTGTCGCCGAGCATTGTGTCGCACCTGTTGCGCCCTGACTAATTACTCAACATGAATGAAATTACACCCATGTGTCAGCCAAACAGCCCTGCCGTGAGCAAGGTCACTTTGTCGCGGACGAGGTGAGAGGATAGCCGTCTCTGGAGCAAGCATCAGATGTGAGCCTCTACTCCCCCTATACGTACCATTCAGGAGAATGCCCTACAGGAGCAGGATTCGTCTATACACAACCCTCTACACGCCCACGCGCGACCTGTCACCCCACTCATCGAAAAATTTCTCAAAGCGCCTCGGCAGGGCCGCCCCGAATCACCACCATCACCCCCCTACATTAGTTGTGTGACCGCGCTCTGGTTAGCCAGATGACAATGTTCGGAACGAAGTCGCTTCTGTGAGAACTGACATTAAAGTCACTGCCATTTATTACAAGTGTATCGTCTGTGAATAACAACTCGATCGAACTGTTCACTGTGTACTAATTGTGAGGATAAGGGACGGATGTAAATTGTGAAGTGTTCACAAGGATCGCATGTAGTGCAAGTGGACATTAAAGCCGTATTCTGCACCTCCATTAACTTTCCTGTGTAAATTAATAGTGTTGGGAGCACATGAAAAGTGCTGTAAATTCGCATGTATGCTAGGAAGCCGTGGATATGATTGGATCGAGTCATCCAGAAGTGACAGTCGGACTAAGGAAAAATGGACGGTGCGTGTGCTATCCCCCGTCGCGACTGACTGGCGAGAAAGCCAGCGATTGAATGATACAGCATGCTTGCCTTGGCGACGGCACACTTTTCGAAGGACCTGCAGCGCGACTGATGCAAAGCCACATTGCGGACTTGAATAATTTTGCATCAGATTCCGGGGAGTGTTAGCCCTACCGAAGTGTGATGTGAAGTTTTTGCAGTGGATCCAGGGAGTGGTAGTCCTACTGGGTTCGTTGTCAAACTAGTGCACGGATTTTGGGGAGTGGATTGCCTACCAGGTCGGTTGCCAAGAGAAGAAAAATGAATGAATAACTGTTGTATTATGACACTGACACTGCACTATAACTTTGTCGTACTATAACTTTGCCAAATATATGATGATAAAGTGCACCCCCACACTGTTGGGTACAGAGATTGATCGGACTAGCGGATACATTGTTATCGGAATATAGACAATTCGGACTTTGTGTGTGTTGCCGGACTAGAAACATTCCTAGTCGGATTAAAATATATGCCTGTCACACTGTTCTGTCAGATTACGCCTGGTGGGCTTGGAGGGTTTCACCTTCGAGTCGTGGCAAAAACAGTCGTATGCGGATACCCAGTCGGATTACCATGCTATGCTATGCTTCATTATCCTGGTCACAATTTGGTTTACTGATGAATAATTAAATGTTGCATAGTGTCATTGCATGTCGTATGTATATATACACCGTATGGTGTGTTGTCGTATCAGTAGTCATCCTGGTCACTAGTTGATAACAGGTCGTATCATATTTTTAACTTGTGTACTATGTCGGACTCTTGCCTAATCCTCTCGGGAACGAACTCTAAAAACATTTCCGTTCCACTCTGGGACGTCGAGGACAATTTCTCATTTTCTGTGTTTTATATGTCGTTGATTCCTCATCTGTCGTTGTGGTGCATGTATTTGTCCTATGTGTTCATATCATCCTAGCGACTGCTGACGGACTGACTGATGACTTTATTTTGACAGTTAGAACTTTTATTGTACTCAGTGTTTTCTCATTGTTTCGCGGTGTGTGTGTGTGTGTTTCCCCCTTAGGACTTTTAGCTTATTATGTTTAGATTTTTGGACTGTGAGGTTTCGGGTAGGGTAAATTCCCAGGGGGTAATTTGACGAAGGGGTGTAATGTAGAATATTTATGACAGTTATCGGCTCAAAACCCCCTCTTACATATTATCCCACTCGACATACACGGCACAGATTCATCACATGACTTCATACTCACGAGAACCGGCACACACCGTCCAAGACATGTAAACAACTCCACAAATGACATCACACAGAACACACCACCAATCACAACATTTCCAGACACCTAACCACGCCCACACAGACATTACATCACATTCAGCAAATCACATGAACTCCTGTTCCACTATGCGGGAAAAACCAGACACCGCATGGAAAAATCCCCGCGCTTTTCGGAGTTGACTAGAAGTTCCCGACGAGAGAAGACATGTTGGAATATATCACAGAAGAAATTAGCATCATGAATTGGGATACAAATCAGGACTTATCCACGGAATATTATATATTACGGACTTAGTGGGGATTGCGTACGAAAGTGGCCGTGTGAGTCATCGGACTATTCATTCTAATAAATTGGATCACTTTGAATGCCGGACTTGTCATTTTGCATGGCGAACTAGAACACTATACGTCAGTGATAGGGCTGATTGGGCCCTGGCGAACCCGATTCGTAACACTGCTATATTTAAGCCCTGATTTGCGGTGTAGCCTACATGCATGTCATCAGAGTATTTTGAATCAAACCTGCAAGTGACGTCTCACTAACTGATAATAATCATCGATAACACCAGAAATCTACAAATAATGTATCCGGAACTGACCGAAAAGGATGAAGAACATGGCAGCTATGACGGGGTCGGGAATTGTCACGAACAATGCCCCAAACTTGGTGAAAACCCCAAACACGATCATGAACAGGGCCGATACGTAAATCACACTGCGGCTGCCCACCTGGGAGACGAAATAAAACACAAACTAAAATGGTAATAAGGAAATCATCGAATTCAGCGTTATAATAATTGATATTCTAAATTTTCTCAAGCACATAGAGGAGGTATTTCTAACTACTCTAATGTAGGTGAGTGTGATAGAATTGGATGACTGACTCAGACTCTGTGTCAGGCAGGGTTATTACGACACATTTAGTTAGATGTTTAAACATAATATTACGACCTTTATGACAAAATCAAACACTATCAAGCTCAAGCTTCACTAGAGATTGTATGAGAAATGGATGAATTTGGTCAATACTACTATCTGATTATATGTGTGCCTGCTTTGTGGGAATGAAAGAGTGTACAGCTATAACTCTGTCTTGGTCATTGCTATCTACACATTCAAGGATAGGCAGTTGCTGGATGGTTCCAGTTGACGTACATGGTTCAGTTTTGCCTACCTTTGTGAGACCGATGACGCCGACGTTGACGCTGGACGAGGTTGTCCCGTTTCCTGTACCCAGGAGTCCGTCAATGATCGATCCTAGACCCTCAACCATTATCCCTTCATGGGGTCGTAAAGACGGTGTAAGTTATGGAATGTTCGAGTACATCAGTTCAATATAGGCCTACATGTCTCACCCACCTCATTAGAAAGCGACCATGTTCTCATCCCCCACCCTCCCCCCACCCCCAAAAAACGCGAAAAAAAAATATACGTGTTGGACCTAGTTTAGTACGGAAGCTCTGAAAGGACATGGTGAAAAAAATAATATCTCGTATATAAGACATATTATTTAGTATATACGACTTGTGTGAATCTCGTATACACGACTTGAGTATCTCGTATATACGACATTACTATCAATGAATTGGCAATTCGCATTTCGTCAGTAGTGCGGATTGAATCTACATCGCTGGCATTGCTGCATGATAAAACCGAATATTGTGAAAATCCCGACATGGTCGGTTTTCTCATGTGATAAAAGTGACCATGTCGCTTTTTTCACGTGAAATATCCGACCATGTCGCTTTTTTCACGGTTGGTGTTTCCGGTGTGAAAAAAGCAACATGCCCGTGAAATACCCGACATTAACTGCGGAGCTATTGAACTGGCTTTTGTTCGTGAAATTCACGACATGCATGTCCATATTTTTGTCCAATTCATGGACGTCCACTCAATATTTAATCAGGATTTAGCTCTGAAATCGGGTGGGGGTGGGGGATCTGGCAGAACAGCACAACAAAGAATTTTGTGGTGCAATATTTGACCATCGAGCGATGTTTCGGGTGCGTTATGTGCTGCGTTCCATTCAAGTCGTGCAAATGGTAACGGTGGTGCAGTACGAGTTCGAAGCATGTCATTGGCAAAACACACAAATCGCCATCAAGTATCTGTCTGTTTACATTTCCTTATGCAACAATAACGTTCATGAAACGTATTAAGAAGTCTTTGATGTGGATATCGCAAGCAGATTGGAATGAAATATTCTCCACCAATCACATCAGGCGTGAAAAATGCGACATGGGCGATAATAAGCATATGACTGTGAGAAAAGCGACATACGTGATGTTCGGGTTTCTCACATGTCGCGTTTGTAATGCTACAGCATCTATGGAAGACCACTGACGATGCGAATTGCAAATGCATTGATAATTATGTCGTATACCGAGATGCACAAGTCGTATACGGGTGTACAAGTCATATACGATATGTACACAAGTCGTATATATGTTGAATATTTTATGAATATGTTGTAGAAAGTGTGCAAAATGTCCCATGAAAGGAGTCATGAAGGATTATCGTCATCCTGACCGAATCATTTACATCAGCCCGAGATTTGTTGAATATTTGGGAAAAACATTGTGGCAAATACTTGATTGGCCCTCAATGTGTGTTTACATGAAGTAAAACGAAATAGAGAAAGTCTTGGGATACGATGTCCATGAAAACATTGGAATAAAACCATTATCCGACGTTTCATTAGGACTAATCTAATTTAAAGCTATTATTCAATATACCGGTATGAGAAAAATATATATACCCCCGATATATAATATGAACGACATAGTAGTAAATCTATGAACTATTGAGAATCCCTGTATCTCTAGTACATCTTGGTACCAAAAATCTAGTGATTGATGAATTTGTGTGCTTGTGAGTTATGAATATGCATGATTGTCATTATGTTTCACTGGTATTTTTTTCTTGACATAAAATTAAGAGCAAACGTTTCATGATGATGATGTATATAATGCGCTGTTGAGCGGACGCAAAAACGGATAGCTTGAAGAATAATGCTGTTTTCACATAGACTGATCTGGTGTAGCCATATGGATATTTGACAAGATGTAGATAAGGTATCATAGATCACGTATGGACATTCATTATGCTCATGTCGTTCTGGATACGTGTTGTTCTGGACATAGCATATCGTCATCACCGAACATATAAAATTGGATAATCAATAATTCCTGCCACCATACAAGCATGACCCAGTTGTGGAAGCCAGTGGAGCGCATAACTCGTGTGGGTGTGAACTTCCAATTTCAGTTAATCTCAGAGGACCAATACCTGTGATTACAACATCACACCCAACCACAAGTTGGAGGAAATCTGTGTTGCCTGATCGGGTTTCTTTTCGAAGCCTTGTGCCTCTTAAGCCAATGACTGGTGACTGTAAATCGATCAATTGTTTGTTGCTGAATGCTAGATCAGTATGCAACAAGGCTTCAACCATTGCTGAAAATATTAAAGAGACGAATACAAATCTTGTATTCATCACAGAAACATGGATTACACCCAGAGACTCTGTGACAGGGACTGAAATCTGCCCTCCTGGATATGACTTACTTTCCAAATCCAGAGGAAATAGGCGTGGAGGAGGGATTGGCTTGGTCAATCATTCCTTTATCCCAGTGACAGAAATATCAGTGTCCCCATTACCGTCGACATTCGAGGTTTTGTCCTGCTGCATTCCAAAGCCAGTGTGTTTGAACATCGCTGTTATCTACCGTGCTCCCAATTCCTCATCTTTGAAACAATTTCTCGAGGAGCTTGATGATTTCCTCGCTGATCTAACCCATCGCAGAGGAAAACCCATCATATGTGGTGATTTCAATCTCCCTGTGAACGACCGAGAGTCTAAACAGATACAAACATTCCTTGATATCCTGGATTCACATGGATTTGTCCAGTTTGTCAATGGTCCAACCCACACTCGCGGCAACACACTTGACCTAGTTATTGCACGACCCAGAGACCATTTGATACCAAGTGTGCCTGACGTTGTTGACAGCATGATCTCAGACCATCACAGTGTTCTGTTCAACCTCGTTGCCGATCTCCGGTCCAAGGACACAGTCGGGTGCCCAGGTCGAGATTTCAGGCACTTTGACATTGTCGAGTTTCAGTCAGACTTACAATCGTCATTCTGTGATTTGTGCACTCATCCACTGAGTGCAGATGAACGCTATGGCAACTATGATAGCATGGTGGTACATGTGCTTGACAAGCATGCACCACAGATCACCCGGATACGTCGATCTCGTGGTAGGAACCCCTGGGATGATGATGAGGCCCTGAGGGATCTACGTCGTCAGCGCAGGGCAGCTAAACGTCGTTGGAGAAAAACCAGGCTTCATGTTCATAAAGAAATGTACCTGGATTGCAGGCGACAAGTAACAGATCATGTTACTTCTGCCAAGAAACGTTACTACCAAAAGAAGTTGGATCATGCAGATCCTAAACAAACTTCCAAGATCATAAAATCACTGCTTGGCGACAAACCAGGAATTGTAGTCCTGTTGCATGCAGAATGTGAAGCGTTTGCTGACTTTTTCAAAGCCAAAATCACCAAAATTGTTCAGGATCTGGAAAAGATCCAACCGCACGGCCCATCTAACCTTCCTTCACAAGCACCACTTGTCCACTCGAGTCCACTCGACTCCTTCAGGGCTGTGACCAAGGAAGAGCTCCGGAAGCTGATCATCACCTTCAAAAACGTGTGTGTGCGACTCACTCCCCACGTGGCTTCTTAAGGACACTGTTGATGTACATCTGCCCATCCTAACAGACATTGTGAACCAGTCTTTGGGTGACGGAACTGTACTCACAGCTACAAAGTCGTCCATGGTGAAACCACTCCTTAAGAAGACGGGACTGGACGCATCTTCAATGAAGAACTTTCGTCCAGTTTCAAATCTGAACTTTGTTGGAAAACTGGTGGAAAAAGTAGTTCGGAACCAGTTTGTCGACCACATGATCCAGAATAACCTGATGGAATCTAAGCAGTCGGCGTACAGGAGTTTCCACTGCACGGAAGCAGCATTGATGAAAGTGACATCAGACATCAGCCGTCAACTTGACCAGAACAAAGCAGTACTAATGGTACTGCTTGATCTCTCCTCGGCCTTTGATGCCATCAACCACACTCTACTCATTGATCGTCTTCGAACATACTACAATGTCACTGGCACTGCATTGGCTTGGTTCAAATCTTATCTGGAGGGGCGCCGCCAGAGTGTCCAGTCGGCGCTTGTGTGCTCATCACCTCACGCTCTGCAGCACGGGGTTCCTCAAGGGTCTGTACTAGGCCCTGTCCTTTTTACGAGCTACACCTCCCCTCTTGAGCACATCATCGAGTCCGTGGGCGTTTCATACCACAAGTATGCAGATGACATACAATGTAGAAAGCACGCCTGGGACATTATGTCAACTTGCATCCAACATGTCAGTGAATGGATGACACGTAATTACTTGAAACTCAATGAGGATAAAACTGAGGTGATAGTGTTCCAGTCCCCACACAAGCTCCGGCAGTATGGAACATTTGCCTTGACAGTGGAATCCACTCTTGTTCAACCCAAGTCTTCCGTTCACAATTTGGGAGTTGAACTTGACCAGCACTTGGACATGTCCTCTCAGGTGTCCAACATTGTGAGGTCATGCAACTTTCAACTTTGGAGAATCGGCCGTGTTCGCAAATACATCACAACTGATGCATGCAAGACGTTGATCTATCAGTTAGTGACCTCACGCCTGGATTATGCTTGCACGCTGCTGCCAACTGACTCAAAGCAGCTTGTCGGCCGCCTACAACTCGTTCAAAACAGGGCTGCTCGTATTATCTCCAGGACAACACGGTTTAAGAGTATCACTCCAGTCCTTTCTTCATTGCATTAGCTGCCTGTGATCTTCCGCATCAGGTTTCGCCTCATGGTGTACGTGTTCAAATGCCTGACACAACAAGCTCTATCCTACCTCAGAGAGATGTTGTGCACCTACACTCCAGCATGGCACTGCGGTCCGCCTCTGACAGTTCTCTGCTGTGCCAGCCCACTGCACGCAAATCTATCGGCTCCAGGGATTTCAGAGTCATTGGACCCCAGCTCTGGAACTTTCTGCCCAGATCTGTTCGGGACTCTCCATCTGTGGCCATTTTCAAACGCAGACTCAAAACTCATTATGTTAGCATCCATTTCTCATAGTTTTAATGTGCCTTGTGTTTTACTTTTTCCGTTTCTAGTCATAGTCAAAGTCTAGTCTGTGTTTTTGTTTGATTGTATACATATATTGCCATTGTTTATAGTGTACCTATCCATTGTGAACTGCTCTGATATTGTAAAATAATAATAAATATAATAATTTCAATATTCGCTCAAAATAAATGTCGGCTACCAGAAAATGGGTACCACAAAAACGAACTATTTTCGTTACTATTTCGAGAGAAACCACCTAAAAAAATGAACGAGAAAAAAAACATTTACACTATAACTTCTTTTATTCCAAACTTTTTTTATAAGAAATTACTCACATGGGTTCTATTGACTTCGTTATAACGATAGTTGATTGTACCTCTATTGACGGCGTGTACTGGAGGGGGTGGAGCTCCGGTCAGTTTGGCGCATGCGTGGTAATCTCCCACGGATTCCACAGTCGTGGCGATAATACCGGACAGAATTGCAAACACAGCAGATATGCTCACTGTCGGTGTGCCCCATTGGACTATAGAGTAAACAATATTGACATTTGTAATTTATGACAAACTCATTAGTTGAACTTAACTGACAGTATTGCCGAAAACACATGCATATATCGACAAAATACCCTTCTTCATGGTGATTCGATGAGGTCTAATAAACTGATTTAATCAGGTGAGGGCTTTTGTATGATAAAATATGCTATTCATCTAAAACTTCACGATGGAAATCCGGCCACAAAGGGACACACATACGAGGATATGGCACCCTGACCCAGGGAGAGTTTGCCAGGGCCCCAAGTCGCAGGTCTGTCCGGGCCTTATACCCCCACCCCTCCGGCTCGGCTGGGAACACCCCGGCAACCGTCAACACGTAACATAGCAACCACGCCAGCACCACCGCCAGGATTATCTGTCACGTGGGATATGACGTCATTATTATAATTATTCAAATTTCACGAATAAGAGGAAGTTAATATGTAGCATGCTATTATTCAATCTAATATGAAAATAGTGCATCAGTTTGTATATGTTTTGGTCATAAATACAACAAGAAACACAAATGTTCATTGACAATTATGGCTCTGTCTGAAGTGTACAGATACCTGTTACTGTTTATTGTTGTATATACATGGGATGGATACTCACAGGGAACATTTTGAAGACCTTATAGCGAGTGGCAAAACATCCCTTATCTCTGGAGTAACCACAGCAAGGGACATTGATACTACCCATGTATTGTGAAAATATCACCATCAATGCAATCGTCCTGACGACAAATAATTAAACAGTATTCGTTTGACCATTTGTATCGATTATCGGCCATATTTCATTCACGTGTTCCGCAACAAGTCTTATACATGTATATGTCGTTCATTACAACTATTGAACACTCCACACGTCTCATCTCACTTTATATCTATACGGTGATTATACGTGTAGTAAGTTTGTAGGAATAAGTACTAGTTATTATGTTATGTACACGCTTAGTATGAATGTATTCACGGACAGTACTCACGCGATACAGATCCACCACTGCCCGGATGCGAATGCGGATGCTGATTTGAAGAGGGACAGTCCGAGCAGTGTGACGGTTGGACAGATGCACAGCGGACCAATGAAACGCAACATGATACCAACCAATCCCGTGGCGCCCATCAACACTTCAAACATGGCCGCACACATGATCGAACCCTGGATCTAAGATCATTGGCAAGTCGAACTGAATCGCTTTTAAAATAAGCTATATGGATTCTCACAGTGGACCAACACGATCATTCACATGTAGCAGACACATATGCATGTGGTATTTCTTACTTCTCGAAGACGAGTTTTCCAGATTTCCTTGTGCTCTTCACTGGCGGCCAGAATATAATCCGAGCCATTCTGTATCTTTGTTGTATTCATCATCTCATCTGAAAAATATATTGCTAATTATTAGCATCTTATCTTAGCATCATATTAGACATGCATATTAGAGAAAAATCAATTTATCAAAGAGAGAAAGTCGAGAACTCTTTGAGCACATATTAAAAGTACATAGATTATGTGCATACACGTATATATATATTTATATATGTGTGCATTTTTAATGAAAAAATAAGAATATCCTAAAACAGATTATTACAAAAAATCATCATGCTCATGAATTCACCACGAGGTCCGAGAAACAATATTCATGTCACGTGACAACATTTGGACCAATCACAACGCTGTTCCCACTTCAAGTTATAAGAAAAGGTGCTGGCTTACCTTGAGTGAGTATGTTGTTTGGACAATTCCACTGTGGTAGGCTAAGGTATGACAGGGTAGGAAGGAGCACGGCAAAGGTGCCGCCTTGTAGTATTGGTAATCTAGACAAAGAACATCTCAGTTTGAAAACTTTTAATGTCGTCTCTACAGTGGCTGATAAGTGACATTGTAAAAAATACTTATTTATTTCTCGAAGTTATCCTAAATGATCCACATAGTTTACGCAGAAATAAAATTTCTTACGAAGAAATAAGTTTTTTTTATGTGGAAATAACGTTATTCACGTGGCAATAATATTATTTACTTCTGCCGTGTGTGAGATACTTACTAAATACTGCCTGCACGTGCTTTTATCTTTCTCTTTGTCGATGGGGGTAAATAACTTTATTTCCGCGTAGAGAATGTTGTTTCCGCGTAAGTAGCGTTATCTTATCTTGTCTTAATAAATTTATTTATGCAGAGATAACGTTATTTACACGATAACGTTATATCGACAAATTATGTGAATTATGGACAAGTCAAGATTACTGCGAAAAATAAATAAGTTTTTTTTTTCGCAGTGTCACATATCAGCCACTGTACTTAGTAAAAAAACAGACACAAGTTGAGTAATGTCTATTGTACTTGTCATAAAATATATTCATACACTGAAATCTGTCCCATGTCAAATTCATACAATACTGTACTATGATTGCTCCTAAATATGGTGACAACGATTTTCTCCTTCTTCGAAAGTAACATTACGAAAATAAAATATTAAATTTCATTCATCGAATATTTATGTCACGACGCAAATCTTCTTGTCGCGACTAGAATTATTTCCTTGGCGACTGAAAGACACGTGTCACCAGAAAGGTCAAATCACTAAAATAACGTGCCATTTTAAATCTCGCTTACATGCCCTATATTTTTGTCACGAATTAAATGGTTTTGTCATGACACAAATGTTTAGGTCGCATAAATATTTGTGTCATGACAGGATTATTTATTTCACAGCTAAAAAGATTTCTTTTGCGACCTAAATATTTATGCGCACAGAAATATTTGCGCTGCATGTGAATGTATTTATTTATTTTCGTATTTGTTACTGCCGAAAAAACGAGAATAATCATGTCATTTATGAACCATCGTACTATCTATTATACACGTAATACGTTTGCTCGTAGTATGTAGTCCAGCGACGCTAAATCATTTGGGATCAGCATTTTCATGCCTAATGGATATGTAAAGTTTTAACGTCGTCCACTATCCGGGATCCTCGAGGATAGTTCTTCCACCACGGGTCACGGCGGACGCATGCCCACTATCCTCAGATCCTCGCGGATAGTCTGCTCATTGAGGGTCACTGCGGGTGCAGTGCCTACTCTATCATCAGAACGTTAACCAGGTAGCAGCCCGCCCAGCGAGCCCAGACATGAGGACACCACTCATATACAGGATCATCACCGTGGTGTTAACTGTAAGGCCGGTTTGCTGCGGTCCGCCACGGGGGATGGAACCCCGGGCAGCCCGACGTCCGCCAGAGCCTGTGTCGCACCATCCCAGGTGGGAGACCGGTGATCCAGAGGGCGTATGTCCCCGAGTCATCAAGGTTCTCCCACCTGGGCCCCCTATGGAAATTGTCCCCAGGGGCCTGCTGCATGATAAAACCGAATATTGTGAAAACCCTGACATGGTCGGCTTTTTCATGTGATAAAAGTGACCATGTCGCTTTTTTCACGTGAAATATCCGACCATGTCGCTTTTTTCACGGTTGGTATTTCCGCGGTGAAAAAAGCGACATGCCCGTGAAATACCCGACATTAACTGCGGAGCTATTGAAATAGCTTTTGTTCGTGAAATTCACGACATGCATGACCATATTATCGTCCAATTCATGGACAACGCAATATTGAATCAGGACACAGCGCTGAAATCGAGTGGTAGTGGACGATCTGGCACAACAGGGAGGGGGGGGGGGTTATGGTGCGATATATGACCAATACATCGAACGATGTTGGGTGCGTTATGTGCTGCGTTCCATTTAAGTCGTGCAAATGGTGATCATGAGTGAGAAGATACGGTAGTAGGCCTACGAGTTCGAAGCATTCCATTGGCAAAACACACAAATTGACATCAAGTGTGTCTGTTTACATTTCCTATTGCAACAATGATTAAATTGGAACGTATTTAGAAGCCAAATAATCCATGATGTGGATATTGCAAGCAGATTAGAATAAAATATTATCCACCAATCACATCAGGCGTGAAAAATGCGACATGGGCGATAATAAGCATTCGACCGTGAGAAACGCGACATACATGGTGTTCGATTTTCTCACATGTCGCGTTTGTCATGCTACAGGCCCACGAGGGCCTTAGCCACGGAGCGAGGACGTAGAGCTCATGGCCGAGCCTTCCGTCGCTTCTCTCGCCTTGCTCAGAGACAACTTCAAAGAACAACACGGCTCCAGAGTATTTATACCCCCAGAGCACGAGAATCGAAGGAAGTAGCGTAAGACCATTGTTACAGCATACTGGGCGAGAGAATTGGAGGGCGTTGCTAGGCAGCGCGTGCTTCGAACAGAAGCGTCCAAAGCAAAGGCCGAGAAACAAGCGTGTTTATTAAAGAACCACCTGCCATGATCTTTGGGCAAAATCACCACAGATACATTCCCCTCGTATTTCCCAGATGCCATTTGGCCAAAAATTTCAGTATCTTTCAGTTATTTCTTGAGTTACATTAGGCCTACATCACACTACCTCATACCGTATTGAACTACGGACAAATTCATATATCACAGTGCCGAAACCGACTATGGTAACGCGCATTACCATAATCAAAAATGGCGGCAGGTATTTGTGGTTTGAATTTGATCGAGCTTAACAACTTCAATGAGAGGCTATTTTGAAGCAGTCAGAAGTCTGTGATATAAAGTTGATTGTGCTGCACATAATAATAAGGCGAGTTACAGAAAAATGGGCTTTTTCTACGAGATATCGGCGACTGAAAATCGTGGCTGACTATGGTAACGCCCGAGTCAAAGGATACATTGACTATGGTAACGCATAGTGTCGACTATGGTAATGCATTCACTACTTCACTTCAAATAATATATATAACACAAGAATTGAACTATAATTTATACGATATTCGTATATTTACTGCAAGTAATAGGTCTATTTCAGGTTACAGTGCAATTTTTTCTTTAAAAATGCAAATATATACTGTACTGGGTGTAGTACCGTGCTGAAACCCATGCTGACATCGTGAGATGTAGAACCACTGAGTCGCATGTGATTAGTCCCGGTTACATGCTGACACTTGGTTATTTGATGACAACAGGATCGATGGACTGAACACAGTTTGAGGACGATGTTCCAATATATGAAAACACAGTCCGTCACTTTCCGACGTCATTGCCCTGAATACAGGAACAAGGACAAGGGTGCGTCGGACTAGTAAATATTGAAATATTTGAATAAAATGGGACACTTCTTACCCCTCGCACATCAGTTGTAAGAAAGTTGCCTCGAACTAAGTTCCCTACTCCTCTTATTACTCAGTATATTTATCAGAGATAAAAGATGGCAGACGCATAGAATGGCATCCGCATTTAGTGGATCATGGAGTAACATAATAGTAGATTAATTGGGGTGCAAATTCCCAGAGGCCCAAAGAGCATGGTCCCAAAATCAATGCCGACATACCGGTATTAATATTTACCCAGACAAACATGGTTTGTTCTCGATATAGGATAAAAGGCCTAGATAGAAAACAAGATGAACTGTGCCACAGGTATGACCCACAGGCCCAAAACTCCTTTTATAACCTCTATGTTGCCTTCTCTTTCGTATTTTAGGCATGATTGTTGTCGTGAAAAGGCACCAACATAGCCTACGTTAATGGTGATCCATGTTCACACGACAAAAACACCCGTCTGCCTACAGATTCTCTACAAATCACACTCATATATCGTCAATTTATATGCGACTCGAACGTACAGTGTGACCAGTGAGGGTCGCCGCGACCAGATCTCATGCGACTGGCGTGCAACCGAGTCGCTGCAACTGACTCGCATAGTCTGAGGGCAAGCTTAAATCAAACTTGCATTGTCTCCCGTGTTTGAAATTCCTCAATATTTCTGACAATTTGATGGGGAAATGCACAGATTTGTAAAAATTCAAATGTAGCTTAATGCCAGACCCTGCGTGGTGTTTCTCATCATGTGTAGCATAAGTCTGAAATAGTAACATTGATGGAGTTGCTGACCTGTGTACAGTAATAAAATCGTATAGTTTTTTTACATGGATTTGTGATAAAATAACAGATGATTCATTGTTATGTTGACAAAGAATTGTGTTTGTGTACGAAAGCCCCATCGCATTACCATAGTCATTAAATTTCCTACAAATGACATTACCATAGTCTGACATTTGCGTTACCCTAGTCAGGACACAACTGTCCACACTCCGTTTCCACTAACATATCACCAAGTGACTCATTGCACATATTCGGGATTAACCTACATGTATCGATTTCGCTATCTGTCGCAGATCCCCTCTATTTATAACGTTATATGCATATAAATTCACGAGCAAATTCGAACCACAAGTGCCTGTCGCCATTTTTGACTATGGTAATGCGCGTTACCATAGTCGGTTTCGGCACTGTGTATATGGCAAGAGTGTATAGGCTATGTGTGGAAAAAAAACCATTCTTTTACCTAGACCCGAGCAGGTTTTGTAGAACCGTTATAACGCCGGACGCAACAAACAGTGTTCCCGTAAGTTCACTTTTACCAACGTTGTCTTTATCCATGCAAAGTGCCGGACTCAGCAGAAACGGCACGGTCAATGTCGCTAGGAACATGGATATGTAGTGCTGCAAACCAGACAGAGCAGAAAGCAAATCACTTATGTGTACTGTATGTTAACAGCTACTGCTTGAACTAGCTTGACATCCAAACAGCAGCTAACTTCAAACATTTTACCCATACAGTTTCCTCCAATTTCACAAAGGTATATCTAATGTTTCTTACTGACTCAATGGGTTGTGTATGACCTTTGAGGTTACTAATGAGCACAGATACGCAATTTCTGAAACTGTTTCTTCTGTTTTCAACGTTAGTCAAGTACCAACATTTCTCAATCCGTAGGTCGACTGTTTATGTACCTGGAAGCCCAGAAGGATGCACATATAGAAAGGCGGGGACTCTTCAATACTGTACTGCACATCGACTTTGTCTTCCAATTCTAGTAGTCTGAGAGTTGAGTCCTGAGCACAGTCGTCAATAGCAACGGAGTTGTCGCCATGATGGCATGTGTCAGACGATGATTTGCTGGTAAGTTCCATGCTGATATCTATGAGGATTGCCAAACTATAACATCGAAAAAAATGTTGAATTTCAAAGTCACAATTTACGATAATATGCTGACAGCACGACTAGTTACTATTTCCTGAATACATAATTGGATCCCACCTCATTCACTGCCCATAACAAGTATTACGCTATACTATACGTCAATCTATGTATTAAGCGATTTGCTTAATCTTTTCCACGATTTGCATACAAAAAGCAGTGTAAAAAAATATTGTGAACAATGCCAACCACCTACCAGAAATGTTGAAGCGAATCAGCATCGGCTGGTGGAAGTCAAATCTTCCAAAGTTGTTTTCGGCTGTGAATGTGTAAGTTGTACAAGTTGCGCACACACAGAGCATGCCAGACGGTCACTTCGTTCAGGACTTATTTTGCATGCGATTACCATACAATGGACGAACATCGTGTTACTGTAGGTATAAGAACACTGGCTCACATATGCTACAAAACAAACGCGACATTGTGGTAATTCAAAGAGGTGACGTGAATTGAGCAACACGTTGCTTCCACATGGCTAGCCATAGGCCTATAGCAAAACCGCCATAGTTCTTCAGAAGCCTCTCCATAACTAACAATGGACATACAAACACTATAGATCAACATAGTTAGGCATACAGTTGACAATAATTTTCTTTTGTCCCGTGTACCGACACTGCAGATGACACATAACTATGACCAGAGGGCTTGGGAATAAAGTAAATCGGAGACATCAATCGGGACAAAAGGCATATTGCCTAGAGGCATCCTGATGACAGACACAAACCAGGCGAGTTAACTAACTAACAACAGTTAGCTGTGGGTGTCGGAGGAGACACCAGGATTTGAGAGCTCACGGTCGCCGCACGAAGAGCCATGAAGATACCCAAGTAACTCTGGGTAACCCATTCTCAAAATCAATTTTTTCTAGCGACCAGATTTATTTAACGACGGTCCATGACGATAGGCAATTCTGCCTGTCTTCCCCATCCCCCGTCGGAAGGACTGAATTAAAGTTGATGACTCCAAGTCGGACTCGGGTCAGAGTCGGAAGGTCTCAGAGCGTAGATAGGCATTGAGAGAGTGACCTACATGTAGGTACTCAGACGGTACAGGAGTGTTGAGACAGCAGAACCGTGGGGCTCTGAGCGGTGTTCTCCGAAGACTATAGGTCCCGAAAAGAGTAGATTGGCGGGCGTTGGGAAACTGCAAAGAAAAGCAGGTGGCATTCCAGAAGATGAGGGTGTGGCTAGGCCCACGATGGTACCGGGGGAAGAGATGGAGCACAAAGAAGCGTTAGCCTTGAGTAAAAGTGAGAGACAGTTCGGGGAACAGAGGTCCGGTTGGCAGAGGAACGGGCCGAAATGAAGGAGCAGCTAAAGGCATTGCCAGGGCAAGTAAGGGAGGTGGCCCTGAAGGCATGGGCTGAGTGCCTAGAAATGAATTAGTAGTGATGCTTATGAGGCACCGTATATCTCGTTTTGCAAGATCCTTGTGGGATACCACTGGTAACATTGCTCCACTCTCTTCCTGCGACCATGATTCTTTGCCGTCTTTCTGTCAGGAAACTTCTGACCCAGGCAAGAACTAGGCCATCCATTCCGTAAGCTTTCAACATGAGTATAGTATTGCCCGCTATCATCAATTTCTGTATTTGTGGTTTACTCTACTTCCAATTCATGTCTGACCATGCTAATATGTATTTACTAAACTCGCTGCTAATAAGTAATATATTGGTTACCAAGGTTTCATAACATTTCCATCCAATTATACTTCATACATTTGTTACTAACTGTCACGTGACCAAGCATATGCTCAGACCTATGACATAACAATCGTGGTCAGTTTACCACACGCTGCCTCAGAGACAATACAGACTGGACAGACTCTGGACTTGAGGTATATGAGATTGAATTTAGTTGGGAACAATTTCGTGAAATTAGATACATGTATATTCATTTGTGTAGAATATTGGGTCTCACGGTTCGTTATTTTATTATGCAGCTGCTTGAGAAAAGGCATAGGTTTGTGTCTATCCAAACAAAATGTGTCCATAGCCACAGACTAATAAGTGTGGTGACGGGACTCTCGGGGTATGTGATTTATTACACATTTGAATGTTTGGTATTTTCAACAGTTGTATTTCATACTTTTTATCCGTGATTCAAATGAATTGATTTGTTAGGTTAATATTGCGAGTTTCCGTAATTGAAACAGGTTAATTGTATTTCATCATTATTTCATATGTATCCCACACCAAATCACCCCAGCTAACAAAGGCCCCTATGTCAAGCTTTATAAATTTTATGAAGGGATTGATTGGACAGAGTACCTGAAGCTATTTGAGGTGACAGCTCGCCTGAATAGATGGGACAATCAAAACAAGGTGTTTAATCTGGTTGGCAGCCTGACTGGACTCTCCTGGGGTGTGTTGAATGACCTGTCAGTGTCGCAAATGGCAGATTGGTCTGACGTTGTCCAGCAGATGTAGCGGAAGTATAATGGACCAGGGTGAGACGCTCCCTTCTAAACGCAATTGAGGAGCGTGAAGAAGAAGCCTTTACAGACCTCACAGCAGGAGGTTAGCAGGGAGTGCCCCACGCCCCGCAACAAAGGGATGGATGACGGCGGCCTTAACAGTCAGGCGAAGGCGCCGACTGGGGAGATGGTCAAGTGAGGAAGAACGGTCCCACGCTGGCCACTGTGGCTACCTCTGGATATGTTATGGAAAGAGGGATCCCTGGAGTGCAACTGGGAGGAGAAAAGGCATCACCTTCCCCTGCCCATCTGGTGGAAGTGCAGTCCCGGGTAGAGAAAGAATCGCAAGAACCATGCCTGTTACCGATAGCCCTAGTGGGAGAACCATAGACAGCAACAGCTCTGTTGTTACGTGCTGGCTAGAAGGAAATGTTGGTAGATACAGGTTGTTTGGTTACCATGGTGAACACAAGAGAGTTCTTATGGAGAGGGGACTAGAGCCTACAGGACTTGAGGCCCGAAACGAGGACCTCAAACGGCGTCAGCAGGACGGATCTGATAACACGGGGATTCCGGGAGATTGAGATGAAATCAGGAGGAAGAACCCTGTGGACTGCAGTCGTGGTGGGCCCTAGATTCTCCGAGCTGGAGGCCCTTACCCAGCTGTGAATGGAATTGGCGTTTCACAGACTGGAGTTCAGGGTCGAGGACGATGTGATGTTGTGGCACAGGAAAGGACGTATCCCAGTTGTGGGAATTGTGGTCGTGGAACAAGTGGAGCTGCAACCCTGTACAGAGGCTGTGGTAGTATCTCGGAATGAATGTCATTGATGTACATGACAAACAGTATTGGCCCAAGTACAGATCCTTGTGGGATACCACTGGTAACATTGCTCCACTCTGTTCCTGTGACCATGATTCTTTGCCGTCTTTCTATCAGGAAACTTTTGACCCAGGCAAGAACTAGGCCATCCATTCTGTAAGCTTTCAACATGAGTAGAATTCTTTCATGGAGAACTTCATCAAGAGCTTTTGCGAAATCCAGGTAAACTGTGTCAACTGCACCACCATTATCGATTATGCCTGTGACTATGTCCAGGACTTGAAGTAACTGTGTTGTGCATGACCTTCCATTGACAAACCCATACTGGTACTCAGACAGTATTCCATGGTTGATAAGGTGATTAAGGATTCTTTACGCACAAATTTCTCCACTCACTTGGGATTTAGATCCTTTCCTGGAAATTGGCGTTACGTGACCAACTTTCCAAGCACAATACTAGTACAATACGTTTGTACATTGACCTACGAGGCTACGGCACATCATGTGTAGTGCATTCGCAAGGGTTTCTGCACATTCCTTCATCAGTCTGGGATGAATTTTATAGGGTTCAGACGATTTGTCACTTTTCCAAAGCAGAAGCAGCTTATTGATGTCCTGAGACGTGAACGTCACATCTAGTAGGTGGGGTATACCTTCCACGGGTGCAGGGGTTGCCATATGTCCTGTGTCTTCAGTTGTGAA
This sequence comes from Terebella lapidaria, assembly GCA_949152475.1. Classification (NCBI taxonomy): domain Eukaryota; kingdom Metazoa; phylum Annelida; class Polychaeta; order Terebellida; family Terebellidae; genus Terebella; species Terebella lapidaria. Next base: position 22,891,296 of record OX424569.1, read on the forward strand.
CACGCTAGTGAAGGAGTTGTTCAACATGTTCGCCTAGTCTCTGTCTTTGTCTGCCATAGACCCGTTGTCCTTTTCAAGGTCTGATTTCGATCTTTGCTCTAACATAGCAGTGGAATGCCTTGGGATGTGATTTAGATATCTTCGAAAGTCTCTCCTCGTAGTCTCGGACTGCTTTACGACACTTCTGTTTCAGTTTGTTTCTTGCTCTTGTAAATGTAAACCTGATTTATTTTATGAGGATAACCCACAGCCTAAGCCACGAGGGGATTTGCATATGCTTTGTTGTTCTTGTCAGTTGTTGAATCTTGGTAATCTCTGAAGCATTGCCCTTTTTTTCTTGAAATCCTCTTTTACTTCATCATTTGTCCACTCTGGTGGTTTCTTCTTGTTTGAGTTACCAAACTGTCTGTGAGGCACATATTTGTCTGTTGCCTTGCATATTATGTTGTATATCACATGCCACATGTCATCAACGGAAGTTTCACTGTCGAGTAGTATGTTCCATGGCAATGCCTTGAGATATGAGTTCATATTCTTGTAATTTCCCTTGTCTTAGGACTATTTTACAATCTTCGATACAGGTTTCGGAACATAGCTATTGAAAGTCCACTCTAATGACACGTGGTGACTCTTTAATATTGGGGATCTGCAGACCAGGTCTTTTACCATTCCTTCCTCATCAGTTTGATCCCGTGTATTCGCCTGTTGGTTAGGTCTGAAATGGGTCGGTTGGGTGACATGCTGGAAGAGGAAGCAGTCCTGGATATATCAAAAAAAGTTATGAGATGAGTGTGTCTTTGGTGTTTGAGATGTTTCACTTGCCCAATCGATTTTCGGGTAGTTGAGTTCCTTGCCGCTTTCGTGTGTATCCTTGTTTCGTGTGTATCGATAGTTTATTGTTCTTCGAGGATCATGAACGAGTTAGATTCAGTATAAAAACCATTTACTTGCCCAAACAAAATGGAAAACGTCCTGTGTACACAATAAAATATACATGTGCAATAAAAAGTTATCATACTCTGAGCCTCACAGGGCTTATTTTATCACTGCAAATCATAACTTTTCAAACGTGACGGCCAAGAAAGAAGGTAGGACATACAATTACTTCACATACGACGTTATCAGAAATAATGGTACAAGTAACTGCCTAAATATCATACACTGCGCTTTAATACTACTCGTTCACTGAAAGCATACCACTTAATCCATTTAATCTGTCTTTTTAATTCTTATTGAATATAGTAGAGGGAAGCCCAGGATGTGATACTTAGACCCAAGTAACGTGTGTTCCTCTATTTTAATAAAGACTAAAAAGGTGTAAGACGGATTAAATGGTAAGCTTTAAGTGAACGAGTAGTATTAAAGCACAGTGTATGATACTTGGGCCGTTACTTGTACTATTATGGATTACCTTTTATCATGGTATCGTATATGATATCGCATATCTGGCATCGTATTACATAATTTATACGATATAAAAAAATCATATTACATAATTTTACAACTTAATAACTAGGTAGTTATAAAATATTCCTTGAAATAATCATTTACCAGATTGTTGGTCTATTGTTATTTGATAAAATGGGATAAAGCCAATGCGCAACGAAAAACAACGATTTATAATGTAGGGGCCTATACAACCACCGCCTCCCATCATAATATCGAACCGCCCCTCCCCGTCTCCACCTTCGCCCGCTGCAAGTTACCTCATTGGTCATATCACTGTCACGTGGTATCGAGTCCTATCCACTCATCAAGCTCTCTGGGGTGTTGGATCGGAGCATCATGCACATTATATGTACGTTATTGTTGATGCTATTAGGGAAATCTAAACAACTGGAATATGTAGAAATATGATATAGGCATATATAGAGTATATGCCATAACCCGACTAAATTATAATATTATTACATACATAGCTGAACACAAAATCCTTACATATTTTATCCAGATTAAGAAAATTCGTGAAATAATCAATTAATAAAATAATAAATTCGTCAAATATTCAGAAAGTTATTTGACAGCGATATAATAATAATAATAATAATAACGACGGTCCATGATGATAGGCAATTCTGCCTGTCTTCCCCATCCCCCGTCGAGTGACTATTCTGAATTTGGAAAGCACATTCGAATGGAGAAACCTTTGCGGTGCCAGGATGAAAACTCCACCTACTTTGTGCCGGTGACGGGGATCGAACCCGCGTCACCTACCGCCTCTGAGCTTCGTTGCTTCAAGAGCCATCAGTCCAATCCACTCGGCCACAGAGGCCACAGAGGCGGTTTTATATTATTCCACTTCAATTGTAATTTGTTTTCGTCACAATCCACACAAAAAAATTCTACGAATAAAATGATTCAATAAATGATTTTTAAAAATAACTCGAAATATAATTTGCTGTCATCAGTTATTGTGTGCGTTGTGCGAGAGTGTGGACTCGAATTATGCTTGTTAATAAATGAATTATAAATCGTTATTTCGGTAGCGAACGTCGTATGTTTTGCGCTGTTTAGATCTCATTGAACACATAGACATTGTTTTTGACGGCATGGATTAACTGAAAACATTTGACCAGACGCTATTACTGGTACTGGTAGGCTTACATTTAACATTGTCTAAGTATTAATGCAGCAGAGTGGATGCGACTTTTTTTTCGTGCGCACGAAAAATATTGTCGTGGAAACGAATAAAAATTAGCGAATGAAAATAAAAAAAATTTAACGTGAGAACGAAGAAATTTTACATTATAGAATTAAAAAAAAATATTGTTTTAAGAACGAAGAATTTTAATGGGACCAATCACTTGAGCGATGGAACGAGGGAACGAGGGAGTGAGAGAGCAATGCGAGGTAGTGAGAGAGCGATAGAATGAGAGAGCGAGAGAACAAAAGCACGAGGGAGCGAGAGAGTTTGTGAACGAGAGAACGAGGGAGCGATGCGAGGTATACAGCGAGAGAACGAGGTTGCGAGGGAGCGAGGTAGCGAAATAATGAGAGAGTGGGAGAGCGATGCGTGATAGCGAGGGAGCGAGAGAACGATGCGAGGAAGCGAGGTGGATTTAATTCAATATCCTATTGCTCACGCGCTCCCTCGCATCGCTCCCTCGGTTCCTCGTTTCACTCTCTCGCTCCCTCACATCGCTCCCCCGTTCTCTTGAATCGCTCTCTCGTGCAGACGTATCGCTCTCTCGCTACCTCACTTCGCTCTCTCGCCGTGAGGGAGCGAGATTGTCAAATGGACGCTAGCAGCCGCCATACATGGCGGAACGAGAAGGAAACAAGGTGAGTGTTACCCAGAAGATGCGACGCAAAAGATCAGACCTTACGGGTCTGTTTTGGAAGAATGGGTGTCAACCCCGTGGCTTACGGGCCATACTGTAACACTCTCGAACTTTTAATAAACCATAATAAACAAGCTCAAATTTTGAACGAGGTGTTCCAGAAAGGTTGATGACCTGAGAAGTGTGCCTAGTAGCTGGATTCTAGTTAAACTTTAAATTTAGAAATTCTGTAAAACAACACACCGGTGACTGAAAATATTTTTTTTGTTTTTTTGTTTTTTTTTTTACTACTTTTTTTTATTACATCTAAATGATATTAACGTACATAAACATATTCATACAGCAATAAATTGGATACATGTCACATTCAAACTTTGCATAGAACTGGTACATATATAGAAATGCAAAATATAGAGACACATAACAAATAAAGTGTCGAAAAAGAAAAGTATGGGGTTATTTACTCTAGTTTATCCCACAAAGGTTGCCATTCTATTCGATCAAAAAAATTGCCATTCAGTTCCGTAATATAACACATTTTTAAGTTGTTAATGAAAGTTTTTAAAGACAAATATGCTTCATTGCATTGGTTCTGAAAATCAATCGTTTGGCCAATAGCAAAATATGGTTTATGAGTAGTAAATAGTAGTACCTCTAAAAGGGGTTGTCGGTTGCCCTCGCCAACCGGCATCATGGATCTGCGGGTATCCGAAGCAAGGCGGAGCCGCGGGAGCGACTCCTGCAATGTCACTGCACACGCACGGTGACGATGCTAGTATCTAGCCTTCGTCCATCTTGTCCTCGTCGTCCTTCTTCTGTGAGGACGACAGCCTCGACTTCTTCAGGAATGGTGGAAGAGCATATGTTCCATGAGGAGGAGGCGGCAGCCATGGTGGTGGTTGCGAGGGCTTACTTGGGGAACCCTGTGACGCCGGCCCTGGTGCAGTAGTTCAACTTCGCTGCGTGTATTTCAACTACCGCAGCGAACAACTCGACCCGGTCATGGATGCCCTGTTGGTCGCAGGTCCGTTCACCACATTTCCTTAACTAAATGGGGTAGAACCCAGCTCCAACGCTGCATCCAAGCAGCGTGCGTCGACCTGATGGAGGGCGGTCGACATAGGGTCATAGACGCTCTCATGCAGGCGAGTCTGAGCAGCCTCGGCTTCATGTAAATGACGCCGGAGCTGCTCGTTCTCAACCCACAGTCCCTGCACCCCTGCTTCGACCTTGGCAGTGATGGCACTTGACCGTGTCTCAGCGGCTCTAGCAGCAGCCTGTCCCTTGCGGAAAGTCCGGTAGCTCTCAAGGCTATGCCGGGTCCCTTCCATCAGCCCCTAGTCGTGTGCAAGCGTGCACGCGATGTGAGAGGCCTCTGCTCGGTACCAGAGTAGCCGTTCCAGAGAGCGGTCCATCTGTGCTACAAGATACTTTGCGGTGACGGTGAGTCTGCTGAGGGTGATCCCAGGGCTACTCTTCGTAGGCTCGAGCAGTGTCGGAGCCGTACTCTGAGAATCTCCTCAACGGGATTCAGAGGGTCTATACCCAGAGAGGCTGTACTCTGCCAGCCTGCGGGTCCCTCTTCTGAAACAATTGAGGAGGTGGATGCCAACCTCATCCTTCCCTGCACAGGAAGGAGCAGCAACGGGGACCTTGGATCGGGTCCCACTCGCTGCGCGCTAGGATGTGGTGGTCTCTTAGGTCATCATGTGCGCCGATGACGGACCCATGTGCGCCGATGAAGGTACTGTCACTTCCAGCAGGGGTGGGAATGCCTCAGCCCAGAGAGCACCCGGCGACCGGTGGGGAGGCGCAGTCTCCAGAGCTGATCCAGACGACTGACTCTTCCCCGAGGTCACAGATTGGGTGCTCCCAGTCTGTCTCAGGCTGGACTTCCGGAGGTTGCTGGATGGCCTCTGCTGCCATCACATACTCCTCTGGGGTCTGACTCATGGTGGCCGACAGGTGAGCCGGATAGCTCGACCCCACGACACCGTGCCAGAGTCCTTCCAGCTGTCATCCATGATGCACTGAGCGAAGCGCCATGAACCGAAGTGGAACATCCAGTTTTTCTTCGAGCCTGACCCCGTCTTTTCCGAAGCCACCCGAGGTGGAGCCGTAATTGAATACAGGCCCTGCCTCATAGCTTTCCGTAGCGAGGGCTTCACCATGGTACGGATGTCAGCTGTCATGCCTGCATCCGCGGAGCAGTGGATGTAGGCATCCCTGGCATATCACGGGCGAAACAGTTCACCTGTCGCACTGTCGGAAGTTAGGGTTACATGTTGAACTGCAGCCTTTTACTTGGTGGTTGCTCTGATGCAGGACACGGGTTTTTGCTTGGACCGGGTTGCGTCGAGAGCGGTCATTTGTACTATTTGTGCACGCAGCTGGCTTCTTGGACTCCTTCAGCCAGCCTGTCATCAGAGCCTCATCGGACATCTTCTTGCCCAACTTCTTAGCGTGCTTCTGCACTGGGTGTTCTCCAGAGTGCGGCAAACCAACTCCACATACTCGGGGCCGCACTGCGGTGCTGTGCCGGTCTCCGCCGCTGTTGGATACATAATATCCACGGGCAGATTTAGCTCCCAGATTTAGCTCTGTACAGCATCACGTGCTGGGTCATCCCGGTCGAGGTGTGGACTGGCAACCTATACACCACCAAGACGTACAGGAGGTGGTATTCCCAGTCATTTGCACTATTGTTTGCGAAGGCCGCCAGTATGTTCAGGACAGATCGGTTGAAATGTTCGACCTGTCAGACTGGGGCCTGTAGAGGGGTGGCCCGGACCTTAGTACTCCCTAGCATCTGTGCTAGGCCCCGGAACAGGTTGCTGCCGATTTGTGTGCCCTGATCCGAGTGTTCCTGCTTGGGTACACCATGGTACACCACCCACCTTATTAACCAGTAACTGAATCACCTTGTCCGTGGTCTGGCGCTGCAGTGGGTAGGCGTCGGTATACTTGGTGAAATAGTCCGAGATCACCAGGATGTACAAGAACCCACGCGGAGTGACCCGGTGAGTATCTAAAATATCCAGGGTGATCTGGTCAAAAGGCGCGCCAGCCTTAACCGTGATCAAGGGGTGGCGACCAGGAGTCGGAACTCCCTTACGAGCCTGGCACCGCAGGCAACTGCACACCACCTCTACCCATCCAGGCTGCTACCAGGCCAATGAAAGCCCTTTTGCAGCTGGTGGATGACCAGTGACCCGGAGGTCGTGCAGTTGGTGGAGCACTTCCTTGTGCAGTGCCGCAGGAAGCACCAGCTGCCAGATTGCAGGCCCCGGGTGCGTGGCTCATAGCACCAGTGAAGAAGGCCTTCGTGGAGAGGGAGCCGTTCTGACTGGGAGATATTAAGGATCACGTCTCCTCCTTGTAGGTCTTACGCTCTGCCTTCAGAGGTTTTTGTCCAGCCTCAAGGCCTTTATTGCCGGGGCCAGCGTGCTGTCTGTCTTGATTTGCAGAATATTATGTGAATTCATTTCACTTTTATTTCTAAAACTTTTTTTCAATTTTTTTTTCTCATAGAGCTGGGAAAGGAAGAAATGTAACCCTTTTTCTGTTTCAATACTGAACCCACAAGAACCTTTTTTTAAGAGTGTATAAAGCTTATTTTCGGCGAACTGGGAGCTACTAAGTCGGCTACTAACTCAGTCTTTCTCAGCTGGGCCAAAGTTTTCAAAATGACCGTAGCGGTACTACCACATCAACCAAGACTGCCCAACGACCAATCCGGGAATCCAAATCCAGGAATGGGTCATACCAAAGGAAGCAGTCTTTTCCAAAATAATTAGTTTTTCTCCGATCCAAAAAACGACGGGATTTTCAGATCTATCTTCGATTTGAAGAAGTTCAACGGCTTTGTGGAGTATTGGTGCTTCAAGCTGGAGGTCCCGATGACGGTGACCCAATCCATCCATGGATCATGTTCATAGTTTTCTCTGGATTATAGATATTTTGTCAGGACATTCATTCGCGTTTTCCCAATGAATATTGGGATTCATTCGCCAATTTTCTAGGGTCCAGAGGGAGGAAGTTGGGAACAGTTTGTTGATCAATATTTTATATCGATATCCGAAAACGTTGTGTTAAACAAATGAAACACATTTCATTTTTGTTTGCTTCTTTGGAGCAGGAAGTATGTCGGCTTTGGTATCACTGTGCACATGCGTTAGTCGCGGAGGAATACAATGATATCTTCTCGATTTGCTCGCAAAAAAATTCAAGTAGCTTCGCATATATATGCACAAACATTTCCATCATGTAGTTTTCACTCATGGATTCTCTGGACTATTCAGCATTAATTAATCATAGTTTAATTATGTAATTTAATCAAACGAACCACAAACTTTCCACACCACGTTTTTTGAATTCCAAAGCGATTATTTTGCCCATTATCCATGGTGAGTATTTCATCGTAAAGAATAATATAGACGGTCCGTTACTGAACATTACTCAAAACAATGAATTACAGCTGAAATCTTCGGTAAGAGGTGTGGTAAGTTATCTGAGGGTTGTTGGCTAATCCATGGGAATCCACTCTGGTGGAAAATGATCGCTTTCGTTTATATTATATGCTATAGGAGAGTCTGGTTTGTACCAGTGTTTATAGTAGATGACCTCTCCCCCCGCTAGCCACCCAGCCCACCAACCAAACGTGCCCACAGACATGATGACGTCATCACAGCCCGCCAGTACAGCCAGATCCAGGGCGGCCGATTGTCCTGTCACAAACGTCACATCCGGCCCCTGGCGAGGTATGAAATGCTTTTGAATGAAATTTACCCTAGCGAGGACAATTATTCGATTTTTTTATCAGACGAACACATATACTAAATTATATCGAATGGGTAGATTTTTTTTCTCAGACGAACACGAATATACTGAAGTAGGCTATATCGAATGAGGTAGAAAAGTATGTGCGAGTGTAGTATTCCGAAGTCTGACCTTTATGTGTTGTCTGCTCCATAATATAGCATCTGAACACACGACAAACTCAACATGGATGTATTTCCTTCGAAAATAATTCATTGCATTTCTGAAGTATATCCCGTCAGCCATCCTATACCCATACGCAATATTGTTATCTTCTGCCAGGTCACCACGACGCACATGTATTCCTACGCGCCTGGTATAAAATATAGTTCCGGCAGTCAGTGTTCCTAAAATTTGGTCAGCCTTTCCCAGAATATGATCGAGAAATTGAAATTCTTTCCTGATAATATCCAAAATATTTTCAAAATATCGCCATGATAGATATGATCCTTGTAGTGTTATATTATGAGGAATATGATGAATTAGTTCGGTGATATTCCCATATTTATAACCTGCGAACACGCCTAACTGAACATATTCAATTAAATATGTGTAGTTCTCCTGTGTGAATTTCATCGAAGTGATTTTAAAGTGCTCTTGTAGATACGAAAGTTGAGCGAAAGTCACAAGAGTTCGGTTGTTGCGTTTTGCGATCCCCAGGGCCGAGGCGTACGCAAACATAGCGTTGCCAAGGCGACCTAATGGCATCAGGCTGAGGTACAACCTTTCTCTCCCACTTTCTCCAGTTGTCACTGTGCAGTCACCAGATTCTGGAAACCTGTCATTCTGGATTTTAGTGAATTTTCCAGACCATAACATGTTTGTTATAATAATCCATAATAGCAGTGACAAAAATCCAAAAAGCACTTTTTTTTTCTTGTGGATAGTGTTTGACATATCCAAGAATGTATACATAAACGTACTATTTCAAGCTTTTGGTTTCATAGCTACATGCTCGTCTAACTATCTGTAGGACTACACATCGACATAGAGGAGACGTCTATATCCTTCATCATAACACGTTATTTCATATAAATGACATCCACCTGTTCAGTTGCTCAAACACAAGAGTTTGCCGTGTGTTTGATCAGCCCAAACCGATTATGACCGAGAGAATAGACTTATTGATGCCGACATGGTGTTCCATTCATCAATCTACATTTGACAGGGTGCTGGATGTCAGTGCTTCAACGTGCGGAAAACATGCACGCGTGTAAACAGTCATCACACGTCATCACAACCGATTGTGCCTGAATGTGTAAATAAAGCCATTTTGGCTTTTCAGCAGGTGTGTCCAAATCAAATATAAAAGTTAATATGAATTCATGTACAACACTAATTACACATTGATAGGATACTATAGTATAGATAGGATACAAAAGCGAACCCAGAGGGCTGGGTGGGAGCAGCACAGCAGCTATGGAAACTCAGAGGGGTAGGTAAATGGCTCTTACTACACCAGGGACATCATTAGAATAACACCGGATCGTGCCTTTAAACCATCTTCAAAACCATTTGACATTCAAGTCAACGATGACTAGCCATCTTTTCACAGATGGTGTGTACATCTTGTAAATTGGAAAGTGAAGCAAGCATTATCAAAATTTCAGAGCCCCTTCAGTTAGTGTTTATAGTTATGTATGATGATGACGTATAACAAATAAATGGTTTGATTGAATAGATGGAAATGTTCGAAATGTGAGCCAGCAGAAACAGTATGGCCGTACATACGCCGGAACAAAGTTACAAGACCATGACAAGTTTGAAATGTCCAAATAACGTTATTATGGTATATTATCACGCCATTATCTTGTCAAGCATATGTTGAGTTTCACAAGGTTATCGAACAATTTACTCATAAAATATTCCAGCATGATTGCTCGACACGTCATCCGTTGATGAATATGCACATATTCAATCATTCAATATGCATGTAAATATATTAGCACTGTGGTATTGACGAAAATTTCGCCCAAGGGCTATGATAGGTTACCACACAATATACGTTTTATATATTAGCCATTTTGTCCCATGACCTAGAAAATAGGGTCACTGATCAAATTCAGGGCCATGATACTATCCAGCATAGAGTAATATCATTTTCCATATATGTGCACAATTGATTGCTAAGCTGTAAATTCAATAATAAAAGAGATATTAGCAATTTTGTCCCGTGATCTTGAAAATGAGGTCAAAGGTCATTAGAATATTCGGCATTTATCATCTACTGTACGTCTACAATTGATTCTCAAGTTGTAAACTCGATAGTAACCGAAATATTAGCCATTTTGTCCTGGGACTGTGAGAATGAGGTACAATGTCAAACTCAAGGTCAAGAGAATGTTCAGTATATATCATTTTATTCATGTTCACAACTGATTTCTAAGCTGCAAGGTCAATAATAAGCGAGATATTGGCCATCTCGTGCTCCGACCTTGAAAATAAGGTCAAAAGTCAACTCCAAGGTCATAGGATTATTCAACAAATATCATTTCATACATGTGCATAATTGATTCCTAGCCTGTAAAGTCGATAATAAGTTAGCCATGTTGTGCTCTGACTTTGAAAATGAGGTCAAAGATCAAATTCAAGGTCATATGCATATTCGACGCATATGATTTCCTATAAGTGTAATGTTCGACGACCCCACGATAAAAAGGTATACTCCATTACTGGAGTGCCACCGAATGTCTTATAAATCCGCCTACACTGCAGCATCATAACCGTGGTGTCACTACTCGCGCACCCACGTCATAACGCTACAATACTTTCCCCTTTCGGAGAGACCTCGTCCCCGACGTCAGCTATATCCCACTGTTGAGCCACATCACAGGCCACATCGAGCCACACACAACATGGCGGTGATTCGAGTCCACAGTGGGGGGCCGACCCGGGAGCGACGCCGAGAGAACCCAGTGATTCGAAAGGTACGGCACCAATGTAGGGTTCGGCGACCCCACGATAAAGAGGTATACCCAATTACTGGAGTGTCACCGAATGTCTTATAAATCCGCCCACATCATAACCGTGGTGTCACTACTCGCGTACACCTCGCCATAACGCTATACAAGTTCACACGCTATAAAGTTGATAAAACGCGAGATATTAACCATTGTGTCCTGTGACCTTGACAATGAGGTCAAAGGTCGAATTCAAGGTCATGAGATTATTCAGCATATACCATTGCCAGTGTGTGCACAACTGATCCCTAAGCTGTAAAGTCGATAACACAGCGAGATATTAGCCATTTTGTGCTCTGATTTTGGAAATGAGACTAAAGGTCAAATTCAAGATCATCAGATTATTCGGTGTACGTGTGTATATCATTTCCATATATTATGTTCACAATTGATTCGTAATTCGTAATCAATGTTAAGCGAGATGTTAGGAATAGTTTTGTCCATAGCGTTTGAAACACGTGTTCGGATTCTACACAAATGTGGACACTATGAGCGCGATGAGCATACCATATGTAATGTTAGCGATCTAGGATAACATATATGTTAGTCGGTATATAAAGTATTGCCCATTGGCATTAATTAGTGCTGGACTGTTATACAAACCCTCTGGTTTCACAAGGATAGATATTAGGACTCATCTTGGTTGGAAAATAAAAAAATGTGACCATTCATAAATCAACAACCGCCACCGCCACCGCCACCGAGCGAATTACGTAAAACTAGAAAATAACGACGTTATGACGTTTTTGTGCAGTAAATTTCAATCGGGGGACATTATGATATACAGGCGGGCGGGAAAGGCAAATTAAAAGGTGATGCATGGGCCACGTGCCTATATTATTAGCGATGCCTTGCAAATGCGTTATCTGCATTATTAACTTGTACACAATATAAGCACATACTCTTTCTGCAATATAAATATGAAATCTACCAAGTAATTTTGATCATCGTTATATAAATAAAACTTTATCGTGGCTATTGCAGATTTGCCGTGCATGCTTTTATTTGTGTTGCGTCGCCTATGTACATGTATTAGTCCAAGTATTCAGTTTTTAAATGAATCTCTCGGCAGTGAAACAATAATTTGATAAAAAATGACCTATGTTGTTTGAATTATTGATTTATATTTTTTATTAGTACACAACGGTGCATCTATCATGAACATACGGCATCTATGTAGTTGAACTCTACAACCTCTCCGTGTGGTAGAAATATATTCCCGTGAAGGTTATTCCATGATGCACTTGAAGTAAAAATTATTAGGGTCATGTGGTTACTTTTACACACACATCTAAATAGTTTTAGTTTGCCTTTTTCGTTTGTTAAGAATGCCACGCAGGTTCAAAGTTACGTTCATTCCGATCGTGCTTTCGGCATTAAAGAGCAGTACAAATACAGGCCATTATCTCGGAAACTAAGTCGGTGACCCCCCTTTTTTATTTCTGTTTTGGACTCTATACATTATTGTCGAAATATTGTAAACTTTGAAAAAATTCTATGGAGCCGTTTTTTCGTAGCGTCAAAAAGCAATGCGAAAACGGCAGCGAAAATAAGCGTTATTTGGTCCCTTCATTTGCACTCAAGTTGTGGTACATCCCTGGGACATTATGTGCCACGGTTGCGTAAGTTATCAGAATTTTTACTCCAAATAAAACATTATCATTACTACACTAATAACATCAGTATGTGATTATCTGCACACGCAATTCCAAATAGTTTCACTTCCCCGTTCCAATATTGACATGCATGTCACACAGGGTCGAAATTAGGTGCACTTTTAGTGAGTTCGCCTTCGTTAAAGTACATTACAAAATCAGGCGGTTATCTCAGAAACTAAGTCGGTGACCCCCTAATTTTTTTTCAGATTTGGACTCCACATATGTTGATATGAGGTACGGCAAAGTTTAAGAGAAATCTATCGATGAAAATTTTTGAGCCGATATAGTACCAATTGTCTTTAATGTTGATACATAAAACTATCATTTCATGTCATGTTTATGATAACACATACTGTTTAAAAATACGCAATGAATGGTCTCAATTTTTATTTTAAGAAGTATTCAGAAAATTACGGAAGAGGATTAGGGCCACCAAACTAAAAGTTTCTTTTCTATTTGTCGACTTACGTATCTCGATAAATCGACTTATGGCTCAGACATTTAAAGTACAAGTAAAATGAATATACATCGACCGTAATATAGGCAAGCCATATACCACTTCATTGGTTACCTTGGAAACGATAGGATAAAGAATATATACTGATTACTCATATTGAAAAATTATATGGAGTTTAACAGTCAATACACTAATCACTGAAATAATACCAAGCTATCCAATCCAAAAAGCCGTTCCAGATAACGTTACGAATATACATCATTCCATGTTTACTAGCTAAATAGTTCTTTAAAAAAAACAATTACCGTATTACCCCGCATGTAGGCGCATGCGCCTATAAGTGAAAAATTGCCTTTTGGGAGCCATTGAAAAAAAATAAATGGTTTCAGATATAGGCGCATGCGCCTGTAACTGAAACCTGGCGCATGCGCCTATAAGTGAAACTTCGATTTTTGCACGTGATTTAAACTTGATACGTACCCAAGGTCAAAACTGTATTCTCCCGTGGGTGTCTGTGATATACATGGACGCCTCTCACAGAGCTGTACAGTGTTGCCACACAAAAACCCATATATTTGTTGTTATGTTCCATTTTATGCGTCTAATAATATACCGTGCACGTGGAAATTATCACATTTGGTTTCACTTATAGGCGCAGGTGTCGCGCGTGAAATTTTAAACCGTTTCAGATATAAGCGCATGCGCCTATAAATGAAACTAGGCGCACCCTCACTTATAGGCGCATGCGCCTATATGCGGGGTAATACGGTATACCAATTTCATCCATGAACATGATGCATCGTTTGAAGAGATATCATATAATAACTTCATTTTATTTTTTATTTCGGTAGTTTGTTCTGTGTTATTCAATATTTAATGCATAATGGTCGATCATATAAGCCTACTCAATATAGTGTTCAATATAAATAATGTGACTCTGAGCATATTTCCAGTTTACTTGAACTTTAAATGCTTAAGACATAAGTCGATTTATCGAGATAACTAACTCGATTTATCGAGATAATAAGTCGATTTATCGGGATAATTAACTTGATTCATCGAGATAATTAACTCGATTTATCGAGATAAAAAAAACTCGATTTATCGAGATAATTAACCCGATTTATCGAGATAAATGAGTCTATTTATCGAGATAATAAGTCGATATATCGAGAAAATATCTCGATTTATCGAGATAGTAAGTCGATATATCGAGTTACGTAAGTCGAAAAATAGAAAAAAAAACTTTTAGTTTGGTGGCCCTAATCCTCTTCCGTAGAAAATAGGTAGAAGGTATATTGTTGTAATTTGTTTTGAAAATATCATATCGATAAATTATTAAAAACAAGCTTTTCATTGGTCTTCTTGAAGGGCTTGGTGTAAATAAATCGAAAATGGTACACTTCATAATTGTATGACTACTGATTAATGGAATATCATTGCAAATATCGAATATAAACCTGATTATTATATGCCTAGGAGAAATCTACAATGAATTACACAGAGTGCAATCACACTGCATCGCTCGAGATTCACGCCGAATCTCATCTCTGCTACAACACGCACTTTCGGGGTAAACAAACAGTTCACGTGTGTTGCCGAGTTGTAGCAGACGGTTTATAGTGTTACGCAGTGCAAAGAACCGGCAAAATCGATATGGTTCTCGTTATGTTGGCTTTTTTCTCTAGTTTTCCTTCTTCTAGTTTATCTCTCTCGTATTGTATTTGCATTAGTAGTTGATAACATCATGGTCTATATTTCGCGGACTGACCTGCGTAAACTGGTAGCGTAAGGATACAATATTAAAAATTTTAATGTTATAGGGCAAGAATGACAGCGTCGACTGCTGCCTTTAGCGCAGAGGATGCTGGGAACAGTATGAGAGTGCAATTGGTCCGATATTTTGCGGTATTGACCTACTTCATATAGACCGGCGTCGCGCATAGCAACCGACGGTCTTTTGACGATTTCGTACTCATGCGCTAGAGAAATTACGTTTTTGTTTTTTATTGTGCATGGAAATATCCATAAAATTTCTCGCTTTTCGGGCCTAAAATGGCTAGAAATTGTCAGCATTTGTAATCATAACTCTCCCGAGGGGTGTACATATCATGATACGGCATATAATAATAAGTTAATCGACTGGATACAGTGTTTGAGGCCCTCGGTCGTGTCTGTGCCGTGGACGCGCTCGCAAGCTCGTGCGTGCTATGGCCCAGACACGACCTCAGCATGTCAGGCTTCAAACACTGTATCCAGTCAATTACCTACAAGTATAACGCCATGTTTTTAGAAAAATTAGCCCAAGGGCTAAGATAGGTTACCGGACAACTTTAGTTGAAACAGGACAGGTGAGATATGACGTTAAGATAAACCAATCATCTTCGTGAACTTCAATGTCATCATTAAGTGTGCAGCATATAACCTTGTATTCATGTATGTTCAAAATACAAATACAAGGTCTATCTACAAGTCTTTTGTCTATAAACAAAATTTACACATTTCTTGTTGGACGTGACACTGAGATATAGCACTCAATGTCATCTGACGTCAAGTTCAACGTCACCCAAAAAAGCCACATATATATGTGGTATACATGTATATGACTTCCAATTCCAGCTATACCTACAAACATTTTTTGGCTGTAGAGGCCAATTTACACACTCAAGGGGCCTTTTAAGCAATTCAAAGCACTCCATCTTTATACACAATGTCAGGGACCCCAATTAGCATGTTTTATAACAAAAATCTCAAAACTGATCAGATAAATTTGAAGGAAAACGACCAAAAATTAAATTTGGGGCCTATTCAGCCTAAATTTCTAGCCTTTTGAGCAATTCAAGGCACTTTATACACTATATACATATTTATACACATCATGTCAAAAACCCCAATTACTATGTTTTGAAATAAAAATCTCAAAAGTGATCAGACAGTTTTCGATTAAAGACAAACAAGGTGCAAATTTGGGCATTTTTCGACTCAAAAATGGCTGTTTTGACATTTCAAGGTCATCCAAGGTCAAATTCAAGGTCACCACACAAGTCTTCTTATATGACTTCCCATTTGAAAGTGCTAATTTCTAAACTCTATCTCCAAGCATTCTATGAGTACAGTCTAGGCAGCTCCCATTATGAAGGAAAAAAGTGCCGAAAATTTTCAAAGTCCCAAATTTTTTTTAAAAAGGGTGAAAAAATTTGTTTTGCCTAGAAATGGCCCAAAATGGATAGTAACGCAATTTGGGGCAAAAAAATTTTTTTTCGTCGACCCGTCAAAAATTCAAAATGGCCGCCACACGGAGACCAGCGATTCAAGGGCAACAAAACTTATACACATCATAAAGGTACATAGAGGGAATCTTCTGAAACGAAAATCTCAAAACTGATCAGACAGTTTTCGAGAAAAGACAGAAAAGCTGCAAATTTGGGCATTTTTCGACCCAAAAATGGCTATTTTGACCTTTCAAGGTCATCCAAGGTCAAATTCAAGGTCACCACACAAGTCGCCATATATGACTTCCCATTTGAAAGTGCCAATATCTAAGCTCTATCTTTAAGCGTTCTACGAGTACAGTCCGGGCAGCTCCCATTATGAAGGAAAAAAGTGCCGAAAATTTTCTAAGTCCCAAATTTTTTTCAAAGGATGAAAAAATTTGTTTTGCCTAGAAATGGCCCAAAATGGATAGTAACGCAATTTGGGGCAAAAAAAATTTTTTTCGCCGACCCGTCAAAAATTCAAAATGGCCGCCACACGGAGACCGGCGATTCAAGGGCAACAAAACTTATACACATAATAAAGGTACATAAGGGGAATCTTTTGAAACAAAAATCTCAAAACTGATCAGACAGTTTTTGAGAAAATGGCCGCCAAAGTCCAAAATTGGCCATTTTTCGTCAAAAATGGCCGCCATTTTGAGAAAAATGCGAAAATCAAAAAACCAAAAAAAAAACCCGTCTTGAAATATTTTTAGGCATTTTTGTGCAAAATTTCAGAAAAATCCGCCTGTAAACTTTAAAGATACAGCTGTGGACGGACGACGGACGACGGACGACGGACGCCGGACGACGGACGACGGACGACGGACGGACGACGGACGCAACGTGACGGCAATAGGTTATCGGACCATAGGTCCGGTAACCTAAAAACATGGCAGAAAACCCGGCCCTTTTATGTGTGCATGTTTTCCATGGACTCACAATGCTGATTGTCGAGTTCACATTGTAAGAAGTTATCCCATAAAACCTGGTTGAACAGCTTATTTCCATATGAATAAGTCGCACCAATATTCATGCCCAGTTGATATAGAAAGTCAGACAATCAGTCACATCAAAGTAACTGATGCGGGAAATTGTGTACGTCCTCAGCCAAGTTATCTCCCCAAGTCTGTTTAGATGTACCGTATCCTTGTCAGATCGCCAGTTTCCAGTTCCATAAGTCGCCCCAGAATCTACCTTCTAGTTTAACATGCCGCATACCAATATCCTGTAAACATCACTATAGGTACACACAAAGCGCCTTTATTTAACACTTTCCACAATCAGGTCTAACCCCTTCCCGAAGATATGCAAGAAAATATCGATAGGACATAACAGCCTATCATGAATGATAAAACAATTTTAACTCCCTTTAAATATTCATAAACAGGTGGCAGGATTTGATATACGTGCAGGCCTATTACAATGAATAAATATGTAGTTCCTGCACACTAGGCCCCTAGCTGGGCATTTATACAAAATTGAGACTGAAATTTAACATTGGGGTAGATTGGCAGCTTTTTCAATTCTCGAGTAGAGTTCTGAAATTCTGCAAGAATTTGCCGTTTGACACCCAGATGAAGTATGCCACGTTACCATTTAACATCGCAATAATATCAGTGAAAACGGTGTAATTGAGTCAGTAAAATCAAATTGTACATATACAGTACAATTCACAGAATACAGCGAAGCCCGCAAAATAGCGCGCAACGTATGTCCAAGGTGGAATCGCTCGCTATCCGTTCAACTTACCACGAATATAGTAGTCGGGCTAACAGGCGTCAGGCCGGACAAATAGCCGTAGATGTATAGGCCGTGTATTCCCCTCCCTGTATGATGTTTCGAGCGGTAGGGGGGAGGTGAGGGGGGGGGGGGGTCATTCAGGAGTTGCATATATGCGGGCAGTCGAGCCATTGAAGCCAGAGTGTACACTCTCTGGAAGTCCAAACGATGCGGAGCTCCGCTCTGAATGTTAGGGACCTACTCTGCCTACACTCTGCCTAGATTCATAGATCACATACACATGCACATGCACTGCGACAAATAGTCCCTGGTCCTCTCGAGAGAAATAGCTTGATAAGCTCAGCATAATCGAAATAATTCGGAATGAGTATTTTAAACTATTGTCTAAAATGCTCAAAAGTAATTCGTCCTTGTCAACCCCTGCAATACAACATATTTCTGGTGGTTACTTCTTGGCGTAGTATTATAAGTAATTACAGTAATTATAACCACACAATTGGAGCGGTCATACTTTGTGAGTTCTAAGATAACTGGCAGGATAATCGGAAATTGCACTTGCGCATTCGACATGCAATCTAATTTAAAACATTAGTTTCCATTGCCATATGATGATTGTTGTTTCAACATTATTATTAGCAGTGTTTTTGTATCAGCTTAACAGAATATATCGGCTTCTATTTCAAATTCGCGAAACCAACACCAGTGTATGCTGAATGTGAGAGAGTCGTATGGAGAAGTCGGAAGAAGGAAATACATAGGGTGAGGTCAACGACAATCACATATACCCGGCCCTGAGGGGCCGGGAATAATAAAAATTAACCCAAAGGCTAAGATAGGTTACCGGACAATTTTGGTTTGGCCATGGCAGCATAGGCAGGTAACAGACCTTGAGATTTACCAATCAAGGTTCGCAGTGGAAAAATATGACCTTGAGATTTACCAATCAAGATCATCCGTGTGAACTTCGATGTCACCATTACATGTATGTGTGCGGCATTTGTTCATAATACAAAGATATATCTGGGTGGAATCGTTTAGGCCGCTCAGGTCAATTTACACATTCCGAGTCAGACATTTCGCTTGCGAGCACGTCCACGGCACAGACACGACCGAGGGCCTCAAACACTGTATCCAGTCGATTAACTTATTATTATATGCCGTATCATGATATGTACACCCCTCGGGAGAGTTATGATTACAAATGCTGACAATCAAGGTCATCATTAGTTGTGCCATATATGTCTTGCTATAAGTTCATAATGCAAACATGAGTTCTATCTGCAAGCATTTCATCTATAGAGGCAAATCTGGGCATTTTTTTACCCCAAAATGGCTGTTCTGACCTTTCAAGGTCATCCAAGGTCAAATTCAAAGTCACCACACAAATCGCCATACATGACTTCCCATTTGAAAGTGCCAAATTCTAAGTTCTATCTTCAATGGTTCTATGAGTACAGTCCTGACAGCTCCCATTATGGAGGAAAAAAGTGCCGAAAATTTTCCAAGTCCAAAATTGTTTTCAAAGGGTGAAAATTTTTTTTTTGCCCTAAAGTTGGCCCAAAATGGATAGTGATGAGATTTGGGGCGAAAAAAAAAATTTTCGCCGACCCGCCAAAATGGCCGCCACACGAAGACCGGCGAATTCAAGGCCAACCAAACATATACATATCTCAGAGGTATATGAGGAGAATCTTTTGAAACCAAAAACTCAAAACTGATCAGACAGTTTTTGAGAAAATGGCCGTCAAAGTCCAAAATTTTGAAAAAGTCAAAGTCCAAAATTTTGAAAAAAAAATGCGAAAATCAAAGAACAAAAAAAATACCTCCTTCTCAAAATATTTTTAGAAACTTTTGTGCAGAATTTCAGAAAGATTTGATCGCAAACTTTAAAAATAAAAATGTTAACGCCGGACGGACGGACGGACGTGCTAACGGATGGGCTTTACGGGCAGACCCAATGTTAAATTTCCTATCTTAACTTTCCCCGTAAGTCCTGAAAAAATCCCCGTAAAACCGCGCTTTTGGCTTAAACTGTGGTTGTGGGGCGTTTTCAGCTTTATTCCCCCTAAGAAATCCCCGTAAACTCTTCTGGTATGTCCGGCTGGACGGACGGACGGACGACGGACACAACGCCATGCACTACCTAGTAACGCCTCGGTTTCTGACGATAGAACTCTTCGGGCACATATATTCAGTGTTCATATTGTGGGGTTATTGATTAACCTAACTGGTTACGTATGTCGGTAAAGTCATATGGCAATATTCCTACTGAATTTTATCCCACAATCCGCATGTTTTTTGTTTATATTTTCTAGGACTCCCTGTAGAGTGCAGTCCAACCATAATACCATGATCTGATAAGTAATAGATATCCACTGAGCGCGAGGTGAATTAGAATATTATGAACCGAGCGCCGAAGCCGCGAATATCATTATTTTCTCATATGCAAGTGGATATCCGACGTGCATATGATCTCTGGAGGCTTCTCTAGCCTATTCTGTTACAGCTGTGGACATACATATATGTGTGGGGTATTATATCGCAGGATTAATATCAAAACTACCGGAATTCCCAGGATAATGTAGATACCATGTCCACTGGATATCCCGGAGAGCTTATCGCACAGGATTTGCATGAAGAATGGATGGTTTCATGAACCCATATAAAGATTCACCACAGAACGAAGCTCACGGACAAGCATGTTACAAATGAATGGTCATAATGAATGTGTATGGTGGAAATACGCAATTTCCGAGGAAGGTGCAGGATTGTACATTTTTGCCCGGAGGCATGCTATTCTGCTATGTCGGCCAATGTATATTCTGAACGATAAATTTGCTATTACGTGCTATTCCCATGCTACTGCTATTGCTACTGTTCACGGCCCTGGTGCGTGAGCCGAATGCTACTGCTATTGCTCCTGCTACTCCTCCGCATGGTCGTGGAAGCGGACGCTACTGCTACTGCTATTGCTACTCCCCAGTTTCATCCGTGGCCGGGACGCTACTGCTACTGCTACTGCTATTGCTACTCCCCAGCTTGAACCAAGGCCGGGACGCTACTGCTACTGCTATTGCTACTGCTACTCCTCCAATGTGTGGTCTGGGAGTCAGACGCTACTGCTACTGCTATTGCTACTGCTACTCCAATGTGTGGTCTGGGATTCGGACGCTACTGCTATTGCTACTGCTACTCCTCCAATGTGTGGTCTGGGATTCAGACGCTACTGCTACTGCTATTGCTACTGCTACTCCTCCAATGTGTGGTCTGGGATTCAGACGCTACTGCTATTGCTACTGCTACTCCTCCAATGTGTGGTCTGGGATTCAGACGCTACTGCTACTGCTATTGCTACTGCTACTCCAATGTGTGGTCTGGGATTCGGACGCTACTGCTACTGCTATTGCTACTCCTCCAAGGGCTTGTCTAGCAGGCGGACGCTACTGCTACTGCTATTGCTACTCCCCAGCTTGATCCGTGGCCGGGACGCTACTGCTACTGCTATTGCTACTCCCCAGCTTGAACCAAGGCCGGGACGCTACTGCTACTGCTATTCCTACTGCTACTCCTCTAATGTGTGGTCTGGGATTCAGACGCTACTGCTACTGCTATTGCTACTCCCCAGCTTGATCCGTGGCCGGGACGCTACTGCTACTGCTATTGCTACTCCCCAGCTTGAACCAAGGCCGGGACGCTAATGCTACTGCTATTGCTACTTCTCCAATGTGTGGTCTGGGACTCAGACGCTACTGCTACTGCTATTGCTACTCCTCCAAGGGCTGGTATGGGAGACGGACGCTACTGCTACTGCTATTGCTACTCCTCCAAGGGCTGGTGTGGCAGGCGGACGCTACTGCTACTGCTATTGCTACTCCCCAGCTTGAACCAAGGCCGGGACGCTACTGCTACTGCTATTGCTACTCCCCAGCTTGATCCGTGCCCGGGACGCTACTGCTACTGCTATTGCTACTGCTACTCCTCAAATGTGTGGTCTGGGATTCAGACGCTACTGCTACTGCTATTGCCACTCCTCCAAGGGCTGGTGTGGGAGACGGACGCTACTGCTACTGCTATTGCTACTCCCCAGCTTGATCCGTGGCCGGGACGCTACTGCTACTGCTATTGCTACTGCTACTCCTCAAATGTGTGGTCTGGGATTCAGACGCTACTGCTACTGCTATTGCCACTCCTCCAAGGGCTGGTGTGGGAGACGGACGCTACTGCTACTGCTATTGCTACTCCCCAGCTTGATCCGTGGCCGGGACGCTACTGCTACTGCTATTGCTACTGCTACTCCTCAAATGTGTGGTCTGGGATTCAGACGCTACTGCTACTGCTATTGCCACTCCTCCAAGGGCTGGTGTGGGAGACGGACGCTACTGCTACTGCTATTGCTACTCCCCAGCTTGATCCGTGGCCGGGACGCTACTGCTACTGCTATTGCTACTCCCCAGCTTGATCCGTGGCCGGGACGCTACTGCTACTGCTATTGCTACTCCCCAGCTTGAACCAAGGCCATGACGCTACTGCTATTGCTACTGCTACTCCTCCAATGTGTGGTCTGGGATTCAGATGCTACTGCTATTGCTACTGCTACTCCTCCAATGTGTGGTCTGGGATTCAGACGCTACTGCTACTGCTACTCCTCTAATGTGTGGTCTGGGATTCAGACGCTATTGCTACTGCTATTGCTACTCCTCCAAGGGCTGGTGTGGGAGACGGACGCTACTACTACTGCTATTGATACTTCTCCAAGGGCTGGTATGGGAGAAGGACCCTACTGCTATTGCTACTCCTCCAAGGGCTTGTCTGGCAGGCGGACGCTACTGCTATTGCTACTCCCCAGCTTGATCCGTGGCCGGGACGCTACTGCTACTGCTATTGCTACTCCTCCAAGGGCTTGTGTGGCAGGCAGACGCTACTGCTACTGCTATTGCTACTCCTCAGCTTGATCCGTGGCCGGGACGCTACTGCTACTGCTATTGCTACTCCTCCAAGGGCTTGTCTGGCAGGCGGACGCTACTGCTACTGCTATTGCAACTCCCCAGCTTGATCCATGGCCGGGACGCTACTGCTACTGCTATTGCTACTCCTCCAAGGGCTTGTCTGGCAGGCGGACGCTACTGCTATTGCTACTCCCCAGCTTGATCCGTGGCCGGGATGCTACTGCTACTGCTATTGCTACTCCCCAGCTTGAACCAAGGCCGGGATGCTACTGCTATTGCTACTGCTACTCCTCCAAGGGCTTGTCTGGCAGGCAGACGCTACTGCTACTGCTATTGCTACTCCCCCAAGGACTGGTCTGGCAGGCGGACGCTACTGCTACTGCAATTGCAACTGCTACTCCAAGGTCTGGTCTGGCAAGCGGACGCTACTGCTACTGCTATTGCTACTGCTACTCCAAGGTTTGGTCAGGGAGGCGGACGCTACTGCTTCTGCTATTGCTAATGCTGCTCCTACCAGCCTTGGTGTGGGAGGCGGACGCTACCCTCATATGATACTAGAATTATCTTGTAAAGTAATTGGTTCATTCCATATCATTTTCGATGTCGGCCTACCTCGACGTTACTCGTCCGCATTACCCTCAATATAGTACTAGAATTATCTTGTAAACTAATTGGTTCATTCCATATCGTTTTCCATGTCGGCCCACCTGAACGTACTCGTCCACACTATTCTCCGTATAGTACTAGAATTATCTTGTAAAATATTTGGTTCATTCCATATCATTTTCCATGTCGGCCCACCTGAATGTTACTCGTCCACACTATTCTCCGTATAGTACTAGAATTATCTTGTAAACTAATTGGTTCATTCCATATCATTTTCCATGTCGGCCCACCTCGACGTTACTCGTCCGCATGACCCTCAATATAGTACTAGAATTATCTTGTAAACTAATTGGTTCATTCCATATCATTTTCCATGTCGGCCCACCTGAATGTTACTCGTCCACACTATTTGCCGTATAGTTCTAGAATAATCTTGTAAACTAATTGGTTCATTCCATATCATTTTCCATGTCGGCCCACCTGGATGTTACTTGTCTGCAATGCCCTCAGTATAGTACTAGAATTATGTTGTAAACTAATTGGTTCATATCATTTTCCCTGTCGGCCCACCTCCATGTTACTCATCCGCATTACCCTCAGTATAGTACTGGAATTATCTTGTAAACTAATTGGTTCATTCCATATCATTTTCCCTTTCGGCCCACCTCGATGTTACTGGTACGCAGTACCCTCAGTATAGTACTAGAATTATCTCGTAAACTAATTGGTTCATTCCATGTCATTTTCCCTGTCGGCCCACCTCGATGTTACTGGTACGCAGTACCCTCAGTATAGTACTAGAATTATCTTGTAAACTAATTGGTTCATTCCATATCATTTTACCTGTCGGCCCACCTGGATGTTACTTGTCCGCATTCCCCTCAGTATAGTACTAGGATTATCTTGTAAACTAATTGGTTCATCCCATATCATTTTCCCTGTCGGTCCACCTCGATGTTACTGGTATGCAGTACCCTCAGTATAGTACTAGAATTATCTTGTAAACTAATTGGTTCATTCCATATCATTTTACCTGTCGGCCCACCTGGATGTTACTTGTCCGCATTCCCCTCAGTATAGTACTAGGATTATCTTGTAAACTAATTGGTTCATCCCATATCATTTTCCCTGTCGGTCCACCTCGATGTTACTGGTATGCAGTACGCTCAGTATAGTACTAGAATTATCTTGTAAACTAATTGGTTCATTCCATATCATTTTACCTGTCGGCGCACCTGGATGTTACTTGTCCGCATTACCCTCAGTATAGTACTAGAATTATCTTGTAAACTAATTGGTTCATTCCATATCATTTTCCCTGTCGGCCCACCTCGATGTTACTGGTACGCAGTACCCTCAGTATAGTACTAGAATTATCTTGTAAACTATTTGGTTCATTCCATATCATTTTACCTGTCGGCCCACCTCGATGTTACTGGTACGCAGTACCCTCAGTATAATACTAGAATTATCTTGTAAACTAATTGGTTCATATCATTTTCCCTGTCGGCCCACCTGGATGTTACTCGTCCGCATTACCCTCAGTATAGTACTAGAATTATCTTGTAAACTAATTGGTTCATTCCATATCATTTTCCATGTCAGCCTACCGCCATGTTACTCGTCCGCATTACCCTCGGTATAGTACTAGAATTATGTCGTAAACTAATTGGTTCATTCCATATCATTTTCCCTGTCGGCCCACCTCGATGTTACTCGTCCACATTACGCTCAGTATAGTACTAGAATTATCTTGTAAACTAATTGGTTCATTTCATATCATTTTCCCTGTCGGCCCACCTCAATGTTACTCGTCCGCATTACCTTCATTCAGTATAGTATTGGAATAATCTTGTTAACTAATTGGTTCATTCCATATCATCTTCCCTGTCGGCCCTGCTCGACGTTACTCGTATGCATTACCCTCAGTATAGTACTAGAATTATCTTGTAAACTAATTGGTTCATTCCATATCATTTTCCCGTCGGCCCACCTCGATGTTACTCATCCGCATTACGCTCAGTATAGTACTAGAATTATCTTGTAAACTAATTGGTTCATTCCATATCATTTTCCCTGTCGGCCCACCTCGATGTTACTGGTACGCAGTACCCTCAGTATAGTACTAGAATTATCTTGTAAACTAATTGGTTCATTTCATATCATTTTCTCTGTCGGCCCACCTCGATGTTACGGGTACGCAGTACCCTCAGTATAGTACTAGAATTATCTTGTAAACTAATTGGTTCATATCATTTTCCCTGTCGGCCCACCTGGATGTTACTCGTCCACATTACCCTTAGTATTGTAACGGGTTTGCACCCTTCTGTGACGTCTTGATAAACCGGTTTTCTAGGGAGGTGAGTTGTTATATAACTGGAGGGAGGTGAGGGAGGTAACCGGAGGGAAGTGAGGTTTTCTAGGGAGGTGAGTTGTTATATAACCGGAGCTGAAACGGTAAAACTCCGGGAAACTGCTACTGCTGTACGGTTGAACTCCGGCTAGAAGTCTCTGAAGGTTGGTAGCGTGGTCTGGAATGGACCTCTTAACCGTTGTCCGACTGCTAATCTGCAACTGCACCTGTAAAGTAAGGATCCGGAGGCGTTTCCGTCTCCGGGTACTGCAACTGCTCCGTCGGGATACCGCTTTACTGCAACAGCTCCGTCGTTTTCCGCCTTACTGCAAACTGTGACTGCACCTGGAATAGAGAATCCGGGAACGTTGCCGTTTCCGAATACTGCAACCGCTCTGCCAGGTTCCGCCTTTCTGCAAACTGCTCCGGTTGGCTCCGCCTCACCGCAACCTGCGACTGCACCTGAAATGGAGTATCTCGGAAGTGTTCTCACTTCCGGTTACCGCAACCGCTCCGTCAGGTACTGCCTCTGCTACTCCGTCGTCCGGTACCGCCTCTGCAACTGCTTCGTCGTTCCCGTCTCTGCAACTGCTCCGTCCGGCACCGCCTCCGTAGTTGCTCCGTTGAATTCCTCCTCCGTCTCCGTCTCCTTCCTTGGTGATCTGGGTTCTTGGATCACCCTAAGACGTCGTTACAACTTGGTCTTAACCAACTGTGGACTTATCTCCCTTTTCTCCGTATTACTTTCTTTTCCGGTGAACTAACTTTGTTATAACTTCCAGTTCCCTAACGAATACGGAAAAACAACTCGGTTGAAGTTTTCATGTTTATTTTCCAAGTGCACAGTCAGAAGACTTAACTGCTATCATCTGGATGACTCTATCCGGAACAAGGGAGTACTCTGCTATGGGAGAAGGGGTCTGCACAGGTCGACGTCAGGACACCAACTCCGCCGTCCGCTGTGAAGCGGGGGCTTTCATAGACCTGAGACCCACGTCACGTGACCAACCTATTGTGACGTCATAGTCCGCCAAAACACTGATATTTTCCGGATTTCTAAAAACACTCTAGAACCAATCAGTGGCTGACACGTCACCTTTTAAACCGAAAACGAGGCTGATCACATGACCTTCCGGAAATAACGTCATTACGTTTTTGTACTCCATTGTTCCGGCTCCGTGTTCGGTTCCGTCTCCGGTTCCGGCTTTACCGACATCATAAATTACTAAGTTCTGAGACGGAAAACCTTTAAAACATTAACAATACGGAACCGTATGAACCTTTAAACACATATACATTTTAACAAACGGTTATTTAACCATAATATCACAAAACACTAACAGAATTACCTAGGGGAAACCTTTGGGTACACCCCAAAACCGTTACACTCCCCCTTCCTTAGACTCTGTTCGTCCCGAACAGATCAATATCACATATATACAAATTGTCAACCGTTAAACTGTCCGTAAAATCAAACACAACTTGTTTCCGTGATCCGGGTACTGGTACCTCTTAACTAGTTTACCGTCACTGTACCCGGATATCTTGCTTGTTCCGTTTCCCACTTTTTAACTCTTAATTATACTAGAATCCGGGAAACGGTCCTTCTTTCTTCTCCTTGCGCCGACTTGACTTGCGACGACTTGCGGCGACTTGCGACGACTTGCGACGACTACTGCCCACCAGTATCACGGCGCGAACTGCTCCCCGACGGCGGACGAGGTGGAATGGTATTTGGTACCAACGGTCGTCCGAAGCTTGTTCCTCTGGCATCAACCGGGAGAAGATCGGGATCATGGAGGCTCCACTGGGGCGGGACGTAGAACCCATTCCTGAGGCGTTCGTCCCGGATGGACCAATCTGGAATCCGGACGATCTGACGGGTCGGGACGAGACCAAACGGTGACTCTCTCTGCTCCATGATCTCCACGTAGACGCCGGAGTCTCTCATCTCGGCTGGCCCCCACTGCTCCGGTCCCCAACGTACTGCATAGTATCTGGCATGCTCCGGGACTGCAGGTGCAAAGACGGAAGCGCTCCGTCCTCCAATATTCACCGGGAAACAATGGGACGGACACGGTTGAGTTGAAGGACCGCCAAACGGGTAGAATGTGTAAGGTGGACTCTGGGTTGGTGCTCGGACTTGGCTCCTTCCGGACCGCTCACTGGAAGACTGTCGAGGCCGGGTCTCCACCGGAGACAGGATTCCGGGTGTAGCTCTGGCTTGATCTACCAGGATACTCCTCCGGGCTCTCTGCACGTCCGCATGGCTTCGGTCAGACGCGGAAGACTCCATTCCGTCATCCCTAGCCGCTGAACTGGTTCTGCTTCCGGCTACTGCTTGAATGGTTGCCGGCAAAGTTCTCTCCGTGGATCCTCGGGTCTCCGTCTCACTGCCAGCTCTGCTCCGGGTTCCACCTTCCGCTTTGGTCTCCGATCTGCCTCCGGATCTGCCAATGGGTCTGCTGTCCGCTCGGCTATCTGCTCTGTTATCTGCTCTGCTATCGGCTCGGCTATCGGCTCGGCCGCTGGATCTGCTTTCTGCTCCGCCTCCGGGCCGGACAATCACGCTGCTCACTGCTCTGCCACTGCTAGTCGTTCTCGGAGGTGGGCTCCGGAAAAGGTCTTCCTCATCGTCTCTGCTCTGCATTTCCGCAATGTCCGCCACTCCCACTTCTGCCGTTGCTCCGCTGGAACCTTCCTCCAACAGCCGGAACTTGTAGTCATACACCCCCTTGCCTTTTCCCTTGACGCTGCCTCCGGAAGACTTGGGTGGGGTGTGTCGTTTCTCCTCTCGGCCACGTTCTCCGCCTCGGTCCTTGGCTCGCTCCGGGCTCTCCTTCCTATATTCTCGGCGTTGATGGCGTCCGGATTTATCCGGCGAACGGCTGCGACTCCGCTTCTTTCCGCGGTCTCGATCTGCTCCGGTACCTCGAGATGGGTCTGGGCTGTTTTTCCGGGAGGTGTTCCGGGAAGAACTCCGGGTCACTGGCGGCTTAACCGGCTTCGGATCCTCCGGGTCCTGCAACTCGTCTTCACTTGCCATGATTTTCAGCTCTGCTTCTTCTTCCGAACTGCTCCCCGCCTCCGTGGACGAAACGTCGGCTGCTAGTGTGGCCACCGACTGGGTACCGGAACGGTACCGGGTCCGGGACGAAACCGAACCTCCCGACTCCGACTCCGTATCCGACAACTGGTCAAGCCGTGTTACCGGCTTCTTGCTTTTCCGTGGGGTCGTCTTGGACCGGAGGCTTTTCTCCTCAAACTGCTCTCTGCCAACCCTTAGTCGAATCGGGTTCGCGTCCATTGCGTGTCGGGACTGCAGATGCTTCTGTGTTCCCTCTTTCCGTCTGCTCCAATGGTCACACTGCGGACAGGCGAAGACGGTGACTTCACTCGTGTGCTGCTCCGTGACATGCCGTAGCAACGTGTGCTTGCTCTTGAACTCTAGGTTGCAGTCTCCACACCGGTGAGGGCGGGGCTTGCGGGGTGTTGTCTTTACTTTCGGCATTCTGATTCTCTGCTTTGTGTCGATGTTGACTCAGCTACAGCAAACTGCCTTCTGCATCCGGTAACAGCTATCTGCCCCCTTTTATAGTCTCTGGAAGTCACGTGACTGGCTTATCTGCTTGGTGATTGGCTGCTCAGCAAACTGCAACTCCTCCTGGTGGTCTTCTTGGATAAATAATTTTTTTTTTTTTTTTTTTTTTTTTTTTTTTTTCCGTGTTGTTGTTGCTAACTGCCACCGCTTCTTCTTCTCCGTCTCCGCCAAACTGCCAACTGCCTCCGTCTACTGCTACTCCGCCATCCGCCTCCGTCCACTGCTACTCTGCCAACCGCCTCCGTCAACCGCTACTCCGCCATCCGCCTCCGTCAACCGCTACTCTGCCATCCGCCTCAGGGTTCCTCCTCATCCGCGGTGTGGTACTCGGAAGTCTCCGATTCCGTGTCCGGGGTGGGAGAAGGTGGTTTATACTCCCACACCCTGATCTCTGCCTCCCAGTCTTCCGCCGGCTGAACTTCCTCTTCCGGTTCCGTCGAAATTACCAGTTCCGGTTCCCAATCTTCCGGAGGTGAGTCTTCCGCTGCCCTAAGACAGCCCTGCGGATCCGGAACCCAACCTGGTGGATCGATCGGTTCCGGCTGTTCGATGGGAGCGGCTGCTCCGGCATCCCAGTCAGGTCCAAACGGAAGCTGGTCCGCATAAGTTTCCGGAACTGGATTCTCCCTGGGAGACTGAGTGCAGAATCTCCGGAACCGCTTTCGCCGGGACTGCGTTGCTGTTCCCCGCCAGGCCGAATCAAAGGTTCCCACATGGTTGAGGGTTGCCTCGTCCTGAGGAGGACGGTTCCCGGAAGGATACTTCCAGCCGTGCATCTCCCGGAGATGTCGCCTAAGGTCGTTCGCCCGGTTGCCGTAGAAGGCACACAAACAGCAATGATATCTCTGGGCTGGGCACACATGCCGTCTCCTGTCCGTCGCACTCTCGAACATCCGGTCACACCGCTTACACAGCCGGCTATAATCCAGTGGCTGAGGGCTTGCCCAATCTCTGCTCCGGCCGCGATCTTGTCTTTCAAGGAACGCCGAGTAGGCCATTCCGGAAAGCCGGGAAACTGAAGTTGTCGATCTACTGCACCGCTTCTGCACCGCTTCTCCGGACTGGTGGTCTTCCGGGAAACACTTAGTCGTTTTTCACTGCAAAACCTGCCGCTGCCGGAAAATGCTGGACTTGATTCGATTCCGCCAAACTTTGTCTGCGATGTGCACAGCTCGAGGTCTGCTCTCCAACTGCTGTCAGAGCCCGATTTCAAGGCCCTTTTATACCCTTTCTGCTCACGTGACTTGAAAAGCTCCACGCTGATTGGCTGCCTCAGGAGTGACGTCACAATTATGCAAAAACTCAACCGTTAACCGAGAGGTGTCCGTCTCCGGCTCAACCGGCTTCTCTGGGTTTTTCCGGCTCCCTTTCAACTGCTTCTCCGAGCGAAGTATCTGCAATTTTGAAGTATCTCTGCCATCAGGAGGGTTGAATAGAGTCTCAGCCAGTTGAATCTGCCTGTCAGACGAACATCTAGACTGCAAGTTGAGCGTTTCCGCCATTTGTACTGCTTCTTCAACTGCATATCTGCTCACTGGTTATTACTGCTTGTCGACACTGGAAACTGCATACATTCTTGTCCAGAAGGAGGGCCCTTCCTATCTGGAATGATGTTTCACCGCTTCTGTCGATCTGCAGCCGGTTTGCCGTCTCTGATAAGTGGAAACTCCGGTAGGTTGTCTACAGCCGGAAAACTTTTCCGTCTTAATTCTCTGAATACGGAAGACGTGTAGCTGCTTCTCTGGAGATACTAGACCGCTAACCCAGGTTCTTCTGGACCCCTGGCCGCTACCCTGGACTGGTTGACTATGCGCTCAACCCAGTCAGAACCTCTAGGATGTCTCTATCCGGTCTCTGCACCGCGTTCCGCTCTGCTTCCTTTCTCTGCCCTGTTTCCGGAACCAGCACTTGCTAACTGTTCCGACTTCTTGCGGTCGCTCTTCTGCCGGAACTCAACGTTTTACCAGGGTCTCAGCTATCTCCTTCTCCTGCTCTACAGCTCACTCCGTCTTCTCATATTTCTTCGTCCTCTGCGGCTTTACTCCGAGTCCGTATCCGACTCAGAGACCGTCTGTTCCGTCTCCGGAACACTACTCTGCTTCGGCGGCTCCGTCTGCCTCCAGGAATCCGCCATTCTCCGCTTCATCCATCTCGGATGCTTGACACCATTATACGGTTTCAGCAAATCGAAGTGAACCACCTTCTGCCGAGTTTCACTCTCTGCAATCTCGTAGGTCACGTCGGTAAATCTGCTCAGCACCAGCTTTGGACCGCTCCACTTCCTCTGCAACTTGGGTGCCTTGCCCTTCTTCCGTGTTTTGACCGCCATCCACACTCGGTCTCCTGGCTGGAACTGATTGTCGACCTTCCTCCGGTCGTACAGCTTCTTCTGCCGTTCCATCTCTCTGCCAGATTTCGCTCGAACCGCCTTGTATACTGCTTCTAGTCGCTCCCGGAGCTGACTGCCATACTCTGTTACTTCTGCTGTCGATTCGCCCGGCGGCCTGCCAATCAGTAACTCTACCGGAGTGTTGACTTCTCTGCCCAGCATCAGCAAATTGGGGCTCTGCCCGGTTGTCTCCTGCGGGGTACTCCGGTAAGCTGCCATCGCCAACGGAACTAGCTGATCCCAGTTGGTCTGCCGCTCGCTTACGTACAGGCTCAGGATCTGCTGCAGCGTCCGGTTGAATCACTCAATGAAACCGTCCGACTGAGGTCGGAAAGCGGTTGTCCGTGTCTTGTGAATCCCCAGGATTCTGCAAACATTTCTCAGCAAGTCGGACTCGAAATTTCTGCCTTGGTCACTGTGGATCTCCATCGGGATACCGTACCGCGCTGCAAACTGGTTGACGAATATGTCCGCAACCGTCACCGCTTCCTGATTTGGCATCGGGTAAGCCTCTACCCACTTGGTGAAGTAATCACCGATTACTAAGATGTACCGGTTTCCCCGGGTAGATTTAGGTAACGGACCCATCACGTCCATTGCCACCCTCTCCATGGGCGCTCCAACCTGGTATTTCTGCATCGGAGATCGTTTCAAGTTCTGCATACTTCTTGACGCACATTCGTCACAGCTCAGCACCCACTGCTTTATGTCCCGCATCATAGCCAGCCAGAAATACCGCCTCCGAATGCTAGCCGCCATCCTTCTGCTTCCGAGGTGTCCTCCCGTCCGGCTCTGATGGGCCAGACGGAAAATCTCCTGTCTCAGCTCCTTCGGGGTTATTAACTGCATTCGGCTGGTTCCTTCTGCCGTTTTCCATTTCCGGTAGACTACTCCGTCGACTTTCAGCAAGGTCTTCCGCATCCCGTACAGCACTTTCTCCTCGCTGCTCATGCTGGAAAAGTCTGCACTGCCAGCTGTACCGCTCCCGTCGATCAGCGATGTCACCAGTGGGTACCAAGGTTCTGCTTGCTGCATGCTCCGCAAATCATCTGGTCGATATTTCTGCCCCAGCACAGTATCCTGGTCCGCATTTTCCGCCAGCCTAATCTGCTCTGCAACCGCATCCGCTTTTCCTGGAACTGCCTTCTCCGTCACCGCAACCGCAACCGGCTTCTGGGACGCTGCTTTCTCCGCTACTGCAACCGCCTTCCTTGGGACTGCTTCCTCCGTCAGTTCTGCTTCTCCGCCCGATCTCCGTGACCGCTTCCGGCGTCCCCCCTTCCTTGGCTTGGGCTGAGGAGTTTCTTCACTGCGTGTCTGCCGGATCCTTTCTCCGTAGTTCCAGGCGTCTATCTTGGCTTGTTTCCAGTCGATTTTTCCGCATTGGCTGCATGGGGATCTGGACAAGGCATCCGCATTATTATGGATTCGCCCCGGACGATGTTCGATGTCGAAATGAAACTCACTCAGGAGCTCAATCCACCGGGCTACCTGCCCCTGGGGCTCCTTGAAATTCATAAGCCAGGTAAGACTGCCATGATCTGTGCGAAGAAGGAAGTGTCGTCCCAGCAAGTACTGCTTATTCTTCTGTACCGCAAACACCACCGCCAGGAGCTCCTTCCGGGTGACACAGTATCTTCGTTCTTCTTTGGTTAGGCTGCGGCTCAAGTAGGTTATCACCCGCTCCTGGTTGCCCTGCTTCTGTGACAGTACTGCTTCCAGCCCGGTGTCACTGGCGTCCGTGTCCAGGATATATCGGCCTTGCTCCCTTGGGTACCCGAGTATCGGTGCCGATACTAGGCGGTTCTTCAGCTCTGCAAATGCCTGCTCTTGCTCCGTCTGCCACCGGAACTGCACCCCTTTTTCCGTCAAGTGATTCAGCGGCGCTGCAATCTCGGAGAACTCCGGCACGAACTTCCGGTAATAGGAGCAAAGTCCCAGAAAACTGCGCAGCTCCGACAGGTTGGTGGGTGTCCGCCACTTCCGTACTGCCTCCGTTTTTGCCGGGTCGGTGCGGATACCGTCTCTGCCGACTATGTGACCTAGGAAAGACACCTCCGGCTGGAAGAACTTGCATTTTGACGGTTTGACTTTGAGGTCTGCCTCTCTCAGCTTGTTGAAAACCTCCTGAAGATCACGGATGTGATCCTCCAGGGTCTTGCTGTAGACTATGATGTCGTCCAGATATATGAGACAGGTCTTCCAGGACAATCCGCCTAGCACCTTCTCCATCAACCGCTCGAACGTACCCGGAGCATTGCACAAGCCGAAACTCATGACTTTGAACTGGTAAAGGCCGCCAGGAACACAGAAGGCCGACTTTTTCCGGGCGTCTTCATCCATCCCGACCTGCCAGTAGCCACTGGTCAGGTCGAGAGTGGAGAACCATTTGGCGTCTGCACAGGCTGCTATGGTGTCGTCTATTCTCGGCAACGGATAAGCATCTTTCTCCGTGACTGCATTTAACCGCCGGTAATCGACACAGAACCGGGTGGTCCCATCCTTTTTCTTCACGAGAACAATCGGGGAAGCCCACGGACTGCTGCTTTCTTCAATGACGTTCTTGTCTTTCATCTCCTGAATCAGACTGCTCACCAGCTCTCTCTTGTCTGGCGGAATTCGCCTGGTTGGCTGCTTAATCGGCCGGTGACTGCCCGTGTTTATCTGATGTTGTACCTCGTTGGTCTGCCCCAGTTCTCCGGCATCATTACTGAAGGTCGGCTTATTCCGAAATAGGAGGTCAGTTACTCTCTCGCGGAAATGACTCGGCACTGCATCCTGGGTCTGCTCTGCTAACTGCCGCAGCTTCTCGTACCCGCTCCAATTCCGCCCGGCCTCCGACTCCGTGGAAATCTGCACCTTCTTGCTCCACTCCGCCAACGGCACAACACTGCAACCGGCTGCTAAGGTGGTCATCGTCGCCAACTGCGCTCCTTTCTTGATGATTACCGGCTCCGCCATCACATTGATCACTCGAACCGGGACTGTTCCTTGCTTTATCCGGGATAAAGTTCTCCCGATCAGCCAAGGTCTTTTCTCAGTAGGCTCCTGCGGCATTTCTAGTACTCCTTCTGCTTCCCGGACACCCTCTGCTTGTCCTATTATCAGCTGTTCCGTTTCCGGCGGAATTTGGTAATCTGCTACAGCGTTGATCGGAAACGGCTCTCGGTCTGCTCGAACATGGTGAGGAACACCTCCTGGCTGCCCATCTGCATGGTCATTCGGTCGAAATTTATGCCGGATATCCGGGAACGGATGAAATCCATACCCAGTATTCCTTCGTCTTCACAGTCTGCAATCTCGAACGAGCATTGTGACAGTGCTGCCGGTGTCGATTATCAGCGTTACTGGCTCTCCGCATATTCTGGCTGTCACACACATGCCCACCTCGCCCCTGGGACCGGGTCCGTGAACCACCTGCCGGTTATGGGGGTGTCCTCTCTTCCGGGTCCCGGATTTCCCCTTTTCCGCGACCCGCTCTAGTTTTCCGGCTGCTGCTGCTGTCGTGGCTGCTGCTGCGGCTGCTGCTGCTGCTGCTGTCGCGGCGACTGCTGCGGTTGTGGTTGACGCCGCTGCTGCTGCTGCTTCGGCTGCCTACAGTCTCGGGCAAAATGCCCCTTCCGGCCACAGTTGAAACATTCTAAATTCGCTCGGGAACTGCGCTGCTGCTGCTGCCGGCTAACCGCTTCCTTGACCTGAGTCATCAGATCCGCCAACTGCTGCTGAGTCTGCTCGGCTTGCTTCCGCAATTCGTTCACCTGCTGGCTCCACTCCGGCTCCGTGTTCAGCTGCCTCGTCCGGTGTCGCTCCGCTGGTCTGCTGTTGTCCGTCTTCATAATACTCTCATACTCGGTAGCGAAAGCCAGGGCCTGCGACAGCGTTTCCGGGTGGCTTTTCAATACCGACAACCGCATATCTCGGTTAGTCAGACTGTTGCAGAAATGCATCTTCATGAGCACTTCTGTTGTTGCTGGATCCGCTTTTGGGTAAGCTAGCCGCGTCTTGCTCCGTATGTCTCTGGCCAGCTCGGACAGCTCCTCCTCCGTCTTGCTCCGTATGTCTCTGGCCAGTTCGGACAGCTCCTCCTCCGGCTGCAATTTCCGTGTCTGCAATTCCGCCTGGAAAACAAATGTTTTCTCCCCCGGACAAAACTGCTGTTTTAATGCCGCCACAACCGTATCAAAGCTGCGTCTCTGCTCCGCGGACAGATCCAGTAGTATGCTGCGGGCGTTACCCCTCAAACTGACACATAAGTTCAGCGCCTTTTCCTCTGCTGTCCAACGGTAGTACCGAGCGTATTCAAGGAGGTGAGCCTCATACTCCGGCCACGGATCGGTTCCGTCGTATGTCATTAATCTGGCTACTCCTGCCCTTGGTGCTGGTTGTTGTACCGCTTCTGCCTGCTGCTGCTTTCCGGTTACTGCCAGGTGCTGCTGAAACACCTCCATTTGGGTCCCCAATAATCTGGTCAGGTTGTCGACTAAATTCTCTCCGCCTTCCGGTTCCGCATCCGGTTCCCGATCGCCAGCCTGGTCCGGAAAGTTAATTTCCGCCTCTGCTAACTGCTCTGCAGGCTGTACTCCTTGAGGAACCCGAAGGGGCTCTTCTGCAACTACTTTCTGCATTTCCGGCTGCAACAGTTTTCGCTCGGCAGGACGAACTGCTTCCTTTTCCACAACCGGCATCTGCAACGGCTCAGCTCCTACTGCTCCTACAGGCTGCTCCGTGTCCGACACGGCTGCCTTCAGCTGCTGTTC
Source organism: Terebella lapidaria (assembly GCA_949152475.1). Lineage (NCBI taxonomy): Eukaryota > Metazoa > Annelida > Polychaeta > Terebellida > Terebellidae > Terebella > Terebella lapidaria. The sequence goes on from OX424569.1 coordinate 22,928,119, forward strand.
CGCCAATTTGCCCCGTCTAGTAGTCATACTGCAGATGATCCCACCGCTGCCACCAAAAAGTTGTAACGGGTTTGCACCCTTCTGTGACGTCTTGATAAACCGGTTTTCTAGGGAGGTGGGTGAGTTGTTATATAACCGGAGCTGAAACGGTAAAACTCCGGGAAACTGCTACTGCTGTACGGTTGAACTCCGGCTAGAAGTCTCTGAAGGTTGGTAGCGTGGTCTGGAATGGACCTCTTAACCGTTGTCCGACTGCTAATCTGCAACTGCACCTGTAAAGTAAGGATCCGGAGGCGTTTCCGTCTCCGGGTACTGCAACTGCTCCGTCGGGATACCGCTTTACTGCAACAGCTCCGTCGTTTTCCGCCTTACTGCAAACTGTGACTGCACCTGGAATAGAGAATCCGGGAACGTTGCCGTTTCCGAATACTGCAACCGCTCTGCCAGGTTCCGCCTTTCTGCAAACTGCTCCGGTTGGCTCCGCCTCACGGCAACCTGCGACTGCACCTGAAATGGAGTATCTCGGAAGTGTTCTCACTTCCGGTTACCGCAACCGCTCCGTCAGGTACTGCCTCTGCTACTCCGTCGTCCGGTACCGCCTCTGCAACTGCTTCGTCGTTCCCGTCTCTGCAACTGCTCCGTCCGGCACCGCCTCCGTAGTTGCTCCGTTGAATTCCTCCTCCATCTCCGTCTCCTTCCTTGGTGATCTGGGTTCTTGGATCACCCTAAGACGTCGTTACAACTTGGTCTTAACCAACTGTGGACTTATCTCCCTTTTCTCCATATTACTTTCTTTTCCAGTGAACTAACTTTGTTATAACTTCCAGTTCCCTAACGAACACGGAAAAACAACTCGGTTGAAGTTTTCATGTTTATTTTCCAAGTGCACAGTCAGAAGACTTAACTGCTATCATCTGGATGACTCTATCCGGAACAAGGGAGTACTCTGCTATGGTAGAAGGGGTCTGCACAGGTCGACGTCAGGACACCAACTCCGCCGTCCGCTGTGAAGCGGGGGCTTTTATAGACCTGAGACCCACGTCACGTGACCAACCTATTGTGACGTCATAGTCCGCCAAAACACTGATATTTTCCGGATTTCTAAAAACACTCTAGAACCAATCAGTGGCTGACACGTCACCTTTTAAACCGAAAACGAGGCTGATCACATGACCTTCCAGAAATAACGTCATTACGTTTTTGTACTCCATTGTTCCGGCTCCGTGTCCGGTTCCGTCTCCGGTTCCGGCTCCGTCTCCGGCTTTACCGACATCATAAATTACTAAGTTCCGAGACGGAAAACCTTTAAAACATTAACAATACGGAACCGTATGAACCTTTAAACACATATACATTTTAACAAACGGTTATTTAACCATAATATCACAAAACACTAACAGAATTACCTAGGGGAAACCTTTGGGTACACCCCAAAACCGTTACAGTATAGTACTAGAATTATGTTGTGAACTAATTGGTTCATTCCATATCATTTTCCATGTCGGCCCACCTGGATGTTACTCGTCCGCATTACCCTCAGTATAGTACTAGAATTATCTTGTGAACTAATTGGTTCATATCATTTTTCCTGTCGGCCCCCCTGGATGTTACTCGTCCGCATTACACTCAATATAGTACTAGAATTATCTTGTAAACTAATTGGTTCATTCCATATCATTTTTCCTGTCGGCCCACCTGGATGTTACTCGTCGCATTACCCTCAGTATAGTACTAGAATTATCTTGTAAACTAATTGGTTCATTCCATATCATTTTCCATGTTGGCCCTTTTCGCAGAAAGACATGACAATATCTTAACATGTATGTTGTTTAATATAGAACTGGAAATGTTCATAGCAAGGCTGTTCCAGTCTCAGATCAAGCCGGGGAGTGGCAGTAGTGATAGCAGTAGCAGTAGCATCCCGGTCTCAGATCCAGCTCAGGAGTAGCAATAGCAGTAGCGTCCGGTTCCCAGATCAAGCTAGGGAGTAGCAGTAGCAATAGCAGTAGCGTCCCGGTCTCAGATTAAGCTTGGGAGTAGCAGTAGCAATAGCAGTAGCATCCCGGTTTCAGATCAAGCTGGGGAGTAACAGTAGCAATAGCAGTAGCAGTAGCGTCCCGGTCTCAGATCAAGCTGGGGAGTAGCAGTAGCAATAGCAGTAGCGTCCCAGTCTCAGATCAAGCTGGGGAGTAGCAGTAGCAATAGCAGTAGCGTCCCGGTTTCAGATCAAGCTGGGGAGTAGCAATAGCAGTAGCGTCCCGGATCAGATCAAGCTGGGGAGTAGCAGTAGCAATAGCAGTAGCGTCCCGGTCTCAGATCAAGCTCAGGTGTAGCAGTAACAATAGCAGTAGCGTGCGCTTCCCAGACCAGACATTGGAGGAGTAGCAGTAGCAATAGCAGTAGCGTCCCTGTTTCAGATCAAGCTGGGGAGTAGCAGTAGCAATAGCAGTAGCGTCCCGGTCTCAGATCAAGCCGGAGAGTAGCAGTAGCAATAGCAGTAGCGTCCCGGTCTCAGATCAAGCCGGAGAGTAGCAGTAGCAATAGCAGTAGCATCCCGGTCTCAGATCAAGCTCAGGTGTAGCAGTAGCAATAGCAGTAGCGTGCGCTTCCCAGACCAGACATTGGAGGAGTAGCACTTAGCAAGAGCTGTAGCAGTAGCGTCCCAGTCGTTAGGGGCCGGTCATTATTTATCAGGTGGGGGGGTTGGGTAAAAACTGGGGGGGGTCACACTTTCATTTTCAACATTATTGGGGGGGGGGGGGTCATACTTTTATTTTCGATGGGACTGGGGGGGGGGGGGGGTCGGAGTTTGAAATTGAGTTATTTTGGGAAAATCTGAATGGTAAAATAGCTAAATAATTAGGTGGAAACAATCCACTCAATATCAGTACATGGACTCATTGGAGTAAGCGATGGAATTTCATAACATTTTCAGTCAAAACCATAATCTCACTGAAACCGGATCCTGCAGAGGACCATCCATGAACACTAACATCAAGAGATGCCGCAATTCGTGTGCATCAGGGCTCAAAATGTATAATTTTTTCCAGGAGCCAAAGGCTCCTATTCCGTTCCCATTCAACAGTTTTCAGGAGCCAATTTGCTCATAGAAGCATATTTCAATATCACTTTACAGATTTTCATCAGCCAATTGGCTCCTGAGCTCTATTGCCTTGGAGCAAATCTGAAATGTTATGAGCCTGTGGCTACCCACAAGTGGCAATTCTGAGCCTTGATGTGCATTGATCAACGCTCATCACTCAGATTGAAACATTGTCAACAAGAATCAACTTTGGACCTAACGGAGCAGCACTACAGCTGAACACAATGCCAGCAAGGACGAACCCGACAGGGTCCTGTCACAAACAAACCACGGATCAACCAGTCCATACCACCCTGAGCAACATATCATCCCTTCCGATGAACCCGAACTAGCATGTCAGAAACTAGCATGTCGGAAACGGCTCTCGGTCTGCTCGAACATGGTGAGGAACACCTCCTGGCTGCCCATCTGCATGGTCATTCGGTCGAAATTTATGCCGGATATCCGGGAACGGATGAAATCCATACCCAGTATTCCTTCGTCTTCACAGTCTGCAATCTCGAACGAGCATTGTGACAGTGCTGCCGGTGTCGATTATCAGCGTTACTGGCTCTCCGCATATTCTGGCTGTCACACACATGCCCACCTCGCCCCTGGGACCGGGTCCGTGAACCACCTGCCGGTTATGGGGGTGTCCTCTCTTCCGGGTCCCGGATTTCCCCTTTTCCGCGACCCGCTCTAGTTTTCCGGCTGCTGCTGCTGTCGTGGCTGCTGCTGCGGCTGCTGCTGCTGCTGCTGTCGCGGCGACTGCTGCGGTTGTGGTTGACGCCGCTGCTGCTGCTGCTTCGGCTGCCTACAGTCTCGGGCAAAATGCCCCTTCCGGCCACAGTTGAAACATTCTAAATTCGCTCGGGAACTGCGCTGCTGCTGCTGCCGGCTAACCGCTTCCTTGACCTGAGTCATCAGATCCGCCAACTGCTGCTGAGTCTGCTCGGCTTGCTTCCGCAATTCGTTCACCTGCTGGCTCCACTCCGGCTCCGTGTTCAGCTGCCTCGTCCGGTGTCGCTCCGCTGGTCTGCTGTTGTCCGTCTTCATAATACTCTCATACTCGGTAGCGAAAGCCAGGGCCTGCGACAGCGTTTCCGGGTGGCTTTTCAATACCGACAACCGCATATCTCGGTTAGTCAGACTGTTGCAGAAATGCATCTTCATGAGCACTTCTGTTGTTGCTGGATCCGCTTTTGGGTAAGCTAGCCGCGTCTTGCTCCGTATGTCTCTGGCCAGCTCGGACAGCTCCTCCTCCGTCTTGCTCCGTATGTCTCTGGCCAGTTCGGACAGCTCCTCCTCCGGCTGCAATTTCCGTGTCTGCAATTCCGCCTGGAAAACAAATGTTTTCTCCCCCGGACAAAACTGCTGTTTTAATGCCGCCACAACCGTATCAAAGCTGCGTCTCTGCTCCGCGGACAGATCCAGTAGTATGCTGCGGGCGTTACCCCTCAAACTGACACATAAGTTCAGCGCCTTTTCCTCTGCTGTCCAACGGTAGTACCGAGCGTATTCAAGGAGGTGAGCCTCATACTCCGGCCACGGATCGGTTCCGTCGTATGTCATTAATCTGGCTACTCCTGCCCTTGGTGCTGGTTGTTGTACCGCTTCTGCCTGCTGCTGCTTTCCGGTTACTGCCAGGTGCTGCTGAAACACCTCCATTTGGGTCGCCAATAATCTGGTCAGGTTGTCGACTAAATTCTCTCCGCCTTCCGGTTCCGCATCCGGTTCCCGATCGCCAGCCTGGTCCGGAAAGTTAATTTCCGCCTCTGCTAACTGCTCTGCAGGCTGTACTCCTTGAGGAACCCGAAGGGGCTCTTCTGCAACTACTTTCTGCATTTCCGGCTGCAACAGTTTTCGCTCGGCAGGACGAACTGCTTCCTTTTCCACAACCGGCATCTGCAACGGCTCAGCTCCTACTGCTCCTACAGGCTGCTCCGTGTCCGACACGGCTGCCTTCAGCTGTTGTTCCGCCAATTTGCCCCGTCTAGTAGTCATACTGCAGATGATCCCACCGCTGCCACCAAAAAGTTGTAACGGGTTTGCACCCTTCTGTGACGTCTTGATAAACCGGTTTTCTAGGGAGGTGGGTGAGTTGTTATATAACCGGAGCTGAAACGGTAAAACTCCGGGAAACTGCTACTGCTGTACGGTTGAACTCCGGCTAGAAGTCTCTGAAGGTTGGTAGCGTGGTCTGGAATGGACCTCTTAACCGTTGTCCGACTGCTAATCTGCAACTGCACCTGTAAAGTAAGGATCCGGAGGCGTTTCCGTCTCCGGGTACTGCAACTGCTCCGTCGGGATACCGCTTTACTGCAACAGCTCCGTCGTTTTCCGCCTTACTGCAAACTGTGACTGCACCTGGAATAGAGAATCCGGGAACGTTGCCGTTTCCGAATACTGCAACCGCTCTGCCAGGTTCCGCCTTTCTGCAAACTGCTCCGGTTGGCTCCGCCTCACCGCAACCTGCGACTGCACCTGAAATGGAGTATCTCGGAAGTGTTCTCACTTCCGGTTACCGCAACCGCTCCGTCAGGTACTGCCTCTGCTACTCCGTCGTCCGGTACCGCCTCTGCAACTGCTTCGTCGTTCCCGTCTCTGCAACTGCTCCGTCCGGCACCGCCTCCGTAGTTGCTCCGTTGAATTCCTCCTCCGTCTCCGTCTCCTTCCTTGGTGATCTGGGTTCTTGGATCACCCTAAGACGTCGTTACAACTTGGTCTTAACCAACTGTGGACTTATCTCCCTTTTCTCCGTATTACTTTCTTTTCCGGTGAACTAACTTTGTTATAACTTCCAGTTCCCTAACGAACACGGAAAAACAACTCGGTTGAAGTTTTCATGTTTATTTTCCAAGTGCACAGTCAGAAGACTTAACTGCTATCATCTGGATGACTCTATCCGGAACAAGGGAGTACTCTGCTATGGTAGAAGGGGTCTGCACAGGTCGACGTCAGGACACCAACTCCGCCGTCCGCTGTGAAGCGGGGGCTTTTATAGACCTGAGACCCACGTCACGTGACCAACCTATTGTGACGTCATAGTCCGCCAAAACACTGATATTTTCCGGATTTCTAAAAACACTCTAGAACCAATCAGTGGCTGACACGTCACCTTTTAAACCGAAAACGAGGCTGATCACATGACCTTCCGGAAATAACGTCATTACGTTTTTGTACTCCATTGTTCCGGCTCCGTGTCCGGTTCCGTCTCCGGTTCCGGCTCCGTCTCCGGCTTTACCGACATCATAAATTACTAAGTTCCGAGACGGAAAACCTTTAAAACATTAACAATACGGAACCGTATGAACCTTTAAACACATATACATTTTAACAAACGGTTATTTAACCATAATATCACAAAACACTAACAGAATTACCTAGGGGAAACCTTTGGGTACACCCCAAAACCGTTACAGTATAGTACTAGAATTATGTTGTGAACTAATTGGTTCATTCCATATCATTTTCCATGTCGGCCCACCTGGATGTTACTCGTCCGCATTACCCTCAGTATAGTACTAGAATTATCTTGTGAACTAATTGGTTCATATCATTTTTCCTGTCGGCCCCCCTGGATGTTACTCGTCCGCATTACACTCAATATAGTACTAGAATTATCTTGTAAACTAATTGGTTCATTCCATATCATTTTTCCTGTCGGCCCCCCTGGATGTTACTCGTCGCATTACCCTCAGTATAGTACTAGAATTATCTTGTAAACTAATTGGTTCATTCCATATCATTTTCCATGTTGGCCCTTTTCGCAGAAAGACATGACAATATCTTAACATGTATGTTGTTTAATATAGAACTGGAAATGTTCATAGCAAGGCTGTTCCAGTCTCAGATCAAGCCGGGGAGTGGCAGTAGTGATAGCAGTAGCAGTAGCATCCCGGTCTCAGATCCAGCTCAGGAGTAGCAATAGCAGTAGCGTCCGGTTCCCAGATCAAGCTAGGGAGTAGCAGTAGCAATAGCAGTAGCGTCCCGGTCTCAGATTAAGCTTGGGAGTAGCAGTAGCAATAGCAGTAGCATCCCGGTTTCAGATCAAGCTGGGGAGTAACAGTAGCAATAGCAGTAGCAGTAGCGTCCCGGTCTCAGATCAAGCTGGGGAGTAGCAGTAGCAATAGCAGTAGCGTCCCAGTCTCAGATCAAGCTGGGGAGTAGCAGTAGCAATAGCAGTAGCGTCCCGGTTTCAGATCAAGCTGGGGAGTAGCAATAGCAGTAGCGTCCCGGATCAGATCAAGCTGGGGAGTAGCAGTAGCAATAGCAGTAGCGTCCCGGTCTCAGATCAAGCTCAGGTGTAGCAGTAACAATAGCAGTAGCGTGCGCTTCCCAGACCAGACATTGGAGGAGTAGCAGTAGCAATAGCAGTAGCGTCCCTGTTTCAGATCAAGCTGGGGAGTAGCAGTAGCAATAGCAGTAGCGTCCCGGTCTCAGATCAAGCCGGAGAGTAGCAGTAGCAATAGCAGTAGCGTCCCGGTCTCAGATCAAGCCGGAGAGTAGCAGTAGCAATAGCAGTAGCATCCCGGTCTCAGATCAAGCTCAGGTGTAGCAGTAGCAATAGCAGTAGCGTGCGCTTCCCAGACCAGACATTGGAGGAGTAGCACTTAGCAAGAGCTGTAGCAGTAGCGTCCCAGTCGTTAGGGGCCGGTCATTATTTATCAGGTGGGGGGGTTGGGTAAAAACTGGGGGGGGGGTCACACTTTCATTTTCAACATTATTGGGGGGGGGGGGGGTCATACTTTTATTTTCGATGGGACTGGGGGGGGGGGGGGTCGGAGTTTGAAATTGAGTTATTTTGGGAAAATCTGAATGGTAAAATAGCTAAATAATTAGGTGAAAACAATCCACTCAATATCAGTACATGGACTCATTGGAGTAAGCGATGGAATTTCATAACATTTTCAGTCAAAACCATAATCTCACTGAAACCGGATCCTGCAGAGGACCATCCATGAACACTAACATCAAGAGATGCCGCAATTCGTGTGCATCAGGGCTCAAAATGTATAATTTTTTTCCAGGAGCCAAAGGCTCCTATTCCGTTCCCATTCAACAGTTTTCAGGAGCCAATTTGCTCATAGAAGCATATTTCAATATCACTTTACAGATTTTCATCAGCCAATTGGCTCCTGAGCTCTATTGCCTTGGAGCAAATCTGAAATGTTATGAGCCTGTGGCTACCCACAAGTGGCAATTCTGAGCCTTGATGTGCATTGATCAACGCTCATCACTCAGATTGAAACATTGTCAACAAGAATCAACTTTGGACCTAACGGAGCAGCACTACAGCTGAACACGATGCCAGCAAGGACGAACCCGACAGGGTCCTGTCACAAACAAACCACGGATCAACCAGTCCATACCACCCTGAGCAACATATCATCCCTTCCGATGAACCCGAACTAGCATGTCAGAACAACAGACCGGTTTTCCACTCAAAATTTTGTCTACACATGACCCCACTGAAGATATTCCCCAAAGACCTCAGGACTATCACAAACCACCATGTAAATGACATGGACCTTTCCACACAGAATGGCAAAATAGTCCTGGATCGCCTCGGATGACCCGGATAGTGAATCTGACTCACATGATTTGGATGGTGGCAGAACATTATGAGCCCATCATAGAGCCAACACAGGCCTGATTCAAGACTAGAAAAAAAAACAGTTCTGAATGGCCTGATTCACCAATTCTTCCCTGCTCATCAATGATATGTGGAAGAGCCCTGTATTTTTTGTGAGTTCGCTATGGTGTCCAGTAAAAATCCAGTCAAAATCTGTAAGGGTTTTCATACATTTTTCCCATTCCATCAGAAATTTCGGAGTCGAAGAATCAACTGAATGATCTTTTACCTAGGTCTCGAGTGTTTCAAGTGGGCTCCGAAACAATGGGCTGTTAAGTGCCCATATATAGTATGCATACAAGTAATAATTGTTGTCATGGCATTCACACTTGAGGTGAACGAATGGTGGATACACGAAGAGCACAAATCATGATATTCACTGAACTTATAGTATCATACATTTGCGACAAAAGTCACAATTGTTTCACTAAAAATGGGGATTGGGGGGTCATACTTTTATTTTGAATCTTGGTGGGGGGGGGGGGGTCATAGATTGGTTTTCAATATCGGTGGGGGGGTCAAACTTTGAAAACTCATTTCTCGGAAAAACCATCCCCCCCCCCCCCACCCAGTAAATAATGACCGGCCCCTTATACAAGTATGGCAATAGCAGTAGCATACGCTTTTGCTACTGTGTGCTATTGTGTGGTCTGGGATGTACAAGTATAGCAGTAGGCTTTAGTAGCAATAGCAGTAGCATCTGATTTTTGCTACTGTATGCTATTGTAAGATCCTGCACCTTACTGCAATTTCCTATGTCAATCTAATAAAGCCTATCATATTGTATTTGTTCTGTTCAGTGTCCACTCGGTTGTGGCGAAGTCATTTGAGTGGAACGTCAAGGTTCAGTGCGCCAGGTATATATTAGTGTTGGTTATATACCTGCTAACAGGTATATAAGTTAGATTTCGACCGCTGGAGAACAATTGGACCAGTAACTAAGCACTAGTTACCTGTACGATATATCACTAGCGGTAGCTACATGTACCTAACAGTTAGTCAAGCTACATAATGGGATACCTGCGCCAATGGCAAATTCATTGAAGTCATTCGGTAAGGACCAATCTTGCATTTCATGCCCTCTTCTGGGAAAACCTTTCATGCATAGCGAAGTCAGTATTGTTGACAAATTTGAGTCGCCTTACTGGTCAGCACGAGCCATGTCCTATGAATATCGATTAAGTTTAACCATGCATGGTTAAACTGAAAATTGGAATATCTTTATATGGCAGGGTGGGCCAAAATACAGAAGAACACAAACGATTTGCACCTTTCCATAATGTACTCCATTATCTGGCGGACGAGATCCTTGATTCCAGGTATAATTTGGTTGAACAGGAATGTGTCCTTCCAAGGTTTGAATCTATATTAGCAACAATTAAGGAATATATGGATTGAATAAATGTAATTTGACATCAAATTGTCATCTGCCAAGAATAGCGGGAAATGCGATTAATTCAGACATCTGAACTCATGAATAATAGATTCACATTGTTGCATTCAAGCTGAACCGGGCTATCGAACGTGGAATGTAGCTATATGGCGGTGGAAAGCACATCGATAGTCAACAACTCGGGGCCCATTCGGTCTAGATGAATGTGGAAACAAGTCCAGGCGTATATTTATATACTGTATCATGAATGAACATATATAACCAGAGCATCATATTTGAGAGTTACGGTTGTGATCAATGATGGTGATAGCATGGAATTGGGAACAGTAGGATTCATCGTGCAATATTGTGAGCTGGTGATACAATGAGACATTGACAGTTGTTGTGCACTTAGCAGTGAATATGGCAATGAAAGCTCAACTCATGAGAGTTGGTCGTTTGTCATTATTCACACTGAGTATAGTGTTTGTGCTGCAAATTCTTTTAGTTTCGTGGAAAACACACGTCACTGGAGATGTGCGACTTGAAGTAACCGTTGCTCCTGTCGTTCAAGACCATTCGACAATAGTTGTTCCAAACCCGAGGAAATACCCCCAGGCAGTGACCGACAACTTGATCACCATAACAACGGACAGTGGTCGCCTTGGTAACAAGTTATTTCAGTATGCATCACTCCTCGGGATAGCAACACATGAGAAGAAACAGCTCATCTTGCCAAGGGATTTTGATGTGTTCAATTACTTCGATATACGCCACGCAAAGAAGGTTAACAATATCACTGAAAAATTAGGGCATTTTTTACGTATCAAAGAGCACAAAGCATATGTGTATGATCAGTCAATGGAAAACTTACACAAGGTGCCTGTAAATATTAAACTGTATGGATACTTTCTCTCCTGGAGGTATTTCAGCGAGATATGCGACACGGTAAGAAAACAGTTGACGTTTAAAACTCAGTACAAGCAAAGCGCCAGTCATATCCTGTCGAGAATTAACAGCCACTTTGGCAACAAAACTGGACAACTTCAAGTTCGAACTGTTGGAGTCCATGTTAGGAGAGGAGACTTGAATTCCCCAAGAGAGAGATATAGAGGCTTCCAAATGGCTCCAACCACATACTTCTTGAAAGCAATGAATTATTTCAGGAATAAATATCAGGATATTCAATTTGTCGTCTGCTCTGATGACCCTATGTGGTGCAGGCAAAATATCAAGGTATTTTAACCAGTTCCTTCTCACTTTATAAATTTGCCATTCTAACAATTCTAGCGGAAATAGTGTGCTTCGTGTTGTCCAAATGACTCGATTTTCCTTTTCTAACGTACAATACTAGATTATAAATAATTAATGCAAATAAGCATTATTTACGTGTGGTGAAATAGTCAATATTAATTCTAACTCGAAAGCCCAACCTTCAATTTTGAGGAAATATAATGAAGGATCCTATATATACTATAAAGATCTATGAAATTTCAAAATAATATATAGTGAATAAGGGGCCGGTCATTATTTACTAGGTGGGGGGGTTGGATGGTTTTTCTGAGAAATGAGTTTTCAAAGTTTGACCCCCCCCCCCCCCACCGATATTGAAAACCAATCTATGACCCCCCCACCAAGATCCAAAATAAACGTATGACCCCCCCCCCCCCCCCAATCCCCATGTATGAATATAAGGCTATGCTTCACAATTGATGACAATTATAACGCACCAGTATCATGATATATATGATACTTGAATGCTTTTTTCGCTTTATTTACAATTCTATTGAAACAATTCTGACTTTTGTCGCAAATTTATGATACTATAAGGTCAGTGAGTACCGAATTGGTCCTAAAAGTGGCACGTGCCCTAATAGTAGAGCGCCCCCCTGTTTTCCCCCAAAATGTTCGATTTTTGTGACCTTGTAATTCACTTCATATCTTTCTAATGAAATCTTGGATTGTTCCAATTCACATATTTATGTTATTTGAATCACAATAAAGATGATTGAAGGCTATAGGTACATTATTAAGTGATTTTCATGAATTTGACCTCAAGTTTGACCTCATTTTTGCGCGTGCTGCTGCAGGAGGTGTTGCTTTCGCTCGCTGTGCTACTATTATGACCAATACGGTATTATGATTTGTGCTCTTTGTGTATCCACCATTCCTTCGCTTCAAGTGTGAATGCCATTACAACAATTACTACTTGTATGCATACTATATATGGGCACTTCATTATGACAGGTGTTTGAGGGCAAAACCAGACTCCAATTGGCTCCTAAAAATTGTTGAATAGGAGCGAAATAGGAGTCTTTGGCTCCTGGATAAAATTATAAATTTTGAGCCCTGATGCACACGGATTGCGGCTTCTCTCGATGTTGGTGTTCCTGAATGGTCCCCTGCGGGATCCGGTTTCAGTGAGAAAATGGGTTTACTGAATATGTTATGAAATTCCATCGCGTACTCCAATCAGTCCATGTACTGATATTGAGTGTATTGTTTCCACCTAATTATTTAACTATTTTACTATTCAGATTTTCTCAAGATAACTCAATTTCAAACTCCGACCCCCCCAGTCCCATCGAAAATAAAAGTATGACCCCCCCCCCCCCCCCAATAATGTTGAAAATGAAAGTGTGACCTACCCCCCCCCCCCCCCCCAGTTTTTACCCAACCCCCCCACCTGATAAATAATGACTGGCCCCTAAAGATAGTAGTAAATATATATATCCATGTATTGATACATAAAGTATAAAGGAGTGTTGCTTTGACAAGAAATCTGTGTGTATCATATTTTTTGTGACCTTGGCAATCCCCTTTACTCACCAGGGGCCGGATGTGACGTTTGTGACAGGACAACCGGCCGCCCTGGATCTGGCTGTACTGGCGGGTTGTGATGACGTCATCATGTCTGTGGGCACGTTTGGTTGGTGGGCTGGCTGGCTAGCGGGGGGAGAGGTCATTTACTATAAACACTGGTACAAACCAGGTTCACATATTGGCGAAGCCCGGAATGGAATCGACCATTTCCCGCCAACCTGGACATCAATGGATTAGTAAGACTTTGTCAGAAGCAAATCGCCTAAAATGATTATATTAATTGTTTTTGCTTGAATTTCACACTGACAGTTGTACTCGCTTTGTTTTAAAACCTAATGGCATATTGTATCATGGATAATGCTAAATATTAGAGAGACAAAAATAAAGATATATCACCAATAACAGTTGTAGTAAAATACAATAGACAGTCTACTAAGGAAAGCGCTTCGTTTCATATATATATTAGAATACACGGGCTCGAGTTATTCAGAAATAAGTCGTCAATAGCTTCTTGACTTTAATGTGCAACTGATACAAACACATCCCTGCGGATAATATAGAACAATCGAATTGTCACCATCAGATCAAACAATCAGACACGATAACAAATGTTCCATAATTTGTCTCACACGGAAAATATCCTAAAAATAGTACTTTACAACACAGATGGAATCATTCCATTCAAAAGGCAGCAATATTATCAATGAAGTTTAAAAAATTTGGGGAAAAAATTGAATATTGAAAGTAAATATATTATAGAAAATATGTCAGAATTATAAAATTGGCATTCTTTACAAACTATCGAGCTACTATATTCCTCAAGATCACTCAGTAAAACAATATGTATACATGTATGGAAATACATTGTACTACACAATTGTGATGAGATGGATTTCACATGCTCCACTAGACCTTTCGCTTGTCGTATAGTACGAAAATGCTGTGTGATTTGCACGAATATCCTTTTAATACTACACGACAGTATCTCCAGGCATGGATGAATGGAATGACACGATCACGGCTTCTCTTGCTCGCCGCTATAAAGTCCAGTATTCTTATTACCCTCAAAGTCGTCAACAGTTGATCAGTCCGCATATACTTTATCCAATTCACTATTTAACAATGTCCAGATCTCCAGATTCACAGTCTAACTCCATGGACGTCCAAAACGTCCTCAACTGTCGGGGCAAGTCCTGTGTGTCTGTATGTGTCTGGTTATTTCCCGCCAAAACGCGGTGGTGTGTCTGAACATGTCTGTGTACGTCATGTCTGATTGGTGGAATGTGATGTAATGTTTTGATCTGCGCACGAGATGGAGGCTGGTGGGGTGTGATTTCTTGGAATTTGTACATGTATATATGGCGCGCTGTACTAAAGGGAATAGGCTGTCAATTTTGTTACGTGTGGTTCTGAGAAGCACGCGGCACCCTCAGGGATGAGAGTTATTTATGGATGCTGATGTAACTGTGTCTACATGTTGATTCTATGTAGTATGTTAGAGTACATGCGAGGTAGTGTTACAAGCTGTTACAGTCCTAAAAATATACTACATAACACCCCTTCGCCAAACTATGCCCTCGGAGTTTACCCTACGGTAACCTATCCTGTCCAAAAATCTAGCATGAAAAAGTCAAAGTTGTAACAGGGGAAATCCACACACACACTGCGCGAGACAATGTGAAATGAAAATACAATAAAAATACCTATCAGTCAAAACAAACGTCGGCTGTTGGTCCGTCAACATGACTGGCACGATAACTGTCAATTGGTGGCTACTAAGCTACGATGATAGATTGCACGACATAATACATATAAGGCACGACATAACATATCATCAAACATATATATGGAATGCAATAGTAACTGTTCCTCCATGTTATCAAGAGAACGGAAATTGTTCATAGCACGAACTAATCAATGATCATGATTAGAGTCCATAGCATATATTATCCATGGCACGAATGTTCATTCACCCTAAAAGCGAATGAAATAAACAAGACATTAGGCCCATATCACATTTGCATCACATTTACATATTGATTTTTGCACGACATGACCGCAATGGCTTGATAGTCAATCGACCCAGGGATGACACCCCCCTGGGCCCACAACTGGCGCTCTTCACAGTTGTAGGCTCGTTCTTTGTTAGTGCACTATCCGCACTGCTTTGCACTGTAGGCAGGCCGTCACATTAAACCGAACCAGTGGTCTAGGGGTAAGGCGTCCGCCACTGGTGCGGGAGGTCGAAGGTTCGAGCCTCGCCAGGGGCTTGTTCTGATGTGGCCAGTTGGTGAGCCGCCAGCTAGTTAAAGAATGGTTACCGATTGCCTCCCTGCCGGGCGCCTGGCATATAGGATAGGAATCGGGGTAAAGCTGTACAAGAGAACAGAGTGTCTCATAAGCCCAAATGAGGCTGGCCCTTTCAATAGGGGTGACACTATAATAAAAAACACTTTACTTTTTTTTTTTTTTGGAAGCGTGTGTTCATTCAATCTCTGGTTTATGAAACCAGTCAAGCACGACTGGGGTAGACACCCATACCGTCCATTTTTCCTTATACATCGTCACTCTGGATTAACTCTCAACCAATCGTATCCTGTCTGGGCTTTTTGCATCCTCATTACCGTGCTTTGCTGCACATCAACTCTCTACTGGCTTCAACTTGTGAAGTTTGTGGGGGTGCCGAGTTCGGCTGAAGTGATCACCTGCACTCGCGTAACTCCGTGTGACCTCTCCCGAATATTCTCTCCTGATCTGTAGCGATAGCACGCGGCGATTCCTTCAGTCTACTTGCTTTCGCAGATGACACACGGGGTTAGTGGGCTGCGGCATTAATGCCATTATCACACAAGCGACTTTACTTCCCGTTCATTTCCATCCATTTTCAAGGGTCGGGTTCCCGTGATTATTGTCAGGGAAATGATTTGACTGGTAGGCCATGTAGTAGTGTGATGGGTGGTATATATGATGAACTTTGGTGCCAGGCTGTGTCTTGGCGTGCATGGGTCTTGTGTGTGGCATTCTACTGTTTCTTTTGGACGATCCCTGGCATGTTACTCGGGTAGGCAGTGGCTCATTTCGGCGTGTACACCAGAGTTGGCCGCCCCATCACCTCATCGACGACTAAGTGGCCTTCTTTACCACATGGCTCGTACAGGTGATAGATTTTTCCATGATGAGTGGGGAGACAGTGCGCGACAGGCACGATAAATGTACAGCCTCTGGAGCGACAATTTCTCCCAGGTATAACACATAGAACATCTCATGACGTCATCTCATGGTGAATATAGTCCAAGTTTATTTTCATCGTCCCTCACTGACATCAGGTTCACATTTGAAAGTCATTGAGCATATGTCATTGATATTTATGTAATATTTATGAAGTAAGATACGACATCATAATCCATTATTCATTGCGCAGTTCAAATCATTAGTTCAGCTGATATGTGTACCGAGCTGGGTGGCGAACGTTTCTTTTTGGATGGTTTGGTCTCGGCGGCGGCAGCGGCGTATTATTGCTCGATGGCGAGTATGTCGGGATCATGGGTTTGGGTCTGTGAGGTGTGTGCAAGGGTTGTTTGACACTTGAGTCTGACATGCGCGACTTTCTTTTCTTGCAGGGATAGCGCGATCCAGATGAGGATGGCGAGGTGGGTTGGCAGCTCGTTGTTAGCAGTGCGGAATCTGTATCGGTAGTCTGATCTGATTCAGATGATTGATCTTGCACGGTAACCTCCCAGGGTTAGTAGAAGTCCTTGAAGAGCCCCAGGGGGTCGGGAGTTGGCTCGGTTTTGTGTTCTGCACTGTCCGATGATGATGGAGGAGGTGCAATGTCAGAGTAGAGATGCGTCAGGTGCGTGTTGCCTTCATAAGGCTTTAGCACACGGGTGTTTCGAGGGTTCGCTACAAGGCGATCCTGTAGTCAATTTCAGTCACACATTCTTGGATCCTCCAGAGTCCTGCGAACTTATTACTCTGCGTGGGTGACAAGTAATAGTAGCTTACCAATTTTCCTGGCTGGAATTGTGGGGGCGACCCGGCATGGGCGTCATATCCCATCTCCTGGCACATAGTAGCGTGTTCTAGGTGGTCAGGAGTGAATTTTTGTGCTGCTCTGATTGTGCGACACAAGTATTCCACATAATCCGGTCCGCATGGTGACAGCGGCTCCGTATCATATGATGAAAAAACGACTGGCAGATTGCACTCCATCAGGTGAGGTGTACACCCAGTAGATGAGTGGCTGATGTCCGGTATGCCATCAGCACGTATGGTAGATGTAAGTACACGTAACCTAGGCAACGGATCAGTAACTACTCTCAAACAAAATGTACCAACAACAATATGCTTGAGAATCCATGCGGAAACCTAATATCATTGAACCAACAATATTATACAATCTGAAATAATCTTAAAAACACAATTTATGGTTAATCACACACATACTGTAATATCAAATCTGGAAGTTTGTGACTACAAATGACTCGGTCAATGGTGACCTCTAGCGAGAATTATAACACTCTGCTACACATCAAATGAGAATAGTAACGTTCTGTTACATATACAAAAAATTGCAGTTGTAAGTTTCCGTTTATTGTTAAACTTACCTCTGAAACACTACATGCTCGTACCTGTACCATGCCAATCCATCGGACTACGATGAAAAAAGGCCATTATGAGTGACAGACTGTGGCCAGCCGTTCAGAACTCTCGCCACTGATCGAGTATCCAATGGCGGCGCTGCCTCGTTTATCTATATGACATTAATGGTACCTGGACTGACGTATCCGATGCGCTAACGAACCTTCAGCTAGTGTTCGAGCAGTTACGGCTTGAAAAGTTGAAACCCACCAAATGTGAATTGTTCAGGAAAAAAAGTAGTCTTCCTGGTACACGCTGTGTCGGAGGAGGGTGTCAGCCGTGACCCCAAGAAGATCGAGGCAGTTCAGAAGTATTAGATTCCCACTTCATTGACGGATGTACTTCATTGAAGGGCGTACTTAGGATTCACTGGGTATTATCAAAGATTCATCCAGGACTATGCAGCCAAAGTGGCACCGATGTCACGGTTGTTGAAGAAGGAAACCCATTTGCAGTGGAGACCGGAACAGCAAGAGGATGCCCTATCCGGAGAGGAATCAACCTATTTTATCCTAGACACTGACGCCAGCCTGTGGGGAATTGAAGTGTTATCTCAAATGCAGCTGGGACAAGAAAGGGTGATAGCATACACACGCTACTCTACGACCAGCACAGCAAAACTAATGCACCACAAAGAGAGAATTGTTAGTGGTTGTGATTCTTCATTTTCGACAATACCTGTGGGGATGCGCTTCACTCTGAGGACCGATCATGCTTCATTAAAGTGGCTGATAAACTCCAGGGATGCCGAAGGTATGATTGCTCGGTGGAGTGCTCAGCTAGCCAGCTTTGGGTTTACCATCGAGGTCCGACCAGGACACCAACATTCCCACGCTCTATGCCCACCCTAGACAATTCACCCCCCACGGATGAAGAGAAACTATCGCTTCAGGAATAACAGGAACTCACATTTGATATTCAGTCACTGATAGAATGCAAAGAACAAGAAAACCAACGACCCCAGTGGGCTGAGGTCCGGTGGTACGGGGTGGTCACTTGGACACTATGGCAGCTATATAAAAACCTTCATGTACAGGAATAGATCCTCGTCAGGCAGCAGACTGTGAACAATAATCGAATAGGGGGAGGAGGTGGTGGTATCGCTGAAGTTGAGGAAAACACTGCTGAAGACAGCACATGGGCATAAGTTGGCGGGACACATGGGTATAACACAGACAACACAGAGGCTGAAGCAGCGATACTACTGGCTAGGTGTGGAGGGTTCCCTTCAACAGGATCGCTATGGGCATCCTGAAACCAGGGGTGGTCTCGGAAGGAGACAACTGCTACATTTGGTGGTCGCAGATTATTTCATCAAATGAGCGGGGGCATACATGGTCCCAGATCACACAGCACAGATGGTGTCGGACACCGAGAAGGATACAATCGGATCAGAGAATTTGAGTCTAGACTAATGAAGGAGCTGTGTAAGCTGTTGCAGTACCAAAAGACGAGGACAACACCATACTGGCCACAGACGGGATGGTAGAAAGAGCAAACAGGGGCAACATAGAAATGCTGCTCACTTTCCTTGTGAATGAGAACCAGGATGACTGGGATGATTGGTTTCCCTATATGATGATGGTGTATAGGACGTCGGAACACACAGAGTCTTGGTTACCATGGCAGGAGAGAGCTGAGGCCATGTCTGAGGGAGAAGTCCTGGAGATCGAGGAAGAGGATGCTCTAAACAAGAAAGGAGACACCCATAACCCTGAGGGGGTGGAGCATAACACAGAAGAGACCCAGGGGAGATACCCCCAAATGGAAGAGACAAAACCTTGAAAGACACTACAAGATGACACTACATCAACAACAACCACGGGCTAAAGAAAACCCTGCGAAGTATCCCGAAATGAAAGTCAGAAAGACCGAAACTGATTGTATATATTGACTCTGTGGCAGAGTCAGGTCGGGCAGTGATAGAGTCGGATGTGCCATGGCAAAGTCACGGAGCCAAAACGAAAACGAGGCAGCCTGAGATGATAATAAAGTGTCAGGAGCGAGAAGGATCAGTTGCAATCACAGAAGATAGACTTGCAGATGGACCGACTGCATAGTGATGAACATGAAACCAGTACCCAAGTACAAAGTATTCCGAGTGAACAAAGCCAAGTCCGTTATCCAAACGCAAATGGAGGAAAAACCCAGGGATCCTCTCATCAAAATACATGTGGATGAACTGGTGGGATTCTTGGGCAATGAGGCCGAGGTGTTAGATGCAGTATTGGAGGCAGAGGGACTACTGGGCGTGCACCTGCGATTTCTAATGAAGAGAGGGAACAGTGTAGTCCCTAGGAACAGCTCAACGGGAAAAGAGCCAGGAAGCGCAGCCGCAAGGGCGTGGTCGTGGCAGACTCGCCAGCCCAGTGGCTCTGAAGTGTGGTGGTCAGTCCACGGGAGCAGGGCTTCCCTGCTATCAGGTCACCAACCACACAGGGTCAGTCCAAGGTGATGGTTGATTGTCCAGTTGCGGGCATGTGCTGTTGAAAAGGAATCTGGATAGACACCACAAGGAGAAGCGCGAAGAGGTTGTCAAGTGTTTCAAGTGCCCTTGATGCCCACATATGACCGCACGGCTCATGGATCTACATTATGAGAGTGAGAGGTGAGCAGTCGCCAAGGCTATGGCGGCCTGAGACTCTGTTCGAGCTGAGGAGGCAATTGTCGGCTCCGTATGATGAGGAACAGGATCGCAGCAGATTGGAATCACTGCTATGGTAGGGGAGGCCTCCCAGGCGGAAGAAGGAGGCCTTGAAGAAGGTGCCGATGAAGATGTTGTGATGGTCAGCCTAAGGTGATCCAGGACGACCAACTTTGGGGAGAAGATTGGAGTGAGGAACTGTCTGATGTACAGTCGTGGCCAACACATCTCCGTTTATAGATGCTTTAGTTAGACGAGTAGAACTGGATGGTCCTCTTGAAAATGCCAGGATCATCAGTGCCAAGACAAACACAGATGTTTTCAAGAGCCCAATGAAGGTATCGAATCAGACTCTATTGGGCCTGAGCCCTGAGTGAGCGCTGGTCTCCTTGATCAGAGGTGGGAGAGTCTATTGGTTGTAGGGAGCTGTGTTGCACTGGCAGCTGATGTAAGGCTTACCACTGCCGGAATGTCTGGCCATCTTCAGCTCGGCTTTTGGTCAAATCCCTTAATCGTAGGCATCTCAGATGCAACTTTTTTCGTCTCCAGTATACATTGATGATGGCCGACTTGGTGGCAATAATGTTTGCAAGCAACCATTTTCCACAACTATAACGTGAGAGGCAATGCTACGGTTTTCGGGAGCATCATCAAGTAGTCTGAAGCAAACCTGCCATGACCTGATGTTGACCTCACCAGGACTGAATCATGGAATAAACCTGTTTCGGTATATAGGCCATATTAGAGAGTTGTGTCAGTCAGTCATACTCCGGAGTGGTCCGGGGACTTTCTACACATGCAGGACCAGATCATCCTAGCTGACGAGTTCCCAGGACAAGATGTGAATCTTCACAATTCAATCTAAGGACATTGGTAAATTATACCAGCAACTCACTATTCATTGGTTCATGATTGGGTACTTTGATACTTGTCATTCACCTACTTCGTGATGTGCCTTGCTTAGCCCTGGTTAACCCCGGTGTGTACTGAAGAACGGCACATCACGGCAAATCAAGGTGGAGCCCCGTTGATAGCTGACAAGAACACGATGTCAACACCGCGAAAGCTGATGTACCCCGGTCATCCCAGAGCACCACCGGCTTAGGCCATCTTGACACCGACCCCATAATGTCGGCAACAGTGTTTCATCATCATGAACCGTATCCTCCATTGTGTGTCAACATGTTGGTGCTGTGTGGCCTGGTGCTGTAGGTTCCGGTGACAAACTGAACCTACTGTGTATCATAAAGAATATCTATAGGACCCCTGTCCACCAAGGCGACAACCAAAACTCATCGGCGCCGCTACGTTCATCACATCACCAACACGTCGTTCACACGGTGCATCCCGGAAAGAGCCACAGAGCTGGTGCATCCCAGAGATTTTTGACAGTTCAAAACCTCCGGGCTCAACTGGCGATCACCTGCAGTGCACCATTTTCAATCCCGGAGCATCACGTCACATCCCTACTCATTCTGATGTCAACACGGTACTGAGGTTGTCCAACCCTGAAATTCATCCAGGATGCACCTTGCTCCACTGGCATTTACATGGGACTGTAGCTTTACTGACCAGGTCTGTAACTGTAAAATCAGGTTACCAAACAACTCACGTCGCCTGTGGCTTTGGAAACAGGTTAACGACAAAACAACTAGGTCTGCGGCTTTGCATTCAAGGTGACGGCCAACTGATGTCACTTGTGGCACTTGGGTTCAGGTAAATGACCAACTGACATGGTCTGTGATTTTCGCATCAGATTAGAGACCAACTGATGCCGTGTGTGACTTTGTGATCAGGTTGACGACCAACTGATGTCATGTGTGACTTTGTGATCAGGTTGACGACCAACTGATGCAGTGTGCGACTTTGTGATCAGGTTGACGACCAACTGATGCCGTTTGTGACTTTGTGATCAAATGGACAAACAACTGATGCTGTGTGTGACTTTGTGATCAGGTTGACGACCAACTGATGCCGTTTGTGACTTTGTGATTAGGCTGACGAACAAGTGATGCCATGTGTGACTTTTTGATTAGGCAAACGACCAATTGATGCCTTGTGTGACTTTGTGATTAGACAGGCGACCAACTGATGCCGTGTGTGACTTTGTGATCAGGTTGACGACCAACTGATGCCGTTTGTGACTTTGTGATCAAATGGACAAACAACTGATGCCGTGTGCAACTTTGTGATCAGGTTGACGACCAACTGATGCCATGTGTGACTTTGTAATCAGATTAGAGACCAACTGATGCCTTATGTGACTGTGATCAGATTGACGACCAACTGATACCGTGTAAATGTGTCTTTGTGATCAGGTTGACGACCAACTGATGCCGTGTGTGACTTTGTGATCAGGCTGACGACCAACTGATGCCGTATGTGACTTTGTAATTAGGCTGACGAACAACTGATGCCGTGTGTGATTTTGTGATTAGGCTGACGACCAACTGATGCCGTGTGTGACTTTGTGATCAGGTTGATGACCAACTGATGCCGTGTGTGACTTTGTGATTAGGCTGACGACCAACTGATGCCATGTGTGACTTTGTGATCAGCTTGATGACCAACTGATGCCGTGTGTGACTTTGTGATCAGATTAGAGAGCAACTGATGCAGTGTGTGACTTTGTGATCGAGTTATCAACAAACTAACATTGATTCTGGATTTGCATATTTATTGATGATGGCCATATCTACTCATTAAGTTGATACTAAATTGACAGACATGGGTCTCTGACCTGGTTCCAAAGCCACACCTGGCATCAATTGGTTGTTAATCCGATCACATAGCTAAAAACCACGTAACTTGGTTGATACCATGGTCGTTAACCTGATCAAAAATCCACAGATGGCGTCAGCTGGTCGTTATCCTGATCCTAAAGCTACAGACGGCGTCAGTTGGTCGCTAACCTGATCTTAAAGCCACATACAGCATCAGTTGGACGCTAACCTGATCTTAAAGCCACATACGTCGTCAATTGGTCGTTAATCTGATCCTAAAGCGGCAGACAGCGTCAACTGGTCATTAACCTGATCCTGAAGCCACAGACGGTGTCAGGTGGACGATAACCTGATCTTAAAAAGCCACAAATGGCATCAAATGGTCGTTAACCTGATCCAAGAGCCACAGGCGGCGTCAATTGGTCGTTAATCTGATCCTAAAGCGGCAGACAGCATCAACTGGTCATTTAACCTGATCCTGAAGCCACAGGCGGCGTCAGTTGATCGTTACCCCGATCCTAAAGCCACAGACGGCGTCAATTGGCCGTTAACCTGATCCCAAAATCACAGACGGCGTCTGTTGGTCATTAACCTGATCCTGAAGCCACAGATGGCGTCAGTTGATCGTTACCCCGATCCTAAAGCCACAGACGGCGTCAGTTGGTCGTTAACCTCATCCTTTAGCCACAGACGGGTCAGTTGATCGTTATCCCGATCCTAAAGCCATGGACGGCGTCAGTTGGCCGTTAACCTCGTCCCTTAGCCACAGACGGCGTCAACTGGTCGTTAACCTGATCCTATAAATTACAGATGGCGTCGGTCACAGATGGTGTCAGTTGATCGTCAACCTGATCCTTAGGCCACAAACGGCGACAGTTGGTCGTTAACCTCATCGTATAGCCACAGACGGCGTCAATTGGCCAATAACCTCATCCTTTAGCCACAGACGGCGTCAGTTGATCGTTATCATGAACCCAAAGTCACATACGGCGTTAGTTGTTCGTTAACCTGATCCTAAAGACACATACAGTGTCAATTGGCCGCTAACCTGATCCTGAAGTCACAGACCGCGTCAGTTGGATGTTAACCTAATCTTAAAGCCACAAACGGGGTCAGTTGGATGTTAACCTAATCTTAAAGCCACAAACGGGGTCAGTTGTTCGTTAACCTGATTCTAAAGACACAGACGGTGTCAGTTGGTCGTTAACCTGATCTCGAAGCCACAGACGGCGTCAGTTGGTCGCTAAACTGATCCTAAAGCCACAGACGGTGTCAGGTAAATAGTAACCTGATCACAAATCACAGATGGCGTCAGTTTGTCGTTATCCTGATCCTAAAGCCACAGGCGGCATCATATGGTCGTTAACCTGATCCTAAAGCCACAGATGGCATCAGTGGGTCGGTAACCTGACCACAAAGTCGAAGATGGCGTCGGTTGGTCATTAACCTGATCCTAAAGGCACCGACTGCGTCAGTAGGTCAGTAATCTAATCCTAAAGACACAGACGGCGTCAGTTGGTCACTATCCTGATCCTAAAGCCACAAGCGGCATCATATGGTCGTTAACCTGATCCTGAAGTCACAGACAGCGTCAGTTGTTGACCTCAAGAGTCACAAGCCACGTCAGTTGGTCATTAACCTTATCCTAGATTCCCGGTTGGCATCAGTTGGTCTTTAACCTGATGTCAAAGCCACAGACCATGTGAGTTTATCCCAGGCTGCCAAAAAACATTCCCCTTTCCTATTCTTGTCCTGTGTTTGGAGAGTTTCGGAGGTGGATCTAGAAATGCCGAGAAAGGGGAACAGTAAAACTAAATGAGTGGAGTGATCAGGAAGCCTTGGTTCTTGGTGTTTCCTGCAGCCATCTGACATACTCTGGGCGCGTGTAACTGAGGCGAACAGCGGGAGGAAAAACCTCTGTAGGGGCCTCAAGACATCATTGGGAAACCCAAGAGCTACTCTCATCACTTCCTGCAATGGAAACTAACGAAACCAACAGCATCATGATGAAATCATCAGTGCTTCCATGATAGTTTGAGCAATCATGCATGCACTAAATATTCAATCAGATGTTGATGTATATATACATTACATGTACATAGATTTTGAGAATATATCCAAATGGAGGACTCCATACGATCTGGGGTTTACATACATAATGATATGAAAGACCTGTTCATTTCATTACATTTTATTGTGTTAAAATCCTAGAACTGTACATAACTGTTGATTATTTTATACACAAGCATATATAAGACATGCGCTGTATACAAAGAACTTGATTGTTACATAGTCTGTGCAACACCGCTGCACAGTTTGCATACATGTGTGTCTATATACAATACAACAATCAAACTCTGGTCATAAAAACTTTAAAACATAGTGATCCAGGTGCTCACTATCAATTTGATAACATCCATGCTGATGAACGATTGAAAATCAGTATGTATTTTTCCTACATAACATGCACATGTATTGAAATTGTTTCAGTTTACTACAAATGACACTGTAACGCACAAGTAGCAAAATCTTGAACATGACAACGAATATCTACAGTTTCACCAGGATGACTGATGCAAAGCACTTGTGAATACTGTTCGTGATTTATTCTAAGTTTTCGACCAACCAAATGTCAAATATAAACCATCAAGTGACTTATTGGTAGGAAAGAAATGCAAACGCAAAAGCTTGGCAAGAGTTCGTATTTTGACATGGTTCAACATAAAGTGTGCATACTTGCATCTGCATAACTCTGATCAAAAGAAGAATCGGTAGCACTGAAACAAAAATATTGCACATTAATATCTGTCCAGATGAATAATAATCAAGAACACCCATTTTAACAGATACTTGCACAGAGATGGCTACACAAACTAATGATTCATGCAAGTATACAAGTGTTTGATTCCCAGCTTTCAGTTTGGTAAAACACTATCCAATAGCTTCAGAGACAATTTGCATAGCAAAACTATGAGGCTAATTATTGACACCTGGTTCAATATATCTTCTTCTTCTTCTTCTTTTTGATACTATACCAATAGTACAGTAACATACAATACCTTCTTCACAACCAATTGACAAGCCATTCAATCAAAACTTTACATCATGTGCCAGCATTCAAGAACATACATAGGCATACAAAGCAACAGGCAATCGTTTATAAATAGACCCAATCCTGTAGTTAAATTTCAATTTAATGAATCATACAAGTCTCAGTGACACCACTGCTTCTCAAGTAAATTTGCACGCTTCTATTAGATCTACCGGTCAACAAAATTGTATTTCTATAAGAAAATGTAATTCATCTCATACTATGAGAACATTTGCATGTTACTACACAAATATTTGGAAAAAAAAAATATGATAAAAGATTTCCTGCAATGTTCATGTATTTTCACATCTTATAAAAATTGCACCATCAAGAAGCCTTTTTGACACATGCTAATTGATATTAAATCACTGTTCACCAACAATATTCAACAGTCATGTTGTTTTTGTTCTCAATATTTTCATTCACAAACATCGACAAATACATTGTCCTCAATGATTCTCTTATATTGGCCATTGTGGAAAGGATTCATTCACTCTCAAACTCCAGGATAATGAATGGACATGGTATTGCATATTCACTTTAGATTTTCTCAAATTTCAATGAACATTCGTTTAGAGAGCAAACAAATTAATGAAATCTTGTTTTGTTGAATAATTTGTGAATCACAATATTTTTGCTGTGTAGCATAGATAGTAAATGACAATGAAGCAAAACATGAAATATTGCAAGAGCAAACTGGAAGAACCAAATATTAGGCAGTTGATCACCGGTAGCCTCGTCACCTCGTCTCTCCAACACAAGGTGACGAGTCAATACTTTTGACATTACTGTGGAAATCATATATCTGTAAAAATAATGTCACCCCATTTGTAAGAACTTCGTACAAATAGAATATTGATGAGAATGAACATGACATCTTCCAAATTGAGAACTCTGTTAGACTTTTTCTCCCTGAACAAACCAACAATCCTTGGAGTAACAATATCAACATGTTATCAGCTGCCCAGGCAAAACATTTTGACATGAAATTTGACTTTTTATGAGAAAAGCAACAGTTCAAAATCTAGTTGTTCGTGGATCTTTCATCACATTTCACCACAGCAACCCAGCCGTCTGACTACTGGTGTCCGTAGGAGCCCTGGAAGTAAAAAAAAATGTGTTTTTTTTAAAATATTTTGTTTTTACTATTTTCTATTATCCATCATGTATGGAAAGCCAGTGCGACAGGTGAGAAGTGACAAGTGAGAAGCGACATGCGACTTATTCCGTAGTTAACCATGGCTTGATACGAAAAATGTGTACCGTATTGGTCCTACCGGGGTAATAGTGGCCCGCGCCCTGATAGTAAAGCGCCCCCCTCTCTTCCCCCAAAAGTCAGATTTTCTTAACATTGTAATTCACATTATATCATTCTAATTAAATCTTGGGAGTGTTCCAATCCACATATTTGAATCATAATAAAGGCGATTGAAGGCTATAGGTATATTATTGAGTGATTTTCTTAAATTTGACCTCAATTTTGTGCGCTGCTGCAGGGGGTCTTGCTTTAGCTCGCTGTGCTACTATTAGGACTAATACGGTATACCAAATCTTCAACTAACTTGCATTTTGTTGCACGCAGGACGCAGTTTGTAAAGTTAACTCGCAGGTCGCAGTTTATACCTCGCATGTCGCAGTTTATTGGCTAACTTGCCCTCATAGGTCCATGTAGGCAATATTTCTCGCTTCTCACTTGTCACTTCTGGCATGTCACACCGCCTATCCATAATTATGTTATCTACAAGTAGATCTAATTTTGTAAGTTCTATAGACTTTTGTGATGTTATTAAGGTTTTACAACCCCAAAGAAATGACTATCGACTGACCAATGAGGAATGACCGTTCGTGTGGTTGTCATGACTACCATGGATGTCATCACCTGCAACATCAAACTAAGAATATCACTTACGAATACATATGATTTCTGAGAAGACATACAGATTAAACACACATACAATGTACTGTATTGCTACGAGTTATCAATATCCAATGAATCCGATATCATTCTGATTATATTTGCTTAGTAACCCTTTGATCACCATGATCACTCACTGATGCTAGCCGGGCCTGCGTCTGTTCCACTTGTCCGTCTGTGCGTCACTCGCTGCGACTGTTCTAAAACGCTCTGTGCTTGTCGGGCGTCGTCCATCAGAGATTCCATTCTGTGAATGTCAGGGAATCAGCTACGTCAGAAAACACAACATACCAAAATAAAATAATGCACACTGCTTTTTGTTTAGGACAGTGACAAAGCGCTGACAACTAAAGATTCTTTCCGATCACTGACACTGTGTGGGTGTAATAAATTGATACCCTAAAGATGTGAAATTCATCAGTGTCAGCAATGAAAGTTCCAGGTCAACTAGACGCTTCCGGTCGCCTACGACCGCTTGGGTGTATCCCCCGTAGCACTATCATTCCTCTTGCCCAAAATATATTACTAATAAGTTTGAAAAACTAGAACAAGGGATAGAGAAGATTACCAGAGAAATGTAAAATCTTAGGCTACAACTGTTTTTTTTTTTCCCACCGAAATTGCTGCATCAATCTTTCAAGGTTATTGAAGGGTGATTTCAAGATCACCACGGAAACCACTGCATATGAATGTCCATTTCGTCATGTTCGATAACAAAAACGAAATCACAGCCAGATCAAACTTTTCACCTAAAGTTATGTTTCAACTCAGGATTTTTGACATACTTGGTTCCAAGTTGCAATTCAAAGTAAAAATTGACCAAAACTGCATTTCAAGATAACGAAATTGGAACCAGATCGAACTTTTCACCATAAGTTATATATCAACTCATAATATGTGACAAACTTGTTTCCAAGTTGAAATTCAAAGTAAAAGTTGACCAAAATTGCATTTCAAGATGACGAAATTGGAGCCAGATTGAACTTTTTACTATAAGTTATATTTTCACTCATAATATGTATCAAACGTGGTTTCAAGTTGAAACTCAGAGTAAAAGTTGACCAAAACTGCATTTCAAGATGATGAAATTCGAGCCAGATCAATATTTTAGTAAAAATAATGTTAACTTATTCAGTTACACCCAAATATCTCTACTGAACAAAACCTTTACCTTGTTGAGCTCAATAATAAATGTTTCTCGTCTTAACTATTATTATTGAGGTCAATGATAGATTTAACTAGCAAAAATAATGTTAACTTATTTGGTTACAGCCATAAAATCTCTACTGGACAGAACCTTTACCTTGTTGAGCCCAATAATAAATATTTCTTGTCTTAACTATTTTTATTGTGGTCAATAATAGACTTAACTAGTAAAATAATGTTAACTTATTCGGTTACACTCATGAAATCTGTACTGGACGAAACCTTCACCTTGTTGAGCTTAATAATAAATGTTTCTCATCTTAACTATTTTAATTGTGGTCTATAATAGACTTAACTAGTAAAATTAAGGTTAACTTATTCGATTATATCGATCTGTTTTCACTAAAAACATCAGTTCTCTATTCTGAACAACAATCCCGCGCTATTTGTTTTCATAGTACAGGGTATTGGATTGATCACAGATGTTCAAGTCGGTATTTTAATGGTCGTAATAAGTTAGTCCGTTAACTAATTAATATTTATTTGATCATTCTGAAAAACGATAGGTTTCGTGTGAGGGTCTTTCTCTCCGAGTCTGTGCGATTTCATTATCATTCATTGAAAACTCCCACTCGTAGAGCGTTCACAAGCCATGTGTGTTAAACAGGCTAATCTGAGCACAAAATGTGTCGCCAATTGGCCAATTTGGTTGCTATGGCAACCCAAATCGATAGGTGTCGTGATCTCACCATAGGACATGTCCATATAAAATATTATCAAAATCGGTTCAGATTTGCAAGCTGTAGCGCGTTCACAAGAAAGTGTCTGCGGACGCGGATGCGGACGCGGCGGCGGCGGCGCGACGATCGTAAATCCATAGTATCCTCCGAACTTTGTTCGGGGGATACAATAATTCCAGGTATCAACCATTTTTACAAAGTGCATTCAATGCAGTAATACTATTCAACAACTATGTAAAATAGTAAAACCTTGCGCAATCCCCATCATAATGGGAGAGTCAAATATTTGCATTTGCTGATAACAAATATGTTCTAAATGTTCACTATTTATTCACTTTTTTCGAAGGACAATATGTTTGGTGCCTGGGTGCTGTTCAACACGCTGTTCAATATTACAGTTATTCCTATACAATGACCACCTCTAGAGCATTTAGGAGCCATGCATGTCGAAACGGCTGATTTCATCACAAAATGTGTCGCCAAATGATCATTTTGATATCATGATCTCAAGAGAGCAGCGTCACGCCAAATGATCATTTTGATATCATGATCTCAACAACAAAATTGGGTCAGATTTGGAACTTAGCATTCACAGGAAAATCTGTATGGCGGTGGCATGACGATCACAAATTGATTCACAATCATATTCATATAATCATAACATATACGCCAAACTTCATTCAACTATACAATAATTTCATTTTCAAGTCCCTCATCCGACGCACACACCTTGCTTTACGTGACGCTGCTCTGTTTTCTGCTTCTATCAGTCTAGCGTCAACACTTCTCGATTTCGACTCCTCTTGGTCGTTTACAGTAGTGACGGTGGAATTGTCAAGCATGGAGCCGTTATGATCGTCGCCAGTGCGGTCGTTATTGCAAGATCTGTTAGAGGGTTGCACTCGATTCTTGTCACTTAGCAACCGCTCGCAGGCTGATGATCCATGGTTGCCATGGTTGCGGATGGGTGGTGGAGTACTGTTGAAGATGTGGGGGAAATGGTGATGTCAGAGGTCAATTAACCACAGATCAATATTAATAGACTTCAGATTAATAGATCTATGTAAGCTTATCTTTAACTTTATTCTGACCATCATGACATGATGAAAACAAAATGAGTTGCCTGTCAAATTTTAAAAAAAAACAAAAAAACTTGCATTCATTTAAAACATACCTAGGTCCAATGCTGAAAAATGCAAGAGAATAAAAGAGATAATTCGGGTATACATCATGTATATTGACTTATACTTGAACAAATAAGATATCATAGTAGTAGTTTTAGTAGTAAGTTTATTGACATAACACATGTTACAATGTCAGGGGTAAGTGTCACTAAACCATGACTAGTATGTCCAATTGGAACAAAAAATTCAATAAAATATTTGTATCGCACGCTTGGCATTTGCATATTGAAATATGAATGTGTTAACACACTGAAATGAGACATATAATACTTATATGTTACTCGAGTTACAGTATCTAAGAATTGCATATATTTGCAGAATTGATTCAGTACATAAATGTATATATATACTGCAATCTATTCCAAAAGTTTTAAAGCTCTGAAAATATAAGGAGCTAGTATTGAAGGCTTTATCATTGTGAAAATTTCATTTAAGTTATTGCAGTTTTTGATTTCTGGATTTTTTGATTTACAAGTATAGGTACAGCCTAATAGCCATACAAGACGAACCAAATTTACAGGCACTGTCAAGTATGAAGTAAGCCAGTGTATACTATGTGATGTAACACACACACCCAAACACAGCTTGAGAGTGATGCGACAACGTTACCATGGTTACCTGGAGATGAGCAGATTATTGTAGTCGTCAGTAACCAGGGCATCTTTCATGTACTGTGACAGTTCTGCCTCCGACATGGAACCCTTCTTACGCTCTGTTGAATAAACATCATATCACGTCACCTCATCTCTCAATTCAAGATTCTATCCAATCAAATATCAACAAATTCTCGAGCATTGAATAAAACCTCATTATTCATTCAATCAATACAGTGAAAACACATATAGATGCGATACACATATTATATATATTTATTCAAGATATTCAAGACTGCAAATCTATAAAATAGTGACTAATGATTTACAAATTTTGAGTCTGCAATAAATTTATCCAATCGAACACTACAGCATAGCAAAATTTATGAAACACACCACATCACAGTTTTCTGCCTGCCACAAAAAAACATATGCTAGGAGCAAAACTACATGTTACAACATATCTAATTCATGGATGGCTAGAAATGAACTTCTCATGATGTGACCTAAAATAAACACAGACTAGGGGCACAATTCCATGGTGCATGTCACCATGGCAACTTAGAACACAAAATTGTGGCTCTATTTAGCTATATGTACACCAACATTGAGTTACCTCGAATAAACAACAGGCAAAACCTTTCCTTCGAGTGTAAAATGAATTGGGAAAGCTTAGATTGCTGGAAAGGCTGAGGTCTGAGGAGACATAATTGTGAATGTCTCTTTGAACTAGAGCCAGTCTTCAGATGGGATATTCTTTCTTCTTCTTTACAGGGAACTGATCAATTCCCAGAGCTCTTTCCAGTCTCAGGAAACTTTAGGATAATGTTGGAAAATGGATGGAGATGGAATCTGAGCAGAGGGTGATGTGAAAATGACAGATCACTCTTAGCTTTCCCTCCAAATTCTATTCAAAACCTTCGGGAAATACCTCAAGATGGGACTGTTTTCTATTCAGAAATGTACTGGTTAGTTCCAACAGAGTGACAAATCAGGATTGAACAGTATTTAATAATATTGCTTTTGATGAATTGGTTCCAATGATATATCAGTTTACACAATATAATGGTCTTGATGAATGAAATATCATCCTCAGTAATGGAAATTCCCTTGAATAAACTTGGGGAGCAAATGACAATGTATCCTTATCATTATGGAATTGAACTGTTAACGGCCCTACATGTACACCAAGAGTGACTGAAACTCTATTGAATTACAAACACATTATAATGAATGAAGAATGAATGCCAACATTTGATAATGTATCTGCAGTAAACAAGCTAACAAATATTGAAGAAAATGCAGTAAACAAAGTGAATGAGTGCATTGCTGCCGAACAAAAATATTCTCTGAACGTCATATTTCGAGCAGTGCCTCTGGTGCATCAATCCAGTCCTCATTACATGATATATTGCATCATCTAGTAATACCAGAAATATCTGCCCTGCCTCGTCATAACTAAAAAGGTCCCATATTTGGCCGTCACATTCTAGGATATCGCACGCACAGACACCAAGAAAAAGTGGAAATGATCGCCCTGCCATCCCATAATGCTCCCCCAGCAATTCAATCTTCTCCAATTACCGCAGGATTTTATCATCGCTTGCGGCTCAGGGTGACAAATGACAATGCAGTGATTGGCACACTGCCAATTCTTGATCACCGGATCAGCAGTGATCAGATTCTCATTACACGTAGTGCCTCGTTATTAAAACTTGTACAAATGTGGCAGTGTGTACATTTATAATATTAAAACTGTACCATTATAATATAGTGGGAAGATTTACAAATACAGACATATATTGAAAGAATAGTATTATTTCAGGAACAAAAGTATATTACATGTAACTGGAATCTACATATGATATTGCACCTTTAATTATTTAGTGGTACTAGATGTATCGGGCAAAATAAATCATCACACACACACAGTTCCACACTGTTTTATATTGTATTTCCACCAGACGACCACTGACATTTCCCCCCAAAATATTGCTTTGCTGTGCAACATTGTTTCTCTTTGCCCTTTCTTTTTTCCCTCTCCTTGGGGGTAGATGGTTTCTATGGGGCATTTGCATGAGAAAGTAACCATGGTCACACACAGAGGGCAATAGACAAAACGTGACGGGATATTGTGCATCGTAGATACATGGACTGAAGATCTCTAAGAGGTGATGTGAAATCAAGGCCAAGACCGAACATTTTTTGGCTTGTTTTGAAACAAAAAATTAGCCCAATGGGCTAGAAAGGTTACCGGAGAAATATACAGAGTTAAGCCGAGAAAGTTGAAGGTCAAATTCAAGGTGACCACTGAAATCGCCATATCTCCAACCTTGAAAATGGGATCAAAGGTTAAATTCTAGATCACCAAACTATTCAGCATACATCATTTCCTATATGTTCACTATGGACCCCTAAGCTGTAAATTTGATAAT
Organism: Terebella lapidaria; assembly: GCA_949152475.1. Lineage (NCBI taxonomy): Eukaryota > Metazoa > Annelida > Polychaeta > Terebellida > Terebellidae > Terebella > Terebella lapidaria. The sequence continues at coordinate 22,962,143 of OX424569.1, forward strand.
AAGCGAGATATAAGCCATTTTGTAATCTGACTTTGAAAATAAAATGACTGACCTTGAAATTTAGGTCAAAGGTCAAATTCAAAATCATTAAAATATTCAGAATATATCATTTCCTATATGTTCACAATTGATTCCTAAGCTGTAAAGTCGATAATAAGCGAGATATTAGCCATTTTGTCCTGTTGACCTTGAAAATGAGGTCAAAAGTCAAATTCAAGGTCACTAGAATATTCAGCATATATCATTTCATATATGTTCACAATCGATTTCTAAGCTGTAAAGGCGCTAATAAGCAAGATATTGGCCATTTTGTCCTGTGACCTTGAAAATGAGGTCAAAGGTCAAATTCAAGGTCACTAGAATATTCAGCATATATCATTTCCTATATGTTCACAATTGATTTCTAAGCTGTAAAGGCGCTAATAAGCAAGATATTGGCCATTTTGTCCTGTGACCTTGAAAATGAGGTCAAAGGTCAAATTCAAGGTCATGAGAATATTCAGCATATATCATTTCCTATATGTTCACAATTGATTCCTAAGCTGTGAAGTCGATAATAAGCGAGATATTAGCAATTTTGTCATGTGACCTTGAAAATGAGGTCAAAGGTCAAATTCAAGGTCATGAGAATTTTCAGCATATATCATTTCCTATATGTTCACAATTGATTCCTAAGCTGTAAAGTCGCTAATAAGCAAGATATTGGCCGTTTTGTCCTGTGACCTTGAAAATGAGGTCAAAGGTCAATTCAAGGTCACGAGAATTTTCAGCATATATCATTTCCTATATGTTCACAATCGATTCCTAAGCTGTAAAGTCGCTAATAAGCAAGATATTGGCCATTTTGTCCTGTGACCTTGAAAATGAGGTCAAAGCTCAAATTCAAGGCCACGAGAATATTCAGCATATATCATTTTCTATATGTTCACAATTGATTCCTAAGCTGTAAAGTCGATAATAAGCGAGATATTAGCAATTTTGTCCTGCGACCTTGGAAATGAGGTCAAAGGTCAAATTCAAGGTCACGAAAATATACAGCATATATCATTTCCTATATGTTCACAATTGATTCCTAAACTGTAAAGTCGATAATAAGCGAGATATTAGCCATTTTGTCATGTGACCTTGAAAATGAGGTCAAAGGTCAAATTCAAGGTCACAAGAATATTCATCATATATCATTTCCTATATGTTCACAACTGATTCCTAAGCTGTAAAGTCGATAATAAGCGAGATATTAGCCATTTTGTCCTGTGACCTTGAAAATGAGGTCAAAAGTCAAATTCAAGGTCATGAGAATATTCAGCATATATCATTTCCTATATGTCCACAATTCATTCCTAGTCTCTAATTTCAATATTAAGTGAGATATTAGGCTTAATGTGTGTTATAAAGCATAGGAAAATTTAACATGGGAAAGTCACATTTGGGCCAAGTTTGGGCCCAAAATGGTCCACTTCAAGCGATTCAAGCGCAACGAAATTTATACATGTCACAGGGGTACATATGAGGAGTGTTTTTCATCAATAAGAAAAAAAAGTTACTGAACAGATTTTGAGAAAACGACCGTCGACCTCCAAAATTGGCCATTTTTCGACGAAAACGGCCGCTCTGACCTTGAAACCAAGGTCAGAGGTCAAATTCAAGGTCACGACAATATTCAGCATATATCATTTCCTATATGTCCACAATTGATTCCTAGTCTCTAATCTCAATATTAAGTGAGATATTAGACTTTAATGTGTCCCATTATAAAGCATAGGAGAATTTAACATGGGAAAGTCCCACTTGGGCCGAGTTTGGGCCCAAAATGGCCCACTTCGAGCGATTCAAGCGCAACAAAATTTATACATGTCACAGGGGTACATATGAGGAGTGTTATGCATCAATAAAAAAAAAAGTTACTGAACAGATTTTGAGAAAATGGCCGCCAAAGTCCAAAATCAGGCATTTTTCGTCGGAAACGGCCGCCATTTTGAAAAAAATGCGAAAATCAAAAAACTAAAAAATACCTCCCTCTCGAAATATTTTTAGGCATTTTTGTGCAAAATTTCAGAAAAATTCGATCGTAAACTTTAAAGATAAAATTGTTGACGGTCGACGGACGACGGACGACGACGCCGGACGCATCGCCATGCCAATAGGTTACGGACCATAGGTCCGGTAACCTAATATATGTCGAAGCTCGGAATATACGTTATATAACTTATATTCCTCCAAAAATGTTCCCTGGATGGGTCTGAAGACACAATTCCCATGTGTCCCACAACCTGCATACTTGTGCTGGCCCTCAAATCCAAAATATACGCATATGTACTGGTGTATGATATAACTACACCCTTCCGGGATGCCAGGAATTATCCCCTACATAGCTTATGACATGTTCATGATTTCATCAGCTCACAGGATACAGTGTACGGTGTACAGTATATACACAGCATATGTATTCACCAGAAAAACTCAATGTTTTTTCCTGTTATTAATCAGGAGGTGTTGAAGCTTTATGAATGGTGATGATGGCTTACTTGATGGGTCTCTCGAATATTTCATGAGCATTTACGAGGTGTTGACTTCGCAAGTCTAAATGTCAAATGTCCTGAGTTGAGCACATAAAAAGTGGAAGCTGCCACGGCTTACAGCCATTGACAATCAATACACACTCAGGTTTCCTGTCTGTTTTTTTTGTCGCAGTCCCTTCGATATTGAATTAGAATGACAGTTCAGACATCTTTCGGAAAATAGCTTTGCGGGAGAATTCTGGTTCCAAACATGGGAATATATTACGACTAGATTATTTTAGCATGTTTAGGGAGCAACCTTGAAATTAGACCGTCACGGCAGTATGCTATTTATATGCATGTATTGAATTTGAAGACGCCCACACATAAAATCTGTGTTCTTGAAAAAATATGAAGATACATGTATGGTTATTTCATTAAAGAAGAAAATCTAAAGCCCCAGTCCCACCTACCCGGACTGTCCCCAAGACTAGTCAAGGACAAAACACCCCGGATCACCCCGGATGGAAGTTGTTTTTATGGTCCCATATACCCGGAATACACACGGACAAGCCACGAACAAGCCACGGACAGTCCCCCGGACCACCCCTGCATAGCCGGAGGAGCTACGAAGCAGACACGGCATAGACACGGACTGTCAAGGTTGAACCCCGGACCGTCCCGGACTGGCACGGAAATAGTAGTATTTCATTTCAGATTCACAACAATCGTTCACTCAGTCAAACAATACATCCCCTCTCTCAATAGATACCTAATACATATAGTATAACATAATACATAGTGAGTTTGGGGTGATTTCAAGATAAACACATTTTTACACATGAAGAGATTGTTGTGAATTTTGGCCATTGTTTAAGCCTTGGCTGTACAGCTGCCCAAATTTTAACAGACGAAACAATGATTCACTTGCCCATTATATATCCCAACTACAGTTGGATGAGCATCAGACATACCCAGAAGAGCCCCGGACTGCCACGGATTGCCCCGGACAAGCCACAGTGACCTCCCGAATGACCTTGGGGATGGTGTTGTGTAGAATTCTAAAACCATACACTGTACATAATGGAATGTAATTGTCCCCAGAAGCCATGAACCTCAAGGTGAGTGCCAGCCTCATTCCAGGGGACAAAGCTTTGCGGTAGAAAGTGTCCATTTTGGTCAATCTAGGAGTTCGGTTTAGAAGGATCTCCTGGAACATCTCGGGATCCATTCTGAGGAAATTTCAGAAGGACCTGATGTCCTCCATTCAGTTCTTCTAGCAAATTGGCATACTGGCCGAATTCTTGTTTTTTGAGGATGCATGACCGGACCCATACTGTTCTTTTCGTTCTCATCTTCAAGGTGTGTCTCTTGTGTTTCTGAAGAACTTGCACCATGGACATGTTGTAGATATTTTGTTGTTGGTTGAGTTGCAATTGCCAGCACATCAACTGCAGCTGATTTCTACGGCTCTGCACGATATGGTAAGACAAGATATGGATAACTCCCGGACTATCCGGACAAAATCAGCCGGACTAGCCACGGACCACTCACGGACTGCCCCGGATTGCCACGGATAAAAGCCGGACCAGTCCATGGCTACTTCGGGGCCGCCGTCCGGGTAGATGGGACTGGGGTTTTAGCTGTACTCTCTCAGTAGATTGCATGTTGAAATTCAGGGAGTTTCTTTGAAAGATTTTCATTGGACGTCTACAATTATCTCCACCCTAATATAACTGGAAAAGTTGGTGCTCAATGTACCAGCATGTGATATACTTTTATACATGGAATTTGCATATAATATCAACATAGAGATACAGGAACCAGAGACCCTGAACATTCAGTTGAAGCAACATAAGCATTGGGCATTGGATTTAACATACTTACCTGATACTAGGTGATGCTAAGATAATTAGGTGTTAACAATGAATCTCTTTTCAACATAATCAACATATAATGTCCCCTTCATACACCCCCCCCCCCCCCCAATTCTGCTGTTCAGTGTACATGGTTTAGTGTGTCCTGATCACCTGGTGAAAACTGAAGAGTGGGCGTACATCTACATGTACAATTACAGCTGTCCACTGCAACATCACAATACACATCACATACTGCTTCAGTTTGCTGACAGTACGAAGCTGGGCAAGTGTAGAACACAGTCCTGGCCAGGAAAACCATACAATGTACATCCCGGTATCGGTTTCAGTTTCATTTCTCACCTTCCTCCGTTCTCATCTTGGCGACCTCGTGTTCCTGTAGATAGGAAAACTTCCGCTCTGAAACAGAAAGTAAACAGTATAGAAAATAATATACTGGTACATGTTAATCTGCTACTGCATTTAGAATGGTTTTGCAAAATAGGTTGGAACTGATCCTCAAGCAGCTAATAGATATATTGTATGTGTACACTCGTACAACAAATGGCCCAAGTACCATACACTGCTCCTTAATACTACTCGTTCACTGAAAACATACCATTTAATCCGTCTCGCACCTTTTTAATCCTTATTGAAAATAGAGGACGGCGCAGGATATGATACTTGGGCCCAACAAACTATCAATTTGTACAAAATACATGTAAACATAAAATAAAATATTGGCGTCCATACCGTACTGCCAATAAATATAAAGTACTGGGATTGCAATTTTATACTGCTCCAGACGTCCAGTGGCCAGCAATGAAAGTCATATATCATTGAAGATATGGAACATACATGTATATAGTCGGTATCACAGAAATAGAACATTGCGAGATATGGTCTAATAAATTTTGCAGCTCAAAATACGCAAAAATATACGGCCGCAGAAGTCACCCTCAATATTATGGAACCGTCCACAAATATCACGTTATGGCCATTGACATGTCACTGGGGAACGAGATCAGGTTCAGCGTGGGGGAAACTAAACACGCTCGTTGTCAAGGCGATCAGGGCATGGTTGTCAGAGCGGGAGCACTTGGTTTTGTGATCTATAACCAAGGAAGGTTGACTTGTCTAAACACCAGTCCGTGTGCGGCATGGTAGCAAAGGGAGATCATTGTTTGTCGCCTGATTTTTTATACACATTTATTTTCCGTGAGGTGCTCAAGCAGAATCAGATTAACTGAATATGATGTATCGACCAGTTACTGAACATTATTTTGCCTTCCCGAACAGAAAGAGGTCTGATATCGAGACTTGGCTATTTATTGGATTTATCAGAAATGGTTTGGACAGGAACAGCATCATACCATGCAGCGAACATTAGTTTACCAGGGGCATGTCCATGTACAGAAATAATGAAACCAGAGGGAGGAGGATGGGGGGGGGGGATAAATTGTGGAATAGTAAGAAATTTATGTGAGCAAGTGTACTTGAGTGTTAGTTTCAAAACCTTCATGGCACAAATTCAGGACAAATTTAAGTATTTAGGACTAATTTAGGTTGAAAGGTTCTTGTATACATCGAAAGTGGGTACTGTGCAAAGATGAGCTGCGCAGAACAACATTTCCTCAACCAATAAAATTTTGATACCGGTACTGATGCAGACCTGACTGTCTTAGTGTTATGCTTCATCGCAAGATTTTACCCATAATATATATTACCAAATTTTACCAAGTTTCCTCATGCCCAAATCACCTGACTGTGGTTTTTTCCCAGCTTTTTGTTCCTCGATTTCCTTCTCGAAAAACTTGCGCTTGTCACGAAAGGTCATTGTCTCTCCCTCCGTGTCAGCCATTGTACTGCGTGGTCGTCTCTTCTGGAATGTACAGAACAGGACCGAAGTGCAAACCTCCTGCATAACTTACATGAATAGTATAGTGGTATTTAATCATCATAATGTATTACAAGACAAATACAGTTACACAATGTTACTACTATTTCATGTATCATGTTCCCTGTATCATGTATATTGCCATAAATTTTCACATTCATCTTCTAATGTTCCAAAACGTGCATATTAGTTACATGTACTGGTTGCCAGAATCCCACTCGTAAAATGTGTCTGGCACAAAATGTGAAAATATATCTTGTTTCATCTCACAGATTACATGTATTGTGTACCACAAATTTTTTTGACATCAAATTACGTTACTTGACTCCACAATACTGCAGAGCTGATCACAAGCTTCTTGACTATTGGAGTCCACCCTTCATGCGCCCCCCCCCCCCCCCCCCCCAATAGGAACCAAAATGCCCACAGGGACACAAAGTAGTATACGTAAACCCTAATGTATCTGTAAGCTTGTCACATCATCCATTCCATCTCGATACCACTGATTACCCCGAAGCATTACCCAGATTATCAATAGGATTACCTCCCCCCCTCCCTCCCCTCTCCTCCCCTCACACCCTGGTACAAAGAGCCCATATTTATCTGCCATGTCATGAGAAAGCAATCACATTATCACAAAATGCCCTCAGTGGGATTTATTATTGAGTACCTGAGTTGTGTTATTAAGTAGATCTTTGTTCATACTACATGTTTTGGGTTTTTTCCCTTTGCAATATCGATCTGTGTGTTCTGTATCAATATTGTATAAGTTTTTCCCTTTTGTATTGTGCAAAGAAGGGTTGTGCATAAAACAAATCTTAGATGAATGAAAATGTAATTTACCAATGCAATGAGGTCAGATGAGTTTTTCTAGCAAATCTTCTGTTAAGTATTCATATTGTCCCCATAATGGGTATTCAACTACATCCATCCTTCAGGCGGCAGCAGTACTTAGTACTAACATACTTACTGTAATGTTCAGGTGATAAAGCAAATCTGCTTATAATCCTTTACTGTTTTGAACATCTGTTCAAAAACAATATAGGCTCCATGTTTTTGTGTGAACTCTCTCTAGTAATCCAATTTATTTGTGAGTTGTATTTCAGTATCCATGCTGTCTGCAATCATAAAGATCTTTTGCACAGGTATTTCACAAGTATTTCGTCATGTTCAGTCAATTTGTACCCGTCAACACAAACACTAGAATCCATCTTGTTTCATCCATTCGTTAGCTATCTGTTGGTTGCTATGGTAACTTCACATCATCACTGTATCCGTTGCCTGCATGTATCACAGGACTCCACAATGTACACAAATGAACCTACTCGGTGTGAGACAGAATCACATACATGTAACCGTTCTGGAGACAACCACATAGCTAGCAGGGTTAATGATTCCAGATGTCCTACTGTTCGGTAGTCGCGCCCGTTCCCCTGTGAATCCAATGCCTTGTCCCGATCTAGCCAATCAAGGGAGGATCAAGACCACTCACCCCCACAGGCCGACCACCCACCCCTCGGTGATCAATACATGTGCCCCTACCCTGGGCTAACATAGGGGCAGGGGTAGACGGCAAGGTAGGGACATTCCAAATGTCGCAAGGTCACGGTTCTTGTCAAGGAAGGGAGGGGGGGGGGGGGGGGCAGTGTAATGCCACTGGCTTATTGTCCCAGTGATTAATACGTCACAAACAGGTAGCGATGACAGAGCAGCGTAGCGTGAATATCTATCGATGACGCTCTCAGCAATGAAGGTGTCCTGGTTCTTGATGCAGCCCGGGATGATTTCTGACCCGGTGAGGTGATTCCTTGCAAGTGAATTAACAGGACAGGACTGTGTCACCGCACTTCAACGAAGACTGTGAAAACCTCCGCTCCGGAATAACAAAGGTGTGATGGAGGGAATTACCTGGAACAATGCTAGATCTAGTTTTGAATTATGCACAGAGTAACAAGTGTGGCATAACTGCCTGAAGGGCAATAAAAAGCTGTTTGCACAAGATTATCAACTGGGCTAGTTCTCTCTGGTAATGTGTCCTTGGGGATGAGTAAAATACATTGGTGAGTGCACTTGTTCCATGGGTCAAACCTGGCAGCTGGTTCCTTAGTGCGGATACAATCCCAATATTATTTTTGTCTTTCTGTTCCATTCATCCGTTGCTATGATGTCAGACCACAGACAAGGTGCTATTCCACTCCAGTGATAGTGTGACAGCGTCTCATTTACAGTGTCGCGGTTTTTCCCATTCACGGACAAATCCTTTAATACCTTCCAAGACACAAGGGAGGAAAGGAAGAAAAAGGAATGGATGAAGAGACGCAAAGCTGTGCTCCAATTACATCACACCCGATGCAGCAGTGGGAATGAATATTCTCAGCAATCTCGAGCAGTTTTAGCGTCAATTAAAACCACTGTCCGATGTCGACGTCCACGGCAGTGCTATTCCACTGTCTGCTGTCTCCTCTCGATGGACAGAGGGAGAAAATGGACAAATACCATGAGCAGACAAGCGGGTACAGTCAACTGCTAGGATGGCTTCTACTTCTGGCTTGCGTCATTTTTCCACGCGACGTAACAATGTAAAGCTGCACCAGGCGACAGCGTTCCCCAGCATATCTCACATGCTTCAAACGTCCGTCCTGACGACTCAGCCTGAAAAACTCGCGCCGTGTTTGGTTGCGAATGCCAGCCACCCGTTTCCCAATGTCCTTTTTTCTCCCTGTGCGACATTAAAAGCTCTTGGACATGAAGCTAGGAAGCTTGCTGCTACATGTAATATTCCAGATTCCAGATATTAGCTTTGTCTCTCCCACAATTGTGCGATATCCCCTCGCTCCAATAGTGCTTCCCACATTCAAACAAAATACAAATAACAAAGAATTCTAATTTGCATGATCACATTTTTCTCGAGATTTCATCAAGGGAATGTTTACTACAATGCATGATCCATCTCTATGAACAAAGACGATTTTTCTTGAGTCGACTGTGTCGCCACGACAGATGATTCGTATCACACCCAGTGTGCCCCCTCTCACACCACACATGCTTTGTCACCGTGGTTACCGGTCTGTGTCACTCCTCACTCCACAGGCAAAATTAGTGAGAGTAATTCCAGTCTGCCATCCCCCCCCCCCCCCCCATTCTAAATCACCCCTCATCCTTTTTTTTCAAGTCCTTCACATCCATTCTTCTTAATCACACTGACCATGTGGTTCCGGTATAATTCATCCATCTACCGCCCTCCCTCCCCAACACCTTTCTTTGTCATTTCTTTGTCTTTTCAAATAACTTACTGCATTTTCCACATGGTTGTGTCCAGCATTCTGTGTCTAACAACGACTAACAGTTGGAAAGATGACTTGCCCCTCATACTTTCATCTAATATCCCATGTTTTGCGTTTTGATTTGATTCCTGTCTTTCACACTGTCGTGTGGAGATTATATTTGACTTCACTCTGGAGAAGAAATGTCACCCCCCTGAGAGCGAGATAATAACAGTTACCAGTAAAGTTTCATAATAATTTGTTCAGCGACCAAAGACAAAGGACATAACTTGATGGTGCGAAGGAGAGTGGAGAAGTTAAGAATGGACAAAAACGAGTCTCCTTAACACCCTCAGGGGGCATTGGAGTGGGGACGAGTTTCGTAAAATTTGCAACAAAACATAACAGGACAGGTGTTGAAAATTTGGGTCCCTTTAGTACATGAAGGGTCCCACCAGATCGTCTACCTGGGCAATCAACATCTGAGATTCTTAAGTCACTTCACATTTCCTTGATTTTTAATTGGAAGTGAACTAATGTAATCATACCAGATGTTCGTGTTTGACTATTATTTCTCTTCAAGTACCAGATTTCGACCCCCTTAATGCCTTGTTTGACTAATTGCTTTCTATTCGTGCAGGCAAACATTTGCATGTGTTCCTTTGTTCTGTCCCCAAAACATGATTGATTGTGCAATATGCTCTCCTGACCAGAGAGTGTTCCACATCAACCCCATAAACAAAAGATAAACACGCAAAATGTTTTTGTGTGTTTAAGTAGCCATTTGGCATAGGGTTAGTCACAGAGATAATGTCAGTAAATCTCACAACCTGCTCACCCCCAAATAATTGGTAAGAAAATCACTAACGACTTGAAGCCATCTGCTACATCTATGAATCATACACATATTCTTGTGCATTTGTTCTGCTTGTGACTACATTTTTAAATTGTAACTTCTGTGAAAATGTTTGCACCCTTCCATGATCATACATTTGGAGAGTAGGCATTAGCCAGTGTTTCCATGGCAACACTATATTACCCCCCCCCCCCCCTCCCAGACAACTGCTCATTAAACCAAGCACAAATTGGACCAAAGTACATTGATCAAGTCAAGTCAGTGCCTATGATCAATATTTGCTGATAATGATGCAATGTTTACTTTATCAATCTCACCCATGGGATTATCAACCGTATCCATGGCAATTACACAACTGTGGGAGATTGATTATATTTTGCTGCTCTACTGTACAATACTGCAGTACTTGTAACCATAAAACTGTCTCTCAATACTTTGTCCAGTTTGGAATCAATTTTAGCATATTGAATGTGTTTCATGATTGAATTTTTTTTCACTTGAAACTGATTTGAAAAAAATATATATATATTTATTCATGTTCTTACCAGCTACTTTAATTTTTTTTTTTCAGGCAGCACATTCTCTTTTTAAATTTAAGAGCTCAAGAATGATCACAACTCGTTTACAATGTATGTAGCAGTTTGTGAAACAGATACTGGTATGTGCGAGTTGATTGGCTAATACATATACAATCATGTATCTGAGAAAAGTTTTAAAACAACTTTACTTGTAAACATATGTACATGTACAGTGTATGCTGATTGACTTTGATATTTTAAACAAAAGTAAAATGTCTGAACCATGGCTAATGCATATGAGTTGTTACTTGATTCTGGTATGAATAGCATCTACGTACCACACAATTAGTACCACACCTTCACTAACCTTAACTTTCTGGCGGGACGATTTCTCCACAATCTCTTGGCCAATGGGAGCGGACCGCCGCTTCTTCGCCTTGTTTTTGTCATCCTCTGTCGCTACGAAACTGTGGGGTGCTCTGCTGGTTTTGTTGTCATGACAACTGCTCCTCTGTGGTTCTGCGTCAGTAGCTAGTGTCTCTTGCTTCTTGTGTGTTGTCTTCTTTTTCGTCTTTTTCTCGGCAGTTTTACGTGGTTTTGTAGGTGGTGAGGTGGTGTTCAGGTCTGAGTGGTTAGTTTTTGACTGAGTGCGCGGCTGTGGTTACAATAATTAGTTTGCAAGGTTAGAATGGATTCTACCCTATGTCAGTATGAAAATACGAACAAAATATGATATCAAGCTTTGATGCAAATGTTTTGAGAGATGAGCCTTAAGTTATAAGTTAATGTGGCTAACATGCTTCATCATACAAAAAAAATTCAAACTTCAATGAAACAAAACAAGAACAAGAAAGCATGCATTGAATGACATTGGTCATAATGTTCAAGTTTTGTCATAATGCTGCATGCATCTATCATAATGTTCACAATCTCATCATAATGTATTCTGTTATGGTCATCTTTACCAAGTAAATTTTAAAATTTCATGGAAAATAGTTCTTCGAAATAGCAAGTATCCTGGTATCACAAATATCTTCATATCTTGAATCTGATTCTATCATAACTGATTGATATAGCACACTTTTGGCTATTCCACAGATTTGAAAGGAGTTTGTGAATATCACATGGAAAATGACAAATGAATATTATGATTTATATACCATGCCTTATGTGTCTATTTTACACATGAAAGATCACAATATTATCATACTTATTATTATGATATGAATGTCACATTACACATTTACATCTATATCAGCCATACGCGAGGCGTGAATATTCGCATGTTCACAAATTTTATTCGATAACCTATCAGATACAAAAGCATGCAATAGTCGTGTACGCTTGACAAAGTAAAAGTACATACCGGTAAAATATAACGACTTCTGAAATAACTAGCTAGTTATCCTGATGAAATTAGCTTTGTTATAAAATATGCATAAATGTACAGTATATATTTTATCCAAGAATAATATTTCGCATTGTGTGAGTGAAAGTCTAAAAACAAACTCTACAGTTCAGGACCTAGCTAAAAATTTAATACTGACTTCAGGCTATGCACTAAAATCAATATAAGATACATAAAATTAATCAAACATAGATGAAAATATACAGAATAGCACACACATGCAAAGACTGAATGGAATAACTGGCCATGCAGACAGCTCTATTTCAAGTATTGGTTGTCAATTATACCTTTAATACAGAAGATAGGAAAGTAAATAAATAGGGATAGAAATCTATATTTGTTTGAAGACTTGTTTAGTTAAGAACTTGAGTGTTGATATGAAATAGTGAGTTGTTGAGTGCAGATTGGTGTGAAAGCAGGCTTTTGTGGTAGGTAAGGTTCAGGTCTGTAAAAAAGAAATGACAAAAATGTTCAAAACACCAGAGGCCGAAAGAAAACATATGCAGGGAAATCCCAGGTACATTAATTTTACCCAATTATGTGTAACGGTACATTGAATATCTGGACTTGTGTCCTACATGAACATTTATCTGGTGAGCCACATTATTATAGTGTGCATGCTGCTGTAACTGTGGTAGTTGCCATGGATACATGTAGTCAAATGACTATGAAATACATAGATCTAGTGCACTGGTCTTAGCACATGATGCAACTTACACTGTAGTAATAATAGTTAGGAAAGTATTCAAAGTTTGTGCATTGAAGGACATTTCTATTGTACAATACAGTTACAGTTTTCATGTATTTATTCACAAAATATTTCCACAGAGAAAATTTAGCACAATTTTATTTCTACAACCGGTTTTTTTCTTATCTACTTCTCTGGTGACTTTTATTGTTCAATTTTCACTTTATCATATTTTACACAAGCACAACTTGTAAGATTTTTCTTGAGTCAAGACTTTCTGAAAATCTGAACCTGATAATTGATTGGAATCGACAAAACTGATGCTGCCAAAGAGCTGTAGGCAAATTTTTCCCCTCTTAAAATATTTACATGTTATTTCCATCAGAAGCAGTAATATACATATGTGTAGGCTTACACAAAAGTCTATTAAACCAACAGCTATACATAATTTATTAAAGTCTGACAAACTCACCCCTGCGGCGCCCCCGGATGTGACTTGTGGCGCCCTCGAGAGCACGACTTGTGGCATTCGCTGGGACATGATGGGGAGAGCCACGCCTCCCACTGGCGGCTGGGGAAAGGAGAGAATGTACAGTAAGCATTAGACCCAGGCAGGGTATTCAGGGCGTATATCATGTACAAGGCAGAGCAGACCTCACCTAATGACCACCCAAACTGAGAGTCTGCCCCTTGGAGGCCAGTAGGCTATCACTTACTTACATTAAATCAAAATGTTTTACAAAACATCAACACCAGCAATACCTCAGCATTATCAGTGCTTAAAAAACACAGGTCAAGATTGAACATGCTTGCACATCTTTATCTGTCCCATAGGTATTTTACTATTATATTCTGGTAGTATTATCAAGATGAGCTTGTTGCAATATTATACCAGTAGGCAAATTTTGTTCTGATGTTCAAAAGACCAACATTAAACTCATGCACACCACATAAATATCTGTTTGTGTGCAACATGATAACCTAATCTGTAGCATGTGCCAGTGTTATTACATGCAATTAGAACTTGTGGTGAAAAAGTTATTCCGTGGATCGCAAAACATCTCCCAAAAATGTGAGTTAATAAAAACACCAATAACGTCAGTGCATGAGACCTCAGTACCCTGTTCTGGAGTGATAATGTGAACCTATTATCATGATCGGTTATCACAATTATTATTAGTGTCAACAACTGTAAGTGAAGTAGAAGATAACTTGGAACATTAATTGTTAGTGAAAACCATCGACTGTTCAACACTGTACAGGTTGCACATTCATGAACACTTCCCAGTATTAAGATATACAGTACCGATTTCGCTAATCTTCAATGGTGATGCGAGGGTGAAATGCTGAATGCTAGCCAGTGCGATTACAAACTAGGAGCTTACACAAGGCCAACGCATCAGGTGGCTGTCTTAGTTGAACAGGCGAGCATTGTCTCGCACAGATGTGCGCATCCTTGATTTCGGACGCAAATACAAGCTCTAATATGAACTGCATTTGTGCATGTGATGTAGTAGTAGTAGTTTTATTGACATGTACATGATACAGACTGTGTATAAATCAATCTCACAATGCTAGGACAGGCAATGTGTGGCTAGCATGTGCTAAATGCTAGCCTCAACATGCTAGCATTTTGGTGAAGATTTGCGAAATCGGTACTGTAATTTTCAACGAATACTTCTGGATTTATAATGTGCTCATTGTTATATAATATTAATATTACATTCTCAAAATATGATAAATCATTATGGTAACCATGGTGACCATTACACTAGCTAAGATGGAATACAACATAAACTTCCCAAATTTTAATTGTAAATTTGCCGTTTATTGTTATTACTCACCTCTAAACTACTACATGCTCCTTTTCGATCCTTTGGATCGTTCTGGATAGAAATTCGCGTACTGAAAGCAAGGCACGATCGTCTGCCTGCATGACTCGAGCGCTCCTTTTGCCGCCAAAACCGCCGCGCATATGCGCGCGCAGCTGCGCAGAAGCTTCACTTTTCTGTCCAAAAACGACAAAAGGAAGCCCCTAGCACACAACTGGCGGGGATGGATGGGAGGGCCTTTACTGTAGTAGTTTAGAGGTGAGTAATAACAATAAACGGCAAATTTACAATTAAAATTTGGGAAGTTTATTTTATACATCACCAATCTAAACTACTACATGCTCCTTAGAATCAAAGGATAGGCGGTGGAGCAGTAGTGCTAGAGAGTCATGAAAACAGACGATAGTCTTGATTTCAAGCGAATCGCTAAAATGCTACATTTTCGATATATCTTTAGTAATATAATAAAGATACTCACCTAGCGGTGCGATCGCTTGCCTCCGACATGCACAAATTTCTTCTTCACCCATCGGTGGAAAACGGAACTCTATTTGAGACCGTAACATAAAGAACTCAAACACAAACACAAAGTGTTGCTTATATACACGTGCACGTTAAAACCAAGACTTTTCTGTCCAGCTGGTTCAAACAATGGCCTGCGCTACGACCAGCGGACCCAGTCTAAATCTGGACGACTGGTCCTGAAGTTCGGCAGCATTGGACAGATAGAACCCGATGAATGTCGTAGAATTAGTCCACATTCCGGCCCTCACGATATATTCCATCGGAATAGTCGACCTGGCCGCCAAAAACATCGAGATGTGTCGGATTTGGTGGGACGATATTTTGTAAGTGACTCGATCGTCAGCACCTGACTCCGCATAGACAGTCCTCACTACAACCTTCACCCATCGGGATAGTGTAGCTGTGGAGATATCCGTAGCCCTATTAGGCTGATAGGAAATAAATAATCGCTTGCGATCTTTCCTGATCGATCTAGTACGATCGATGTAGATTTTCAGCGCTCTTACCGGGCACAACAGGAGGATCTCCTGTTCTTTCTCGCGAGATGTACGGACACCTGCTGAGAAAATCCTGCCTCCTGGAAGGATCGCTCGATAGCCTCCACACGTGTAATTTGAGCACTTGGACGGAATCGTGAAATATATCCCGCCCCGGTTGCTTCAGCAACCTGTCCTCGATCGGGAGAACCCGTGGCACATCGATCAGGACGGACAGTAGCAGCGGGAACCACGCCTGCATCGGCCAGCATGGCGCCACCAACAGAATCTCGCACTGAGACCTGGCTACTTTGTGCAGCACTTCCGTTAGGAACCGGGTTGGCGGGTACGCATACCCGAACATCCCGTCCCACGACTGAGACATCGCGTCCACAGCCAGTGCCTCGCTCTCTGACAGAGGTGAGAAGTAGACCGGGAGCTTGTGATTCCGAGAGGTTGCGAACAGGTCTATGTTCGGTGTCCCGAACGCCTGACAAATGCGACGAAACACCCCCGGATGTAAACTCCACTCCGTGCCTATGATCTTGTCCGGTCTCGACAGAGCGTCCGTAGGACATTCCTGCGACCCGGTAGGTGCCTTGCCCTGATGAACAGACGGGACTTGAAGGCAAACTTGACCAGACACTCGGCCTCCAAACAAAGCTGACTCGACCGAGTTCCACCTTGCTTGTTTACGTGCGCCACTACTGTGCTGTTGTCTGTGAAGACCAGCCATTTCGTCCCTGGGGGACTCTGAGGCCCCCAGATCTCGAACGCACGTCTCACCGCTCGCAGCTCTAGGACATTGATGTGCAACGCCCTCTCGCTCGTGTTCCACACAGCAGAGAGTTCGTGCTCGTCCATATGAGCTCCCCAAGCCAATTCTGACGCATAGGTGAAGAAGGTCCGATCGGGCAGATACTCCGCCAGTGGCATCCCTCGGAAAAGATTCCGATGGTCCCGCCACCAATGCATTGCTTCCCGAGCACGATCGTCCACCGATACGACTTGGTCTAGTCGATCGGTGAGGATCCGCCATTGCAACGCTAGACACCATTGAATGAGTCTGAGGAAGCACCTGCCGAACGGCACCTGTTTCTCCATCGACGCCAACAGACCGATGATGGACAGAAACTGTCGAGCTGTGATCGACGACTGCGTTAGCGCGACATCCATCGCCGCAATCGCCTTGAGAACTCTCTTCCGCGGAGGAAGAGCTACTCCTCGATCTAGATCGTAATCTACCCCGACATACTCGAATCTCTGCGTCGGGGACAGATGAGACTTTGCCCAATTGGGGATCCAGCCAAGGCTGGTCACCAATCTGAGAACGAACCCGGATTGCTCTATAGACGGGGAGACGGGGAGTCGGCTATGATTAACCAATCGTCGATGTAATGGTGGAATTGAATTCCAACGGATCGAAACCTGGCTGCCATCGCCCTTACAATACGGGTGAACACGTAAGGGGCGGTGGCTACTCCAAAAGGAAGTACCCTGAACTGATACACCGAGCCCTCGAAGGCGAACTTGAGGTATCGCCGATCGGCTGGGTGTATGGGCACATGTAAGTACGCGTCCTTGACGTCGATACTGACTGCCCACTTCCCCTTGGACAGAGCTTTATGAACGGAAAGCGCCGACTCCATCTTGAACCTGGGTATGATCAGGAATTTGTTGAGGTTTGACAGATCGAAAACGGGACGCCACCCGCCTGTCTTTTTCGGCACTAGGAAGATGAGAGAATAGAATCCTCTCTCGTCCTTGACCACCTCGATCGCATGTTTCTCTAGCAACTGCTGCACCTCGTGCTGCAGAAGCTGAAACTTTTCCCGATCACCGGGCACAGGGAAGAACCATGCTTTGGGTCTGATCGGTGGTTTTCCAGCCTCCCATCTGAAGGTGAGACCGAACTTCACCCATGCCACGACTGAATTGTCTGACGACGCCAGATCGCTCCAGTTCTGGACGAACTGAGCCAGGCGCCCCCCGACTGGACCAGGTTGTGGAAGATCGAATTCCGACAGAACTGAACCTTCCACAGAGCCTACGCTTTCCTGCAACGAGTCACTTCTTAGCAGAAGATTTCCCTTTGCCCTTAAAGCATCCACCCCCTTTGCCTCCACGCTTGCCATCCCCCTGAGGAGGGGGAGGCTGCGCCCCCCGAAAGGGCGGCTGCGCAGAAGCGGGTGCATGTGGTGCCTGAGGTTGGGCAGGCTTCTGACCCTTGGTCTTCTTGCCTGTCCCAGACCCCGCCGACTTCCCAAGCAAAGCCTTGGCCATAGCCTCATCCCGGAGATGTTCCCGCATGATGGAAATATCCGATCGAGAGAGGTTGGCATAGGTATAGCCCGAGAAAAGCGGCCTCCCACGTAGCTCAGCGACGTCCGTAGCGGACACGTCAAGCAGACGGAGATCGGCATCACGCATGGTGAGATCCAATTGTGCGTCACGCTCAGCAGCATGCACGACTCCGGCCAAGACGCCGAGTGCTGCATGAATGTTGGCGCGACTCCCCTCCTCCAGATCCGCCTCGTCCACAAACTCCTGAACCAAAGTGGTCAGGTGATTTGTCAACGAGAGCTGCCCCATCAATTGATGAGACAGCGTCTGCCAGTGAGAAAGGCGAGCCTTTTTCACATAAGCTGACCAGACCGTACCCTGCTTTCCCGGAAGGTATTTTACTATTTTACTATTATATTCTGGTAGTATTATCAAGATGAGCTTGTTGCAATATTATACCAGTAGGCAAATTTTGTTCTGATGTTCAAAAGACCAACATTAAACTCATGCACACCACATAAATATCTGTTTGTGTGCAACATGATAACCTAATCTGTAGCATGTGCCAGTGTTATTACATGCAATTAGAACTTGTGGTGAAAAAGTTATTCCGTGGATCGCAAAACATCTCCCAAAAATGTGAGTTAATAAAAACACCAATAACGTCAGTGCATGAGACCTCAGTACCCTGTTCTGGAGTGATAATGTGAACCTATTATCATGATCGGTTATCACAATTATTATTAGTGTCAACAACTGTAAGTGAAGTAGAAGATAACTTGGAACATTAATTGTTAGTGAAAACCATCGACTGTTCAACACTGTACAGGTTGCACATTCATGAACACTTCCCAGTATTAAGATATACAGTACCGATTTCGCTAATCTTCAATGGTGATGCGAGGGTGAAATGCTGAATGCTAGCCAGTGCGATTACAAACTAGGAGCTTACACAAGGCCAACGCATCAGGTGGCTGTCTTAGTTGAACAGGCGAGCATTGTCTCGCACAGATGTGCGCATCCTTGATTTCGGACGCAAATACAAGCTCTAATATGAACTGCATTTGCGCATGTGATGTACATGATACAGACTGTGTATAAATCAATCTCACAATGCTAGGACAGGCAATGTGTGGCTAGCATGTGCTAAATGCTAGCCTCAACATGCTAGCATTTTGGTGAAGATTTGCGAAATCGGTACTGTAATTTTCAACAAATACTTCTGGATTTATAATGTGCTCATTGTTATATAATATTAATATTACATTCTCAAAATATGATGAATCATTATGGTAACCATGGTGACCATTACACTAGCTAAGATGGAATACAACATAAATTTCCCAAATTTTAATTGTAAATTTGCCGTTTATTGTTATTACTCACCTCTAAACTACTACATGCTCCTTTTCGATCCTTTGGATCGTTCTGGATAGAAATTCGCGTACTGAAAGCAAGGCACGATCGTCTGCCTGCATGACTCGAGCGCTCCTTTTGCCGCCAAAACCGCCGCGCATATGCGCGCGCAGCTGCGCAGAAGCTTCACTTTTCTGTCCAAAAACGACAAAAGGAAGCCCCTAGCACACAACTGGCGGGGATGGATGGGAGGGCCTTTACTGTAGTAGTTTAGAGGTGAGTAATAACAATAAACGGCAAATTTACAATTAAAATTTGGGAAGTTTATTTTATACATCACCAATCTAAACTACTACATGCTCCTTAGAATCAAAGGATAGGCGGTGGAGCAGTAGTGCTAGAGAGTCATGAAAACAGACGATAGTCTTGATTTCAAGCGAATCGCTAAAATGCTACATTTTCGATATATCTTTAGTAATATAATAAAGATACTCACCTAGCGGTGCGATCGCTTGCCTCCGACATGCACAAATTTCTTCTTCACCCATCGGTGGAAAACGGAACTCTACTTGAGACCGTAACATAAAGAACTCAAACACAAACACAAAGTGTTGCTTATATACACGTGCACGTTAAAACCAAGACTTTTCTGTCCAGCTGGTTCAAACAATAGCCTGCGCTACGACCAGCAGACCCAGTCTAAATCTGGACGACTGGTCCTGAAGTTCGGCAGCATTGGACAGATAGAACCCGATGAATGTCGTAGAATTAGTCCACATTCCGGCCCTCACGATATATTCCATCGGAATAGTCGACCTGGCCGCCAAAAACATCGAGATGTGTCGGATTTGGTGGGACGATATTTTGTAAGTGACTCGATCGTCAGCACCTGACTCCGCATAGACAGTCCTCACTACAACCTTCACCCATCGGGATAGTGTAGCTGTGGAGATATCCGTAGCCCTATTAGGCTGATAGGAAATAAATAATCGCTTGCGATCTTTCCTGATCGATCTAGTACGATCGATGTAGATTTTCAGCGCTCTTACCGGGCACAACAGGAGGATCTCCTGTTCTTTCTCGCGAGATGTACGGACACCTGCTGAGAAAATCCTGCCTCCTGGAAGGATCGCTCGATAGCCTCCACACGTGTAATTTGAGCACTTGGACGGAATCGTGAAATATATCCCGCCCCGGTTGCTTCAGCAACCTGTCCTCGATCGGGAGAACCCGTGGCACATCGATCAGGACGGACAGTAGCAGCGGGAACCACGCCTGCATCGGCCAGCATGGCGCCACCAACAGAATCTCGCACTGAGACCTGGCTACTTTGTGCAGCACTTCCGTTAGGAACCGGGTTGGCGGGTACGCATACCCGAACATCCCGTCCCACGACTGAGACATCGCGTCCACAGCCAGTGCCTCGCTCTCTGACAGAGGTGAGAAGTAGACCGGGAGCTTGTGATTCCGAGAGGTTGCGAACAGGTCTATGTTCGGTGTCCCGAACGCCTGACAAATGCGACGAAACACCCCCGGATGTAAACTCCACTCCGTGCCTATGATCTTGTCCGGTCTCGACAGAGCGTCCGTAGGACATTCCTGCGACCCGGTAGGTGCCTTGCCCTGATGAACAGACGGGACTTGAAGGCAAACTTGACCAGACACTCGGCCTCCAAACAAAGCTGACTCGACCGAGTTCCACCTTGCTTGTTTACGTGCGCCACTACTGTGCTGTTGTCTGTGAAGACCAGCCATTTCGTCCCTGGGGGACTCTGAGGCCCCCAGATCTCGAACGCACGTCTCACCGCTCGCAGCTCTAGGACATTGATGTGCAACGCCCTCTCGCTCGTGTTCCACACAGCAGAGAGTTCGTGCTCGTCCATATGAGCTCCCCAAGCCAATTCTGACGCATAGGTGAAGAAGGTCCGATCGGGCAGATACTCCGCCAGTGGCATCCCTCGGAAAAGATTCCGATGGTCCCGCCACCAATGCATTGCTTCCCGAGCACGATCGTCCACCGATACGACTTGGTCTAGTCGATCGGTGAGGATCCGCCATTGCAACGCTAGACACCATTGAATGAGTCTGAGGAAGCACCTGCCGAACGGCACCTGTTTCTCCATCGACGCCAACAGACCGATGATGGACAGAAACTGTCGAGCTGTGATCGACGACTGCGTTAGCGCGACATCCATCGCCGCAATCGCCTTGAGAACTCTCTTCCGCGGAGGAAGAGCTACTCCTCGATCTAGATCGTAATCTACCCCGACATACTCGAATCTCTGCGTCGGGGACAGATGAGACTTTGCCCAATTGGGGATCCAGCCAAGGCTGGTCACCAATCTGAGAACGAACCCGGATTGCTCTATAGACGGGGAGACGGGGAGTCGGCTATGATTAACCAATCGTCGATGTAATGGTGGAATTGAATTCCAACGGATCGAAACCTGGCTGCCATCGCCCTTACAATACGGGTGAACACGTAAGGGGCGGTGGCTACTCCAAAAGGAAGTACCCTGAACTGATACACCGAGCCCTCGAAGGCGAACTTGAGGTATCGCCGATCGGCTGGGTGTATGGGCACATGTAAGTACGCGTCCTTGACGTCGATACTGACTGCCCACTTCCCCTTGGACAGAGCTTTATGAACGGAAAGCGCCGACTCCATCTTGAACCTGGGTATGATCAGGAATTTGTTGAGGTTTGACAGATCGAAAACGGGACGCCACCCGCCTGTCTTTTTCGGCACTAGGAAGATGAGAGAATAGAATCCTCTCTCGTCCTTGACCACCTCGATCGCATGTTTCTCTAGCAACTGCTGCACCTCGTGCTGCAGAAGCTGAAACTTTTCCCGATCACCGGGCACAGGGAAGAACCATGCTTTGGGTCTGATCGGTGGTTTTCCAGCCTCCCATCTGAAGGTGAGACCGAACTTCACCCATGCCACGACTGAATTGTCTGACGACGCCAGATCGCTCCAGTTCTGGACGAACTGAGCCAGGCGCCCCCCGACTGGACCAGGTTGTGGAAGATCGAATTCCGACAGAACTGAACCTTCCACAGAGCCTACGCTTTCCTGCAACGAGTCACTTCTTAGCAGAAGATTTCCCTTTGCCCTTAAAGCATCCACCCCCTTTGCCTCCACGCTTGCCATCCCCCTGAGGAGGGGGAGGCTGCGCCCCCCGAAAGGGCGGCTGCGCAGAAGCGGGTGCATGTGGTGCCTGAGGTTGGGCAGGCTTCTGACCCTTGGTCTTCTTGCCTGTCCCAGACCCCGCCGACTTCCCAAGCAAAGCCTTGGCCATAGCCTCATCCCGGAGATGTTCCCGCATGATGGAAATATCCGATCGAGAGAGGTTGGCATAGGTATAGCCCGAGAAAAGCGGCCTCCCACGTAGCTCAGCGACGTCCGTAGCGGACACGTCAAGCAGATGGAGATCGGCATCACGCATGGTGAGATCCAATTGTGCGTCACGCTCAGCAGCATGCACGACTCCGGCCAAGACGCCGAGTGCTGCATGAATGTTGGCGCGACTCCCCTCCTCCAGATCCGCCTCGTCCACAAACTCCTGAACCAAAGTGGTCAGGTGATTTGTCAACGAGAGCTGCCCCATCAATTGATGAGACAGCGTCTGCCAGTGAGAAAGGCGAGCCTTTTTCACATAAGCTGACCAGACCGTACCCTGCTTCCGGGAAAGCAGGTGAAGGTTAGGGTCTTCGACCGGGACGGAAGTCTGATGTCCACCCTCGGACTCTATAGTCCGGTAGGTGTCGATCGACTCAGGTCGAACACGGCTAGTCGGGAATGTCGACTCCGCACGAGCCACATCCTTTTTAGCCGTAACTCCCTTGTTGATCTTGTCGAAAGACTTAACCAACGCGGGAGCCACAGGGAGCCGGATCGGCCGACGAACTGGCGCCGACGCGAATCTACCGGTTCCCCGTGAGGGCCCTGGAGCATCGATCGGCAAGTCCATACGCCTTGCCACCGACTCCAAGGCCCACCGGAAGTTAAAACCCCCGGCCTGATCGGAAGTCTCATCCTCTGAGGAGGACGACTCCTGATCAGCTTCCACTCGACCCCCCCGATCGTTGGACCTCACAGGTCCGATCGAAGACCTCGATGACCCCAAGGGTACATCAAAGGACGGGCGAGGGAATGCCTGCTCAGCGACCATGCCCGTCCGGCGACTTACATCCGCGTACACAGGACTTGAGTGGTCCTGAGGAACGACCCCAGCACCACCCGCCCAATCGTGCCCTGATCGAGGACCAGGAGCACGACCGCCACATGAAGACTCCCGATCGCACGAACGATCGAGAGCCTCACCCCCAAACAAGGGGAACTCTTCCCCCTCGAACCTCGAGACCGAGGACCCGAACGAGCCATCCAAGATGCTCCGCCGATCGAAGCCCGAAGCCTGATCATCGCCCACCGAGAGGTCGGACGAAGCCTGAGCCACATCGAAAATCGATGTGGTCTCAGCACCATGGCGCTTAGAGGAAGCATGCTTCCTCTTCTTAGAAGGCCCAGGGGAAGAGACAACGGACCCCTCCACCTCGATCGGCCCCGACTGAGGAACGACGAAGGTGGAGTGCGGTTCCTTGGCTGCTTTCGCCTTGGCAAGAACTGAAACCTTCTTCTTAGAAGGTTTCGACTTCTTGCCAGCAGGGGGAGCAAGCTCTCCCTGCGACGAAGGGGCAGCCGAAGAACCGGCCGGGACTCCCTGTCCAAGCAGGGAAGAGAGACCCGGCAGGAGGGGACCCTGGAGGGACGACAGCGACTGTGCAAAAAAGGATTGCACAGCCGCGTTGACCATGTCCTGAGTTAGCCCCAGGGCCTGGCTAACACCGGACGCAATCTGAGCCGTCACAGGCGGAGTCTCCACCTCCATGGGCGACTGGCGGACTTGCAAAGCCGAAGCTTCCGCAAGCCTCAAAGCATCCTGACGAGCCAACGAGGCTTCAGAATACTTTGCAGTCGCCTGCACGAAGGAAGAGGGACGCCAGAAACGGCACAGATCACACCTCAAATCCTCCATAGATACCGGGCCATGGTCCAAACAGTCGAAACACAAACTGTGTTTCTCCACTCCTCGGAGGGTATTGACCAGACACTTCGGGCATGGACGTTCGTCCATGGCACCGGTACCCAGGGAGGATTGTGAAGTCATGATCACGAAAGGGAACTAACCACACACAGTAACAGGGCGGGCAAAATAAGCAAACCTGAGACTGCGCTGAAAAAGAACCCTAAGAGGACTACGAATATATAAACTACAGTATATGACAATAAATATACAGTAGAAAATTAACGTAGAACTATTGATAGATGTAAACAACAAGTACACTATCAAGTACGACGGATGGACGATAATAGGGTGAACTGGCTATACAAATCGCTGACGATCTAGCAAGTAACAAACTATCGACCAATATTTATCCAAATAGACACAAAACGATGTCTATGAACGTGGCAGGTGAAATTCCGTAAGAATATATCACAAAAGCTACGAATTCACCGGGAACCAAAATCCAAAGCTGCCAAGCAAAAATGGCGGTGGACAGAAAAGTAAAGCTTCTGCGCAGCTGCGCGCGCATATGCGCGGCGGTTTTGGCGGCAAAAGGAGCGCTCGAGTCATGCAGGCAGACGATCGTGCCTTGCTTTCAGTACGCGAATTTCTATCCAGAACAATCCAAAGGATCGAAAAGGAGCATGTAGTAGTTTAGATTGGTGATGTATAAAATAAACAACTGTATTACCAAGATTACTGTTAAGACTATTACCCAAGTGTATTATGAAATATCTGGCCATCAAACATACAAGTAACCACAAACCAGAATTAGTGAACACCAATAAATACATAAAGTATTATCACACACCAAGTGCTGGATATACCAGTATTGTCGTGCTAAAAACAAAATCTCAGTTATACCCTGAAGCCTGGTTTCGGCTCGACTACCAAGTCTGGACGTGGACTGACTCCCGGTTTTGGTCGCTTAGCAACTGGTGGGGGTTTGTTATTCTGAACATTAGCTGTGGTCTGCTTCAAGAAAATCCAAAGAAAAATCATGAGTTAAGACTTGCTGGTATAACTTGGAAGACAATTTGGTCGAAAGTTGTAAGTCGTGACCTTCAAATGAAGATGAAAATAAATAAATGTCCTGTGTATATTTTGTTTATGGTTGAGCATATTGTCACCATACATGTAATTGGGATCTTTTGCATCAGGTCAGTTTGTAATCAACAAACTAACTTGTTAACTAGATGCTTCCGGTCGCCTACGACCGCTTGGGTGTATCCCCCGTAGCCCTATCATCCCTGTTGCCCCAAATATATCGCTGATGTACATTGTGAGTGTGAAACCTTTCAAGCTTATTGAAGGTCGAATTCAAGATCACCACTAAAATCACTGCATTCGAATTTCCATTTCGACATGTTCGAAAAAAATAACGAAATTACAGCCAGATAAAAGTTTTCACCTAAAGCTATATTTCAACTCAGAATATTTGACAAATTTGATTCGCAACTAAGTTGCGAGATGACTAAATTGGAGCCAGATCAAACTTTTCACTGTAAGTTATATTTCAACTCATACTATGTGCCAAACAACTCATACTATGTTCCAAGTTGAAATTCAAAGTAAAAGTTGACCAAAACTACATTTCAAGATGACGAAATTGGAGCCAGATCAACTTTTCTCCATAATTTAAATTTTAATTCATAATATGTGCCAAACTTGGTTTCAAGCTGAAATTCAGGTAAAAGTTTACCAAAACTGCATTTCAAGATGACGAAATTGGAGCCAGATCGATCTTTTCACCATAAATTATATTTTAATTCATAATATGTGCCAAACTTGGTTCCAAGTTGAAATTCGAGGTAAAAATTGACTTTACTGGTAAAAATAATGTTAACTTATCCGGTTACACCCATGAAATCTCTACTGGACAAAACTTTTAAATTGTTGAGTTCAATAATAAATGTTTCTTGTCTTAACTATTTTTCTTGAGGTCAATAATAGACTTAACTAGTAAAAATGATGTTAACTTATTCGGCTAAAGCCATGAAATCTCTACTGCACAGAAGCTTTACCTTGTTGAGCCCAATAATCAATGTTTCTTCTCTTAACTATTTTTATTGTGGCCAATAATAGACTTAACTAGTAAAAATAATGTTAACTTATTCGGTTATACCTGTGAAGTCTCTACTAGACAAAACCTTTACCTTGTTGAGCTCAATAATAAATGTTTCTCGTCTTAACTATTTTTATTGTGGTCAATAATAGACTTAACTAGTAAAACCAGTGTTAACTTATTCAGTAATATTGTTCTTTTTTCACCAAAAACATCAGTTCTGTATTCTGAACAAGAATCCAGTGCAATTTGCTTTCATAGTACAGGTTATTGGAGTGATCACACATGTCAAAGTAGGTATTTTAATTGTCGTAATAAGTTAACCTCTCAAACTTATTAATATTTATTCGATCATTCTGAAAAACAATAGGTTTCGTCTGATGGTCTTTCTCATTGAGCCTGTGCAATTTCATCATCATTCATTGAAAACTCCCACCCGTAGTGCGTTCACAACCCATGTGTGTTAAACAGGCTAATTTGAGCACAAAATGTTACGCCAATCGGCTCTTTTGGTTGCTATGGCAACCAAAATCGATAGGTGTCCAGATCTCACCATATGACATGTCCATATAAAATATTATCAAAATCAGTTCATATTTGCAACCTGCAGCGCGTTCACAAGAAAGTGTCTGCGGACGCGGACGCGGACGCGGCGGCGGCGGCGGCGCGACGATCGTAAATCCATAGTATCCGCCGAACTTTGTTCGGGGGATACAATTATACACAAGACAAACATGCATTATATTTCATACAACATGTAGTCCTACATTTTTATTATGATCTACGGATGACTACAAAATTCCATAAAGCCATTTCCTAAAAGCCATTCTGCTATTTAATGAATAAATTTTGCTTCAACGTTGTACATGAGCCCTTGCCGTGTCACACATTCAACAGTAGCCATGGGAACTGATGCTTACCAAATTTTTCAGTCATTAACCAAGCGCATTAAATACAGCCTCTTAACTAATACTATCTACAAGTTTACAATCACTGCCCTAACAGTAAACCACATTCGTAGCTTGTAATTTACATATTTGCAAAATACCTGATCTTCTGGTGGTAGATTTTTTAAACATTGTAAATATTCTTGCTCTATTTTCTGTGCTTGCCGAAGAATTTCTCCGTCTTGATCCTGAGTGAACTAAACGCGGCAGGCAGAGGGAAAGTGGGAACATGCAAATCAGAACACTCAAGTTTGCAAGTGCACGAGGATATATTAAAGCATCGTAAGAAATTGGTACGTTAGATAGAATGAAGCACATATCAGTCTGAGTAATAAAAAAGTGATTGTAAAGTCATGCATATTCATAATATTATGGTATATCATAGATATAGCGATACAACAGGACTGGAATTTTGAGGAGAATCTGATTCCAGCATTATCCTTAAATATATTTCTGAATGTATCCATCATATTTTATTTAGATTCTTGCATAAACTGTAAACATCTTTTTTGTGGTGGATTTAAAAAAATGTGGTGGAACCAAAAAATTAAATCCCGGATTCAAGTTTGTACTGTGCATAGAATATATATATGATGAGGAAATAAAACTGGAAATATTAATGTTCGTAAAACAGTCTTGACGTAAAAGCCACAAAATTGAATCCCCATAAAAAGTATGGGAATTCTGTCCAGTTGTAAGACTCTCCTCAACAGTGAATGACAAGAATGAAACTTAATGGATGAGATAATTAATCACATTTCACATTAAATTTTTTAATATCTAACAGAACAGAATCCTGAAGAGTTTCAGTCGGAAATTCCAGAAAGAAAGTGTGGCGATTCGTTTTACTTTGAGCAATCGAACACCATTTGTAGATTTTAAAATATTTTTGTTCTTTGAACTCAACAATGAAACTGCACAGAACTAGCTACAACCAATCAATGTCCATGCAAGTATTGGGCTAATATTATTACTACATTTAAGCTGTGGAAACACAAGCAATATAGCACACACAAAGAAATGCAAAGATCACTAAGGGAGATAGATGGGAGTCTGGAGCTTGACTTATTACCTCATGCATATTCATACCATATGCTAATTACCTTGTTGTTGACAGCTGGAGGAGGATTCTGAGGAACTTTTAAGTCCTCTTCATCACTGTCCTCATCAGCAAACTGAATGTCATCTTGCATCATAGATAGCCTAAGTTTTGTCTGAATTTTTTTTTAGAATGACGGGGCAGATTGAAGGGGCACAGGTAAAAAAAAATTAAAAGACACTGAAAACTACCACAAAAAATAACGACAGTGTACACCATTTGTAAAGCTCTTGGATATGAAGTATAAATATATGGAGAAATATAAACAAAGCTCTACATGTATTCTCTACATGATAACAGTATTACAAGGAAAAGCCAGATCCTTCAAGCAACTATTGTTATAGACTAGTGCATAATAGACTTTGTCAACTAAATTATTAAGTACTTTTCAACATTTTCAAATAAATACATGTATACTTGACTTGAAAGATTGACAATCATTCACTTGACTTCAAGATTTGATGTATATAGTACAGAAGTATAAAGGCATAGTGACAGATCATGTTTTTGTAAGGTGTACAATAAACAAAACAAAACATAACTTAGAAAACAAAACAGAACAAATGAAGAAACCCCTTTCCACAATTTCATCAAAACTACAATGTACCTGTGGGATGCCAAATTTTGCCTACATTTAAAGACCCTACATCTTGCTATGCGCCTCCTTCCCTGCTACGAAGCCTAACTAACCTTGCGAACCAAGCAGGCAATTTAACCCCACACGACTACTGGAACATTTCTCCATCCAATGCGCCACATAACGTACATTACACCATACATGTACCAGTCACGTGACAGTCATGTGACCACTTACCAATCTCTCCTGCTCTTGTTGAAGCTCAAACTGTTGTTGTTCTCTCAAAGCTTCTTTTTCCTGGGAGAAGGTACAGAAATTTTCTAAATTCAACAGTGATAAATCAATAATTGGGGAGGAAAAGTTGTCCACTAGATCTGTAATTCAGTTACATTTTTCAAAATTCTATATTTACCTAGGCAAGCTCAGTCAGCAAACACTATAAAATGAAACTAAGCAATCTTGTTTGGCTCTATGCATCAATAAACAACAAAGTTCTCTGCTTTAGTAATCCACATTATGATGTATAACTAGGTAATCTTCATTTCATTTGTTCTAGCGGTGAACTGGCAAACCTACACACCTTTTTCAATGCCAGAGCCGCCTCGTCATCCATTCTGTCAATACTGGACAGCGAGTCTTGTCGGCCTTTCAGTGACGACACTGATGTTGTGCGCTGGACCAGCTCGGGATCAAACCCGTCACACGCCATAATCTCCAAGGTATCTCCGACATTCCTGAGTGCCATCACCGCCTCATCGTGCGTGGCTCCTAGCAAACTCGTACCATTCACCTATAACATTATGGTTGCATGTTTTTTAGTTTTTAACAATTTTTTTTTCTACCAGAAATATAACAATAATGAGAGTTTGCTGAGCGGTGTGACGATTGGAATGCCCGACTGTGTCTATTGGACGCCTGAGAGACATTGGCAACTCGAGCATTGGCGAGGGATGCCAGCGCCTGGTTCAAAACAATGTCAGACATCTTGTTCTGATTTTGGATGTTCTGAGATTATTGATTTGTCATTTGGCGAGTCATTTTTCACTAGTTCCACAAGACGCGGGTGTCTAGTGAAAGGGTAGTTCCATTCGAGGTCTGCGACTTGTGTTTTGTTGCTCCAAATATTATTTTACATCATCAGATTTAGTTGTATGAAGATTATACATGTCTTGTTTCGTTAATGAACAGCAAAAATAATTTATAACAATTTAGTTTTTATCCATTTTTCACTTACCTCTAACAATCTATCCCCAACATGTAATCGGTTATCTTTGGCAATAGCACCATGACTTAGTATCTGTCAAGAAAAGTTATATGAGAGATGACAACTTATAATACAGATTACTGGGGTGGGAAGCAATGACAAGAAAACTATAGTTAGCTAGAGTCAGCCACCCACATACTTTAGATATGAAGATTCCCTCGTCGCTCTTGTCGAGGGGGTTGCCGGGGTGACTTCTAGCTCCGCCCCTGATACTGATCCCGAGTTTGTCCCCAGGGGATCGGCGTATCGTCAGCTCCTAGCACAACAGATTTACTGACATGTAAATTGTAATGTAGGTTGATGCATTCCAAAGTCAAGAAAAACACAGCAAAGTGCAAGTCAGCTACAAAATGGCCTTTTCTAGCTCTAAGATACAATGAACATTGTTAACCTTGAGCCCAGGTGGAGGTGGGTCGTGACGTATTTCCAACTCGATCTGGAACGATGGCGAAATGAGGCACATGACGGCCTCCTGATGAGTCGCACGCCGCACGTCCTTCCCATTCACCTGCCATACAAACGGGTCAATAAATCAGTCAACAGGTCAGCGACTGGGTCAAGAGGTGATCATCTGTTCAAAAGATGGTAAAAAAGCTTCTGATTAAGTATCATTTTGAATAGGTATTTTCTCACCGAGAGGATTCGATCCCCAAGTCGTAGGGAGGTTTTAGCAGCAGCACCGTCAGGCACAATCTGTTGAAAACAGTATCATATCATATATTTTGAAGATACCTACATGTATCTTCTTAACCGTTTATATAAATGCTCACAATTGGGGATAAACATGAACATTATACCAGGTATCATATAATATCATCATACACATTCAAATACGAAAAAATTTTGATTCAGTAAAAAAGTAAAATTCAGTAAAAGAAGTAAAATTCAGTAAAATTTTTCGCTATTTTAACTTCCAGATATTTGATAAGGGAGACCAAATTTAATGTTATACTGCTAGAATTTGCTGACCTTTGATATGAATATCCCTGGTTCATCCACGCCGAAGGGGTGACTAGTGTGGTCGACACCGCCCACAATACTCAGGCCAAGGGGTCCGCCCGCCTTGACGATACACAACCTCTACAATACAGCGTACCAGTGTCTGTACCGCACACAGACAGTACATCGTTGTATCGATGCATGATCTAATCTTGGGGGCTACATGTATTCTAGGTTTATCAGATATCATGGATATTGTTACGGTGTTTTTAGATGACATGAGGATTATAAAATGGATGTTAAAATATAGTTCTATCTTTCAACTTGTCACATTTTATAATCAGGGCATTTCTGCATGAAAATTGTTTTTGGGAACTGTAAAAATGGTGGGTCACAGAGCGAAACGGGTGTTATTTTGGACTTGTGCTAGACAGACATGTCTAAGGCATATTACGGATGAAGTTCGATCTTGACCTGAAATTTTTTCGCCGAGTAGGCAATTTTCATATAACCTCATAGAACGAAACAGATATTATTTTCTGACTCATGGCCCTAGACAAATATGTCTTAGAGGTACTGAGGATGAACTTTGACCTTGATCTGAGTTGGCATTTTTCATTTCCATCTATATCTCGGAAACCATGCATGATAGAGTGAAATGGACGTTATTTTTGGATTTGTGGTCCTAGACAAACATGTCTAAGGGATATCGCCGTCCCCTAAAGCAAAAATGGCATATATCATTCTTGGTGGTTTTGAGATAATCAGTTTAAAAGGTTTCTTGCCTTTAAATTCCAAGTGAGAGCTTCCAAATTTAGTGATCTATGGCGTACATAACCAAGGAGTGTACCACTGTACTTCACTTACTATCAATGTTCTTATTTATAAGAAAAAGACTAATTAACTAAGATTAGCATGGAATTTATTTTTCACTTGGTCCTTCCAAAGGACCCGTGGGAAATAAATCCCAGTACAATGCAGTATTTGGTGATTACGCCATTTGGCCTAAAATTTCAGACTGGTGGCCCTAGACAAACAAGTTTTTGGGGTACATTGAGTGAACTTTGACCTCAGCCTAAAATGTTTATGCTAAGTCAGCATTCTTTGTTTTTGTTGATATCTCGGAAATGGTGCGTCATAAAGCAGAACGAGGGACCAGGGTATGTCGGTTTAATTTTGACCTCGGATGTTTTCAGTCCTCATGGTTCTAGACAAGTGTCTCTTAGGGATATGCCAGATAGGAATAGAGCTTCTCATGAAATGTCCCCAGGAACCTTCAGGCCTTGACGCCTAGTTTATATCCATTTTGTTTGCAAAAGTTCTGACATCTTCATCAAGTGTTATAAAAAGTATTTTGTTCCCTGTTCACCTATTGCATCTTTGATGGGGACTTCTTACTTTGCAATTAACCTTCGAGCGTTGCACTTTGATTTAATGGTTTTTAAAAATATTGAAATTAGAGTTTAATGTATTACCGTATAGCATGTAGATTGATAATTTGAAGCCAGAATCACACACGATTCGGAGTAATAAATACTGCTCTCTCCTAGGCTACATTACTTGTATTATGCTCATGAGAATACCTTTGAGGTGCCTTGCTAAACCTTGAATGAAGTTTTAATAATCTGGGTATTATAATTTACAAACTATTTTTGTTGCACTAGCATTATATACAGAAATTCTACATGTTATAGCTATTCTAAATTTTACCACATAAATATATGTACATTTACGAATAGAACATTCTCTACCAAAGTTCTTTAACAAGTATAAAGCAAGCAATAAAATTACAAAGCCTATTCCAAGTTCTGCATGGATTATTATAAGGTTGTATATGAGTAAGATATGATTAGATATCTATATATATATGTATAATATATGTTGGTTAAGGAGGATAGGATGATGGTTTGATCATTGTCTCGTATAATTACTAGGTTAATATATGGGAATAATTATACCTGGTATACCCATGCGATGCAAGTTTTGAGTACGGACATTGAAGTCCCAGTCGTTATGTGCAGCCAGTATTGAAAATCTACCGCCAACAATGTGCTGAGAGCAGTGTGTGGAAAATGTATCATACAAAATGAACAATTTGTTGAAATTTGTGGAATACAATTGGTGAGAATACAAAGTAATTACAGAAAGTGTGACAAAAGCAAGAGCTACTTTTGACAAAACACTGTCATGCTGCAGTAGATTTTCAACACAGCTGACGAGCAGACAGTGAAGCCCCATCTACCCAGTAACCATGGTAACATTTAGGCTCATCAGTCTTGGAAATGTGGACTTATCATGTTACCGGTATGTATATTACCACTGATCTGCATGAGATTCGCAGCACAAGTTTCAGCAGTATGTGCAATATTATATTTACAATAGTCCACATCCCCAAGACTCAACCAATACATGTACCCAGCTACAATAGACATGTCCATCGCTTAGCTTTCAATGCATTATCTAGAGACAATAATAAGTGTTTCAGTCAAGCAAGCACATGTAATAGCCATTGATCAAATATACAAAATATCTATACAAGTATATGCAAATACAGTCAGTAAATTTGCATTTGTAGATATATTGAAGTGAAAGTAATTTATTAACAAATCACTAATATCAATTTGCTGTGATTGGCTGTGATGGACATGAATATTCATGGGATATGCAAATCAACCACACGAGCTATGATTGCAATTTTTCCAATTTTATTATAATTCAGAATTATATATATATATATGATGAATATGTATATATATGATAGTAATAATAATCACGCTCCTAAAAACAACTTTTCAGTATACTCCAATCATTCCATAAATACTTAACAAGACTTGCAGAGATGATTTACTTTCTATCCACAAACACCACAGCACCCACGCAATTTGCAGTCCAATAGCTACGCGTGGGTGATTCACTTGTTTTTACACATGAACAGTAAAACAAATTTGCATAAATGCAACTAAAATGCACTAACTTGAGTAATACTAGCCAGTCACTGAGTGACCAGTTAAAAAAGCCTAGTAGTGGTAATAATAGTAGTAGCAATAATACACCTTCAGTGAGCTACCGTGTTAAAATATAAGTGAGTATGTTAGGAGCAACAAGACCGTGACGAATGAATACTTAGGTGGTCGCCATGGAGACGTTAGTGCATGGTGAGGGTGCTAGGGCGGGGTCGGAGAGGGGTGGAGGGAGTCACTCATGCATGAAGTACCTCGACGGGAGGAGACTGCGACTCTTGTTTGACGAGTCGTGACGGAGACTTGACCGGGGATGACGACTTGGAGGAAACATCGTCCTTATGAATGGAATTGTGAGGCATGTGGACAGGTTTAACAGTGGAGCCGACAGGCGTCGGGGAGACCCCAGAGGTTGCGGCCGGCTGGATGCTAGAACTGCCACTGGACGAAGTCCGTTGCTGCCGTGCGAGTGCGTTAAATTGGTCTACGAGGTTGTTATTGGTCGCCCCTGGCGACGTCTGTGGGGCATTGTTGTTCTGGAAAAAAGTAGTCCGTGCTGCTTGCGAGTTCACTGTTGATGAACCCCCAAGGCCCTGCGATGAGGACACACTACTAGTCACAACAGTAACACTGGACTGACTTATCACCGGCTTAGACGCCACGGGAGGCGGGGCCTTTTTGACCGGTGAGTATGACGATGGTGATGACACATATGAAGGCTGTGTGAATTGTGGAGAAATGTCTTTTTTCTGAGTCTTTGGTTGCGTGGCGGATGACGGGTTGGGAGCAGCTCCCCCCTTAGACGCCGACAGACTCTGGAGAAGAGGTCCACGCAGGACGGGTCCGGAAAGAACGGGACCCGACTGGATCTTGACTGCCGGCTCAGGGACCTCGACGATTGGTGCAACGTTCTCGTCGATACTGAGGGGCTTGGCTTTGGGCACCTCGAGGACGCTCTTTCGCTGAAAGACGGGCTGCTTGTCCTTGTCGACGAGCTGCTCCCGGTACACGACGAGCGTGATCTCATTGCCCGAAGACGTCAGGAGACCGACCGCGGCGTCGTGACGAGCGTCCGTCATGTCCACACCGTTAATCTGAGAGTGCGAGTAGAGCAAAGTCTTGTCAACAAAAGATATATAACTTTCTTAATATACTGACAAATCGACAGAAAGCAGAAATCAAGAGTTTTGCGTTGGATAACCACCACATAGCACTATATTAAATTTCTAATAGTTGGATAGACTAAACTTTCATGGATTTTCATTGATTATAACAAATTTCCTTTTTGCGAAAATGCAGTTGCTACATATATTTACACTATAATAAGCTGACTAGAACACACACTATATCATGACTGTGACACAGATCTTACCGATATGATGCGGTCTCCGACCTCAAGCTTGCCGTCACGGTCCGCTGAGCCTCCCTCAGTTACTCGCGATATGTAGATGGACTGTAAGCAAGCATGGCTTCATAATTAGTATGCAATGTTAGGCTGCAATGATTGACTGAACACATAGGGGAATACAACACCCAAGTGTACACACACTGACAACACACTGGGTTTTTTAAATATTGTACTTCTAGATTTATAATTTCTCACATCAGCACATTCTTAAAGTTTTACATGTACACTTGTGATAACATTGAGCAGATTTTCACCATTATCAATAGAGCTAACATGCATACAGTGATTTACTAGTAAACAATGGACCAAAGTGAAATGCTAACAAATTATAGCCATTATATTTTGCAAGTAAAAATTTGTCTTGGAACCAGCTTACACATGCATCAACATGTAGGAAATTTCTTAAGTTTGTGCTAATGCAAAATTCCTATAAAGATCACGACTGTGTTTTACATGCTGAGTGTTTGCATTGTCTCAAGAAGAATGTTCTCTTAAATTGGGTATGTCCTTAATAACAATCAGACTGACTAGAAAAGAAGGAAATTATAAAATATTCTTGCACGGACACCAATTACATTCAAGTTCATGAAACCAAATCATGACAGCAAAATGTTATAAAGATGAAGAAACAAAGAATCCTAAACAAGGAACGAAAATAACATTTGAAAAAAGTGCCTTGCTCTTGAAAAACTTACTGACCTCAAGAAAGGCATATTTCTGAACCAAGCATAAATGTAAAGAAACAGGAAAAGATTATTCATTGGTGAAACTAAGTAGTGATTTCTCTAAGGAAGGAAATATTTACAATTTTGAGAGGTGATTTAATTTCTGGAAGCACATCAAAAAGGAGCATAAGATTAGTTTGTATGTGTCATCATCTATGAATAAAAGGTTATTCAGTCTATGAGAAAAAAATGCCACAAAAATCAAAGTGAGTTCACAGAGGTTTATCACCGTTGAATTTATGTAAATAACTCAGGATTCCTTTTGACTGAAAGCAAATGATCTTTGAATAGATTCAAGTAAAACCAGTACTCGCTATGTCAAAACTAACTATTCTACTTCAGAACTGGAAAGTATGAGAAAGTACCTCATCATTTCCTTTGAAAGGAATCGAGTCCCGACCGCCGGCGATGCTGAATCCAAGGCCATTGTGGTCTCGACGTAAAACCGTAGCAATAGTCTGTGAGAAAGAGATTGTGCCACAATTATCTCCAAGAAAAGTAAATCACTGGCATATTTGAAGCAAAGGAATTTGGATGAAAGAATGGAAACATATGAATTCATGTAAATTACACGCAATTGACTGAGTTGCTGAATTGTAATGTCCATGTTGCATTACTTTTATAATATTCCACCAATCATGATGATGATCAAGGTTCTATAAAGTAAGTCATCATTGAGAACCCTGTTTCAATCTTCACCTCTCCTTGGATCTCCATCTCATCACCGACGTTATTCTCTGCAGGGTGTGTATCATTCTCAACCTGGTTGCTAGGCAATATAGAAGCTTCCCTAGCAACCACCATGGTGATGTCATTACCAGCATCCTTGAGGATGGTGACAGCACGGTGATGATCAGCATTCACCAATGAGTTACCGTTAACCTGAAGTGGTGAAACCGAACTTTTATTTACGGAAATCAATCAGAGTTACAAAAATACTGAATTCTTTTTTGGAAAACACAGATATACAGCTTACTAAATCAAATGAGTGATTGTAAAAATTAACTATCAATTCACTGTAACAAGGCACAACTTATGAGGATATCGATGACAATCAACTGTAACAATTTTCGAGCGGAATTTACCGAAAGAAGTTTGTCGCCGGTTTTGAGTCCAGCCTTCGCTGAGGGACCGGTCTCAGTGACGCGTGAGACAAACACGCCATCATCATCGGGTTTGTACGGCGTTGAGCCGCGACCTCCCGCAATACTGATCCCGAGGCCCGTCCCTGGCTGACGAAGGATGTGTATCACGGCCTCCTCCTGGGCGGTATCCATGGTAATCTGTCCTGGGTACCCTGCATCACCCCCAGCATTGACGGCATCCATCTGGGGCGAGAATTAGAAATAAAAATTTCGAAATAACTACTTAGAAAAGTCAAAATTTTGTTTTCACCAAAGAGCTGACATTCCGTTTAGCATTTTCAGCCTACGCAGTCATGCCCTGACCTGTCCAACAGGCGACCCTCCTCCTGGTCCGTCGCCCTTTGGCCCGCCGACCTTCGCTAAGATCTCGCGCACTGTTTCTTCTGCGCTATCCTTGGAGCCGCTCACATTGATGCGTTTATTCTTGAGGTGGTGGGGCGTGTCACGACGGCGGAGTTTGGTCTCCTTCTCTGGACTGTCAGGAACATCGTGAGCGAAACCTACGCGTCGTTCTCGGTAGTCATCTATAGACTCCTACAGGGGAACAGAAGAAAAGACATTAAACTTTTTGACCTGCATTATCCATACAATAGCATATTTGCCACGACAACATGATCAACAAAACTGTCCGATTCCGCTAAAGAATACAGTTTTTCTTCCAAGTATTCATACACTCATATTATGTTATCAACTGATGACTACATTTATCCTGATATTTGTGAATTGTGTCAAAATATTTATAAAGGTCATATCTGCTCACATCCTCCTCCTCTTCTCCCTCCTCTACATCCTCTTCTGTGCCCTCAAGTGACGCCTGCTCTTCGGCCCGGTCGATCGGCTCCTCGGAGGCCACCGTCTCCGTGGGCTCCATGATCATCACCCCCGTCGTCACCCTGGTTGTCGTGGTAATGGTTTCCCGAGGGGCAGGCTCTGGGCTCGTCGAAATCGGAGGAACCGCAAATGTTGTGCCTGTTAATCAGTGTGAACAATCAGTTCATATGCGCAAACTTACATTTGTACACATTTCATCACATTATTATCTCATGAAAAACGAGTATTGCAGTGTTAATATTATCATCCTTTTTATTGTACGGCTCATCCAGTTTAAGGGTTTTATAGTTAATCAATACTGTTTACAGTTCTTTTATACCTTCACAGAACAATATAGTGACATTTTCACACTATAACATTCAGTTTCTTTATGAATTTATCAGTGTACACACTTTTTGTGGCGGCGGCGTAACTCGGTGGCTGTTCCTCGTGTCTCGGCGAGCCTTGGACCGGTGACGTTCTGTCGTTGGTTGTCGCCGCCGTAGAGAGCTGTGTAGGTGGTGAGGTTGCTATGGTTACCGTACGAGGCGCAGGAGTTGGTGCTGGCTCCGTGAAGTTAACATCTCGAGAAGGCACAAAAGTGGTATCCTGTAACCGAATAAACATACCAAAACTAGACGCTTCCGGTCGCCTACGACCGCTTGGGTGTATCCCCCGTAGCCCTATCATCCCTGTTGCCCCAAATATATCGCTGATGTACATTGTGAGTGTGAAACCTTTCAGACTTATTGAAGGTCGAATTCAAGATCACCACTAAAATCACTGCATTCGAATTTCCATTTCGACATGTTCGAAAAAAATAACGAAATTACAGCCAGATAAAAGTTTTCACCTACATGTAAAGCTATATTTCAACTCAGAATATTTGACAAACTTGGTTCGCAACTAAGTTGCGAGATGACTAAATTGGAGCCAGATCGAACTTTTCACTGTAAGTTATATTTCAACTCATACTATGTGCCAAACTACTCATACTATGTTCCAAGTT
Source organism: Terebella lapidaria (assembly GCA_949152475.1). Lineage (NCBI taxonomy): Eukaryota > Metazoa > Annelida > Polychaeta > Terebellida > Terebellidae > Terebella > Terebella lapidaria. The sequence continues at coordinate 23,001,616 of OX424569.1, forward strand.
GAAATTCAAAGTAAAAGTTGACCAAAACTACATTTCAAGATGACGAAATTGGAGCCAGATCAACTTTTCACCATAATTTAAATTTTAATTCATAATATGTGCCAAACTTGGTTTCAAGCTGAAATTCAAGTAAAAGTTTACCAAAACTGCATTTCAAGATGACGAAATTGGAGCCAGATCGATCTTTTCACCATAAATTATATTTTAATTCATAATATGTGCCAAACTTGGTTCCAAGTTGAAATTCGAAGTAAAAATTGACTTTACTGGTAAAAATAATGTTAACTTATCCGGTTACACCCATGAAATCTCTACTGGACAAAACTTTTAAATTGTTGAGTTCAATAATAAATGTTTCTTGTCTTAACTATTTTTCTTGAGGTCAATAATAGACTTAACTAGTAAAACTGATGTTAACTTATTCGGCTACAGCCATGAAATCTCTACTGCACAGAAGCTTTACCTTGTTGAGCCCAATAATAAATGTTTCTTGTCTTAACTATTTTTATTGTGGCCAATAATAGACTTAACTAGTAAAAATAATGTTAACTTATTCGGTTACACCTGTGAAGTCTCTACTGGACAAAACCTTTACCTTGTTGAGCTCAATAATAAATGTTTCTCGTCTTAACTATTTTTATTGTGGTCAATAATAGACTTAACTAGTAAAACCAATGTTAACTTATTCAGTAATATTGTTCTTTTTTCACCAAAAACATCAGTTCTGTATTCTGAACAAGAATCCAGTGCAATTTGCTTTCATAGTACAGGTTATTGGAGTGATCACACATGTCAAAGTAGGTATTTTAATTGTCGTAATAAGTTAACCTCTCCAACTTATTAATATTTATTCGATCATTCTGAAAAACAATAGGTTTCGTGTGATGGTCTTTCTCATTGAGCCTGTGCGATTTCATCATCATTCATTGAAAACTCCCACCCATAGAGCGTTCACAACCCATGTGTGTTAAACAGGCTAATTTGAGCACAAAATGTTACGCCAATCAGCTATTTTGGTTGCTATGGCAACCAAAATCGATAGGTGTCCAGATCTCACCATAACACATGTCCTTATAAAATATTATCAAAATCGGTTCATATTTGCAACCTGCAGCGCGTTCACAAGAAAGTGTCTGCGGACGCGGCGGCGGCGCGACGATCGTAAATCCATAGTATCCGCCGAACTTTGTTCGGGGGATACAATGAAATACTGATGATTTTTTGGTATTTTAATTGTAAATTGTATTTGTGAAAATCATTCGAAAGTAGATGTATATACCAATCTTTTTCATATGATACAAATGAAATTTGCTACTTGAAAGAAAGAATTGGAGAGAAAACAACATATTCATTTGGGTATAAAAGCACATTTCAATAGTCATTCAAGACTGTGTGGCCAACATTCTCAACACTTTCATTTTGTATATGAAAATCTTCCTGTCAGAATACAATTTCTGTTGCTATGGTTACCTCTTTGGTGTGCTGAGGGTTATGGGGAATGACAGATCCATCGACCTCTTTGCCCTTGGGCGTGAACATCTTCTGGTGGCGAGCGCGAAGCTCCTTCGGGTGGGGCGTGTTCTGTCGCACAAAGTGACTCTGAGGGCCGAGATGATGACAATTTAGTCACATTATTGTCTTCAGGGGAAACTCTTCCCATATCACATTATGTTTATAATTTTCTATCACAGACTTTTCCGTGAAAATGTGAGAAACAAGATATCTTGTGAATTGCAAATGGAATGTGTTCGAACAAGCAGGCAATACTTTATAGATATCTGGTCTCCACTACAGTTATGGCATAGCTGTATACTCTTTGTATGTAACAATTCTCAATGTAAGAATGTCAATGTCCAATAATACTTTCAGTACTGGACAACTTGATATCACAACGAACTGATTCAAAACATCATTTTGTGTTTTTATTGGCAACAGAAATCCACAATCAGTGCATTTCTAGGATACCATAGCTACCGAGAGCCAGCCAATCAGCACCCACCTCCTCATCGTCAATGGGCTTCTCAGCGACGTGTACCGTGTCCGGGATCTGTTCCTCATCCCCAGCGAAGCGTACGTTTGAGACACGAGACTGCTCCTGGTAGCTGTTGCGAGTATCGTTCCAGCTGAGTCGACTGTCCTGATCCGTGGCGATACTTCCTTTCAGCAGGTTCTCTGGATGAAGGGGGAGGGGGGGCAGGGGGATCATGTACATGTAGTAGTTAGCAGACTATTATGTTCAGAAAGCTAGCGAGAATTCTTCAAGTTGATAAGCTTGTTTTTCTCCTGTCATCAAATTATGTTCCCATGGGTTTCGGTGATTAATATAGCCTGATGGTCATTTTAGTAACACTCATTAGAGTGCACATAATGATTGCACATAATAACATGATATAAAATGTGAACAACACTTTTTTCTCCCATTTTCGTTATCAAACAAGGTGCGATATTCGATATACATCAATGAATGAAGGTGGGCTGTCATGGTTATAGATAGGATTTGTTTCATGACAATCTATTAGATTGTGAATCCCGACCGGCAACTCGCATTGCCAATGATAGGGCCTGGCCCGTGTGATAGTGCCGGGGATAGGCGGAAGTTCTGTAATATACGTTGAACTATGGCGAATCTTACTTTATATTCAAAAGGATTGGGAAAACTACACTATGTCAAATAATGTATTGAGTCTCCCGAAAATAATATATGTGAGAAATACTCAGCGCTAGGGTATCATCCTATACTTAGAATACTTCCCAATACACCCTCACAAACAACTCTACAGACATACCCATGCTCTCGGAGTAGGCTTGTTGTGGAAGCAAGTAGCATGTGAGCACTTCCTCGCCCGTCTTCTCGTCCTGATCGTGCTGGAAGCGTAACATCGGCTGTCCCTGGTTCTCTGACAGCCAGATCGCCTTCAAGTTACACTGTGTGATGGTCACTGGCAGGTACTGTAGTCTAGGAGGTCAAAAAAAATCATCAAATAATCGTATTATTAGCAAGACTTTGTCATTTTTCTTTGTAGTTAAGAATCTATCAACATACTACAAAGTACATACTGATGCATTTAGTTTAGCTGCAATACACAATATAGCCCAGGTAGTATTTATTCTTCAATGATGAATAATATATATATAAAACACTGAAAATTCAGGATTTTGACATGAACGTCTTGTTTAGTTCACCTGTTTCCTGAAATGTCCAAAACGTGCAGATCCACCAAGTTGCCAATTTCCCGTGGGATAAACATCACTTGGTTGTCCCGTAATGAAAACACGCCCAACGACAGACAACTGCCGATCTGAAGAAATGAAAATTTGATATTATTATTGAACATTCTGCATTCAAATAGATCAGTTTAGATTTTAAATGTAAATCTAACTGCATATATAGTTACTGCAATTCAAACTTCTGAGTACTCAAATAACAACAAGTATGACAACAAGTGTTCACCTCACGGGGTAGATCTTGTAATCTATTCCTATCAATATTGAAATTTGTCATCATTGTTAATTTCCCTATAGACGAAGGCAATTCCTAAAAGAAGAGAACAAACATTTCAAACATTCACCAAAAAAATTGAAATTGGATGCTACTAAATTGAATCTAGTTTGACAGTAAGACATTATTGTCCATGGTAAGAAAATGATATTCACCGAAATGAGATTTTCTGTCAGGATGAGTTCTTGTAAACACGAACAGCTGGGAATAAAAACATTCATCCATATTAAATAAATAAAATATGAATCTCACCAAACTGTGCATACAACTTGTTACATGTTGCAACAAGGATATGTTCATATTATTGCATCAGAACTCATCAGTAAATATGCAATTGATAATGTGTGCATTCTGTATGTTATCACATGTACTTACTTTCCTATTTCCCTAGGCAGCGCAGTCAAATTGTTCACATCTGCCTTCAATATTGACAGGTGCCGCAACATTGCTGTTATAAATAGCCAAATTTCATTAACAGCCATGCAAACAAAAGAGACGAACAAATTTTGTACACATAATTTTGGAATTCAATTGTTTGCACAACGTCACCATGACTAATGATTCATGATGAGACTTGAGGAGAATATTAAATATTATGTCAACACAAGGTGACAGACCAATTAAACGTCAATCATCCACTTGGTTCCTAGCACCACAGAGCACCAGACTACTTAGCCCACAATGTGGACTGGTCTCAGGGCTCGGGTCTAGGTATTCGGAGATGTATCAGGATTTGGGAGAGAGTGGTAGGGTGTAGAATGAGCAACGAGGCGTGTAGCAGGGGAGGTGTGACACTCACTGATGCCCTCGGGAAGGACCTCGAGTTGGTTCTGGGAGAGGATCAGGTCAGTCAGATTGTCCAGTCCTGAGATCTCCTCCGGCAAGCGCTCTAGACGGTTCTCTGAGATGTCGATCTGCGTCAGGTTCTTCAGGTTACCTAGCTCCTGCGGTGACAGAACCAATGTCATCTATTGGGGCAGTGTTTGACTGGTACAGACAGAGGTCAGGACAAATGATTTAAATTCAGCCACATTAGACTTGTCCTGTTTATAGCTGATGACCTATCATGGCATTTATAGCCGCGAGACTGCCAAAGGCAGTCCTTCGAGGATGTCATGGTTTGTATGGTTTGATGGGATGGTGCATGGTTTGTATGCTTTGCATGGCAATAATCCATTCAGATATTCCCCAAGTCTGTGTATTTATACCAGTAGTTGATCCAAGAGTGGCACTGACTGATGAAAAGCCCATGAATTTCGTAACACAAATTTTTTTTTTTACAAATCTGTTAATCATGAGGAAAGGGTTGGAAAGCTAATTTGTAAAGCACACAGAGCGAAATCTTTCAATAAATTGGCTACTTCATTCATCAGTAAATCAATGGTGGGCTAGAACAGGGTATAAAGGGCACATTCTTAAGCCATTCCAATTAAGCAGTCACACTCAGAAGACGCCAGCAAAAGGCGGAAGTTCAACCATCCTAATGGCAGAGTTAAATGGAACGAAAATGTCAGTAAGTCGTCACTGATGGACTACTCCATAAGAACTGGCGACACGCTCAATAATAAACAAAACAAAATCTGCTTGCAACCAGACCATAATAAAGGGCATCGGCTCTATCTATGACATGATGACATGATGGTATGATGACTGAGCCAGAGCTGATATCATAATTGGTATGGTGTAAATTAACATACACTATACATGTACTTTACATATCATGATAGATATAGGTCAGAAGATGACTGTAAACTGGTCACGACTGCAACAAAATCAAATTGGCTGTAATTTTGACTGTGCTAGATTCGCATAGTACTCATGCCTGCAACAATTCCTAATTAATTACCACAAAACAAACTTGCAATTACCGTCTAACTGCTTCTATACAGAAAATGTCCTGTTTGCTTTGTACACATGGAGATTACGACCTTGCCAACACCACAAATAGAGTTTGGAATTCTGGGGCCGGCTCCGCCATAATGTAATGAATTACGGTTTTATGTATACATTGGTAGAGCGGCAAATAAACTAATTTGTCACAGATCTGACAATTTGACGTCACTGGGATACATCAGTTCCCTGGCGATAACTGAATATGAACAGCTTTTCAGCATTCATTGCATGTGTGCAGTCCCATTGGGACTTTTAGACATACATTGCAAATGTAGCAAGTGGAATTGGGATTGCTATATTATGCTGTCTTTCTGTGGTGCTCAAACCACAAATATCCATGAAACAAAACAATATTTTATGTCTCTCACCGACCAAAACTCAGGAGCTGAAAAGTGGGAAACACAAAAGTCAAGCCTATGAATGACGTAAAACAATAGAATTGTGAGGAGACATTTTCATCGAGCCAGTGTTTTTACCCATGTACACACCGCAGCACAAGTCTTTTCCACTGTTAGCAATTAATAGTGCAGTGCTGTGGGGAAGTTTCACACATACAGCAATAAAATACTGGTATTTTGATGTTCAAACTGGCAGAGGACAGACAGTGTTGCCCAAGGGAAGAAAATTAAGCTATGCTCATCAAACACCAATCATGCTGTTAGATACATGTTACATGTACTCATACCAAACAACAGACCATTCACAGTTCATTTAATATATATCCAGCCCACGTATGCACTTCATTACAAATATGAGAATATATTGATGGTCCATTGTTCTTCTATCCAAAGCAAACCTCAGAAGTGGGGTTTCTTTGCACTTACGGGAGACAGAATGTAATTGTATTTGAGGGCGGAGTAGAGTCTTAGAGCAGTGGCGAGACTACACAGAACAGAGGTGAGGGGAAGATTCACCGAGGTGATGAGACTTCCAATGGGATTAAATTGATCACACATCTAACATCAGACGGTAACATCGGCCCAAAGCTCAACGCTATCAACAAAATATTGACCTAGTGTAAAGGAACTTTTAGCACCATAAAGTACCATCTGACTTTAGCAATACTGCTTCTCAGTTTTCTGGAATTATTTTTTTCTTGCAAAAATTTCTGTGATAAGAAGTAGTGCTGTGAAATAAGACCTAAAATGTAGGTTTTATTGTACATGTGCAGTAATGAAAGACCCTAGAAGCAGTTTGCTAGTATCCAGCTCTATCCATATCCAATTCTTGCAAGGGACTTGTATAAAAGCAAATGCACAATTTCCTACTGCCATTAGCAATTAGTATTATGGAGTTAATAATCACTGGTATCACCTCAAACAATTAGCAACAAGCAGCGACAATGACACAAAGCAGGAGCAGTAAATGGTAAGTTTGTTTCCCTACAAAGCATTCTCTCAGAAGGCCATCACGTTTCTGTTGACCGGATACACACCACCTCGCCAGGCTTCACCCACTCTCCCCAGTGATTTATTACCAAGCAGGATAGTTTTCCTGACGATGTGTCAGTCCATATAAAATATGCATGGAACATGCCAACAACGATAGTACAACGAGAAATCGGCCACAGATGAGCACAAATTCGACAGACAGGCATCGTTTTCATTTCGACAGGAAACCCCTCCCCAAGGGAACAATAGCACCAAAATCCCACCTAGATAAACAGAAAGCCCCCACTTTTTGCTGAATTACTGTAAACGAAAATAGCATCAACTCTGAGGAGCAACGAATATTTTTGACCCTTGTTTGCGAAAGAAACACTTCAGTTTTCAGCAGCATTACATGTACCTGGTATGGCAAACTGATAATTGCTTGCATCTTCTTTGTGGCTAAACATGACGACATTATATTACTAGTTTTTCATTTTTGTTCTTTCAGAAATGCTTAGGACTCGAATAAAATCTTCACCATAGGCTCTACATTTGAACTGAAAATGCATTACAAAATGACAAAACTTATAGATTTCAGAATTAGATGGGTACTTTTCTGGCAGATTCATGTCAGACTGGTTGCCATGGATACCTACAGGTGGCAGCTCTGTCAACTCGTTGCAGTCCAGCCACAATTCTTCCAAACTCGGCAGTGATCCAATCGTCTCCGGCTGTGAGAGATAAGTGGTACAATAACATATGTACATCATGTCATTGAACATCGTAATTACATGTAGATAAATATGTAAGTACATGTAGTCATGAAACATGAAGGTTCAAATTAATAAACATTTCTTTCTTGTCAATATTTTGTGATCAATCGTTTTGGCATTCTAGCAAAATTGCCTGCAGTCTTTGTTTGTCTGCAGTCTTTCAATAATTTCAAGATTTATCACATGATAAACTTCATAAAAATTGCCTATAATTGCTCTTGGCAAAGGAATTCAAATTGCAATGTTTGCTCAAACATGTTTTGGCATCAGTCTTTATTGCTTGCCACATAAACATAAATCCTCCAAATATATTCCTTAGATTATCGTTCTATTGGCCCTACATGAAAACTCCTTCCAAAACACCCGACAGAAAATCTCTTCTTCTCCTTCTGTAAAAATGTCCTGATTTTTGCCACTCAGTGATCAATATACCAAGTCAACCCTGTAAAGACCTGACATCAAAATCTCATCCCTTTCGACTTTGTCTCAAAGCAGAATTTATCTACTAAAACTGCAGGAATTCCTGATGAATATCTGCCAGAGTTGAAGTGTTGCTGGGATAAAACGATAGGATGTAAAATCCCTTCGCAGGGAAGCCTTTAGCCCCGAGAAAACTTGGGGTTCTAGAAACAGGCCAGAACATTTTCGGCTTGCTGAGATGTCAGGACCTTTGACTTATTGGCCATTAACTTTCCCAGCAAATCTTAAGGCAAGTGAATCCAAAGTTCTGTTGTTCCCTGGTTGCTCGCAAAGCTACAAAATGATGATCCTTCAGAAAATTGGTTTCAATCCACCATCTATTCTTCGATATACATGTACTAGTGAATGCACTAGTATATTGTACATGGACTGTATAGGTAACTGAGATAAAGTCAACAGCTCAAAATTATACTAATCTGGATAGAATATTAGTCATATTTAAATAATTTCAGTAATGCCTACTATTTTAAGTTGTGATCATTTAAAAACCAACCATTGAACCATACTAATGTATGCAGGTTACATACATGTACGATTTTGTTCATAAACTATTTTCAGACCACACTATGATCATGTCATGAACACTGATGTTTGTTACAATATTGTTCAGCCGTTGTGATTAAAACCCAGAAGATCGACATTCAACTTCTCTGCTTCACTGCCCAGCAAAATTGTTCTGAGTGCACTAACAATATGTACATTGTATCAGGCTGCTGCCATATGTTACAATATGTTGCCATCAAGTATCATGGCTGCTATGGTGGATCATAGTGAAGGTGTTATACTGGGATATTCACAAATAAGATTATGCACCTGTACTTATACGGGTGTCGAAGCACAGTTATAATGAAGACATTTTTCCCCCCACATTCATCACTTTGAGGTCTTCCAGTGATAGGAAGCCTACTGCTCCTGTGTAAAATTTGACTTTTCCTGGACACTAATTGTCTGGCTCGCTGGAGCAAATTGCACATTTCCACATGCCCAATCAGTCAACTCTCCAACATCACCATGGTAACTGTCAGCCAATCAGACGTAGTTCTATCACCAACGGATAACTTTACTGATGATCATTAGATGCAGATATCCATGTACAGTCGACATAGTACACAAGTATCAATCCTTTTTCATTTTCAATCAATCCTTTTTTTTTTTTGATAAATAGTTAATATCAACCTACTACATATACCAATAGTTACACATGTAAAACATTCGTTTCATCTCAATTATTCAGAATAAAATGACTTTCACCTTCTAAAAAGGTGCTTTTTTCATAAAATTTATGTGAAAAATACTCAAACGTACAAAATTAAATTTAAATCAATACTAAACATACCTGCAACATGTGCACAGAAATTCAAATCGACTGCTAATTACTATGATTTACACAACTGTGTTACTATCATTTTTTCCATCTCTACATTCAATCGTACTGACTAGGTACATGTACACACTGTGTAACCATGGCAATCGTACTGACTAGGTACATGTACATACTGTGTTACCATGGCAATCGTACTGACTAGGTACATGTACACAGTGTTACCACGGCAATCGTACTGACTAGGTACATGTACACACTGTGTTACCATGGCAATCGTACTGACTAGGTACATGTACACACTGTGTTACCATGGCAATCGTACTGACTAGGTACATGTACACACTGTGTTACCATGGCAATCGTACTGACTAGGTACATGTACACACTGTGTTACCATGGCAATCGTACTGACTAGGTACATGTACACACTGTGTTACCATGGCAATCGTACTGACTAGGTACATGTAAACACTGTGTTACCATGGCAATCGTACTGACTAGGTACATGTACACACTGTGTTACCATGGCAATCGTACTGACTAGGTACATGTACACACTGTGTTACCATGGCAATCGTACTGACTAGGTACATGTACACACTGTGTTACCATGGCAATCGTACTGACTAGGTACATGTACACACTGTGTTACCATGGCAATCGTACTGACTAGGTACATGTACACACTGTGTTACCATGGCAATCGTACTGACTAGGTACATGTACACACTGTGTTACCATGGCAATCGTACTGACTTGGTACATGTACCCACTGTGTAACCATGGCAATCTGACTGACTAGGTACATGTACACACTGTGTAACCATGGCAATCGTACTGACTAGGTACATGTACACACTGTGTTACCATGGCAATCGTACTGACTTGGTACATGTACCCACTGTGTAACCATGGCAATCGTACTGACTTGGTACATGTACCCACTGTGTAACCATGGCAATCGTACTGACTAGGTACATGTACACACTGTGTTACCATGGCAACCGTACTGACTAGGTACATGTACACACTGTGTTACCATGGCAATCGTACTGACTAGGTACATGTACACACTGTGTTACCATGGCAATCGTACTGACTAGGTACATGTACACACTGTGTTACCATGGCAATCGTACTGACTAGGTACATGTACACACTGTGTTACCATGGCAATCGTACTGACTAGGTACATGTACACACTGTGTTACCATGGCAATCATACCAGTTCGCTGATCATGTTACTGCCGAGATCCAGATTGCGGAGTTTGACCAGAAACGACAGCGAGGCCGGCAGATACTTGAGCAGGTTCTCTCGCAGCTCCAGGGAGATGAGGTTTGACAGACTGTGGGCGACAAAACGTCTGGTCAGTGATGTATAGATGGAGTGGTCAGTCATCATGTAATGGAACAACTTAATTTGATAGGTAGATATCGGCAAGCTGTAAAGGTGAATATTTTTACTGGCTGGTGAATATTGCATGAAATTCAAAAAACGGTTAGTAAATCAAATTCAATGACCTGGAAAGATAAAATGAAAATGTCATCAATGGCCATATGTCAAACAGGGATGTAATGTGCAATGTACGAAGACGACACGAGATCCCCATCCACATAATTATAATATTACCGCGACTGAAATTTCCCATCGTCAGACTACAGCTTGGATTTTGTGTTGGAATAAAAATTTTGTACAAATTGCTTATTTTTTTCCAATTATATGTATCACAGACAAGGGAAGGACTCATACTCTACAATAGAGGGCACTGACTTCAGAGCCAGACAGACAGACAGTGAGGAAGGCAGAGCCAGTGGTGAATTTAACGTAATCCTTTCGAGTTTTTTAATTCATGCTGTCTGGTTGTGTCACGACCGTCATAATTTCATTCGTAGACTTTTCCCTCTCTTCTCGGTAAACAATCCCCAGCGTAATTTGTTCCCTCACGAGTTCCTCTCTAGTTCGGTTACTTGCTGCGCTATCGATAGACAATCAATATCTATGTTCCGCTGGAAGCCTAGCGTTTGTAATTGTAACCTCCATGACATATCCACTGTGAGACCAGATGTCCTTTAACACATTTAGACGAGGGTTAAAGTAATGGTGTGGACACAACACACTGAGGTCAAATGGTTAAAGGATGGAATTACAAAACGGAAGATTCGGAGATAGATCTGTGAAAGATGATTCCATCATAAATGGAAACCATCCAAGTAATTTGAACCATGGATAGTTATCAATATTCACCTGAACTTCTGTAGGGTCTTATGGGATCAGAAATAATTTACATATAGTTTCATGCTAAGAAATCCGAGTTCAGTACAACTTTGACTGGGTGTGACTATGATACGAACAGACAGACACAGCACAAAAACTGGGGAATTCCTTTTTTTTTCTTACAAAATTCATTGCTGAGAAATATGACTGTCATGAGTGGATGACGGCAGGGGTGTAGTAGCTCAGGATCCTCCATGTCTCAAAACAACTTTTCCCCTGAGTACAAAGTCAGAAGACATGCGCCAATCGTTAGCTCAACTGTGGGATAATCAGATGTTAATTTTCATAGGCAGATGGAAAAGTTGTGGCACTGTGAACTCCAATATTTTAGAGATCTACCAGTTGGAATACATTTCAAAGGCCCTTAGATTTCATTTCCTTGGGAATCCGGCAGAGAAATCAACTCAACAAAATTGACAAAAAATCTGGTCACACATTGATAAGGTTTATTTTTCCAACAAAATCATTAAAAATATAAATGAAAGGTTTACAGGTAGGCCATGAGATACCAGAAAGACTTTGTTGGGTGTGTGCGCAGGAGTGACCTGGTCTCTCAGTACACTCACACAATCACTAGCAGAACAGATCCTCTTCCGGTCAGACGAGGAATCTCCTCTCCCGAATCAGAAGATAACTGGGCCGAGTTTACAAGTACCGTGTCATAACACAGCCTGCTCAAAATCAAAACCAGCGCTTCCTTGTGGAACATCAGTTTGCTCTCAACATCCTACCCTTCACTGTCAATAGATTTCTTCGACTGTAGTGATGAAAACCATTGTCTATGATGTATGCACCTAAAAACTGTACCCAGATGAGGGAAAGATGACCAACAAATGTGATATGTCGCAATGAAGCACATTGCCGATAACTCTCAATATAAGGGATGCTGGTTTTTGATAAGGGAAAAATGACTGCTCCAGAATGTCAGGGAGCATATCGTAATCTAATACAGATTGTAACAAGAAGGGGTTGAGTCGATATCCGGAAAAGGATGAGAATGTCGATACTTGTGCTAACAGTGGGAGAATTTCCGTACACAGGATATGTTCTTCCGCTTGTGATGAAAGCTGAAATGATGTATGTAATAAAGTTTTAACTTACATGCAAATAAAATTTACATCCTTTTTAAGAAGTACATTATTAAACGAAACCCCAAAAACAAATGTATTCAATTACTATACACAAGTGCAGGTGCACCCCCAGGATTTGAAAAACTGGAAGCACAAAGAACCAATGCGATTGTGACAGGATATGTTGGCGTGTGGTCTGGGGGCGGGCCCCAGAAGCTGGCGGTTACTAGGTGCTCTGTGATGGGCTCTCTTCATATATTTGGACCCTGATTATGTCGTCTGAACCATGGGTTTTGTCCACGACATAGTCGGTCAAGCAAAATACTCCATAGTATATGACAACACGGTTCAACAGTGTTACAATTTTTGTACAGATCATATACTAGTAACCGTTGTAAATTATCATTGTAGATAGATTGTTGTAAAGCACTGGTTACAATATTTACCGTAATAAAATAATTTAGCTTTAATGACATTAGAAACCCATAAGAGATGGGTTTCTGATGACATACACCAGAACCTGGGCAATCTTATAAGGAAATTATGTCAGATCCTTTTTTTTTATCGTTTCATTGATCAATTCAACTGATTTTAAATGATTTGATAAAGTGACTAGTGATTATTGGTGTGCCGCAATCTCTTGAGTTATTATCCACTTATTTCATTATTTGATGATAGCACCACAGTTATTCCAGAAAACTTAGCAGTTTTCACCGTCTCATTAATCCAACCAGAAGAGCTCTATAATAAATATATTTACCATAATTTTTTTCTCAAAAATTTACTGGAAGCACGTGCTTCCAGTGCATCTACCTGTGGGCGCGCCTGCACAAGTGATTTTATGCATTATGCTGTGACAAACCACAATTGCTACACCAAAATGTGTAGCATGGACATCCATTTGTTATGGATTTAAGGGACAGGCACGTTGGCCTTATATTCACAAAGCAGATTGATGTCGAGTGAATGACTGAAGGATGTGAGTATTTTTGGTTGGCAAACATTCTAGGACAAGTAAATCATCCCTTGATAGTCGTTAACAGACTCTTGGACACAGGCAAACATGCTCAGCACCGGACAAATGGGCAGCCGAAATATGGGCAAGTTTTACGGGTTGTCAGTATTTATGGTCTCTTGTGGAATGACAACTCACCAGTAATATCTCATTTGTTTAGCAAATCCATTGTTGAGAATTTCAGATGTACATTTACGATAGTTATCTATCGGGCAATACAAATGCGGCAAAATGGCAGCAACTTCCGATGGTAATTCAGTGCAAATTATCAGCACTACAAGTATATACCATCTAAACATGCTAATTATTACCAATCGACCACAACGCACTGTACATGCGTGCAATAGTACGACATCATTGACAGATACAATTGGAGCTGCTATTGAAGTCTACTGAATAACGAATCACTGTCTGCAACATGGGCAATTGGTGTAGTTACTGGTCTGAGCCACTGAGTGGCCAAATTCAGTGATCAAACCCTTCAGATCTGTGTGCTATCAATATCAAACTTACACTTATCATACTTATATGGATGCAAAAATGATCAGCAAAGAATTATGCACATGGAAGAGAATGAGTATGAACTCATATCTCCATCAATATCTTGTTTTTCTTTCAACAGACAGGATTTCATACTCAATCCGGCATGGCAATATTTCATTCTGTGACCCCCCCACCCCACTGTCACTGGCAACAACATTTGTTTACAATCGATTTTTCTTCCAATTACAGAGCAATACTCAGGAGAGGAAGGTCCATGGGACTGACAGGAAGACAACAGCCAAGGTCAACAAAGTGACAACGGAGGCAGAAACCAAACACACATTGTAGGAAAACGGTCCTACGTACAATCCTACTTGTGCGGTGATAAATTTTTTTTGCGGTGATATAATCTGCACATTCCATATTAATTGCAACTTTAGCAAAAACAGATTCGATAAAAATACTACAAAAGATATTTGTTGGTCCAATTAAAGCAACTGCCTTCGGATGTATGCAATATTTTTTTCAAAACTAAATTTCAGTTCAAATCATCTAATACGATATAACCTGTGCACATTGATTTTGACGATTACAGCCCGTCCGAGTCATTTTTCCATCTGTTTTAACACACACTTTATACCAGGTTTGTATACTAGTATAAACAAATGAGATGTATCCATCAAATCCCGAATGTAAACAAATGCCCAAATTGCCTTTAAAGTCCAAATCGTGTACATTTTCCAGATTGTATCTGCATATATAGTGTAGTTATGAGAAAATAATCAGTGATATACCATGGTGTGTGTGGAATTATCAGTCCATTTTGCACTTTTATGCTTTGTTTACATCTGTGTGTGATGGATACAGTTCCTATATTGAGTCATTGACGCGTGAGTCACCTGCTCAAATGAGCAAGATTTCCCCCAAAAGACTGGTTGTAGCCATAAAATTTGATGTGAGTACATCTAATTCAGTTAGTGTCACATGTTTAATATGAATATAGTTTTAAAAAAATATTGCCTGTTTTACCCAGATTTGAACCCAGCTCTACCCAGATTTGAAAACCTAAAGACATTTCCCGGTGCTACAGCACAACATTGTAACCAATCGACATAGAATCATAATTTTTCCTCCCATCTTTCCTGATCGTGCTCTACCTCTCGCCAATATAGAAAGTGACATTCGCCTTCAAGCAACGGCAAAATTTGATTACCAACTTGACATATCCACGCAGAAGCTATCAGTTTGTGTTTACAGCGGTTTGGGACAGGCTGGTTGGGAGGGAGGAGGGGGGGGGGGGGGAGGAGGGGTGATGGCCCGACTGTCAACCAGTTGATATGATCATATCTGTCAACACCCGGTTATGCTGTGGTTAGCGGTAATCGTAGAAAAGTGAACTGAGTGCACTATGTATTGGAAGTGCGACCGGCCAACAGACACAGAAATCACCAGTCCCACACTCGTTGGGAATGTAATCAAGCTACTTGCGAGCAACATGGGGACATGGGCTCAACCAGCAACAGTTATATCTACTCATAGTACTGCACAGACAACTATCAGACAGTCTGAAGGTGGCCCTCCCCCCCTCCATTCCACAGTTTAACCACAGCCCACAGCTTGCTACAGAGGACAGTTTGCATTCCAATAACAACGTGTGGGTGACGGACCAATAGTCGACCACACGACTGGAAGGGCGAGCGATCGTGGCAACAGCTTGTAATATACCTTCACCCGGCTCACTGGAAACAAAAGTCCGCAGGGTGAGGGGTTGTCCTCCCGTGAATATCACAATTTGACTTCTATTGTTAAAACAATGGCTTTACTCTCACATCCCGAATAAGGGTACATGTACGGCAATTAAATTTGCTCTGAAAATGCACCCTGTACGGCCTCATTCCGGTCTGTACGCTTATTAAATTAAGACAAAATGTGCAGCCTATACATTTATTGTGATCCAATACGTTTTTATCACCATCGAGATCGAGAAATGTATTTTTGGGGGTCTTTTTTACGTGGAAAATTAGCAGATTTGCGCGCCAGCCAAACCTATTTTATTTTGTTTTGTGATCACTCACCAGAGGCGCTGGCTGCCGCTTGCATCCCAGCGCCTCTGGCGAGTTGGCGAGAAACAACAAAAAATTAGCCCAAGGGCTAAGAAAGGTTACCGGACAATACATATTTTAGATATTAGTAGTTTGTCCCGTGACCTTGAAAATAAGGTCATTGGTCAATTCGAGGACACAATAATATTCGGCATATGTCATTTCTAGTATGTCCACAACTGATTTTCAAGCTGTAAAGTCAATAATAAGCGAGATATTAGCCATCATGTCCTGAGACCTTGAAAATGAGGTCAAAGGTTGAATTCAAGGTCATAGCAAATTTCAGCTTATATCGTTTCCTATACGTTCATAATTGATTTATAAGCTCTGAAGTCGATAATAAGCGAGCTAATAGCCATTTTGTCCTGTGACCTTGGTGATTAGGTCTAAGGTGGAGTTCAGGGTCATGACAATGTTCAGAATATATCATTTTCTATATGTCCACAATTGATTGCTGAGCTGTAAAGTCGATAAAAAGCGAGATATTAGCCATTTCGTTCTCTGACCTTGAAAATGAGGTCAAAGGTCAAATTCAAGGTCATAGCAATATTCAGCATATATCTTTTCCTATATGTTCATAATTGATTCCTAAGCTGTAAAATTGATAATAAGCGAGATATAAGCAATTTTGTCCTGCGACATGGAAAATGAGGTCAAAGGTCAAGTTCAAGGTCATGACAATGTTCAGAATATATCATTTTCTATATGTTCACAATTGATTGCTAAGCTGTAAAGTCGATAATAAGTGTGATATTAGCCATTTTGTCCTGTGATCCTGAAAATGAGGTCAGAGGTCAAATTCAAGGTCATGATAATATTCAGCATATATCATTTCCTATATGTTCACAATTGATCCCTTAGCTGTAAAATCGATAAGAAGTGTGATATTGGCCATTTTGTCCTGTGACCTTGAAAATGAGGTCAAAGGTCAAAATCAACGTCATCAGAATATTTGGCATATATCGTTTCCTATATGTCCACAATTGATTCCTAAGCTGTAAAGTCGATGATAAGCGAGATATTAGCCATTTTGTGCTCTGACCTTGAAACTGAGGTCGGAGGTCAAATTTGAGGTCACGAGAATATTCAGCATATATCATTTCCTATATGTCCACAATTGATCCCTAAGCTGTAAAATCGATAATAAGTGAGATATTAGCCATTTTGTCCTGTGACCTTGAAAATGAGATCAAAGGTCAAATTCAAGGTTATCAGAATATTCAGCATATACCATTTCCTATATGTCCACAATTGATTCCTAAGCTGTTAAGTCGATAATGAACGAGATATTAGCCATTTTGTGCTCTGACCTTGAAACCGAGGTCAGAGGTCAACTTCAAGGTCACAAGAATATTCGGCATATATCATTTCCTATATGTCCACAATTGATTCCTAGTCTCTAATCTCAATATTAAGTGAGATATCAGGCTTAATGTGTCCCATTATAAAGCATAGGAGAATTTAACATGGGACAGTCCCATTTGGGCCGAGTTTGGGCCCAAATGGCCAACTTCGAGCGATTCAAGCACAACGAAATTTATACATGTCACAGGGGTACATATGAGGAGTGTTATGCATCAATAAGAAGAAAAGTTACTGAACAGATTTTGAGAAAATGACCATCAAAGTCCAAAATGGGCCATTTTTAGATGAAAACGGCCGCTCTGACCTTGATACCGAGGTCAGAGGTCAAATTCAAGGTCACGAGAATATTCAGCATATATCATTTCCTATATGTCTACAATTGATTCTTAGTCTCTAATTTCAATTTTAAGTGAGATATTAGGCTTAATGTGTCCCAATATAAAGCATAGGAGAATTTAACATGGGAAAGTCCCATTTGGGCCGAGTTTGGGCCCAAAATGGCCCACTTCGAGCGATTCAAGGGCAATGAAATTTATACATGTCATAGGGGTACATAGGAGGAGTGTCATGCATCAATAAGAAAAAAAGTTACTGAACAGATTTTGAGAAAACGACCATCAAAGTCCAAAATTGGCCATTTTTCGACGAAAACGGCCGCCATTTTGAAAAAAATGCGAAAATCAAAAAACTAAAAAAAACCTTTCCTGGAAATATTTTTAGGTATTTTTGTGCAAAATTTCAGAAATATTCGCCTGTAAACTTTAATGATAAAAATGTGGACGGACGGACGACGGACGCCGGACGACGGACGACGGACGCAACGCCACGGCAATAGGTTATCGGACCAAAGGTCCGGTAACCTAAAATTAGCCCAAGGGCTAAGAAAGGTTACCGGACAATATACATTTTAGATATTAGCCTTTTGTCCAGTGACCTTGAAAATAAAGTCACTGATAAATTCAAGGCCATGAAATTTTCAACAAATATATCACTTCTAGTATGTCCACAATAAATTCCTAAGCTGTAAAGACGATAATAAGTGAGACATTAGCCATTCTGTGATGTGACCTTGAAAATGAGGTCAAAGGTCAAATTCAAGGTCATGACAATAATCTGCATATATCATTTCCTATATGTTCATAATTGATTCCTAAGCTGTAAAGTCGATAATAAGCGAGATATTAGCTATTTCGTGGTCTGACCTTGAAACTGAGGTCAGAGGTCAAATTCAAGGTCACGAGAATATTCAGCATATATCATTTCCTATATGTCCACAATTGATTTCTAGTGTGTAATCTCAATATTGAGTGAGATATTAGGCATAATGTGTCCCATTATAAAGCATAGGAGAGTTTAACATGGAAAAGTCTCATTTGGGCCGAGTTTGGGCCAAAATGGCCCACTTCCAGCGATTCAAGCGCAACGAAACTTATACACATCACAGGAGTACATATGAGGAGTGTTATTTATTAAAAAGAAACTTGAAAATGAGGCCAAAGGTCAAATTCAAAGTCACAAAAATATTATGGATATATCATTTCCTATATGTCCACGATTGATTCCTAGGCTGTAAAATCGATAATAAGCGAGATATTAGCCATTTTGTGCTATGACCTTGAAAATAAGGTGAAAGGTCAAATTTAAGGTCATCAGAATATTCAGCGTATATCCTTTCCTATATGTCCACATTTGATTCCAAAGCTGTAAAGTCGATAATAAGCGAGATATTAACCATTTTGTCCCGTGACCTTGAAAATGAGGTCAAAGGTCAAATTCAAGGTCACGTGAATATTCAGCATATATCATTTCCTACATGTCCACAATTGATCCCTAAGCTATAAAATCGATAATAAGTGAGATATTAGCCATTTTGTCCTGTGACCTTGAAAATGAGGTCAAAGGTCAAATTCAAGGTCATGACAATAATCTGCATATATCATTTCCTATGTTCATAATTGATTCCTAAGCTGTAAAGTCTATGAGAAGTGAGATATTAGCCATTTTGTCCTGTGACCTTGAAAATGAGGTCGAAGGTCAAATTCAAGGTCATTAGAATATTCGGTATATATCATTTCCTATATCTCCACAATTGATTTCTAAGCTGTAAATTCGATAATAAGCGAGATATTAGCCATTTTGTTCTTTGACCTTGAAACTGAGGTCAGAGGTCAAATTCAAGGTTACGAGAATATTCAGCATATAACATTTCCTATATGTCCACAATTGATTCCTAGTCTCTAATCTCAATATTAAGTGAGATATAAGGCATAATGTGTCCCATTATAAAGCATAGGAAAATTTAACATGGGAAAGTCCCATTTGGGCCAAGTTTGGCCCAAAATGGCCCACTTCGAGCGATTCAAGCGCAACGAAACTTATACACATCACAGAAGTACATATGAGGAGTGTTGTGTATCAAAAAGAAAAAAAGTTACTGAACAGTTTTTGAGAAAATGGCCGCCAAAGTCCAAAATCAGGCATTTTTCATCGAAAACGGCCGCCATTTTGAAAAAAATGCGAAAATCGGAAAACTAAAAAAAACCTTTCCTGGGAATATTTTCAGGTATTTTTTGGCAAAATTTCAGAAAGATTCGACCATAAACTTTAAAGATAAAAATGTGAACGGACGGACGGACGACGGACGCCGGACGGACGACGGACGCAACGCCACGGCAATAGGTTATCGGACCAAAGGTCCGGTAACCTAAAAATAGAAAATCAGGAAATGCAGTCACTGTTTCAACATGGGGTAATGAAACCATTTGAGATAACTTTCTTGTTCTCTATATTGGTACTAGCATACACATATAGTACTAGTACTGTACAAATGGTCTGGATGTTTTTGTACACATTTGGCACCCTATACTCCTATTCCGGTCTATACGTTTCCATACATTTTACAAATTTGGCATCCTATACTCTTATTCCGGCCTGTACTACTATTCGGGATGTAAGAGTAAATGGTAGTTTCTTCATGGTAACTTCTACGAAATTTCATGGACCCATGAAATAGCACACAGTGTCGACAATTGAATTGGTAGCAGGGGTCTGTAAGCGACGGGATCTGACGGCTCGTCAATGCCGCCAATTCCGTCGCTTGCGAGGATCTGTAAGCAACAGGGTCTGATGACGTGTCGATGCCGCCAATTCCGTCGCTTGCAAGGATCTGGAAGCGACGAGGTCTGACGGCTCGACGTTGTCGCCAATTCCGTCGGTTGCGGGGGTCTGTGAGCGACGGGATCTGATGGCTCTATCTCATCGATAGCCTGGTACTGTGGTGTCAACATTGACGGCATGAACATATTTCATGGGAGTTACCATGAAGTAGTAACCCTTTAAAGCCTAACTAGAGTGAAAAAATAACTTTTTTTAGTTTAGTGTGAATATCAAAGACGGAAGTCTGGGGATCATTTCTGTTTTTACAAAATTGAAATATCTCGAATAGTCACTATTTTATGGCGGTTTGTTTATGACATGTCCTATTGACCTTTCGGTGTCATATGCAAATATGCAAATGAGCAATGATGACGTCATATGAGTCACTGAAAGATAATGAGCTCATTGAAACCAGTACTGCATAATATTAAAGAACATGAAAATAATTTTTGTTCCACATAATGACTCCATACAGAAAATATTCAAATTTTTTGTTGGCGTCATGGCAACCAGAGCCGGAATATGGCCCATAGCAACAACGTTGCTATGGAGATTTTGTTGCTAACCACTGATAATTCTACATCATTTGGACCTCAAGTTTTGTTACATTATGATCCTTTGTCAAAATGTTGAAAGAAAGTAGTACCTCCACATGTCCTAACAGTTCAATTGTCCATAGCAACCCACCCAACAACTGGTTGCTATAGGGCGCTAGCTCTGAATGTGTAGCCTTGACAACATGATGGCATAACATAAGACTGACTATGCATTAACACAAAACATATCAGTTTCTATAGGAACCTTTATCTACATCATAACCCTTGCATAAATGAGGTTTAGATAGCTAATTATATGGTACTTGACTCATATGACGTCATGAATATCTAATTATGATAATTAATGAGGTCCTGCAAAATGCTGATAGATTGGAAAAAAGTAATTCACGAAAACAGAAATATCTCCGGTTGTGGTTGAGATTTTCAAGTTCTGTAAAAACCAAAATGATCAGGGAAATCATCTCCAAGGTATAAGAACATAAAAATTATACACTTTAGACTTTAAATGATATGTTGAAGTGAAGTGATGCCTTTGGCTTGATGTGACAAAGCAAACTTAAACTAACACTATGCTGATGTTACACTTTATGACCAGTGTTTCATTGCTGAACGTACTGTAAAACGACTAATTTTGGTGGCTATTAAAATTGGCAGTTTTGAGCCCCACCTCATTTAGCGGAGATTCAATTTGGCGGTTTCAAAACCACATATATTTCTTATCATATATCTAGTTAATTTGGCGGACAATTTAATTTGGTGGTTTTTTCCCCACCACCAATCCACCAAATAAATCGTCCGCCAAAATTAGTCGTTTCACAGTATTCGAAATGAAGTTTATTGCTGGCACTGCGTTACGAAGAATAGAAACTGTTCATAAATACTATAGTAACGCCAAATATTCCACATGTGAGCTTGCCAGGTTTACAATCAACTGGAACTCCACAAGTCTGTGTGTGGCAGAGATGTGGATGGTAGAAATCTTGTCAGCGGCCGAGTTCATCCATTTGCAGTAATTCCTTCAGCATAACAACATAATACCAGCTACGAGGCAGCCTTAGAAGAGCCCCACTTTACTGCTGCCATCCACGCAACTGGCAGGAATGAGCAAGGTCATCGCATCTTCCACATGGCTAAATGTTGTACATGACTACGTAAAGCTGAGGCCATCGGGTGTAGTGTTTCTCTCTGTGGAGGGGTTGGCAATGGGATGATCAGGAATAGATATTGGATTAAAGGGTATTTTCTCTGCCACAGGTGCAATTGGGCTTGAAGCAGTATCAACAGAGTCCTTAATAAGGATGTCGGACAACACTTTGGCTTGTCTACTGCCCTCCATGTAAACGTTTGCCCCCCTCCCCCCCCCCCCCCCCTGCAGAGAACCCACACCGGGTCCTAAAGGATAAAGATGGGTTCAGTTCTTTGCAACATAAGTTAATGACACTTTGGGAACCCAGGATAATTGTTACATGTACATGTCCACACGGCCAGGTCGCTCACTCATGAAACATCCGCCATTAGACAAGAGCTAGCGACCAGTTAAAAGTCATCCCTTATCGTGGCCGCCGTATCTGTGAGGTAAATATCCCCCACCCCCCAGGTTCCATGAGACAAAATGCTTCATTAATCATTAACTCCCAGGGAGAACTTGGAGCGACTCCCGGGGCCCGCCACAGAGACCAAGCGCTGTTACCGGGCAGAGACCGCGGTAGGACTCCTTGGACTCTCGCTCTAGACGACCATAGAGAACAATAGAGCGGACAAAAACTTCCGGTCGGTCGGTCCGTCCGTCGGTCTACTGAGATCAGATGCTTTACATCCACGGAAGATTTATTCTCACTGCCACATGTGCCATAGACCCTACTGAGAGGGATATGGGTTCTAGGCCAGGGGAAGAGATGAGGGACGGGAGTGAGGGACGAAGGAAGGTAAGAGTGGCGTACCCGAGGATGAAAGCTTGTAACTCAGGGGAGAATCACAAATACAACAAGAGTCAGCATGCTGTTGGCATTCTTGTAGACATCTCCTGGGGGTGGGGGGGGGGGGGTGAGTAGAATGCGAGAATGGGCTCCAGGGTGTGTTACTGGTACTGTAAACATTTCAAAACATCACAGTTGCTGCAAGGGGAGAACACTTTTTCCGGTAGATAATATTTATCAATTATTTTTGAGACAAAGAAAACACAAATGGATCATATCAGGCTCCGTTTGCACGTTTGTAGTCATGGCGATTGCACAAACTTCCAAGGAAATGTCAGTGCAAAGCCAACTACATCAAAATAAATGCCTACATAAACATGGCAGAGTTTCATCAGCAGGATTGCTTCTCCACGACTGTTCACTCGGTGTAAATCTTATCTATAAAGTTCTGCCAGTGGCGTAATGCCAAGTCGCTAGTGGCGAGTTGGTCTCGGAATGCCAATCAGAGCGTAATGTACTGCGCTTACCTGCCAATGTCAGCCGGCAGCCGATGTAGCGACACATCGTTCAGCCCTAAGTGCGTCAGATTCCGGAGCTGTGTAAAACCATCCGGCAGTCTGCAATTTATCAAAACCCCCGTACAAAGTACTCATTAATCTTCTGATGTTACAATTTTTCAAAGCTTCAAATTTCACAGTTTGTAATTCATTACTATATATATTGTAGTTAGTAGTTGAAAAATGGTGATAAACTCACTAATTTGAAATCAAAAGGTCAGAAACCAATATATTATATTTCAGTGGTAAGGTAAAATCCAGGACAATTGGACAAGTTACAACCAGTATAATTATCAATACCTCTCTAAATCAATGTTCATGACAACTTTGTTACATGAATGACAGACTCCTAGTGCATAGTCAATGAGAAAACAGATCTATAAGAGACTTGTTTGTCTGCTTCTACGTTAAACAGAAAGTCATACCAGTATGACAAACAACTGAACTAAAATCTTACAATTGTCTATTTTCCACAACATTTACACCTCACCCAGTTTAGGACTCAATAGTCAGCAAAAAAATCATGATAATTGGTCACAATATTTGCCATTATGCATTGTATTTAAAAAAAATTGACATGATTGCAACTTCCAGCAATGAGCACTGGCGAGATTCAACAAAACTAATCTGATGATTGACACAGTTTAATGGATTTCTGATAGGATTCATGACACCGAAGTTATCTGCAGAGTGTACTAGTATATGTACAAGCAGTTTATCGATGACATGGTTCATCTGAGCTGCAGGGTGTAATGGAGTACAAACATATAACAGGCATGTGAGCTATATTATTTTGATAACCGAATGTGATCACATTTGAAGATATCCATGATGACATACCATGAAGTAATATCACTATTATCATGATAATCCATTATTCACTATCTCTATCCCTCAGGCATGAATATTTCACACAGCAGTCGGAACGAACCCGGGAACACGTTCATTACTCTGCTTGGCCTAATTCCTCACCAATCACATCAATATACGACAATCCTCTTAGCCAGACGCAGAAAACTCAATTAACTGTTCCAGAGCATATCACAGCGCTTACATTGTACTGCACACAGGCAAAGATATCCTGTACTTCATAATCTGTACCCCATGTTCAATTTTCTAAATTTCTAATATTGGACTTTGGTGGTGAGAACTTTATAAAACAGGAGACACAAAATCATCTGGAAACTACACAGGTCTATATTTATGGAAAGATCCACAATATGGCAAAAATATTGTAATTTTGTTCAGAGCAGGCAATTCAATTTTCTTGAATTATGCTTTCAAATTCAACTGACTGGAAAGGTCTCAGATCAATGTCAATTCTGAGATTTTAAAAAACTGAATAAACAGGAGTTACGTCTAAAATATATAATTCCTAACCAGCTTGTGCGCTCATACAATACTCACTTGGCCAGGGGATTGCTGCTGAAGTCCACTACTTGGAGATTTTTACAATACTTTATATTTTCTGGAATATCTGTGATATCTGCAAGACAAGTGAATATTGGTTATAATTAGACAAATTCCACAGAAAACATTTCATTACACAATCATATACAGACACATTATACCATTACTACCAATTTACCATGTTGTAAAATGATCATGTATTTTTTTGGCAATGAATTACTAGTATGTTATTTCAAATCTACATGTATGTAAATGGTTAATGTTGAACAATTTTTTCCCCCACTTTTTCCCAACAAGTAAAGCTCCTCACACATGTGATGTATGTGAATGAAGCCTGGCCGCCCATGTTTGGCCATGAACTATAAATCCCTCCTGACGAGCCAGGAGGTCAAACACTCAGTCACATGGTAAATCACAGCTAATCATTGATTGCTATTTCTGGAACCCATCACGATCTATTTTTACATGTAACGAGCAAATTTCAGGCATTCCCCTCGACTGTCACAACCAGATCGTGTATTGATCGCCCACCGTGACAACATGCACTCATAAAGACGGCGAGTGATCAATACGCCTCATATAGCGTGTGACCTATATTTACGATCCCCAAAGGGGCAGGAATTATGCGCTATTTAGGGATTGAGGAATTGAGATGAGTCAGTGAAAGAGATGCAGGAGTTGAATGTCATGAAATGAAACCTGTTCCAGTTAATAGATCAAGGACGTGAATCTGTAATGACATGATGAGCGTTTGCATGCAAGCAGCAATATATCAAATTTGTACTTCAATCATATGTGTAATTCAAACTGATGAAACAAGATGTTTGTCCAGTGAGTGAAACTGTAAATTTAAATGCATTCAAATGTATGTAACTGTCAGAGGATTCAGCCACAGGAATTATTCTCCAAAAAATGATGTGATCAAAAATGATGCAAATAAGTTATTCCAGATTTTTTTCCACAAGAATATACAAGATTTTAAATGATGGATTACAAATTTATGTACATGTTTCAACAAAATCGATAGATTGCGAACATCTGCTAAACAGAACATACCCTGCTGGTTCCAAATCTATATACAGATACCACAGCTAGGGAAAAACATTCCTCAAGTTCTTTGCAAAACATAAACACACCGGCCCATGGAGTTAGTCCTTGAAGTAACGTACACTGGCCCACAGCTAAACAAAACCTTGGCACGGGACTTCACAATTCAGTGTTCCCAGTCTGGATCACATGTTCATACAATACCAATGAACTATCACAAACTTCCAACAAACTCAGAGAACTTTGGTCAGTGAGCCTGAGGAGAAGCAACAGAGATGTCCAGTCCAGAACGATGCCCAACTGTTTGAATCTGCATTTATGAGCTACAATGTCATTCCCAGCATGAAAACCAGGACCTGGGCGAACCACACAACATACTGGACATGATCTAGTAGCATTTCCAGGAATCATTTCACTTCTTCCAATCACAGATCAACCTGCCACCACCCGATTCCTCTCTGAAATGGGTCAGACCAGAGCTAACTAGAACTAAATGAATGTTCATTTGTAATAATTATCACGACAAATGTGGAGTTACTTTTATGACACCTGTTATTCTAAAAATAGTTAGAGCTAGATGCTCTCCTGTCCCTGACAACCACACCCTATGCAGTGTAAACCTTTCTTGCTGAATACAAGCCTCAAAGGCTTGTCACATTTGGGTAATAAATTCAAGAGCTTACCACTGGGTAGTAGTGCCAAGTCATTGGGGGATGCAATAGAATTGAATAACAATAATGATCCTTGGCTACAGGACGCACCTGTTACGTAATACTTTGGCCCACTGCCTTGTGACAGTGGGGGCATGTACTCACCTTACACATTACATATCTACGGTATCTATAAATAGGTCTACATTTTCTGAGATTTTTCCATTTACAATATCCCCAACTATGTGGCTTTGGAATTACTGGGGTGTAATTAGTGTTATATTGAAATCCTGCGATATCATCAACTTATGTCCTGTATAATCATGATAATGTTTAATGAATTAATGATCATACCGAACACACCCAGGGATTAGTACCCTACAACTAACTAATTATTTAGGAAAATGAATTGGTATATAATGTCAGAAAATCCTGTTTAACCAACTGAAACCATTCATACTTTCAGTCTCAATTTAGGTTTTACCCTCTCTGCAATCAAGTGATAAAATATTCTTATTTTTGTAGAACTTCAATTTATTTTAAATGTGTTTTATAAATTTATCACTTTTGTGTTACTAGTATACTGGTATCGGTACATAAAACAAAACAAAAACTTTGAAACATTTTACTACAAGTGGTAGCATCGACATTGTACCATTGTAAACATGGCTTTTTAGCTATTACACACACAGCCCCTATATTCTCCAACACACAACAGCCACGTGTGTATTGCAGTACAATTCTGCGGTAATGTTCAGTGATTGTGTGTGTCTCAATGTATGTTCAGTGGCCAATAGTCATCACCTGCCACAAATGTATGCAAGTAAGAGCAGCTTGGTGGTGTTGTAACATGTTTGTGTACACTCAGACTGTGTCACTTACTGTAAACGTACAAAATTTCGCGATGTATTAATTTCGCGAATTTCGCGTTTGAAAAGAAAACGCGAAAATAAATACACGCGAATACACGGTTATTCAATTGGGGGACCGACCATTCACAACAGTCACGAACTTAAATCCACGCGAACATGTTGAGATGTTGAAAACGCGAACATTGATACACGCGAAATTTTATACGTTTACAGTATAGTTTTCTGTCCACTCATACAGTATCTATACTAGCAGGCGTATAACTGACTGATATAATGATTCACAGAGTCAGAGCAAACAAGTTTTCCTAGATGTGTGTAGGTGGAAAACCAGACATGCAAAATACTAGTACACTATTGTGAGAGTTCAGTTAAGTTGTTGTCTGCTGATTTGTAACTTGTGACAAATAATTTATACCGATGTATATTGTATATTGATGACAATCAAGCGAACATACTTAATATGCAAAACTAGCAAATGTATTTTATACCAAATGATGTACCAGTAGTAATCCGTAAAAACAAACCAACTGGTATTAAACTTCAAACTGTGAAAGCCAAATTGTGACTGAGCGTGAATTTCAGCACAAATTTGCCAATAGCTATAAACACTCTAGAAGTAGGAGCCTGATGTCATTGCATTCCTGACATAGTTGGCGGACAGCACCAGGCAACTTCAAGTACTGGTACACAGAATTGAGCACTGTACAACTGGCACGTTGGCTATGGACCACAGAATTTATAATGACTGCAAGTCATGGTCATGTCAAGTTAATTGACCATGTTGACTTCATGCCAATGGGGTACCTGCTGATGCCATGTGCTTTTGGGGCTCTAAAACAGTCTATTATGCCCAAGAAGTACAAAAAACGTCATGTCCATTGTTTGTATTATGCAAAAACAAACATGACAAAAAATTAATGTAGCATTATTACGTTTTTGTATGATTTGGCAAGTAGACTGTTTCTATGGTTTGTCTATACCCGAATTACATAGTGGCGATCCTGGTGGCAAACAGGAACCCCATATACAGACTTCTTACACAATCTCCACCCCCTCCCCCCCCCCCCCCCCCAACATCAAATAAAGTTTAATAAACATAACACCATAAATTGTTCTAATTCAATGATATATGTGTAGTTGTATCAGAAATACACAAGAGATATTTCTGGTTGTATACAGTACACTTTGGGGAATAATATATTGAAGAAGTTGAATATATGTGTAGTTGTATCTGCCTTTCAGCCATGCCACAAATATTCATGTACCAAGATAGCTTCAGCCGCGTCGCACGAAGAATTATTAACAGTGGGAATGGTTAGAAAAAAGCGTCATGAAACCAATAATGGATCAATGTGTGTGTAAATTAGTGCTGATTTCAATACAGCATCAGCTCAGCGATCATGCACTGATCGGGAAGAATTTTTGACAATTGGCTCATCTAGAATGGCGTTGTGACATTATCATCAAGTTCCAAAATCGTATTCCATCAGAACGGACATGTTCTGAAGAATGAATATGTGTAGGTTGCTGTGTGATCACTGATGCACTAATGACTATTCTCGAGCTGTATGTATATCTACCAGGCAATGAGTTGTACTCACACACATATGATATGATCACAGTGTAATATCACTTGACTCAGTGAGTGCACATGCTGTTTTCTATTTATAAATTTCTTATTCAAAATGGCGGAGGTCTGTTCGTATGGGCTTCCTGTTTTGGACAAAAATTGCCCAATTTTCGCCCCTCAATGGGTGGATGTCGACAGCTTACCATTCCTGCTTGCGTCCAACTCTTGTAAATTCATAAAATTTGCAACATCGGGAGGCAATCGGCCGATTTCATTGTCACTGAACGTCAATTTCCGCAAGTGCAACAAGCGAAAGAAACCCTGAAACGAAAGTTGAATACACAACTGAGTTCAAAGGGAGGGAGGGGTGGGTCACTTCGATGGCCAATTTCGATGTTTAAATGAACTGATCGAGTGAAAAGACTTGAATATTTAGAAACTACAAACCCTAGGCAATTCCCTCAATTGGTTTGCATCGAGCAATAATTCTTCTAAAGTTCTTGTATAACGCAAGATATCCTCTGGAACTGAAGTTAAACTGCAGTGTCGCTTGTCAATGTATTCCACCCGTGCATTGCTGCACTTCCAAAAAGGCAAGCATTTGAACATGGTCTTGGCTTGAATCTACAACTGTAACATTATCCGATTGTGTATTAATTTATCCAGGAAAGATCATTGATCCTAAATCACCGATCGGTTTCATCCGGGATTCGTTAAAACATTCCGTAAAATCAAAACAAACGAGGGATTCTGCAGAGCGATTTACCACTCAGCTCCGTTTTGAACACAAACCCGGTGCAGTGACGTCACACCTGGGCGGCCACCTGCCACGTGGTGACACCTGGCGAGTGCCGACTGAGTTACTGCAGCACCTTATTTTTTGTGCCAAACGTTATGATACAATTCAACTACCTCACCATTATAAGGACTAGTTTTTTTTTAGCTCTAATGTATTTTATCAAATCCATCCATGCATCCTTACTGTGTATTGAAGAGAATAAAAAACAAGCATTTTGATTTCAGGTTTTACAGCATATAGATGTACATATATTTGGTCGTACATGTAGGCTATTCCATCAAAACGAATGGATGTATTGAAACATTCGTGCGTGTTCTAATCAAACCTCGAGTGTTGAATTCAAACATTAGTTTCACTGTCAGGTAATGAAATATCAAATCAGATGAATATTAAGTTTCACCTTAAATTTCATTATCTAATCTAAAATCTCACTTGGCATGGCACCAAACCGACAACTATCACATCCATTTTGTTGATTTCTCACCCTGTAAACAAATTTTTGATAAAACTAAATTGTAAAGTTTTCAAATTATATTTAAACACTTTCTGGGATGGTGGTAAGACAGCCTTTACCTACACCATTCCAGCTACATACAAGCCTTTCATGTTGACTTTATGTATTCATTTTGATAACTGTATGTGATTGCAAATAAACTGAATCTGAATCATATAGGACTTCCTGTAAGTGTCCAATGTAATGTCAAATCCATCTGAATCAACATTTCATCCAAATATGCAAAATTGGTTATATCAGAATCACTGTCTGACCTTCAAAGGACAATATCAAGGTCAGTATTTTGAAGGTAATCAAATTGCACATGCACGATATAAAAATACTACATTGCATTTGTCAAAAGTAAAATTGTCCAATTTCACACTGTATTCAAGCTTTGGAAGGTCAAAGCACGGCACTGAACTTCCGAGTAAAGTAATGCTCAACAAAATTACCCACGTGGTTAATTGTGATGAATTTTGAAATATGTACAATTGCTTCTCATTTACACTTGTGTTCAGGTAATTCTGATATCCCCATTTTTGATGGAAGTCAATTGAAACACAGACCTGTTGTTGCCAGGATCAACAACAAATACCGCGGTAGTAGTCATTTTTATTATGATTTGTAAAATATCTACACTGAAATGCACATGATACGATAAATGATATAATGAGATTGATGCGAAGGAAACCAATCTGTGGAGATGACCCAAATATCCCAAGGTGTGATGGATGACATTCAAATACAAGCATCTTATTCGGACCCAATATCATCAAGGATAAATCTGTATATTCTGTATGATTCAACTTTAGCATCAGGCCTCAAGCAGCACGCTGCCATCTTTAGATACTGAAGCGAACATTGGTCGGACTAGTGATATGTGAAGATATCGGGACGAGTTGAAAATGGGTCAGTATGACTCACATTTTCTATGGTTCAAACAGGATATAATTCATATATCATGAACAAAAATGAAGATGAATACTGTAACCTAATTCAATGGACCAGGCTATTCTGCCTTGGTTTTAAAATGATTTAAAATCTGATAAAAGCTGGTACAGAACTGAAACTGGTAACTTGTACTCAGAATAAAAATTGAAAATCTGCAACAATCTGCCAACTGTACTCAGTCACAGTTACAATATAATCTTAACATCCATCCACTAACATTAACAATATGATACAAACATCAGGAACATTGATACCAGATAATAACAGATCAGAGTAATATGAAGACAATTTTCAGCATAATCATCTCCACAATGATGTTGGATGCTGCCTTAAAATTGTTGTGAACCACTGAACATGTGATGATTGATGAATACACCAAATAGAGTAATAATTCCATACGATTATGAACACAATAATTTCATGTCATGACACAACGTAGACAGACTTGACACTGTTGCTAGACTTATATCTCCCATCCCAATGACTCACAATTAAGCATTCAAACCAAACCCCACTCATGCATACCACATTTAACAACTTTCACATGAATAATACAACACTGTTCAAAATGCCAGTCCGATTTTAGGGCCCGCCACAATCGCAATATCGCCATATGGCCGAGACTGTTCAACTTCGATGGCTTGCATTTTCTTCAAGACAAGGAGCGTGTAGAACTTGGAGGCGACCTGTTTGCGGTTATTTCTGTGCGTCATCTCCTTGAAGCTGGCTGTGGCTTGTGTTTTGAGGTGTTTGTTTACGACGTGGATCATTTGTTGTGTGCGGCGACTCCATCGTTTCTCCTCCATCTCCTCCGCATCCACAGTGCTCTGTAAAGTGACAGGGCAAGACATTATACAACAGTCAATGCATTTACTGTTCAAACCATGATGTACAAGTAGACACAAGAAGGTACCAGGTGAATTTTGGAAGACTTCGTTGCAAGAAAAATGAATTCTATTTCATACCTCTTGCATGCTCGGCTCCTGCTCCATCTCGGGCGGCGGCAAGTCAGCTCCAAAGATGTCATCCTCTTCTTCTTCCTCCTCATCATCATCCCGCTGCTGCTGCAGGCGTGATCGCGTCAGCGGTGTCGGAGGCTGTAAAGAGCTCTCATCCACCGTGTGGGACATCAGCGACGGGCGGTCGGGCTCCATCGCCATGGACGACAGGTCCTCCAGGGGCGGCGCCATGTCCAGGTGATGGTCCTCTGTCAAACGAATTGTAAGCATGGGTCAATAAGTGAAACAGTGAGAGCTGTTCATAATAATTTGATTCCAAACGATCATACATAATTACTTTCCTAATTCTGTGGTACAACTAGAATATCTATTGGTAGGTCCTCAAGACATGATATTCAAATGATAGGCATCAAGCAGTAGCACGTTTTCTTGATTCTTAATACTCCAAGCATGTGTCCTATAAAACTCACCAAGCCTCGAGTCTCCCTGTGCTCTGGGCAACTCGGTCTCGGTGATGTCCAGCTGTGGCAGGGGTGCGACCTCCGACTGTTGCTCTAGCTGGATCTGTTGGTGTGCTAACCGCTGCTGCTGGGTCATGTGAGGTTGAGGTTGTACCTCAACCTCCTCCTCACGATCTTGCTCCAGTTCCAAGCGGTCTTCCTCGGCAGTGTCTTGCATCGGTTTTGTTACCAGGTTTCTGTTGAACATCTGCAAAACACAAGCAACTTCTTGCACATTCTTCCACCAGAATACAGTTTCATTGTACATCTAATTGTGACAAACATGAATAATGCTAGCACTTTCAACACCAGGCAACTTGATTACTCAGGTACAAGTCGTACATACAAGCCAGACTCAGTAGAGGAGTTAATTACACACCTTTACAGCCCGTTTCGAGACCATTGGTCGCCCAGGGAGTGCGAAAAGCTTCTCCACCCCACCAGTCTCTTTCCAGTACTTGAGTTTTTTAGTGGGTGGAGCCAGATCGAGTGTTGTAACGATATCCGACGTGTCTGATAGCTGAAGTTTCATTGTTTCACTGGGAATTCCTTTCTGGTCGTCAACAATCAATTTCCTCTTGCGTTTTGCTCGTCGTTCAGTGCCTGATCATGTAAGTAATGAAACTGCACATGTATTTCAAAAGTGTCCAAAAGTACACGTTTACATTGTAACCACAATAAACTAGATCAAACGAATAAAAAAATTTTAATGCAGAATTCCAGAACTCCATTCACATATGTAAATTTACAAACTTTGCTGCTATTGGAAATATTGGGTGCCGGGTTAGACTCAAAGTATCTTAGCTTCCACAGACAATCCAATCAACTGCACCATACCTAGGGTGGTGATGTCGACTGGTTCCAGGTGGAAGGCCTCTGCCTCGTTGGGAATCAGGGTGGTCTGGTCTGGGACAACGGTTGTGGTCTGTTCCTGGGCAGGCATCGTGTCATCTTGGCGCATCAATAGACGACTCTTGTCTGAGGTGGAAAAATTAAATACATGTACAACCCAGTCCCAATCATTTTTGTGCATTAAGCTAGGCCAGTAGAGTAGAGAGTAATTCTCTGTGTTATAATGTATTGTATCTTCTTAACATATTTAATAAAGTACTGAGTATCAACATACTGGCCAGGTCCTTGGCTGGTTCCTCGGCTGGTACTTCTGGAACTGGAGGCTCCTCGAACAAACCACCGCCCTCGCCGACAAAATTGTCGCCTGCAACAGAAAACATCTGGACTTACAACCCTGGTTCCAAATCTATCGTCAGAAACCCATATGGGTTTCTGCTTTCGTATTGGTGCATACAAGTTCTCATACTAAAATTTTTTATAGGAATTTCTATTTAGGATTCAGTGTGATTGGAAGAGGTACCATTGATTTTCAATTTTGAAATGTATTAGAATACAACACTTATGGTAGTAGCACGAGACATGCTACTCTGAAAAGGTGCGAAACCAGTTAAAAGGTGTGCAAAGTCTTACCAAACAAGTCATCGTCAACACCACCTCCAAAATCATTATCCGAGTCGTCGTCATCATGTACCCCAGCTGGTTCTTCTATTACCACAAACAGAACATAACAAACCTTAACTAGTGTTAGCTGTGTGATGTTTACCAAGAACAGATAATATTGCTGAACAAACATGACATCCTTGCAAAGACATTTTGGACTATCCTGTTTTTTTCACAACCCAGAAACATACTAGTTCATTAACTCCAATAACATACTAGTACCCAGTCATCTGAAGATAGTAGTGACAATTTTGTTCAAAATTTCCGTGGTTGATAGCAGGTCTTGCAAGGATGAAACTTAACAAAACCCAATGTTAGTTAGTATAACTGCTGAATATAAGCTTACAACCCAAACTGGGCAGGAAAGCTAAAAACTGTGCAATAACTTAACAGAACTGTTAAGTAAAACAATATCAGTTATACTTTGAAGTAAATTGACAGCGTATCATTCATACCCATCATTGTGGTGAAAATACCTAGCAAAATAATTAAATATCTGAAATTTTCCAGTGCAATGTATTGTATTATATATATTTCATCACAATGAATGAAGCATCCTGAACATACTACATCACATACCAAAATCAGCAATCCCCTCTCCAAAGTTGCTGTCATGCGCTTGTGGCTGTAAGTCGATGTCCATCGGTTTCTCCCCACTGCTCTTCTCCATCGAAGTGTTGAGTAACAAGTTTGAGTGGTCTGCGTTTCTGACGTACAAAGTATCGTCCATGTGTGCATCTTGTATGATGTTAGGTCCAGCGTCGAAGCCCATGTCACCTGAGAGTAATAATATTATCGTTGTTTTACTAATACATACGAGTTAAAATAATCATTTGAATCCAGGCTCCAGCACTCGGAATTTCAGCGATAACAAAGGAGTGCTCCATCATTCGAAAGCTCACCAGAACACTAGGAGATGATTGAAATTCAAAGAAAATTCATCCAGTGTTGTAACAGTAGTACTTGCACTGTTTGTTGTGCAATACTGATTTATCTCATTTAGCAAGTGACACCACACATGGCCAGGTAATTATCGCATGCAACATGTTATGCAAAGCGCCACATGACTTACCAAATCCATCATCCCCAACTAGTGTGATGTTTCCAAGGTCTTCTCGCATCGTGATTTCTTCTGGCCGGCTTTGATTGACTGCGAACTGAGCTTGGACATCGAGATCTCTGCAACCAAAGAATGATGATATCATTTGCATTGAATGTAAATGTAATATAGCTAGTGCCTTCGAATGTACGCATTATTTTTTTCAAAACTAAATATTTTGTGAAACACATCTAATGCAAGATAACAAAAGATGTGCTCAATGATTTTGACGATTATAGTCCGTCCGAGTTGTCTTTTCATCTGTTTTAATACATATTTTGTACCGGTTTTGTAAATAAACAAACAAAGTGTATCCATCATGCCAAATGTATACAAATGCCCAAATCGCGCTTAAAAGCCCACATCAAGTACATTTTCCAGTTCGTATGTGCATATATAGTGTAGTTATGAGAAAATAATCAGTGATATGCCAGGGTGTACGTGGAATTGTCAGTCTATCTCGCACTTCTGTCAGTGTATATGAAAAACCGTCGGACCGTCTGACATGTCCTGTGTAAATGACTGTATGTCCGATGTCACTCCACAACACTTCTGTCCAGATGTCAGATGTGTATAATCCAGCCTGAGTCCAAGTGCGGTTTGATTGTTTTCCGAATTTTAGACACTCCCGCAAACTTGGATCTTCGATCAATCTTGGAACCTCTCGTAAACTGATACACTGAGAACAACATCCAGTCCAATTCTTACGTTAGTTCAGCCATCGTTGTGTCAAAATCGTGGAACGTTTCCGGCAGGGTGATACTAGATACTGCAGCTTCTCTGTTCTCCTCAGGCAAGTCCACCACCCCCGGCCTGAAGGCCATCTTGATTTTGACAAACGCTTCATTGCAGTCGGCCAGAAGGTACTTTGCTTTACGCGAGTAGATTCTTACAACCCCCAACAATAGATGTCCTGAGGTTCTTAAAGCAAGCTTCACCTGAAAAGTGTTATTATGCTTTTTACAAGAAGTTGCCATCATTGAAGTTGAATGCCATTCGATCTCATTCACGAAGCTGTTCTTACCCATCGTTATCATATTATGAATAATATCGCAAGAACACAACCAAAAACAGTACTGACCGTGGGTTGGATGATGGCCTCCACACTGCCTTCGATGTTCGTTTCAAAGACATGAGCCTTCGTCAGTTTCTTGTCCCAGTGGGCTGCCAGCCAAATTCGAGCCAGCGGCCCTTTTTTGCTCAACACAAAATGTGCGTAAAACATATCTTCACATCTGCTCTACACCTGGAATAGAAAATAATTATTGATATTCGTGAAGATTGTGTCAATTTGTGATCACAATTCAAGTTCACGACCACGATCGGCTGTTTTGAAGACATTTTTATCTTGCATCATTCGAATGGGAGCAGCTAAATCTCTCATGGAATCAATGGTTGTTTCTACAGATTTCTAGCTTATAGATCTGAACTAGATGTAGATGATCTAATTTGCTTGACAACCTCAAGGCTGCCATAGTTACCCAGAATTATACTAGTAACCTGGAGACGGGAGGCATATTCCTAACAATCAGGACATGGACGATTACGTGATTTATCAATAGGGGGTTATCAAACTATCATTCAACAGGGGGCAGCATTGTAACATCAGTCATTTTTGGTGCCGGATCATTGACAGATATCGTCTGTAATCATCAAAGACATGAATTATGACAGGAAAATTACGTTTATATTGATTACGCCAGAAAATACAGGACAATGACGTCATAAGACTGACAAAACAGTGCTTCCAGTTGGCAAGTGCAGATATTTCTAATAACCCTCTATTACGATTTGTTAACATTGTAATCGATTACAGCTGGAGTAGTTAATTAATTGCACGTCACTTGTGACACGAAAAAACAAGCAGGCCAGCACAAAAATTTCCCCTAGTCGAGCGCATCTCAGCCAGATTGTTAGTTACATCAAGTATACGGCATTTGTTTTGCTTGATGTGTGCACATTGCTCAGATAGATCTATTATTTTTATGAATGACTTGACATGCCGTGTCACCTTTTTCCTCCCCGGTAAAGCAAGACAGGATTCGACATTAGGCATATGACACTAGTGGCCCCATGGGGCCAGTAACATCTGGAGGTTACTGGCCCCATCAACAATCTACTGGCCTCACTTTCAAAGTTCACTAACAATCAATGCAGACATGAATATCAAACACTGATGCATTTTCATAAAGAAGCAACATGGAAAGGCTTTCAAAGAAAGTGAAATATTGTGAAGTAAAATTCCAAGAATGCAAGATTTTATACTGGCCCAGTGGGGCCAGTGACTTAGGGAATCTGGTGGCCCCTACTGGCCCCACAGGCTCAAAATATGGCGTGGGGCCAGTGGGCCAGTGTTAATGTCGATCCCTGATAGAACTATTTACGATTAATCGATTACGATTCAGTTAGATCAGGATCTATTTCGGAGCGCACTCCCAAGATTTATAGTAGATTCAGATATCTAGATTGGCATTCTTGTGATATAGATCCCACTGCATTATGACAAGGCTTATTCAGTTAAAACATTAACACTATTGTTTTCAGTCAAATTCTGAATCTATATCTAAGAGAATCCTGGAGAATGTGGATGAAGATACAAACTAAAATCGTAACATCCAAAATAAGCAAAACCAATATCACGATATGACCTCTAAATTAGTGTCTTAGACTATTGCTTTACTGGGGAGGAAAAAGGTGACACGGCATGTCAAGTCATTCATAAAAATAATACAGACCTATTACAGTGGTGTCCTATTACAGTGGATTGAATTTCATGGTCATTTTTCTCACATAAATTTCAAGTCTGGAAATAAATTGACTTCAATAAGATCAAGATTTCATGTTCCTCTGATAAATTATTCATTGTTTTTGTGAATTTTGTCCATTTATGGCAGTTATGTGTGAGAAAAATGACTGTGAAATTCAATCCACTGTAATAGGACACCACTGTAATATAGATATCAGAATGTCAATTCGTTGTTTTTTTTCGGGCCGTGGGGCTAGCTACAACAGGGTTCAGTGGTTTACTTACTAGATCTAGTATTTATTAGTAAGTGCATGGAACCGATTATAATCGATCATCGATCGGTTGCTGGTAACCGATGCTACCATTGATCGAAAGTGAAATTGCAACCGATTCCCATCACTAGGCTAGATCTTAGGGACAGCACAAGTACTCGAGTACTCGTCAACGAGTCGAGTCACAGCAAGAACCGAGTTTTAAATTGATGACCGAGTACTCGTTGAACGAAACTAAGACTTTTTTTTAGTAAATATCATGAAATGAGCACTCAAAACCATGATAAAATGTTGAAAAAAGATCAAAATTTGAGTTCGTGTGGACATTGTTTCGAACAAGAACTAGCTGCGCCACCTGGCGAATCACTTGTACTGCCTCTGGGCTCTAGCGAGTGCACTGTGAACTAAGTCACGTGATGCAAACAAGATGTCTGCGCCCATCTGAGAAGGATTGCAACTTAGCTGTTCAGTAATGTTGTGAATATATTTCCCAATATTTGATTCTAAACTGCTTGGCAACGTACGATTTTACCTTAATCTGAATGCCCCCACTCATTAATTCAGCAGTACTGGCAGTCCCAGTGCATTACATGGTGAATTACGATCTATTCGAAAAATTTGACTAGGCAATCTACATTTGGTAATTTTTTACGAGTACTCGGTTACGAGTCGAGTCACAACACCCGAGTACTCGAGTTACGAAATCTGTACTTGTGCTGACCCTACTAGATCTCGACTCGAGGAACCGAACAGCGGCTCACAACCTCGATCTATATCACCTACGTCAATTGATGTACTATCCTCAGAAGTCGTATTCTTGTATAAATACCACGTTGTGGACCTAAACAGCTGCTAAATGTATGGTAATGTTTTGTTTTAATTTTTGGCGGGACATTCCAAACCAAACGAC
This sequence comes from Terebella lapidaria, assembly GCA_949152475.1. Taxonomy (NCBI): domain Eukaryota; kingdom Metazoa; phylum Annelida; class Polychaeta; order Terebellida; family Terebellidae; genus Terebella; species Terebella lapidaria. The sequence continues at coordinate 23,041,244 of OX424569.1, forward strand.
AAGCGAAGAAACAAACCATGTCAACACTGGATTTTCATGAGGATGCACACGGTGAACAAGGAAGAATAATCCAATTACAAGATCGGCAAAATGAACAACAGTAAAAGCTACTCATAATTACCTATTGAAGTCAATAATCGACCATTGACTGCGGCGAATATAACCAGTAAATATATGTGTTCAAAAACAACACAACATAAAATGGCGTCGCGTTCTTGACCGACTGATGCCGGTTTACGTCATGTAAGCTAGGTCTATTATTCATGTGCAAAGATATAGTCCGTTAATGAATGCAATGCATTCCAAAACTCAACGGCTTTATTGCTGTGATTTTTAACTTATTTGAAGCAAAATCTCTGACATAATCAGAAGATGTTGATAATTACGAATGTTAACATGAAATTACTTGTTTTCATCACCAGTGATCACTTTTATCACGCGCATAAATACATCGGAGTAATATATCCCAGCACACTTGCCAATCGAGAGATGGCGCCACAAGTCGAGCATAGTAGGATTACGTTATGATGTATAGAAGGATTTGTCATCATTACGACCCAATCGCCACCCGATCTTCATAATTAATTGTCAGAACCAGACCTAAAAAAAAAGTAAAGTCAATGTTTCACAAGTATAACGCCATGTTTCTAGAAAAACATGGCAGAAAACCCGGCCCTTTTATGTGTACATGTTTTCCATGGAATCACAATACTGAATATCGAGTTCAAATTGTAAGAAGATGTCCCATAAAACTTGATTACACAGTTTTATTTCCATATGAATAAGTCGCACCAATATTTATACAGTTCAAATAGAAAGTCAGACAATCAGTCACATCAAAGTAACTGATGCGAGAAACTGTTACATCCTCAGCCAATTTATCTCCCCCAAGTCTATTTAAAGGCAACTTCATTTATCAGTGAAACCCGCTTTTTGGCTATAGTTTTGTTTCGGATCATCGTATCAAGCTGAAATTTTATGTATCTTAATCATGTATCATGCCGTAATTTGTCCCCAAATTTCAGAATTTTATCTAAAAGATTGAAGAAGTTGGCAATCCACCCCAATGTTAAATTTCAGCCTCTACATGGAATTTCAGAGACTGCATAAAAACTCAACTTTTTTTTCGATGTACGAGTTATATAATTTCTCAAAATAAACATATCTAATTTAATATACATCAACTACGCATTCAGACTCCAAAATCAGCGCAATAGGTTCATTCTGTACGAGCATAAACACGATTAACGTAGTCCGCTACAAACAGTGAGGTAACGAAGAGTCAAAATTTAAAAGTCATTTCTTGAATATTATCTCTTCAAAATAACATATTTTATAGAGTAAATGATCAGCATCCTAATACTGAAAAGAAAACAGGGGGTCACCATGCTCGTTTCTTCTACATATTCGGTCGAAATCACACACATTTACCTAAAATGACATAAATTATGGCATTTTTGCACATTTTATCGTCCAAATTCACATCTTGCATCGTGTTTTCCATGCGAACGGATACGGTGACCCCCAATTTTCTGTTCAGTTTCAGGATGCTGAATAGTTACTCTATAAAATATATCATTTTGAAGCTCTAGATTATGTTGACACAGTTATTTATTTTAAAAAACTCTTCGACCCCCTCCCCTCACTGTTTGGAGCGGACTACCTTAAAGCCCTGAATTTGTTGGAATTTATTTGATGCTATTTGGACTGAAATTTAACATTGGGGTAGATTGCCAACTTTTTCATTTTTTGAGATAGAATTCTGAAATTTGGTGCAAAATTACGGCATGATACCCAATGAATTGACACACCAAATTTCAAGTTGATCTGAATATCCAAAACAAAACTACGGCCAAAAAGCGTGTTTCACTGATAGATGAATTTGACTTCAGATGTACCGTATCCTTGTTAGATCGCCATGGCAGTACTTAGGTACCGGTCTTTGACCGTGAGTTTACTATCCGTCGGCAGCTCTGTTTAAAACATCCTACTGAATTCCAGTTCCAAAAGTCTCCCCAGAACCTATCTTCCAGTTTAACACGCGGCATTACCAATATCCTCCAAACATATATAGGCACACGAAACGCCTTTATAATATTCTTAAGACTTTCCACAGTCTAATCAGGTCTAACCCCTTCCCGTAGATATGCAAGAAAATTATCGATAGGGCATAACAGCCTATCAAGAATGATGAAAAAAAAACAATTTCCACTCCCTTTAAATATTCATAAACAGGTGGCAGGATTTGATGAATATGTGCAGGCCTATTACAATGAACGAATGTATAGTTCCTGCACACTAGGCCCATAGCTTGGCATATATACGAAATTGGGACTGAAACTTAACGGCATTGGGGTAGATTACCAGCTTTTTCAATTCTCGAGTTAGAAATCTAACATTATGCAAGAATTTGCCGTATGATACCCAGATGAATATGATAAGTTGTAATATGATATCATTTAGCATCGCAATAATATCAGTGAAAAACGAGTTAGAGAAAATCAGAGTACATGTACAGTAGTACAATTACAATTCACAGAATACAGCGAAGCCCGCACAATAGCGCGCAACGTATGACCACCGTGGAATCGCTCGTTGCCCATTCAACTTGCCACGAATATAGTAGTAGTCCTACCGGGCGTCATGCCGGACAAATATCATGAATATCCGTAGGCCATGTAGACGTATAGGGCCGTGTATTCCCCTCCCTGTGGGATGCCGTGTTTCGAGCGATATGCAGTGAGAATTTGGTAGGGGGGGGGGGAGAGAGGGGGGTATCAGGAGTTGGATATGCGGGCAGCCGACTGAGCAAAGCCATTGAAGCCAGAGTGTACACTCTCTGGCGGATCGGAATTTAAGGGGCCTACTCTGCCTACACTCTGCCTAGATTCATAGACCTCATACACATGCACATGCACTGCGAGAATTAGTCCCTGGTCGTCTCGAGAGAAATAGCTTAATATTAGCTCAACACAGTCGAAATAATTCGGAATGAGTATCTAAAACTATTGTCTAAAATGCTTAAAAGTTATTCGTCCTTGTTAACCGCAGCAATACAACATATTTCTAGTGGTTACTTCTTGGCGTAGTAATATAAGTAATTACAGTAATTATAACCACACAATTGGAGCGGTCATACTTTGCGAGTTCTAAGATAACTGGCAGGAGAATCGGTAATTGCACTTGCGCATTCGACATGCGATCTAATTTAAAACATCAGTTGCCATTGCCATATGATGATTGTTGTTTGAAGAATTATTATTAGCAATGCTTTTGTATCAGCTTAACAGAATATATCGGCTTCTATTTCAAATTCGCGAAACCAACATCAGTGTATGCTGAATGTAAGAGAGTCGTCCGGAGAAGTCGGAAGACAGGAAATACATGGGGAGAGGTCAACGACAATCACATATACCCGGCCCTGAGGGGCCGGGAATAATCCGCTATAGGCCTGAAATTTCACGATGTTCATGAAACTATCATAGGTCCGGAGATTTATTCTGTTCTGTTTCGAGTAAGACTGTACGTAGGCCTATTTAATTTCTGCATACTCATCATACTATTCTGCTAAATCTTCCGAATCTAAGGCATATACGTTTTTAATTTTTTTATGTTAATCAATCAAATTGATTTCAAAATCTATGGCGATGCGTGCAACAGCTCTTATAAATATTGCCTTGTTCTCAATGGCCTGGCAGAGGACCCACTTTGGTCACGGTTCGTTGGTTTTGAAGCCCCAGTGCCTCTTGCCTCTATGGAGCGGCTGTCACGACACGCCACTGAACCGGGAAGTGTATTAGGCGACCTGATCAGACCATTGACGTACAGACATATCAGATGGATATGGACTATTCAGTGTATTGAATATAACTATTCAGTGTACAAGGTAACTCACGAATTGTACTGTTGGGATTCATACATGTAGCAGAAAGATACATTTTCTACTCGTTTAGTGAGTTTATAAATGTGCTCATGCAATCAGGATAGGTTTGTTATGATATCAGATACCAGATTTCAAAAGCTAGTATGTAGTCTCGTATCTATAGGTAAACCAGTGTGCTGTTATGTCAATATAGGTCACACATCACTCGCATGAGAGAGGTTCACATACTCATACATCATTGTACATAGTGCTTCAAGTGTATATACGAGCCATCCGTCCTAATTTCGCCGCATTCCCAAATTCGCCAACGTGGATTTCAGGACTTCTAATGTAAATGAAACTAACAAGTTCGATCGTCAATCGAAACTCTGATATCGAATCTCTGTTCCAGTAAGTTATTTTCCACAAAACGAGCTTCTAAGTTCTGATAATATCGAGTTGGCGAATTTTGGGATGCGGTGAATTTAGGATGGATGGCTTGTATATAGAGTATGCTCAAAACTAGCTCAAAGCATGCGTAAAAAGAAATGAGCATAACATGATGGTTTAAAGCAGCTGCCTTCGAATGTATGCAATATTTTTTTCAAAAACAAATTTCAGTTCAAATCATCTAATACGATATAACAAAACATATGCACATTGATTTTGACGATTACAGCCCGTCTGAGTCGTTTTTCCATCCGTTTCAACACACATTTTATGCCAACAAACGAGATGTATCCATCAAGCCCAAATGTTAACAAATGTCCAAATTGCCTTTAAAAGTCCAAATCGAGCACATTTTCTAGTTTGTATCTGCATATATAGTGTAGTTAGGCCATCGTTTCTTTATTAATTGTTTTACAAACTTTTTTGCTTCAAAAATTTCAAGTCGGTCGGTAGGAAGGAATAAAAATAAATGTTGCTGAAAATATGTGGTCGGGCCAATAAAAAAAGTGTAACTATGAAAAATTGATCATTTCCTACACGTTAGTTTACCAGTGTGTTTGTGCACATTTAAACTCACATGTGCATTGATATGCAGCCTAGAAATACCCCTTGGCATAGACATATATAGTCAAAACTCACCTTTAGTATGGTCATAGAGATGGAAAAAGATTTTTCACAATCATTACTAGTCCCCTTGCAACCCAACTAAGACAGGATTTGCCAAATTTTCAGCTTGATTTCAACATTGTTCAATGACTGTATTTAGGTAAGTAAAATATAAAAATTCAACTCTCTATGTATTGAAATTAATACAATGCGATGACATCAGGAAACAACATCATACTCCAACACATTGCAGTTTGTTATTTTGATAAAGAGCAACGAAAATCTCATCACATTTCATCTCCTGAATCATTTCAATATTTCATCACTTGCCACAAAATTCTTGATAATTCAAATGTAAAAGTTACAGAAATACATAAGGGCTCAATTTTTGAAGATCCACATATGAAAGTACAAATATAAAATGATACTTGTAACGAAATTGATCATTGAATAATCTATATACGGATCACCAAATCACCAGTTATATTCAAATGGGACATGTCAGTAATATCTGGAGAGAAATATGAGCAAGTTATTGTAGAAGAAACATAGTCAAGCACAGACAGACAACCAGACATACAGACAGATAGGGAGAGTGATTGGGACATGGGACATAGTAATCGGTTTGAATTACTGAAAGGAGACTAAATTCCTTTGCATTACCATGAAGGCAAAGACTGATCGTTTTGATGCTGTAAATTTTTATCAGAGCATTATTTTCCAGTCGGTGGGTAAAATGAAAATAAAAACAGGAACTGTTGAATTTATTTCTTATCAGCCATTTTTTTGCAGAGTCGGCGGGTTTGTAAAACAATCATTCAAAAAATAATGGCCTTATGAGAAAATAATCAGTGATATATGATGGTGTGCATGGAATTGTCAGTCCATTTTGCACTTTTATGCTTTGTTTACATCTGCGTGTGATGGATACAGTTCCTGTATTGACGCGTGTACCACCTGCTCAAATGAAAAAAATTCCCCCAAAAGACTGGTTTTAGCCATAACATTTGATGTGAGAACGTCTCATTCAGTTAATTTCACATGTTTATTATGAAATATAGTTTTTAAAAAATATTGCCCGTTTCGAAGGCAGCTGCTTTAAACAGTATTAGACCTATAAGAAATAAGGACAGTTATGAAGTAAATACTAAGGCGATTTTGTTGTGCAAAACGAGGAGGGGGGGGGGGGGGTTTCTGTTAGGGCATATACGCTTCTATTACTGGTGGGAACAATATGGTAATTTCTTGGAAAAATATTCCACCATTGAGCTCTCAGGCACATCCATGCGTAAATGGAAGCATTCTACAGTTTGCAGGTATTTACACGTGTAGCACAGCATGGAGGACGAGGTCGGTACAGGAAACATTCACGACCTCGCGACCTTGCACACTCTAGACGAGAACGGACTCTTGGAGGAGATCAAAGCTCGACACCAGAGGGATGTCATCTATGTACGTGTCTTCAAATTTTTGTTGGTTCATATAGCCGTAATTTTTGTGATATCGTAACACTATTTTTATTTACTATACATTTATATACATGATAACGCTATTGACAAATACAAGTTAGCTTTTTCTTTTAAAATTTAAATAATTGGCCTTCCACAATATCATGGTTCTGTTAACCATAGGTTAACTTTACAGCATAGATGGTCCAATGCACACATCATATGGACATACTGAAGTAGGATGTGTAAACAAATGTACTTTGTTTCTGTCTGAGCAGACGTACATTGGAGATATCCTGATAGCCGTGAATCCGTACAAGGAAGTCCCTATATATGACTCAGAGGTATGTCATCTTTGTATACCCCGTAACTCTTTATTTTCTCTGCAGCACACAATTTACAATTGATATCTAATGTGCCATGAATGTTAATCATGTTAATAAGGAGGAATAGTTTTATTTTATTTAATTGATTTATATATGGTACATTCTCGTTATTTATTTTCTATCACAGGAGTTTGTAAAAGCTGATAACAAAATGATATTGTATTTTGTATATTTAGTACCAGAATCGTTACCGAGGGCTGAAGGAGAGAGGATTGCAACCTCCGCACATTTTTGCTGTCTCCGATAACGTTTACCAAAGTCTGGTCAACACAGGATCCAACCAGTGCTGTGTTGTCAGTGGAGAATCTGGCGCAGGTATATACGCATACATTTGTGCATCAAAAAATATATTTATGATTTATACACCGTAGTCTATGCCGTGAGACAAAACACCACAAAGTATGACTTCCTAGTTAGTAAAGACCTTTTGCATGCTCATTTTAGCATGTGATTGAACCTGAGAAATGAGACTTCCTGTCTGATCTCATTTTTTTGCATTTAAAAACGTCAATAATGTGTGTTTGTTTAATGAAATACAAGAGATCCTAAGCAACTGGCGATGACAGACTCATATAAAATAAAAAATGTCTATTTAGGGAAAACTGAGAGTACGAAGTACATGGTGAAGCACATTGCCAGTCTTTGCCAGCACGAGACTTCAGATCTGCATGAAAGAATCGTCCAGGTAAAACTTGGAAAGATGGTCATCATGGTGGCCATTTCTCAACTTTTGTTGATGCAATAATTTCTATTGCATCTCTTATGTATTATAGTGCAATAAATATTTTACAAATTTTGCGAATCTGGACATAGTTGTTTTATATTATGCCCATGTGGCCATTGTTCCAGGTCAACCCATTATTGGAAGCCTTTGGGAACGCTCAGACCGTCATCAACAATAACAGCAGTCGCTTTGGCAAATACATAGAACTCACATTTAATGCAGATGGAGGCATCACTGGAGGTGGTTTCATAATTCTGAAGAGATTTAAGTCAAATGCATTCAATTTTTTATGCCTTTCTCAATATTTTTGTACAGTTCTTAGATTGTACTTTTTTCTTCTGATATTTTTCTGATTTTTTTTGCGCTTTTAATTTCGCCTGATAAAGAAATCTTAGAAATATTTACACTCATTATTAATAATACCATGAAAATTCTACATACACGTACATGAGGTGCTCAATATCAAATATTTTCTATAGCAAAATAGTCTACCGAGGGCAAAACGATGCGAAAAATCCCCCTGGCGATCAGACTGAGGAATTTCTACATTTGCGTTTTTATGAATGAATGTTTGTCACCAAGATGTCATTTTATGAATAAAAATCGCCGTCACTATTGTAAACACGTCCAACTTTAGGTCTCACCGCCAGGATCGATACTTCAAATAATCACATCCGTTTTGGCATATATCTTGGTATAGAAAATCTTTGTCAATATGGACAAATAAAATATAACAAATTTGAAGGTGATGCTTGTATCATACATCATACATCATGTACATGTATCTCACATTTTGCATGTGGATTATTTACAGCTCACATTTCTGAGTATCTTTTGGAGAAGTCAAGAGTGGTGTCTCAGGCCCTCGGAGAAAGAAACTTCCACATTTTCTACTATCTGTTTGCTGGATTGTCGCCTGAATTACTGCAAGCAAACAGACTGACCGACCCAGCTAGTCACAGGTTGATGTTCTCTCTAGGTTCAAGATGATGGAAACATGACAACAACAAAAACAAATTTATGGTTTTAGCAGAATTGATTTCTTCTTCAGCTTTAGTCGCTTTGTAATCCAAATGATAATTAGGTTACCGGACCTTTGGTCCGATAACCTATTGGCATGGCGTTGCGTCCGTCGTCCGTCCGTCTAGCCGTCCGTCCGTCCGTCCGGCGTTAACATTTTTATCTTTAAAGTTAACGATCGAATCTTTCTGAAATTTTGCACAAAAATGCCTAAAAATATTTTGAGAAGGAGGTATTTTTTTGTTTCTTGATTTTCGCATTTTTTTTCAAAATGGCGGCCGTTTTTGTCGAAAAACGCTCAATTTTGGACTTTGACGGCCATTTTCTCAAAAACTGTCTGATCAGTTTTGAGTTTTTGGTTTCAAAAGATTCCCCTCATATACCTCTGTGATATGTATGGCGGCCATTTTGAATTTTTGGCGGGTCGGCGAAAAAAATTTTTTCGCCCCAAATCGCATTACTATCCATTTTGGGCCATTTCTAGGCAAAAAAAAATTTTCACCCTTTGGAAAAAATGTTGGACATAGAAAATTTTCGGCACTTTTTTCCTTCATAATGAGAGCTGTCCGGACTCTACTCATAGAACACTTGAAGATAGAGCTTAGAAATTGGCACTATTTATGTCCACACTTTGACCTCTATAATAAACACTTTGGGTAATCTTACTTGGCTTTCAAATAAGAGGGAAATCGTGCCATTAAATTTTTTAATGGCAAACTCTCTTAAACTGGTCGTTCTATGCCCCTCAGTCAACAGTCATTCATAAAAGTTTCTTGACGAAACTTGACTGTGTCAGTGGTCACTGAGAAATCTTTCTTGACGAAGCTGTTCCACCGGAACCGCCATTACCTTTGTCCCTGGTTTTGGCGCCAGTTCAAAGGATCTTACTAAGGCTTTCATTTTGGAGTTTTCACTCAATCTCGTTGGAATACGATCGTTTTTCCTACGGATTTCGTCACTAACTAGTGTACTTCATTCAGCTACTGTAGATTTAGAGTAGTTTAGTTCAGTTTTGGCGAGGAACTGGTAATTTCCTCGAGTGTTACTTAGTTTCCTCCATTATCGCCTGCCCCCTTTGTTCATTATGGAATTTTTCCAGATGAAGTGCGCGGGTTGCAAGCAGTTCCTGCCCAAATGGGAGCTGCACGTTAGCTGCTGGATGTGCAGATCGATGTGTCGTCCGACAGCTTGTTGTGGTCTGTGTGGGAGTTGGTCTGTTGACGACTGGTCTGAGTATCTACGCGGACTTAGAGCTGTTCAACAAGAAAGGTTGAGTAAACCTCTCCCGCCCCATCCTAGTCCCTCGGCTAGCTCTAGCGCTAGGTCTAGACACAAGCAAGCCGTACAGAAGCGTGAGGAGCAGGATTTGTCTTTACTGCGATTGATTTCTGCTGTGAGTAATGATTTATGTTCTTCTTTCAGTCTTCCTGGGTTCCCGGGACCCAGCTTGCTGGATCCCGGGAACCAGTACTATCTTGGTAGTACCGCGAGTTCTTCAATTCATACTGCGCGTATGACATTGGTTAACTCTAACCCTGTTCCGCCTGAGGGTAGCCGGGCGAGGGGCCGAAACATGCCCATAGACCCCGGTTATCTGGCATTGAGCTCCGTTCGGATGCGGCCTTCGGTGTCCACTACCCGTTGGTTCAATTCCGTTAACGTCTCAATTTGTGAACTGCAGGCATCTGGCGCCCCGGGTTCCGAGGACCCCGGGGGCCAGTTTCCTGCCATGGGTGTGCCACAATCCAATCCGGGTGTGGCAGTTTCGGCTGTCACCACCTTGATTGGTCCAGTGGCCACGGTTCCCGGGTCCCGGGAGCCGTAATACGGTTCCCGGGAACCTGTGTAGGCCTGAATTCTCACCTCAGTTGGGGTGTGGATTCCAAGGGCCGTCTTCCCAACGGGGCTCACTGACGGATTCAGGTTTTAGACCTGGCTATCCTCTGTCTCCCAGGGTTGTAGTTAACCAACGGCATTCGCGGAGTCAGTTTCAGACTCGCGTTACTACTTCCGTGAAATTGTCTCGTCGGAAGTCTGTATCTTTTGATTCTAATGTGAGTTTTTTCCCGCAGATTGCGGAAGATTTCGAGGGTGCTGAGGTGCCGTCGTCTCCTCTCCTTCCTGATGTTTCCGACCCTCCTGCTACGTCAGCTCAGCTGGACTCTCAGGGGTCTGCGTCTACTCTGCCGGTGGTTTCCGTGCAGGCTACGCCGGCTACTACCTCTGTGGCGGTTACTTCGTCGTCTCCTTCGGCCTCCGTCTCCGGTTTGTCGGCAGCTACGGCTCCTTTCCGCACTCCCTTGAGCACGATTCCGGGGGTCTCCTCTCATTTCTTGTCTCGGGGTGAGTTTCAAGCCGAGATGCAGGTCATGAGGTCGGAGTTTTTGGGCAGGCTGGATACTTTCCTGGCACGTCAGGTTCCGGATGTTCAGCGCCTTCAGCCTCCGGCGGTGTCTCCCTCCGTGGAGTCCTCTATGGATGTACCCTACCGATCTCGGGAAGAAGGCATTGTGCCCTTACCAGGCCCGTCGGGTTTGGTTCGTCCTAAGCGGCTTCGGGAGGAGGATCTTGGCTCCCAGGACGAGGATGAGCCTAATAATCCATTTAAGAGGCCGTGGGCTGATAAACTGGATTATGTCCGCAGGCTTACCGGTGAGGAGTGGCCAGAGCTGGCATCTGTGTCACCACCTCCAGCGAAGCGGGCTCGTTCCTTTACGGAGCGGGATCTCCAACAGCCCAAGGTTCCGCGTGACTCTCTTCGTTTCCCAGTAGCGCCTGGAGTTCGCAACACTTTGGCAGCTAGGGTGGACGACACGGTCAAGCGTGGCCGTGCCCAGCTCGGAGTCTTGCCCGTGAGGCCCAAGATCCAGGATTTTTACACGTCCTCTGTTCTGGATTCGGAGCCTTCCAAGTTGCAAGAACAGGAGATTTTCTCGGTGCCCAAGACCGTTTCACTGCCGTGGAATCAGCTGTCGGATTTCCAGGCTGCCTTGCGCTTGGGCGTGGCTGTGGATTCTTCTATGGACTGGTTGGTTCATGCGCTCACACTGGCTACGACCTCGTGCTACGATCAGGTCATGGACAATGAAAATCTCGATCGCTCGGAGCTGGCAGATGTGCTTCACGGATCTGTCGGGCTCTTGCAGTCGCTGGGCAAGGCGGTAGCGGACAAGGTTTCTCTGGATTGCGCGGCGTGGTGGACGTCAGAGCTATGGCGTAGGGATTCTGTTATCCAGCGTTTGGATTTGAAGATTCCCGAGCAGCTGTTGTCGAAGCTCCGATGTCACCCGGTGCTCCCGGAGTCTGGGCCTGTTTCGCCGTTCCTGTTTCCTGTGGACGCTCACCTGGAGGTGGATGCGTTGAAGTCACGTCAGGAGGAGCGGGAGCGGGCCAAGGCGTCCACGGATGCTTCCCTTATGCAGTCCAAGGCCATGGAGAGATGGTCCCGTATGCTTCTCCAGCAGCAGCAGCAGCAGCAGCGTAAGCGCCCTCAGCAGCAGCAGCAGACAGCTTCCTCTGGTGCTGGGTCCTCTGCGGCAGGTCGCGGTAGGGGCAGGGCCCTCGATCGTCCCTTTCGAGGGGCCCCTGCCGGCAGTCAGCGAGGGGGCCAGCGTGGACGTGGTGGTCGAGGCCGAGGACGTCCAGCCAGCCCGGCAAAGCCTGCAGGGGCGAAGAAGTCAGGTAATACCCTTTTCCTCTCTCGTGGAACCCCCACGTCTGGTCGAGTCTCCAAGTCCACTCGCTCCAGTAAATATCTTAGATATAAACGAGCCTGTCGGCGCGCGACTAAGCAGTTTCTGGCCTCGTTGGCGAGACCTAGGAGCCAGTCCTTGGATCGTCTCCACCTTGCGTCGGGGGTTCGGTCTACGGTTCGAACAGTTTCCTCCGTTGACGCTCACTCCAAGGGTTTTTTCGTTGCCTCACGACCCGGAAAGGCGTCAGGCGCTGATAGACGAGATTTCGGCCATGATTCAAAAGCGAGCGGTAGAACCAGTTTCGGGCAGCTCCCCGGGGTTTTACAGTATCCTGTTTGTAGTTCCGAAGGCTTCGGGCGGTTGGAGGCCGGTGATAGATCTTTCCGCTCTCAACCGTTATCTGCTTATTCCCACCTTCACCATGGAGACGGCGGAGGTGGTAAGGTCGGCTATGCCCTTAGGGGTTTGGGTCGTGACAATCGACCTCAAGGATGCTTATTTTCACGTGCCTATGAGGAGGTCCGTCAGAAAATACCTCAGGTTCTTTTATCAGGGCCAGGTGTGGCAGTTTCGGGCGTTGCCTTTCGGTCTGTCCACCGCCCCTTGGATCTTTACGATGTGCGTTCGGGAGCTACAGGTGTTGGCCCATCGGAACGGCATTGTGATCTACCAGTATCTCGACGATTGGTTGATCAGGCATCAGTGCCCTCAAACTTTGCTTCGTCAGGCCCAGTGGGTTGTGGATTTGTGTCAGTCCATGGGCTTCAAAATCAATCAAAAAAAGTCCGATTTATCTCCTCGTCAAGACTTCGTTTTCTTGGGGTATCGATTTCGGACTACCTCCGGTTATGTTATCCCGACGGAGGAACGTCGGTCAAAGTTATCAGAGCAGTCCCGCGGTTTCTTAACCAGGGTTCCTCAGCCAGCCTCGCGTTGGCAGTCTCTGATCGGTACATTAGCGGCGACCGAGAAGATGGTGCCTCTAGGTCGCTTGCATATGCGGTCCCTCCAGTTGCAGCTTCATGCCAACTGGTCGCAGGCAACGGGGGACATGGCCCAGTTGGTTCACGTGTCAGACCAGGTCGTTCGAGACCTGCGATGGTGGTTGGACCCGGCCAATTTGTTTCGGGGCGCTCCATTCCGTCCGCCTCCTCCCTCCAGGCATCTCTTTACGGATGCCAGTATGGAGGGATGGGGAGCTCACTGGGACGATCAAGAGATTTCGGGTCGGTGGTCTCGGTCACAGCAGGACGACCATATCAATGTGCTGGAGATGAGGGCAGTGTTTCTCGCGCTTCAGCATTGGGAGCACCACTTCTCGGACCAGGTGGTTTTGCTCGCCACGGACAATTCAACGGTCGTGGCTTACGTCAACAAGCAGGGCGGGACCAAGTCCATGTCCCTGTGTTTGTTGACGGTGGAGATGCTGACCTGGTGCTTCCACCACCGGATTACGCTCAGGGCCCGGCACATTCCCGGTTATATGAATGTGTGGGCCGATCGTTTGTCTCGTCGGGGCCAGATTCAGGCCACGGAGTGGTCGTTGTCTCCGGTAGTATTCCGGGCGATCTGTCACCTGTGGGACAGGCCTGCAGTGGATCTGTTCGCCACGAGGTGGAATACCAAGCTTCCGACGTTTGTGTCCCCGATCCCAGACGATCAAGCATGGGCGGTCGACGCGATGTCCCTGGATTGGGACGGGATGTTTCTTTATGCCTTTCCTCCTGCCATTCTCTTGGACAAGGTTCTAGCCAAGTTCAAGGCTCATCGCAGCAGGATGATTCTCATTGCCCCACAACTTCCACAGAAGTCGTGGTTCCCGGACCTTCTGGAGTTGTTGGTGGACAGCCCAGTTCCACTACCAGACCGGTCGGATCTGTTAAAACAGCCGCGGTCAGATCGCTTTCATCAAGCCCCGGGCACGCTCAAGCTACACGCGTGGCTCTTGTCGAGCGATGTTACCGAAAGAAGGGCTTTTCAAGAGAGGTGTCAGCTAGGATCGCCCGAACTAATCGACGATCTTCTTTGGCAGTCTACCAATCCAAGTGGACGAGATTCTGTGCTTGGTGCCGTGGCCGGAAGGTTAGTCCTTTCAAGGTCACTGCTCCTGTGATTTCCGAGTTTCTCCTTGAGAAGTTCAAGGAGGGGAAAGCCCCCTCTACGCTCGCAGGCTATAGGACTGCGATTGCCAAAACTATCAAACCTAAAACGGGGGTTGATTTCGGTCAGGATGCAAGTTTGTCCGCTTTGTTGAATAGTTTTGTGGTGGAGAGACCCAAGTTGAGGAATCCCGTTCCGACCTGGGATCTATCGCTCGTTCTAAATTGTCTTCTCTCTGATCCGTTTGAACCCTTGGAGAGAGCGTCGCTTAAGTTCCTTACGTTCAAGACCGTGTTCCTCCTGGCCTTAGCTTCGGGGAAGAGGAGAAGTGAGCTTCATGCTCTTGACTTTTCCAAAGTTCTTTGGAAGGAAGATGGCTCCGCGGTTACTCTCGGAGTTATCCCTTCGTTTCGGGCCGGGCCTGGAGGAAGATGCTAAACTGTGTCCTGTTAGAGCCTTGCGCATCTACGTTGATCGCACGAGGGAGCTCCATGTCGGGAAACGTTTGCTTTTCGTTGCCTTTAAGAAGAAATTTTCTAAAGATATCAGACCGGCAACGATTTCGTCCTGGGTTAAGAAATGCGTCTTGTTCTGCTATGAAAAATCCAAAACTAAGACTTCGGGCTCCTTCCGCGTGAAGGCTCATGATGTGCGAGCGCTCGCGTCGTCTCTCGCGTTCATGAATAATGTTGCATTGTCCGATGTCATGCAGGCCTGCACTTGGGCCTCTAACAATACGTTTGTTTCCTTCTACTGCAGGGAACTGACCTGGCAGGACGACTCCGGCTACCGCCTTGGACCCGTGGTGGCCGCGCAGCATAAGGTCCATCTGTAAATGATGTACATAAGGGACTGCACGTGTATATACGCACATCTCTAGTGGACGGGTCGTCTCGGAGATTCTGGTTGTCCCTCTTATTTGGGTGAAAGAAATTTTGAGTTGTCCCGCCGACAGCAAGACAACTGCGGGGGAATCACCTCTACGACTTCACTCTCTTACCCAGGTACTATTCTTTCTTGTTCATGTTCGTTACTCGCCCATGTTATTAAACTAATTGTTAATTACTCGTCGGGGGTATTAAACCCTCAACGAATTACTACAGGGCGAAATTAAACTCAATTTAATAGTAACTTCATGCTCAACTGAATATGTGCGTTCTATGCCTCAATGATGTTCATTGACGTGGGAGAGGGGTTAGCCCACCTCCTGTGGTTATTCTGATATAACCCAAAGTGTTTATTATAGAGGTCAAAGTGTGGACATAAATAGGAAGTTTTAAGTTAT
Organism: Terebella lapidaria; assembly: GCA_949152475.1. NCBI lineage: Eukaryota > Metazoa > Annelida > Polychaeta > Terebellida > Terebellidae > Terebella > Terebella lapidaria. Next base: position 23,056,820 of record OX424569.1, read on the forward strand.
TAAAACCAGTATTTATTACACACTTACCTCTATAATAAACACGGTCATGTTCCCTCCCGCCTCCCCAGCCTAACCTTTTGGGGGACAAAGTAATGGCGGTTCCGGTGGAACAGCTTCGTCAAGAAAGATTTCTCAGTGACCACTGACACAGTCAAGTTTCGTCAAGAAACTTTTATGAATGACTGTTGACTGAGGGGCATAGAAAGACCAGTTTAAGAGAGTTTGCCATTAAAAAATTTAATGGCACGATTTCCCTCTTATTTGAAAGCCAAGTAAGATTACCCAAAGTGTTTATTATAGAGGTAAGTGTGTAATAAATACTGGTTTTAATAACTTAAAACTTCCTTTCAAATGGGAAGTCATATATGGCAACTTGTGTGGTGACCTTGAATTTGACCTTCAATGACCTTGAAAGGTCAAAACAGCCATTCTGGGGTCAAAAAATGCCCAGATTTGCCTCTATAGATGAAATGCTTGCAGATAGAGCTCATGTTTGCATTATCATGATTATGAACATATAGGAAGACATATATGGCACAACTAATGATGACCTTGAACTTGACGTCAGATGACCTTGAGTGCCAAATGTCTGACTCGGAATGTGTAAATTGACCTGAGTGGCCTAAACTATTCCACCCAGATATATCTTTGTATTATGAACATATAGAATATCAAATGCCGCACACATACATGTAATGGTGACATCGAAGTTCACAAGGATGACCTTGATTGTAAATCTCAAGGTCTGTTACCTGCCAATGCTGCCATGGCCAAACCAAAATTGTCCAGTAACCTATCTTAGCCTTTGGGCTAATTTTTTTAGTTTGCCTTGATGTATCTTTGCCAAATTTTACTACTGGTCAGAAATAATATGTGAAAGAATAATGTTGAACTGGCTCCGGGGTCAGTGAGGTCTGGGAAGACGAAATCAGTGTTGGTTTTGTGACTTGATTTCCTTATTGCAACTCCAGAAGTATTTATAGGCAATGATTGCAAATGTTCAAATGAAGATTCATATATCATTACATGTAGGGAAGTCCCCTGACGATGTTGGGATCAATCTATCAAATGGCCTTCGATCTACATGTAGAGCTGGAAAGAATTTTTGATGAGTCATTCTTGAGGTTTCCTTGATATCTCGGAAACGGTGCTGCTTAAAGTGAAACGATTGTTATTTTCGGACTTATCGCCCCAGACAAAAAAGCTTAGACCAAGGTCGAAGTTCGATCTTATTCCCCCTAGGAGAAGCCCTAAGGGAGATTAGAGATGAATTTTTAAAAAGTCGGCCATGCTCCTAAACATGTAAAGTATTTATTTGAGTACACAATTTTAGAGAATCCCTGAGGGGTATTAGGGATAAATTTTCCACTGCGTCATCATTTTATATGTCCTTGATATGTCGGAAATGGTATGTCGTAGATCGAATGGATATGGCAAAACCCATGAAATATTGAATTTGTCGCCAGAATCATGCTGCCTGTAGACAAGTCGCCAGTGTTCAAGACAGCGGCTGAGGAGCAACGATACAAGGATTCGTGGGAAGAACTGCAGCGACTCTTCAAAAACACTGGCTTCAAGGAGGAGGTAAATACATGTAGCTTTTTCTCCGATTTAAAGAATTTTTGGTGGTTCAAACATGTTTCGAAAACAATATACATGTGCTTGGTCGCATTGATGCAAACAGACTTGCAATAGTAAGTGTATATGAAATTTAGTGCTATCGCTTTGATAATATTTGCAGCAATTGGATGCAATTCTGGCCACATTGGCGGGTATTTTGCATCTGTCGGACATTGAGTTTGAACAAGACGATGACACAACTCATGATGGTGTTATGATCAAAAATGAAGAAAGCATGGAAATGGGTATGTTAAACATATTTGTAAATTTATGTAAATATTCACATTTCAATTTTATAATGTATGTAAATATGTACTCGCATTTCAACATCAAAAATCCTTTTTGCGAAATTACAGTTATGAGAGATACATGTTAACTATTCACCCGTTAATAATTCTTTCATCCAGTGTTTTTGTTACTTTTTGCATAGCTGCGGAGTTGCTGCTTGTTGACAAACAGACTCTCACAAACGCTCTAATCTCAAACATCCAAACTCTCACGACAGGTAAGTGTAATATGTGTATATGCATTATATTGTATAGAAGTGGAATATACATGTATACACTTAGATGCAGTATATATACATGTGTGGTATAGATTTTGAAATCTTTCGCTCTTTTTATAAATGCCCATTTGCCTCTCGATGACCATGAAACTTGACTCTGTGTAAATGAAGGTGAGAAGATCACTCAGTTGAAGAACCTGACGCAGGCTAACGATGGACGAGACGCCCTCGCGAAGGCTCTATACGGCCGAATGTTCGGTTGGACGGTCAGGCAGATCAACATGCTGCTCAAACCTGACGTCAAGGGCAGGTAATATATATCATGTATAGAGGTGGTTCTTTCTCTATATTGTTGTTAGCTAAATTTTGTATCAATATACATGTACAATATATACCTTACTGATAATTGGCCATTTTATTTGCTCTGACATCATGATCAAATATATAATATCCGTTGTCTCACAGATCAAGCCATAATAAATGCTTTCCTCTTGTCATACCCCTAGACGTGCGCTCGGACACACAATCGGTATTCTCGACTTAGCAGGTTTTGAGAACTTCCAGAATAACAGTTTCGAGCAACTCTGCATCAACGTTGCGAACGAGCAGCTACACTTTTACTTCAACCAGCACATCTTCCTGTGGGAGATGGAGGAATACAAGAAGGAAGGAATCGAGGGGAAAGATATCAAGTTTGTGGACAACCGCGGGATTCTTGAGCTCTTTATGACTGTACGATGTATTCATTGATGAAGAAAATTTTTATTTATAACATTGTAGTTTCATGAATCATGTAGATATAGCTTCTTGAATGTTATTTTGTAGCTCAAAACACACAGAATATCAAAATATGTACATAAAGATGTGGAAAAAACTAAGATGTAGCTGATTCATATCTATGCAAATGTGTATCATCAGTTCTATGATATGACATAAAATTATTCATGAAGCAAACCTTGCATGACGTATTTTCAGCCTAACAGTGGTCTGTTTGCGAAGTTGGATGAACAATTGCGGGTGCCTGCAGCTACAGATCGAACTTTCATTGATAAAATCACAGGCGATTACGGAAATAACAAGTACTTCAAGCGACCGAAAGGACAAACTCTCAACTTTGTCATCACACACTATGCAGGACAGGTAAAGCTGGCCATATGCTCCTTAACATCCAAAGTATTTGTTTGAGTACATAATTTTTAATCTAAAAGATATCAATATATACAGTGAATCCTGTGTTTTAAGACCACTCAAAAGGGGGTCTCACATGTAAATGACAGGTGGTCTCTCATGGCAGGTGGTCTTTTACGACAGGTGATGTTTAAACATGGGATCAACTGCACATACGTTTGGATAGTAATAGATACATTTTGTGTGATGATAAAGTTTCACTTTAATAGGTGATTTACAATGTGGACAATTTTCTGGAGAAGAATCGTGACACGCTGAGTGTGAACCTGATGGACTGCATGAAACAGAGCGAGAGTCAGTTTGTGACAGAACTGTTCTACGCTCCGGTTACTGAGACCGGTTCCATGCGTGTCAGGCAAGCTGTACAAATGAATTTGTCTTTTTGATACATGTCGGGGAGTTTCGCAAGTTGTGACACTCGATCAGTACTTATGAAAAAGAGAAAACAATATTTATTTCCCCCCCCCCCCCCCCTCATGCAGGTTTGATGCCCCGAGCAGGAGCCGGATGTCTGTGCTGTTGTCAAAGCAACCAAAACTCCTCTCCACCCCGGCCAGTGGCGGTGGTGGGAAAAGTAACCGTTTCTCCCGCACTGCTAGCACCATGGCCAAGAAACAACAGTGAGTGGTTATGTGGTTACATACATGTCTGATAAGCACGTGAATTTATCAAGTGTTTGGTCGTACTGGAAGTTAATTACAGTAATTGACATGTGGTGTACAAGTATTACATGTACATGTAATGTTTATAATTACAAATATTCGCCCACAGACCGTATGTTCCCCCGGGTACGGTTGGACGGAAAGGAATGACTGATGCAGCTGGGCGAACCATGGCCAGCCATTTCTCTGTGAGAAGTGTTTTGAATATAAATAAATAAATAAAAATTAAATAGATAAAGGATTTTCTTGTTTGGGGCTTGGGTAGACATAATTTCATAATTATTGCTTGTTTGCAGACTTCATTGACAGATTTGATGCAAAAACTCAACAGTGGGGAGCCCCATTTCATCCGGTATGTACACGTAATGCGCTGGGTTTTCTTTGGAATATATCATGTCAATCTGGTCTCACCAAACTACTCGTACTGTTTGAATTTGTATATGTACATTTTTTAGTATCTATTGTCATATACAACCTCTATAATAAAAAATTCGGGTAATCCTACCTTCACTTCCAAAGAACAAGAGCAAAATTTAAGAAAAAAAACGCATTATGTGTACGCATTCTTACATGTACATTGACATTCACATATTGCTTTTTTACTTTTCCAGATGCATTAAGCCTAATGCAAGCAAGTTTCCGGAGGTGTTCCAGGATGATTTAGTCTTGCAACAGCTCCGGTATACCGGTGTACTCGAGACAGTGAAGATTCGACGCCAGGGCTACGCGACAAGACTGTCGTTTGAGCTCTTCTTGAAGAGGCAAGAAATCTGAAAAAAATGATGGCATATTACACATTCTCAAACAAAATGCACGCTGAACTGCAGGGTTCATGTTTCTGACAAGTTCTGTTGAATTAGTTGAATGGAAATTCAGACCGTTATTCAGACCTGTGTATGCATGATTTGAATAAACCGCTGGCCAAACGAAATGTTATACGAATGTGTTAAACATAAAATTTCAGGTACAAATCGTTGTGTTTCGGGGTGATGGAAAGTGTAGACCCCACTCCAAGCAACTGTGGCCAAGTGCTCAAAAAGGCTGATTTGAAGGATTATGAAATTGGCCATACAAAGGTAAGAAACTACTCATTTTTCCTGAAACATGTCTGTAGTTGCAAATGTTTTGAAAATCTGCATTGCACTTCAGGAAGGCATGACTGGTTACACTAAAGCTCAGTGCTCCACTGCATGTAGTTTTGTTGTGATTAAAACCACAGATCATTTAAATCCTGATGTACATTTTATTCTCTCAGATTCAAGTTAACAATCAATCGAAAACACTTTTGACAGGTTTTCCTCAGATATTGGCACACAGAGCAGCTCCAAGTTCAGATGGAAAGAATGACCCAGGCTGCCATAACATGTCAGAAAGCCGCACGAATGTTCCTGGCTAAACGACTCCTTGTGCGCCTCAAGCAACAAGCCAAGAAGGAGGCAGAAATGATTCGCAAGCTGTGCGAGGATGTCAGCCGAATGTCCGAGGAAATTTACAAGTTGCAATGTGAACAGTGCGAATTTGATCGCAAGGAACATCAACGCAAAGAAGAGGAGAGACGGGAACGCGAGCGAAAGGAAAGAGAGGAGAGGGAACGGAAAGAAAGGGAAGAAAAAAAACGAAAAGAGGAACAAGAAGTGAAGGCCAGAAAAGAGCGGGAGAAAAGAGAAAATGAAGAGCAGGAGAGAAAAAGAGCAGAGCAACTAGAAGCAGAACGCTTGACGCAGTTGGAAAAGGAAAAAGTAACATATTGCTACCATACATGTATGATAATAACAGTTTTTGTTCGATTGAATACAACTTTTTCTATAATTCATTGTTGTAGAGTTTTCATGTAATAAGACCAGCTCTAGTTCACACTTCACAGCATAATTCTCTTGGAAAAACTCATCGAGTATGTCATATTTTTCTTTGTGGGTAGATTCAGCCGAACATAATTTTTATGCATTTTACTATTTTGACTCAAAAAGTTTCATTCTGATTTCGAATTTTTCAGGCTTCTGAGCGTACCTCCAATGCTGAACCATCTAACGAAGCTATTAGCGAAGCTATTGGACTGATCCCAGTCGACCTGGAGTCGGACATGTGAGATAATAGGTTTTTAACACTTATCATAGCACTGCATTGTGTATTTTGCAATTATATATTTGTGCCTTCTACCCCCATAAGTGCTATGTATGGGACTCTATACTCCACCTTGCAAGGAAATTATATTTTTTTGATGAAAGGTTTTGGACATTAGGCTCTTCTGCTATCATATAAATTCTATAAAAATATAGTTTAAACGGTTAATTGCTGAAATTTTGATCTGTGTACTGACTCTAAATATATATTGCACATGTACATTGTGCATATGTGCATACCAATATTTTATATATTATTATGAACTGCTTGAAACTACATGTCAAGTGATGATGTTTTGGTATTTCCACTTCTATAATATTAACCAAAAAATAGCCAGTAACATGTGGTATATTATACATATGACTCTGTCTTTAATCCCTCTGCTGCCAAGTTGTTTTGAGGAAAGAAAAAATGTATTCTGAGGTATAGTTTCATGTTTCCAAGTCAAAACTCACCTCCACTTGTCTAAAATTTGTAGGCAGTATTTGATTTGTAAGGGCATATATCACATATTTGCCATATATTTTGTCCTGATTCTTACTAACTAAAGTTGCAACTGGTGAAAGGGCACATGTATTGTTTATCTGCTGGTTGCAGACCTCCCGTACCACCCCCTCCTGCCGGGATCGTCTCCCAGAGCAAACAGTTCATTTGGGTTAGTATAAAATTGATATATCACAATGTTATACTCATGTCAAAATTATTCTAGGCCATGCCATTCGACAAGATTTTCATATTGCCGAAAAAGTACATTTTTAGGTTATACGTACATGTATATCTCTAACAACTAGAATACTTTGCATGCAAATAAATCTGTCTTCAGCATTTTCCTCCCAAACAATGCACCATTCTCAATCGAAATACACAATCACATTCCAACATGACAGGAACTGTTACAAGAAGCTATGGAACGTTACAGTCAACTGAGCAATCAGATCTGGGCCAAAGTGTTCTATCTGGAGAAAGGTGAACTTGTCGGAAAAGTCTACCTTCGAGACTGGGACGTCATCATAAACAATACAGATGTCAAGTACGATGGAAAAGTGTGAGTGTTCCTTCAACATGAAAACTTACAGGCTATTTTCTGTTTTCTCAAATTTGCTCAAGTTCATGCTCACATAATTTGCTCACTTGTTCATGTGTCGCGTTGACACAGGATTGGATTGAAGTATGAGAACTTTGACAATCCAGTACGTGACTGGGACAGCAGTCAAGTTCTGGATCAAATCGCGGAGGTTAGTTCGATTGCTTTTGATTTGCAATGGAAAGCCAAGGAACTTTGGTTTAGAAGAACCTACTACTGTCCATCTCTGTGCATCTATGTGTAACAACACTTTTCAACCACTCTAGGAATTTATCAGGGATGGTGCTTGTCATGGGCTAGTGCTAAATACATACATTGCAAGTTGTCATTATTGTGTTCTAGTTCCATGTTTCATCTTGCACGCCAGGGTATTGAGATCGCCAGAGATGAGGAAGGGAGCATACTGATGCGGAACCTGTCTAATCAGGCTGTCATTGCTAAGGACTACACAAACCCAGCGGGAACCTGTCTGTCTCCGGATATTGTGGATGCTTTTGGACAAATCCCACGCTGGCCTGTCAAAGTTAGTGGAAATGATTTCAAAATTTGTCTATGCAGTATGTTCTAAATTTGGAACAAGTTAGTTCAAATGGCAAAGATATTATAAAATCAGTAGCATACATGTATTGCAGATAATCCAAAATCCCAGGTTGTACCTACCCTTCCTTACGTAATCTTACTCTTTTGGTATTACATTGTGCGTTTACATGTAGATTACTCTTTGGTTCTTGGGTTTAAATATAAAACTACTGCAGTTAAGGTACATGTTTTATTGTTCGTTTACGCCTATTCAATAAGACCAATGTACAGTAATAGTTGACAGGTTACTTTTCTAAAAAGACAATTTTATACGTCTGGCAGATTTTCGACATGAGCAAGTTCAAACAGCAAGTGGCGCAGGAGCTGCAGAAACCAGAGATCAGCGTCGGCCATCTCCAAATGCTCTCGATTGTCAGCTTCGCATTCGGCCGTAACAGCATGAACGATTTTACGACACCATCTTGGATGTTCATCATCAACTTTGCCGCATTGGAACTACTCGGGGATGAAGGAAGTGTGTATGCTTTTGGTTTTGACAACTGTGTGTATTTTTTAAACCAAACTCGCATGCGGGTAAAAAGTTTGAAAAATGACCGGTTCACATTCCTTGTATTTTGTTCCACCTGTGCATGTATTACTGTAATTATTTCCCCTCTCTCCATTAACTACCCTGACTGTAGTGTTGCAAGAGCTCCTGCGCCAGGGGCAAGTCTCTGTGTCGGGTGACCAACAGGTCAAACTACGAGTAAGTCACTAACCGTGATTTACATTATCAAATATATAAACTGTCAGTGAGTAGACATACTACCAAAGGGTAGACTGTCATGATTACTCTGGCAGAGATAAGAAGTAACTTATAGAATTTCTTTGTGATTGTTTCAGCGTGACTGGGCCAACATGTATCGTCCACGACGACAGTCCACGGACAGCATACGACAGTCCATGCCTAGCTACCAGCAGGAGGTGCCTGAGGGCACGATTGGACCAGCATTCATGCGCAAAGGTTGGTTTAATGGCAATGCATATATCTGTAATCATGTAATGTAATTAGAATCGTTCTCATAGATAGGAGTATAGAAAATATTGATTTCATTTATAATGTCCTGATTTGCTGGTGAACAGTGGTTCAACAACTACGTGTAGATCTACTCATCATGGTATATTTCATTCTTCTGTATGAAATTTTGTTCAAATAGCAAGTCGCTCAGGTAATCATGACAACACATAAAATCACCAATAGCGCAGATCTCATGCTGGGCTCATATGCACTAACATGTGCATTTATTGCACATGGTGTCGGATGCTTTCAACTAAAATGAACACGAAAACTTAGGATACGCACAACTTCTTTTTACTAGAAATGTCTATAGCGCCCCGTAATTGTACGAGCCACAAAGAAAATGAAGTGATTTTTTAAGTTACCGGACCTTTGGTTCGATAACCTATTGCCATGGCGTTGCGTCCGTCTGTCGTCCGTCCGTCCACATTTTTATCTTCAAAATTTACAGTCGAATCTTTCTGAAATTCTGCAGAAAAATACTCAAAAATATTTCCAGGAACAATTTTTTTGTAGTTTTTTCATTTTCGCATTTTTTTCAAAATGGCGGCCATTTTCGACGAGAAATGGCCAATTTTGCACTTTGATGACCATTGTCTCAAAATCTGTCTGATAACTTTTTTTCTAATTTATACATAATACTCCACTCACATACAAGTACCTCTATGATGTGTATAAGTTTTGTTGCCCTTGAATTGCCGGTCTTCGTGTGGGCGAAAAAAAATTTTTGCCCCAAATCGCATTACTATTTTTCACCCTTTGAAAAAAATTTTAGACTTGGAAAATTTTTCGGCACTTTTTTCCTTCAAAATGGGAGCTGCCTGGACTTTACTCATAGAACACTTGAAGATAGACCTTAGATATTGGCACTTTCAAATGGAAAGTCATATATGGCGACTTGTGTGGTGACCTTGAATTTGACCTTTGATGACCTTGAAAGGTCAAAACAGCCCTTTTTGGGTCGAAAAATGCCCAAATTTGCCTCTACAGATGAAATGCATGTAGATGGAGCCTAAGTTCGCATTATGAACATGTAGGAAGTCGTATGCACTGTATATGGAACAACTAATGATGACCTTGATCTTGACCTTGGATGACCTTGAGTGCTACATGTCTGACGTGAAATCTGTAAAACGGCCTCTGAGTCTTAAACACTTGCACATACAGGTTAGGATTGTGTATAAGCCTATAAAAAGTCATGTATATATATGGCACATCTTTTGGTGACCTTGAACTTGACCCTAAACGACCTTGAAGGGCAAATCTCAAAACTCGTCTGACCTGGCATGTGAAAAATGGCCTCTACAAACTAAAAATACTTTATGATAAATCTTATATGTTTGTATTATGAACATGTATATAGTCATATGCAGCACACCTAATGGAGACAATGGAATTCACAAAGATGACCTTGACTGGTAAATCTCAAAGTCATATATCACCTACAATGCTTAAAACCAAAATTGTCCGGTAACCTATCTTAGCCCTTGGGCTAATTTTTTTTCTAACTCAAACGTATGAATTAATAAGTTATATTGAGTCATACTGATGACATACTACATCAGAAGTGTGATCTGATGATGATGTGTCATTAAAATCATTTTTACGAAGTGCTTAAAAGAAGTTTATTTGGACAAACCCTCTATGTGTACAGAAATTATTGCATGCCTTTGTATGAGTTATTGTCAAACATATACATAGTATCTCATACGTATGATTTAATGTCTCAGACTACCACGTATGGTTTATGGCACACATTTTCATTTCACTTTATTTGTGGCATGTTGGGTGCCATACATATCACTATTAGCGAGTTGCAATAATACTTGAATATTGACAGCAATTGTAATATCTCAGGAGTCATGATTTTAATAGAAAATTCTTCATTTAAAAGTGGTATTCAAGAGCTCATGTTTTTAGAATATGAGAAAATTACAGTACGTGTAAATGTCTTTTTCTCAGGGAAGCCTCGATTTTGATTCCTCCCACAAGGTCACTTTTGTGTACTGTCAGCATGCCCCTTGAATATTCATGTACTTGATTATTTATGCAGTTTTTAGGTTACCGGAGCTTAGCTCATAGAACCTATTGGCATGGCATTGCTTCCGTGGTCAGTCATTGTCTGCATGTTTAGTTCTGATATTTGTGGTTGATTGTTATTAAAATTTTGGAAAAAGTACTCAAAAATAGCTCAGAAAGCATTGAAAGATATGGTTTGACTCTGTACATTTCTCCAGTAACCTTACTCAGCCATTAGACTCATTTTTCCTACTGGCATATATACAGCATACATGTGTACATTTATTTTGTAGTTTCCAGTAGCTTACGATTTCAGTATACGCATGGGCATGTGATACCATAAAACTTCTAAGAATAATTTAAAGTACTAGTATAGTGAAAATATGATGTGAATTTATATTAAAGATCTCATTGATCTGAGCAAAATGGTTTTTACGGCATGTAAATATCACAATCCGTTCAAAAGTTATAGCACTTTAAAGACTGAAATCGGCAAATTTGCTTTTTCAAAACAATTTAGCTAATTAGTATGCAAATGAGGTATTCATGACGTCATCGGGGGAAGTTGTTTTAATTAGGTACTTTGATATGTATTTTTCATTCATTTAATGTTATGATTATCCATCAAAACTTATTATATACAAATTTTAATATGAATAATCAGTGTTTTCACTTTTTCTGTTGTTGTCAGGGTAACCAGTGACCTGGTATGGCCCATAGCAACCATGGTTGCTAGGGCCAGAAACCCACTTGGAACAGAGTATGCACAAATAAAAATGTGCCAACTTGAGATCTATAATAATTTATTTCATAAATAATCGACAGAAAGTCTGTGGATAGACTGACTTGGCAGTTAATGGCCATGGCAACCATGGGTAACTACGGCTATAGGGAATGACTGGTAACCATAGCAACAGTACAGTTTGTGCGGATATTGACTATGTATGGTACATAATAATATGCACTAGTCAGATCGTCAGAACCTTCAATAAGAATCATTATATCATGGCTTGAAATATCCTAATTAAAATTTGTTCCCCTCGTGACGTCATGAATTCTCATTAGCATCTAATTTGCATATTAATGAGTTGCTAGGACTTTTCAAGTGGCTTCTGTGATGTAATGCCGGAATGGCAGTTTCAAATGGCTGTAACTTTTGAACGGATAGAGATATTGATATGAGGTAAAGACCATTTTGCTCAGATCAATGAGATCTTTCATATAACAAAACATCATATTTTCACTTTACTAGTACTTTAATCCGCCATTATTTAGTATGTTTGCAACATTTTCCATGCATCGCACGAAGAAAATGTCCTGGAGTTTCACTTGCTCAGACACTCTAGAATATGTCTATATACATGATATACCGTCACAAGAATCTCATGCTTCCCTGTTATTTCATAACACTGGCCTGGTACTGTAAAAAGACTAATTTTGGCGGCTATTACCAGGTAAATTTGGCCGTTGTGAGCCCCACGTTGTATGGCGGAGATTTAATTTGGCGGTTTCAAAACCACATAATTTCTCAACATATATCTAGTTAGTTTGGCGCACGATTTAATTTGGTGGTTTTTCCCCTACTGCCAAATCCGCCAAATAAATAGTCCGCCAAAATTACCTGGTAGTCGTTTTACAGTACTTAGCTGTCTATACTGAGTAAATATTGAGTAAATTGGTACATACAAGCAACATTGTGGCATGGTTTGTCAAGGGTCAAAGGAGTCTTCCACACAAGAGAGGATCCAATCATGTATTCCAGAATGCTTGATCTGAAGATTAAACTAACAACAGCTTACAAATATATATCAGTTATTCTCTTCCTATAAAATATACTGGTACAAAAAACCTTTCGTCTCAAATATGTAGACCCACATGTTAATGTATAATTCAAGTGTTGGAGCAATATCTTGTACCGGTACTGTCCGAGCTTTATGTGGAGAAATTAACCAAAAGAGCACCACATCTTGAAGTGGCTACTTGTCTATTTCTAAGTGTCTATTCCTTGATACATGTCTATGGTTCAACAGTTTCCTTGTTGTTGAGTATGTTATCCCAGAGTTTTAAATACATATTCACTTGTGATATAATATCTCAATACTGTACAAAAACTATGCAAATTTATTTCAACTTTTTGCATATAAGTGATGTTACGCCAGCTACAATGAATTTACCTAATTCTCCTGCTACTGTACATCCTTTTCTTCTTGCTACCTGTAAATTATTTGTTTTAAAGGATTTTGTTTGTATGTACATGTACAACAACAATAAATAAATTGTTACTATTTGGTGATTTCAGATGAATCAGACAAGGGAACTCTGAGGGAAAAGCTGAATCCGAAGAATTTGTTCAAGAAAAATCCTTTCAAAAAGTAATCACGTGTAAATCTGCCGACAACTATGTCTACATATAATACTGTTTGATATATGCAGAAAATTGTTAACATGAGAGCAAGTAATTTTTTCAGCATGTGGTATGATAATTTAAGGTAATATTCATTTGGTACTTCTGATTGAAAAAAAAGTACTATACAATTTATTCACTAGATTGTAAATATTATATAGTTTTCAAGTCTTGTGAAGACACATCCAGTGTTAATACTGGTACAGGTTCATGTTTATATGCATTAGAAGTAATCATGCATTTTCCTGGTGCTTCCAAGTTGAATTTACAAGTGCTTAAATACATGTACAAAATCCCCATTATTGCCGATTCATATGAAATAGTTTTACTATTCTGGTTGCTTGACCTAGTTTTTCTTCTCACACGACAAGTAGCATAATTATAGGTAATTGACTGGATACAGTGTTTGAGGCCCGAGGTCGTGTCTGGGCCGTAGCACGCACGAGCTTGCGAGTGCGTCCGCGGCACAGACACGACCGAGGGCCTCAAACACTGTATCCAGTCGATTAACTTATTATTATATGCCGCATCGTGATATGCATACCCCTCGGGAGAGATATGGTTACAAATGGTGACATTTTCTAGCCATTTTAGACCATGAAAGCGAATAATTTTATGGACATTTTCATGTACTACAAAACCCAAAAAACGTCATTTCACCAGCGCATGAATACGTAAACTTCAAAAGACCGTCGGTTGTTATGCGCGACGCCGGTCAATATGAAGGGGGTCAATACCGCAATATATCGGACCGATTGCACTCTGTGTAATCTATTGTACCATTTTCGTAGGCATATAATAATACCCGGTATGGGCCGTGTACAAACATTATGTTGTACATTTGTTTTTCTTAACGGTGACCATTGTTTTGCCAAAAATAATCATTTTCTGGATTTTCAAGCAAATTTCTCAAAAATCTTTTGAATAACGTTTTTCGGACTCATACATTCAACTACAGATAGATGTTGACAGAAAACGATGCCAGTTGGAGCTCGTTTCAGGGACGTAAATGAACTCACATACTGACTTTCATTTGGTGACCTTGAATTTGACCTTTTATTGATTTTGCACATTCAAAATCAAGGTCCATCACACATTGGCCAAGTTTTCACCGGTAACCCTCCCGGGCCTGTGATCCTCTGGTTGTTCTACTTGTACAAATGAAAATATTATAATGTGAAACATAGTTTATGAGAAGCTTTGATAGAAATGTATGAATGAATTTTTTAAATACTGTCACATTCCAGTTATTATCATTTCATAAAGTTTTGCCATTTTTATGTCCACACTCACAATGTTTTATAACTGTTTCTGATCATTACTGATGTAATATTCATGTATACACTGTACTAAATTGAAATTAATGGCAAATGTTTATCCATGAATCACAATGACTAAGATTTCCAAGACTATTTTGAATTTGTGATAATGTGGTCATGTGAAATCGGTCTATTTTGATAAAATATACAGTATATACATTTTGGGAGCATTTCCCTACTGTTTGAACTCGAGGAGGATTTAATGCCATTTTGTGCTCAGATATGGACATATATTCATACATTACACAATAAACTTGTGTGGGATTCGCTGGCTCTGTTTCTTATTATCTTAATTGCCATTTGATATTGGGTAATTCAGTCAAGGATCCAGATGAGTTTAAAGGTTGCCAAAAACTCATACATGTACTTTGTATTCCGAGGCATACGTCCAACTCAAGTTTACAATTCAAGTCGGAAGTGACTCGGAAACATCAAAGTCCTCCGAGGACCTCCCATCTCCACAGATACAAAATTTATAAACATTTTTCTGCAGAAAAGTGTTCCCATATCAAAATGTTCCAATTTGTAAACAGCAGACAGGCCACAATCTCAGGACTTGTTCACAGCTCCTAAGTTAACAACTCCTAAAATTATCCTATTAGAGTATATTATTGGCTTTGGTTTGTATCTCCAAAAGACTAGTAGGTAACGTATTGGTAACCTTGGGGCCTCATGGGTCCAGTCTTAATTAAATGACAATATTTTAGCAGCTAAGAAATTGACAAAAAGAAATCGCTGACTCTCCCTAAGTCTGTAGTTCAGTGGATTGATCCCAATTTCAATCGGGTTCAGATATAGTATAGGTAGTGTACGGACCTCAACGCAAAGTTCCACAGTCACTTTTTGAAATGCACTGCTTAAACCAACAACATGGATTCCATACCCACCGACTCAAAGAGTCCGCTCAGAAACAGTAGGCTCCTTCAACATACAGTGGTCCCTGTAAGATAAGACACCTCCGAAATAAGACTTCCCTGTCTGTAAAGACTTTTTTGTATTCCCCAAAGATCAATTTAACATGTAAATGAACCTGTGAAATAAGACTTCCTGGAAGATAAGACCTCATTTTCTCTGCAAAAGGTGAGGTCTTATCTTACAGGGACCACTGTAATATTTCTGACCAGTGGTGAAAATTTGGCAAAAATACATTAAAACAAAATGAAGTTATCCAGTTATCATGTTCAAACTAACCTATCATCATAGTGCGTCAGACAACAAGAACGTAGATTGAAAGGCAGTCAAATTAAGAGTTTACAATACATTTGCAAAAAACGACCCAAAACAATGTAGAGGAAACTACATTGTCCAAGAAATCAAAGTAACGCAAAAAAACCAGCATTATTCCAATTTATTTTCCTATTCAACATAGCAACTGACACTGTCAACCTTTCTGAAAACAGAAAACGATGGGTTTTGTGTCAGCTGCCTGAAGAAGTTCAAACATGATTAGCCAAAGACACAGTTTGTAGGCTGAATGCTAAGTACAATTCTGAGGCATCACAAATCATTGCTCGGCAAATTTTTGTTTATTTTGTCAACAGCGACATGGAGCCTGCCATAGACTATGATTTATATTTGTTATTGTATCACAACATTTCAATTGGTCACACACTAATAGAATTCGCCATAAATATATCTTTGCCTATAGATGCACATAAACAGGTACAAATTCGTGAGATTAGCACAGGTATGAATTCTATATACACAATTCTTCTTGAACAACAAACCCCACTTACAAGACCACTCTGTGCATTCTGGCATAAAATTAACACTTGGTACTGAACGAGTTCTAAAGATCTAAAAATACATGAAATATGGCAATATTAAAATTTTACTATCATCACTATTGCACATTACTTTTCCCCCAAAAAACATACACACTACTTTGCAATGCTTACAAATAGGAAATTTGGGTCTGAGAGAAATCAATAATTTCAGCACAAATGCTCTTGCCATTTACATCCAGACCACAATAACATCACATGTTTAAAATCACTGAACATAGCCAATGCACCATATGGACTACAATATCTTTTCAGAGAATAATCCAGGATTCCTAGCAAGCAATATATATTTATAGATATATCTATAGCCACTGAAGGTGTCAGCAAAGTGTGTTCACATTTAATGCCCATTCCAAATAATTTCCTAATTTTGAGACAAGTGCATGAAACGGCGATCTGAAAGACGGAGATAGTTTACTTTGTAATAGTCATGCAATCGTTATATACCAGTATATGTTGATGATGGAACTAGATTTACATGAAAAGACCTATAGCTTTTGATTACAGTGCAACCAACACACTACCAGAATGGTTTTCCATAACGCTGTCACATTAGTTGTATAGTGTAGATGCCTTAGCTTTTGCAGACATTAACTGTGTAGTTTTACCATATGTACATATTCGAGGATATCCAATTCCCGGTATACCTTATATATTTGTGTCCATCAAATTTCCCAATTTCAACTTCAAGTAAAATTTTCAACAATAGAAAGCAAAAGATAAAAGGCTTCCAAAGCATACAGCTCTAAATTTGTATAATTATAACAAAGTCATTGGTATATAACTCACCACAGCTTAGAAACACAAGACATAAACACTATAAAATGGCATGATATCCACAAAATTACCAACAATGATCTTCATATTTCAGTCATGCAACAACAGCAATCATTTGTTGATATATCAATAAACTCCCTGAGTATTACCAAGGCAAAGTAGTGAGAAGATGTTGCACTCTGACTGCGATGTAACTCTGAGCATACAGCAAGCGTGTTTGATAACCGACGTAATACTCTCAACTTTGGGTAAAGATGAACACACAATTACGAATAAGCAACAATGAGACCTAAGTTTGACATTGCCTTGGATACCTCAGGGGAATTCTCTTTAACTTGTGCGTTCCTAAATCAAGTACAAAACTCATCAAGAGGTGAGCCGACACAATCCGTGTGAGACGGTCGAGGATCACAGACCCGCACAGAGAAAAGTTGGAAAGTACATGTACGTAAACCCCTAGAGATGATACCAGAAGTAGCTCACGTTGATTATCTGGATCAAATAATGTATGACATGGTTTATATCACCCTCCTATATAGAGGTCTGTATCAAATACAGGCCCTCATGAGTGCGATATCTCACATACCGGTATATTGGTCACAATTTGATAACAATATATTGGCGTAACCGATCAACATGCAGAAATCACACGAATTGAATCAAAATCATTATCAAGACGTATGTACTTAACCTTGGATAAAATATTAATACACATGTGCATCTCATGGATAGCTGATAAATATGTTATACACATTTGTATTACATGTATATATGCTTCACATTAAGAAATGTGACTCAGCAGTTATCTATGAGAAGTCGGTACAGAATTAACCTCGATTACAAGTAATCAATAATGTCATTCATATTTCAGAAACAACACATCTCCTTCATCAACAAGAATTAGCTCAACAATGGTAATCACATACTCATTATATAATACAGTGTAATATTATGTGAGCAGGTCCTTAAAAAAGAACAATACATAATATTGTCAAGTGCATATTTGATTTTGACTGAAATACAAAGAATATTCCTCAAACACTGAGGATGAACCAATGAAATTGTCTGTTTGAAGTCTGCATCTACCCAACTGTTGTAAAAAAGGCACCTGTTCAGGCTCCCTATATAACCAACAGAATTGAACCCAGACTTCAGTACTGACCAAATACTGCATTGTACTGTGATTTTTTCCGCACGGGTTTACGAGTGCTTCGCAAAAGGACCAAGTGCTGAATTGATCCCAGTACAATGTAGTATTTGGTTTATTACATGTCTACAGCAACGTTTTTCAGCACAAAAACAAAACAAAACATCATAGCAATGAAATCTGGCCAGTGCAATAACATCAACAACGCAATATGGATATTTATTGCACTCGTCAAATTACATTGTATAAGATGGGAACAAACTGACGAGACATATGATAACAATAGAACCACTGTATGAGAAGTCGATACACAATGATAATGTCCTAAAGTACATTTATACGTAAGCACCAAAAGTGTAGGTTCAACATGCTTAAGCACCCTATGCTTAAGCTCAAGCACCCATGCTTGACTAGTGGTTGGCTCGAAGTCCAGGTCTGAATCCCATGAAAAATGTGTATCACACCTTGGTAAGCTGTTGCACAGAGGCCTCTAGACACAACGACAGCAATTGAAACAAATCTGCACGGAAACCGGGCAAAAATCTCCCAGGATATTTATCTGGATATCATCAGGAGCTTGTCATGGGCTTGTGAGAAGCCCATGGATGACACACTCGTTATAATCTACGGTGTATTCAATAATAACATGTGTGTCATCCTCGAGCTTCCCACACGGTCAGATATCTGCCTAGCGAGTTCCTGACAAGCTTCCCACACGGTCAGATATCTGCCTAGCGAGTTCCTTCCCACACGGTCAGATATCTGCCTAGCGAGTTCCTTCCCACACGGTCAGATATCTGCCTAGCGAGTTCCTTCCCACACGGTCAGATATCTGCCTAGCGAGTTCCTGACAAGCTTCCCACACGGTCAGATATCTGCCTAGCGAGTTCCTGACAAGCTTCCCACACGGTCAGATATCTGCCTAGCGAGTTCCTGACAAGCTTCCCACACGGTCAGATATCTGCCTAGCGAGTTCCTGACAAGCTTCCCACACGGTCAGATATCTGCCTAGCGAGTTCCTGACAAGCTTCCCACACGGTCAGATATCTGCCTAGCGAGTTCCTGACAAGCTTCCCACACGGTCAGATATCTGCCTAGCGAGTTCCTGACAAGCTTCCCACACGGTCAGATATCTGCCTAGCGAGTTCCTGACAAGCTTCCCACACGGTCAGATATCTGCCTAGCGAGTTCCTTCCCACACGGTCAGATATCTGCCTAGCGAGTTCCTTCCCACACGGTCAGATATCTGCCTAGCGAGTTCCTTCCCACACGGTCAGATATCTGCCTAGCGAGTTCCTTCCCACACGGTCAGATATCTGCCTAGCGAGTTCCTTCCCACACGGTCAGATATCTGCCTAGCGAGTTCCTTCCCACACGGTCAGATATCTGCCTAGCGAGTTCCTTCCCACACGGTCAGATATCTGCCTAGCGAGTTCCTGACAAGCTTCCCACACGGTCAGATATCTGCCTAGCGAGTTCCTGACAAGCTTCCCACACGGTCAGATATCTGCCTAGCGAGTTCCTGACAAGCTTCCCACACGGTCAGATATCTGCCTAGCGAGTTCCTGACAAGATCCAGATAAGTGTCCTGGGTAATACCCAAGGTGTTGGATAGAATTTAGATGAGATCCAGATCTGGACTTTGAGCTGACCACATCTGAATCCTGATGTCCCTTACCAGTTGAAACTAAACTTTTGGTGCTTAGTGTATTTTAGGAACAACACATCTCACTCATAAAAAACAATCATCTCAAAAATGGTAATCACATACTCATTACATATTTCAGTACAGTGTCCCACTCAGATAAGACCCCCCTCTGAAAGGACTTTCTCTTATGGTGCTAGGATGACTTCATCAGTAAATGAACCCCTCTAATAGGACTCCCTCTTACAAAAGACCTCAATCTTGTAGCAGAAGAGAAGGTCTTATCTGAGGGAGACCACTGTATATGAAACATGTCCTTGAAAAACACACACATAACATTGTCAAGTGCATACTTGTTTTACAGAAATACAGAAATTATTCCTTGAACATTGAGAATGAACCTATGCAATTGTCTGTGAAGTCCGCGAATTTCTATCCAGAACGATCCAAAGGATCGAAAAGGAGCATGTAGTAGTTTAGATTGGTGATGTATAAAATAAACTATTCCTTGAACATTGAGAATGAACCTATGCAATTGTCTGTGAAGTCTGCATTTACTCAAGTGCTGTAACAAAGACATCTATATGCTAGATGTCCTCGAACACATTTGAACTCAGACTTCAACAAAAAAAGACATTAACAATAGAACCACTCAACAAAAACTGATTAAGCCACACATGGAAATAACATCACAAAACTGTCACAGACTCTGCCGTCAACACAGACGACTCTCCCATGGACAGTGACTTTGACCTTGCATTGACCCCATCGACACAGTCTATTTGCGGATTGTCGAGGACTCCCAAAAAAGCATCACTGCTGACAGACTTCACCAAACTATCATCTCTCTGTTCCTCCAGGCTGTCCGAGCGAGAATCCACCGGTGATATCGACTCATCAGGAACCACTGTGGAATTCTCTGATGGGGTCGGTGATGTAGGACCCTCTTCCAAAGTCATCTCTGCTTTTAATATCGATATGGTGGTGTCATCCAACGGGTGCGGGCAGACTGTTCCCGAGTCGAAGGACGGAGTGGGACTAGCAGCAGGCAGGTGCTTGTTTCCCACGCTGCTGTCGGGAAAGACTTCAGGGGTACTGGGTATGCTTTCATCACAGATGGCGCTCTCCGTTCCGACACTACTGCACTCGGCACGAACACTTGCACACTCCACGTCGACTGTCACGAATCGCGGCTTTCGACCTTTTTGTGGGTTATCCCGTGACAGGTGGGGAAAGTGATACTCGGAGTCCATGGAAGTAGACGACTCATGGTCATCCATACTTGTAAAGAATTTCTGACAGCAAAACAAAACATTGAATAATTTCAAGTGCATCATCATGTTATGTATATATTAGGTGAATATTCACTTGGAATTTTTTTACTAAAATGTACTCACTTTCATGGTCTCACTCATTCCAGCTTTGCAGTCAGGCAAAAACGAATTCAGGTTCAACTTATCATCTCCTTTATTCTTTGAAGCAGAAAATTAACATGTAGTGATTATTCTGAAAACATGTCAGAGGCAGTGTTGAAAGCAACACGATAATCACTGTTTGTTTACCTGTTGTGATTCTTGCGAGAGTTTCTGTTTCTTGTTCTCGAGAGCTGTGATCACCAATGGGACATCGTTAGTTGTGGCAGGAGCAGTTAATTTAAGCTTGGCAAACTGGTCAAAGATCTCTGGTGTATGGTTTATTGGTTTGTTCTGTGAACGAGGAAAGTACAGGTATGTGAAATACATTCAGGGAATACCGGTCACAGTAGCATGACAACCATAAAACAATTGATGCACGATGTACAGATATGACTTGTGGATGAAGTTTATGTTTTCACTATTATCTAGTTGTTATTGGGGAACATTTTTGATTTACTGTCATGCTGCCAAATAACTTTGTGATGTGCAGCTAATAGCATTAGATCCACATTTGTTAATCTAATCGTTTATTATCTAATCCTAGTTGAATCAACCCAGAGAACCTATTCTCTGGGATATTCGCTACTGTAGTGAGCAAAAAAGATCGGACAATTACACATGCTCAGTGGACGCCCATGAAATCTACTTACTGATAGTGAACGACGTTTGTCTTTACGGGTTCTCCTAGTTTTCTGTTTCACCACGCCCTTAAAAAGCACAGGGTCATCGTCTTTCTTGCGAAGAACAGTCATTCCAGCCTCTGGGGGGTTATGTTCACACTTTTCTGTAGAAAACATATAAATGTCCATTAAATTTGCATAATAATCAAAACTCGCAATTAAAATGAACAGAATACTTATTACATAAATTACTGACAATATTACATAAAAATATTGACAATAGTGAAAATAAAGCTATTCATTCATATTGATGAAGTGTCAATGATATAAACTTATACCAAAAATTTAAGGGATAGACATTGTCTTTTGTGATCACTTTTGTGATCACATTTTCTTTTTTGTAAACAGTGATAAAGAAACTGCCTACTGACTGAGATAATATGTTTTAAATTGTGTATCTGAGTATAATTTGCCTGTGATATATGGTTTGTTTTACACACATATTGAATGAAATACCTACCTACCTACCGAGTACCGACTGACCTATCTACCTACCTAGTGTGGGAGAACATCTGCAGACCATACAATGTTGCACAGCACATCTTAGCTTATATAGCTTGTATGCTGTATTTCCAAACACCCACCGTCAGATGTTGCCTCCGGGACATTCATGTTTACGTCAGGCTCAGAGGCAAAGCGCTGGATGTAGCTCAGTAGATTGTCGCACAGCTGAATCTCTTCAAAATGTGGGGTAAAAGTCGACTCAAACTCAGCCCTGGGACAAAACGGACCAAAAAAATCACTTAGTGTGAGTACATCAGTATGACGTCATTATCGCTTGTATAAAAGCTACACACATACATTTATCATGTGTTAAGCCACAATAATAATAAGATTGTGACGAAACATTATGAATATTTAATAATAAGTGATGAACAATCCTGCACATGTACATTTCTTTCTTGTCGGCTTCCTTCTCCTGCTGTTGAAGCTCATATTTTTTACGGTAGAATTCATGTTGTCTTTGTTTCCGAAACTTGTATAGAGTCTGCTGGTAGTCCTTGAACTGTTGCTGGTACATGTTGACACAAGTCCTCTTCCTGTCGAACAACTCGTCTAATTCTGAAAACAAAAAACGGTCAGAATACGGTAAATCCTTCAAATTATTCGTAAAAGTTCTCATCAAAGTTTGTATTCTCATCTCTGAGTGTACCTGTAAATCAACAACTCTACTTTGATCTTTGAAGAATCTGATGTGGTTAAAATTTTAGTTTGTTTCAATTCACCAGGGTACCTGATTTCATTTTCTGAGCACTCAGTTTGTCATTCTGTATTTTTGTCTTCAACTGGTGTTCCCTTTGCCTGAGTGCTCTCACTTCGTTGTGGTATTTCTGAAACACAAACCAATAGTATGCAATACAGTTCTAAATGTATGTCACTTTGAAATACTTCCAGCAATTTACTGATTATTCCAGTATCAATAGAGATTACATCAAGGTCTTGTCTGAGTCGTTTAGCAGAATCTCTGAGTGCCAAAACTTCATTCTTCAGTGTCAAGTATTGTCTGCAAAATGAAATCATGAACTTGAAACAAAGTCATGTAGAGAATATAGGTTACTGGACATTTGACTGTTATAAATTGATAGGGTCTGACTGTCTGCGACATATATCAGCAAATATCATACCCGAGTGCTCTCTTTGATCGCTTGAGGGCGTCAATTTCTGCGACGATTTTCCGTTCGTCACTGAGTCGGAAGTTCTGCATTTTCAGCTGGTCCTCCAGTCTCTTGATAGTTTTGTTTGTGGCTTCTTCGGTTTTGTATCGCAGCGTAGATTCAACTCTTGTGATCTCAGCATTCTGGATGTTCAAACATAAATAACTGGCCTAATTTGTAGAAATTCGTGAGGAGAAACTGTACGAATAAAATAAACCTACACTAGTTAACCAACTTGTGGAATACATTCCAACTAAACTACAACACTATTATTCAATGGAATCATTATTTTATATGTTCCGCAAAACAGTGTGCTGAGAAATACTAAAAGCCAACCTTTTTAGCGATGTTGGTGTTGACTTGTTGCAAAGCCTGGTCCACACCCCTCCGCTTGTCGATCATGTCACGGACACGAGGTTGAATGCTTTTTAGTTCCGCTCTGTCTTCTGCCCCAGACGGGTGAGATTTCTACCGAGTAATTAAGAAATGTATATACAGAATGATGTACACTGCAGATCACACTGCTTCCAATCCAACCCAGTACAAAATGGGATTAGCTTTGGCTCAGTTGCAGAGACGATTGGACAAAAAGTCCTACTAGTATTCTTCACTGCTCAGAAGTCATTTCAAGTTATGCTCATTGTGATGTTATATAACTATTTTATTGGCTATTTGGCCACATGATGAAGTAGGTATTTCCTTGGTTCTGACATCAACACATATGATCAAAGGTTCAAGTTATGCTCATTGTGATGTTATATAACTATTTTATTGGCTATTTGGCCACATGATGAAGTAGGTATTTCCTTGGTTCTGACATCAACACATATGATCAAAGGTTCAAGTTATGCTCATTGTGATGTTATATAACTATTTTATTGGCTATTTGGCCACATGATGAAGTAGGTATTTCCTTGGTTCTGACATCAACACATATGATCAAAGGTACCTGTTTGGTTGTGATTTCTTGGATTTTCTCAGCGATCATGGCCAACTCTTCTTCATGTTTCTTCTTGTCTGGTTTCATCAAGCTGTTCTTTTTGGGATCAAGTTCTGTAAGAAAATTTTTTTCGTCAGTTCATTTTATTGGAACATGTATTCAGATTTAACTAAACCTTTCAGATAAATGTAAATATCCTATCATTTACTTTTTGATAATCGATGATTCTGAAACTGACAAGATTCTGGAGGAAAATGATCTGGCAGTATTTTAGAGGTAAGACTGCTGAACCAATCACAGCCCATGCCTCACATTGCACACAAGATATCCACATAAGATTGGCATACTTCACCTGGGACTCAAACAGTGATTTCCTACAATTCAGTCAAATTTGCATACAAGCAGCCACTTTTATAAATTTGTAGCTCAAGTAGTGAGTAGTAAACTATGGAAAGCCTGTTCAAAGCCGACAGGGACATGCTGATTGATTATTGCTAGATGATATGGAGAACATTATCGAAAGGTGCATATTGTTTTCTTTCTGTAAATAGACCCACGTTGCCATATAAAGATATTCTAATTTTCACAGTTTAACCATGCATGACTAAAATTAATCGATATTCATAGGACATGGTCAGTGCTAACTAGTGAGACGACTGAAATTTGTCAACAATACTGACTTCGCTTTGCATGAACAATTTTCCCAGAAGAGGGCATGAAATGCAAGGTCAGTCTTTACCGAATGACTTCAATTAATTTGCACTTGCTTTTTGCCAGAAACCAAGATGATGGGTTTCGGTTAATGCTAATTGTTTATTCCTAATTGTGCAGATTTGTCCTGGGTCTAGGACACTGTGACCAACCTATTTTCAAGGAATCACAGACACACAGTTTCTCTCAACTTATGGTCAATAGGAATAGGAAACTACTTCTTGATAGCACTGTAAAAAATAAATTTAGAACACTCCATGTGCAACTACAAGTTTGTGAGAAATTGTGCATCGGTGATTTCATTTGGGTTCATGGGCCAATCATGGCATCATGTAATTAGCAAAAAGCAATTAGCATGTCCCAGCTTTCCATAGAACACTATACAATGTATCCTGATAGCGCTGTGGAAATAAATATATTGTTGGCAATCTGTTCAAGTGATTGACACAGTGATAGTGTCGTTTTGCTCGGAAATGACTATATAATCATTCTCACAAAAAATTGAGGTATGTGTTGTCAAGTGTTTTGTAGATCCTAGAGCCGCCGCAATTTTTGTCAGAACAATCGGGTCGAATGCCTATTAGTGATGTTCCGATGATCAATTTTTTTCAAAAGTCAGTTGAAAAGTCATCCAATTATGATGATCGATTATGGTAATCAATCATCGATCAACCAATTTTGCCAAAATCTGTCAAAGTAGAGATCGAAAGATCATTGGCCTTACACACAACTCCACATGATTTTAGAAAAGGTAGTTGAAAATAACTTTGCAGTTGGTAAAACGGAAAAAATGACTGAATGTAATGTTTTTTGTTGAAAATTAAGGAAAAGGGAATCGTTTAAATGCATGTGAATTGATATCAACGGGGTTCAGTGGCTTTCATTCACTAGTAAGCGTGCGCAACCAATTATAATCGATCATTGATCGGTGGTTGGTAACCGATTGCAACCGATGATCGAAAGTGAAATTATAACTGATTCCCATCACTAATGCCTATGACTAGATCTATTTGGTGGCCTGAAGGGTTAAATGTACCAAAAGAAAGGAGGATTTAGTCGTACCTAGGGCTAGTGTACATTGCACAATGAAACGTTTCCTATCCTTCCCATTAAAAGAAGAAACTTCCTCGTGGCCATCTCAACAGCACTGAGGAACCATCTGTAATCACTGCCAAATCTAAGAAAACCACCTCAGGGAATGATAAAAAATATCACCCTCATCAAGAAATTTAAAATAGCTTTATCACATTTTGAAAACTGGTGTTTTGACAGCATGCTAAAGTTGAGTTCATCTGTCAGTGAAACATGCTTTTTGGCCGTAGTTTTGTTTTGGATGATCGTTGACTTTTCAACTGGTGAAAAATTACAGCATGATACCCAATAAAGCCACACAAAATTTCAAGTTGATTTGAGTATCTAAAACAAAAATACGGCCAAAAAGCGTGTTTCACGGACAGATGAAGTTTAGTATATCTGTTACCGTATTGACGCGCATAAGGCCATGGCCTTGTACACGCCCGGATTTATGCATTTTGGCAGCGTCGTCAAAAAACTTTTTTGTTCATTTATAAGGCCATGGCCTTGTATTCAAATATAAGGCCATCCCCAATATTCACATATGAGGCCACCCAATTGTCAATCTCAAACGACCTTATTAAACTAAATCTGATGTGCTGCTAAAACATAGTAGGGGAAGTGGTGCAATACACTTGTATATTAGCAACTGGGTTTGTTCTATTGGAAATATCCGATAAACATGAACACATGAACATATAGATTTGCAATGGAAAAAAGAGCAAGATGCTGCCCCATTTCCATTTGTAAAGCTGCTTTGATATCACTGTTTCTGACAATCTGTTAAGTGGTCTTATTTATGCGAGTCACTGCTTTTGGCGGAATAAAAACTTTTTTGTTCGTATATAAGGCCATGACCTTGTATTTGAATATACGGCCACGCACAGATATAAGGTCATGGCCTTATATGCGCATCAATACGGTAACACTGCAGCAAGGGATAGGCAAATTCAATGAACGTTTCATTGGATAGGAAACAAGTGCGAAAATACTCTTCAATAGAGATATGCACTCACTGTCCAGAAGAAGAAGCATTGTGCATTGAGTGGTGAGTCACAGATATGAGCCTATATTATAGGGTTATTGCACAATATGGGGTTTTATGCCCGAGGGCCATGTCTTTGAGAAGCCCGACGCGAAGCGGAGGGCTTCTTGAAGACTGGGCCCGAGGGCATGAAACCCCATATTGTGCAATAACGCGTTTATCATATGCCAGTGGATGTCGGGGACATTTCAGTATGTTTCAAATGACCGAATCATATCCGATTAGAAAGAAAAAGCAAGAAATACAGCTTTTATTCACACATTTATTCGATTCACAGGCCATTTCAGAGTTCCAAGAGCATCAGCGTAAAACGTAAATCGGCGGCAAAAACGTCAAACATAACGGAATCGGGCTAGGAGAGCGACCATGTGCTTTTGTTTACCCTTCAAAATTATGACGTTTTCTTGAACAGGGAGCTGCCCGGGCAAGTGTGGAATTTACAGCCCACCGGGCAGAAGTTTGTTATTGGAAATATAGTAGGTATGGGCGCGTTCGTCAGATGGCGCTCGCATCGCGGAAATTTTTTTGTGCCAGAAAGTGTCCCCTTCAAGTGACGAAAATGGCGTCCAATGGGTGGGCCATTTTGGGAGGGAAATCTGGGTGTTTCCCTTGACGTATGTATAACAACGTCATATTAATCAATTCCAGAAGATATTGATCCATGTGTATACGTCATTGAAACTTGTGTACACAGTCGAACTTCCACATGGTGAGCAACGAAAGTGAGAACGACAATGTGAAATGTTGGAAATTGACAAAATTTAACAACTTCGCAGTATTTCGCATTGTGGAGACATATATTACAACAAAGTTAAATATTTCAGTGAACTATTTGCCAAGAATTAGCTAGCGCTTTTCAGCGCTTTTGCCGTATTTGGCATTTGAAGTTGGTGGGGGTAGGCCATTTTGGGGAACTTTTTTTTTAGCGGAGCCTATGTGTTACGTTGGACCCGCGGTGTGGTATGAGAGGGCCACATGAACTCGATGCATGCTGTTCAGGATGATTGAGAAAAATTTGAAACACGCTTGAGAATTATTGTAAACATCATCATTCTATGCCCATGCCTCTTGGATCAAGTTTATTTTTCTACACAATTTTTCCCTGCATTTCCTCAAATGTTTTTTTAAAAGACAGTTCTTGTTTCTGTTTTTTTTTCATATTTTTGTTATAAACACAGATAAAAGGGGGCTTTTGTTGGTTATTTTTTATTCAGTGTCCTGAAATGTCATGTTTGAGTGTTTAACCTTACTTCTGTATTGTATCATGTGACAAAAAAGGCAAAAAGTGGTGGAACAAACATATTATTCTCTATTTTTAAACAAACAGTGCTCAAAATTTCTAGAGGGTACCTGTACTCTTGGGTGTATACAGACTCTCAGTATCAATATTTCCACATAACCTGGTATTTTTTCAATTCAGTATATGTCTGTGCTTCAAACTAGTATAGTGATGATGATTAAAAATAAATATTTTTACTATCTACATTGCAAAACATTTTTTGGGCCAAATTTTAACTTTTCGACCAATTTTGGGGACCTACGGGTGTGTCATTCAAAGTTCTGTAACTTTGTCAATTTTGAAGGCAGAGTAAAAACAAAAACAGATCTGAAATACTGAGATTCTCAGCTTTCTCATGGTATGTTCACTTTCTGTGTAGGTTTAGTCTTTCAAAATGGGTGACCATACCTAAATATAGGCACAGCTATTGAAAAACAAAATTCATAGAAATGGTGTATTTTCAGGTCTAAGTTTGTTGACAGTAATTTAAATTACTGTATAATAGCATTAACTACGCTATTTGCATCAACTGTCATTCTGGCATATGATAAAACCACCATTCACATGGCGGTCCGATGTTAGACAACCACATGACCTGATGACAAGGTGCGGTCGGATGTTTTTGTTTTGGTTGTCGTGTCGTTGTGCGTATTGTGTATTGACATTTTCTTGCTTACCGCGGTCATCTTTAGCTTCAGAAGACACATTTTCGGCTCCTTCGCATGACGATTCCGCCATGTTCGTATCCTATGAAACTTCCTTGTCTTATTTGCAAAATTATTCAAAGTGTTCTGGTCTATGGGCGTGCCTTTTACTGGAAGTTTGAAGAGAATTCGCAAACTTGCAAAAGGAGCTGGGTCAGTCATGCGTCACGTGATCACACGATACATGTTCCTTGCTTTTTAGGTCATTCTCGGAAATTTGGACAATCTCGAGAAGGTCTAGGGCAAACTTGAGCATTCCAAAATGAGGCCATTTTGGAAGGGTGTTTTACTATGATGATTTTGATTTATTTCTTGACAATATGGCAAATAAATATTATTTGGCAAATAACTTATGTTTAATAACCAAGTTGGATCATACAAAGCTAATTAAATGGTAGAAAATTGGCAAGCAGGGAAACACCGTGGATTTGACTGATAAATTTGAATAAAACAAACCTCCATATCAATGTATTTAATCATCGAATAAACATGTGGGAAAAATTCATGAATTTAATTACTCGATTTTAATTGGAAGGAAAATTGTGTAAATATTGTTTGCTGTTTACATCCAATATTAATTAGAAACATTTTATATTCTAAGATTGTACTGGGCAAACTGAGCATCCCCGAGAATGTCCAATTGCCCAAGAACGAGCAGGACAATCGCAAGAAGGCGCTCAAAAACACAGTGCTGAAAAGCAGACTGCGAATATATTTTTGTGGCCAACGCTGCGTAATCTGGATCTATGCTCAGAAACCCACTGGTTGATGTAGAGTTGGCCATGGCCGTCCCAAGATTTAAAGAAAACATTTACAGTCAAAATTTCATCAGTAAAGTTTTGGCAACATATCACTTTCAATGCTCTCTGGATCAGGCTTGTAGTAAGAATGTTTTTTACGTCATCCCTTAATTTTGTCTCTCGCGCTTCAGGGGTTATACTCTGAAGCCGCCTCGTGTGTTCGGAGTTGTCCAGAGCAAGCAAGGCGAGAGGACGACGGGTGAGATCAGTCATGAGCTCCTTAATTGTCCCTTTTCGGCTAGGGGACCAGTAAGGCCCCAGGGACGACTTCCAATCGGCGGCCCAGGAAGGGGACCGTGCTGATTAGGGGCTAGTCCCTGTGATCACAGGTCTCTCACCCTGGGATGCGACACAGGCTCCGGCAGACCGTCAGGCTGTCCGGAGCTCCATCCCCTTGGCAGTGCCGTCGGCAGGGCCGGCCAGCAACATGCCCACATGTACGTGCTCTGGGGTGCCGCTGCCATGGCATCTCAGACTCTGCATACAACTACATTACCATAACTGATGTATAATGTATAACGCCATCACCGTGCCTCAGTGCGGGGCGCTTGCACCCTAGGTAGCGGGCGTCAAACGTTACATTGGTGCCATGACCAGGATCAGTCCGACGGCGTTCCATGGCAGATTACTGTCGTAGTATTTGGCTCTTTAGTCCCTGGGGACCGCCTGTTTCCTCTGGGATAATCCAAGATACGAAAATCAAAATGAATGATAATGTTTCCCAGCACATCTGCTCCCACGATAACCGGGAGCTAACCCAGGATGACTCCGGTCATCCGGGAGGACACTCAAATGATCCGCAGGACCAAAATCGGACCGCGGAGACGTCCCCGACTCTGTCCACGGACAAGTCGAACCCTGCGGGGTTGCAGCACGTGCTGCCACAGGATGTTCCATCCAGCGTTTTAGGCGCCGCGGGCAGGTCCGGTGACGAATCCACCCCGCGCCTGCCCCTGCCTGGAACGACACGCCGTGCGCCGCTCTCCCCTCAACTGTCTGCTGACGCGATGATGCCAGCGCCAAACACCACGTTCACTTCTAGGCAGATGGATGATCTGTTCTGGCTTCCCCAGCTGGCTGGGTCGTTCCCCTTGCAGATCCCCAGTCTAGCCACGGGAGGCGTCAGACCAGCTATCTGGGGAGCAGTAGAACAACTCATTAACTTGCTTAAAGGAGGACTTCCTATCAATGTATATTGGCCTCGACCAATGATTTTACGGTTAAAACTTCCATATAGCAAATATATCTCAATGCATTTGAACGGAGAAGACTTCAAGCTTTGTTCACATATGGAATATGTATATATTTGTTCAATACAAACAATTCGTACTGAGGATATAACATCAAAAACACCAAAAATCTGCAAGTTTTTTCCGCTCGGCAGTGCACGGCTGACAGAAACGTCATACATGACGTAAATTTCTGTGACGTCATTGTTTTGATAGAAGCCTCGACAGGCGGCTCATTTCACTGGAACTAAAGATGCTGGAAGTGCTCCATCACCCGAGGCATCATCAAAACAATGACGTCATCGTTTTGACCCATTCATTCTCCCCAGTTGGAGGGCGTCGATAGTAGTTTTAAAAATATGATCTCTTCGATTTTGAAGTCATCTGAATGAATACTCCATGTGCGTGAAACTCATATGGTACCGAAGTGTGTTTGAATTTGATAGGAAGTCCTCCTCTAATGAGTTGGCTCCCGATGGCCGCTATGACCCCAGCCGATCGCCCCACCAAGGATGATCAGACCATAGGATGCGCTCGCCATCTCCACGACACCGGCCCTCCACTGCGCGGCTGTCAGATAGAGAGACTCCGACAGTCGCCCCTCTACCAGTCGTGGCCAGTCCGTCGACCTCATCGCTGGTACATCCGAGTCCGTAGGTGCCGGTTACCCATGTCTTAGGGCCTGCACCTGTGCCACAGCTTGCAGGGACTACGCTAACCACTGCTTCCGCTGTTCCGGCAGCGGGAGCCCAGGCTATCCTGCTCCGTATAGTCCTCCAGGAGCGAGCTGGCGACCGGCGGCTTCGGCCCCGAGTTACGATCCTGTTTGCCGCGCGGCCTGCGCGCAAGCAGCTGCCGGGGAAGATCCGTTCACCCTGCTGGACCATTTGGAATGTCACGTTCCGAAGGATTGGCTGGATGAAAATCAGCGCCAAACAGATGCCTCCGGCTCCGGCTCCGGCCACGGCTGTTGCTTCGCAAGCGTCCACACCTTCTCCTGTGCAAGCATCGCAGGTGCTTCCATGGGCACTCCATTATCCATTATCACCTGTCCAGGAACCAAACCCTCAATGGGTTGGTACCCGCACCGCCAGTGCAAGCGGCTCCTGGTCGCGGCTTCATACTCATCTCCGGACGAGGGTGAGGTCTATGAGTACGATTTCAGTGCCACAGTGATAATCGCGCACTGCGCTGGGATCATGGCTCTGCGGAAAACAGGGCCATTCCTGGCTGTAGTGGAGTGCATGCGAGCCAGCGGCTTCCAAGGCAAGTTGCCAGAAGCCCGCCGGAGGAACCCCAACTTCCGCCCCGGTCCCCCAGGACAGAGGCGGCAACCCTCTCGTGAGGGAAACTGAAGCCAGACATGGTGGCGACCAACACTAAGTCCGGGACAGTTGTCCTGAAGCACCCACAGCTGCCCCACTCGCTGACAGGCCGGACAATTCTCAAGTAGATATAATTCCTCTGGGAGTGATCCTTGAGGATGGGTCTGACTCCTCCACAGCTGAGGCAGATAACAAGGACTCTGTATCGGAACCTAGTGCGCCAGGTGACCTGGGTCATCCAATGTGCGCATTGGTGAGGGACTCTTGCTGGTACCTGCCCTTATCATTTGGCCGGGAGCCGGTGCGGTTCCTTGTTGACTCCAGTTCAGAGGTCACCCTCGTCACTACTGGGACTTATATAAGCTGCAACCCACTTTCTGCAGCATAGAGCTGCGGGATCCTGGCAGTTACAAGCTCTATGGAGCGAGTAACAACAATATTCGTATCCACAAACTGACCGGCTTCCCAGTTAAACTTGGAGGTATCGCCTATACTACAGAGGCCATCGTCGAGGATATCGGGGCAGCTGGGATCATTGGGATGAACTTTCTATGGATCTACTGCGTGGTCGCGGACTTCTGTTCCGGCGAACTCCGGATTGGAGGAGACACCCATCATCTCTTCCGCCAGGGTCGCCAGGCAACTGCCACCTGCGCGACACCAAAGCTGCTCAGACTGTGAATAATTTCTTATGTGAGTGTGGCTCTCAGCCACTCTCAAATGAATTACTGCATGACTCACCACAAGCTTTTTGCAGTTGTTACTATGACCAAGCGCTTCTGGCATTACTTGTTGGGACGGTATTTCCGGTTGCGGACTGACAACAGTATGCTCCGATGGCTACTCAACTACAGTGAGGCCGATGGCTTGGTTGCCCGGTGGCTCGTCAAACTCCAGGAGTATGACATGAAAATTGAGCACCGCGCTGGAAAATTGCATGGCAACGCTGACGGCTTGTCACATTGTCACAAGTGCAAGAATCCTAACTGCGCAGGAATGACGCCACCCCAGCGCGATGAGGATTCCTCTTCAGACTCGGACCTGGACCTTCCAGGGAGACCCCAGGCCGCCGACCCCTCCACGAACACAGCGGCCCGAGCCACAGGAGCCCACCCCTGCATGCGGACCCGCTATGTTGCGGATGTACGCGTCCGCAACAGAGACTGTCCGCCAACCCCTGTTAAGCCAACCGGGTGAAGACCAGCCGCGGATCACCACTGTAGTGTCCAAGATGCCGCACTTTGTGACACGGACCCGCGTGGCTTTGCCCAAGAGGCGTGCCCAGCAGAGACTACGGGGAAGAGCCCGTCTTCCGGAACTGCTCCGGGGACAGAGGCCCCTCGTCAGTCACCAGGTGCATTCACGGACGAAGCGTATTTGGGCTTGTTTGAAGTGACGGTACCCTCGGGTCCGTCAGAGGGACGTAAGGTGGCGGGCATCACCTCTCCCTTGAGCTCGGCGCTCGGCTCCTTCATCAACAAGCGATTCTGAACGTGCCCCACTTCTCTCGAGGTCCGCGTCCAGTTCCTCCGTCGGAGCAAGTGACTTGGCTGTGGGTTGGCAGAGCACCGCTACCCTTGCCTTAGACGCCGTGGATCCCGTGGATGAAATCTCCCAACAGCATGACTCCAAGACCACCCGAGCATACGAGACTTTCCGCGAGTACATAGGCCGTGCTTCCGGCAACCGCCGGGAAGGGTTGAACGGACACCGTCAGAGGCGGCGTTACTAGACCTGTCTGTACCCCGGGCTATTGATGAACTGGGGACCGCAGGAATAGGAGAGCTGGCGCACGCACGTGATGAGTTTCCCTGGGACCACCCCAGCGAGGAAGGCTCATTCGTGCCGCGGAATATCTCGTGGCGGAATATCTCGTGGCGGAGCTGAGGCCTCCAGGGCTGCGTGCCGCTTGGCGCATGACCAGGCCCTCATGAAAGGAACCCGGCGGAGCCTAGAGAGCTCTTGGACTCTCACAGCCGAGCGCGAGCATAGGGTCTTCGAAGAAAGGAAGGCCTTTGCTCGAGCTGTGCCACCTCCGGCGAAATGACTGCTGAAGTACAGTGACTCTGAAGAGCTGAACTGCCACCTGCGCGACACCAAAGCTGCTCAGACTCTCCTGCAACAGGGCGTTGATGACTCCAGGTTGTCCGCTCTCATGCAAGTTGCAGTACAGCGATCGGATGAAGCATTGGAATGGTAGATCTACCCCATATTATTCCGGATATGGGGAGAAAGTATGCCTGAAGCCATGTGCATCCAGGATCGGATGGACAAGCTCCCCTCAGCTGCTGCGCTCGGTGCATCAGGTCTTTTGGCCTCCATACTGGCTGCTCCGCCGGTGCCCGAGATACGTCCGCCGCCCGGCATTCCACATCCGCCCCTCAAGCAGGTCGAGTTTATGCTCCCTGCCCGGCTTCGGGGGAAGGAGGGTCTCAGCCGTCCACAGACAAGCAGGACGGCATGGACGAGCAGCCCATGGAGGAGGGTCAGGGCTAGTCCGCAGCGGCATGCTGGAGTCACTTCTGGCGGCTCTGCCTTACCTAGGGCCCTCGCGGGTCTGAGGCGCCGATTGGCGAGGCAACCGGCAACCCTCTCTGGAGGTACCTCCACTTTTGATCACTCGGTGTGTCATTTTACAAAAATTTCCAAATTTAAAGTTTAATTGTAATTGTATTCCAAAGACTCAGCACACCATCCCTTCCGGCAGATGACCTTCCAAGGACACCATCCTTTCTGGACCACCTCGCTAAAAATTTCAACTTGTTTATTAGGGTTTTCTTCAAAATTTTAGAGCGCGTTTCAGTATGGTCAGTAAGTCCAGGGGTCTTTCCCCATTCTTCCAAAACGGACCCTTAAGGTCCGCGTCTTTTACATCGCGACTTCCGGATGTCGCTCACCTTGCTCTGGGCCCGTCATGTGATGCTTCCATCATGTTTCGGGAGTTTTGGGCGTAGGCGGAGCATGTTGGGGACTAACATTGAAAGAAAGGGGTTATGTGGCGATTTTCTCCAAAGATCGCGGCAGGAGATTCATTCTAAACACTACTCTTGTTTTGGACGCATCGTGTACGTGCTTTGGGCTGCCGCTGCCATGGCATCACAGGCATACGACTACATTACCATAACTGATGTACAATGTATTTTGTATGTCTATGATATGTTATGACGGCCGGATTCGTCCGCACAGACTGTTACCTGTTTGTAGTTCTAGTAATTACGCTGAGACTGCTGTGACCGTGCCTCAGCGTGGGGCACTTGCCTCCTAGGTAGCGGGCGTCAAAC
The DNA here is from genome assembly GCA_949152475.1 of Terebella lapidaria. NCBI lineage: Eukaryota > Metazoa > Annelida > Polychaeta > Terebellida > Terebellidae > Terebella > Terebella lapidaria. The sequence goes on from OX424569.1 coordinate 23,092,830, forward strand.
ATTACATTTGTTTAACGACCGTCCATGATGATAAGCAATTCTGCCTGTCGTCCCCATCCCTTGTCGGGTGACAATTTTGAATTTGGAAAGCACATTCGAATGGAGAAAACTGTGCTTTGCCAGGATGAAAACTCCACCTACTTCGTGCCGGTGACTCACCTACCGCCTCTGAGCTTCTTTGCTTCAAGAGCCGTCCAATCCACTCGGCTACAGAGGTGGTTAAAATGAGGCAGTTCATGAGGCCCCTATCAGGCCTATCGCGCGTATAGTGTTCTCGAGCGTTGCGTGTTCAAAGCAGGGCTACACAAGTGTGTAATGCACGATATCCTTTATTTGCACGACTGTATATCTAGGCACGACTGTAATGACTCCTTGCACTCGTCTCTCTCACACCGCCAATATTCCTTTTAAATTATCCCAAGTCTTGTTGGTTTAGTTCACAATATGTGATCCGCCACCTCTGAGAATGTCCCAAATTAGCTCAAAGGTTATGAAAGGTTACTGGACAAATGTTTAGTGTTAAACGACAACTTTTTCCACCAAAATTGCCGTTTTGACCTTTCAAGGTCATAAAGGTCAAACTCAAGATCACCTGTAAATTCGTCATATATGACTTCATAATTGAATATGTCACTATTTAAAGGAGGACTTTCTATCAATGTGTATTGGCTTCGACCCATAATTTTACGGTTAAAATTTTATTATAGCAAATATATTTCAATGCATTTGAATGGAGAAGACTCTAAGCTTCGTTCACATATGAAATATGTATATATTTGTTCAGTACAAATAAATCGTACGGAGGATATAACATCAAAAACACCGAAAATCTGCAAGTTTTTTGACCACACGGCAGTGCATGGCTGACAGAAACGTCAAACATGTCGTAAATTTCTGTGACGTCATTGTTTTGAGAGAAGCCTCGATAGGCGGCTCATTCCACTGGAACCAAAGATGCTGGAAGTGCCCGTTGGCATCATCAAAACAATGACGTCATCGGTTGCTACTCTTTCATTCTCCCCAGTTGGAGGGCGTGGCCTGCTAGTTTAGTTTCTTCTCGATTTTACATTCGATAGTAGTTTTAAAAATATGATTTCTTTGATTTTGAAGTCATCTGAATGAATACGTCATGTGGGTGGAACTAATATGTTACCAAATTGCGTTTGAAATTGATACGAAGTCCTCCTTTAAGCTCTATCTTGAAGTATTCGAGGAGTTTAATCCTTACAGCTCCCACTATGAAGGAGAAATTGGTTAAACTCCCAAAACCAAAAAAAAAGTATTTTGTCCGGCTGGAATCAAAAAGAATCTTCAGTGGCTTGAGTTGGGATGAAAAATTTTTTTCACAGCCCCGTCGAAAATTCAAAATGGCCGCCATGGATGACCCGCTATTCGGGGGCAACAAACTTATGCGACTCGAAGGTACATGAGGGGAATCTTTTGGAACAAAAATCTCAAAATTTTCTGAACACTATTTGAGAAAATGGCCGCCGAAACTAGAAATTGGTCGTTTTTTGACAAAAAAGGTCGTTTTGAACTTTCAAGGTCATTGAAGGTCAAACTCAAGGTCATCACTGAAACCGCAATATATGATTTCCTATTTTGAATATGCCAATATTTAAGCTCTATTTTGAAGTGTTCTAGAGTTTACTCTATACAGCTCCCATTACGAATTGAAAATTGGGTGAAATTTTCCAAGTCCAAAAATTTTTTCAAAAGGGCAAAAACATTTTTGGGGGCAGAGGGGGGCTGGAAATCACTCAAAATGAATAATGACTTAATTTGGGACGAACACAATTCGTTTCGCCGACCCGTGAAAAAAATTAGGCCAAGGGCCAAAGATAGGTTACCGGACAATATATATATATGTTCAATATTTTAGATGTTAGCCAGGTCACTGGTTAAATTCAAGGTCAAGAGAATATATAATAATAATAATAATAATAATAATAACAATATCGATCGGGGTATGTCCGACTTTGGTCGTACTTACCCCATGGGGTAAGTGCGACTCGCATTTACTTGTTAAACCATAGTTTAATAAGGAAAAGCCAGTATTCCATTTTGGCCAAAGATAGGTTACCGGACAATATATATATATGTTCAATATTTTAGATGTTAGCCAGGTCACTGGTTAAATTCAAGGTCAAGAGAATATATAATAATAATAATAATAATAATAATAACAATATCGATCGGGGTATGTCCGACTTTGGTCGTACTTACCCCATGGGGTAAGTGCGACTCGCATTTACTTGTTAAACCATAGTTTAATAAGGAAAAGCCAGTATTCCATTTCAGCTTCACGCCATCCCAAACCCCGACCACCAGCCCTACTAGGACACCCAGGCCCATAGGAATGAATCCAGATATATTTGTGGTGTTACTAAGATGGCATGACATACCCCATTTATGGGGTATGTCTCCCCATCGATATTGTAATAATAATAATAAGCATATATCATGTCCACAGTTGATCGCTAAGCTGTAAATTCAATAATCAGAGAGATATTAGCAATTTTGTCCTGTGACCTTGAAAATGAAGACAAAGGTCAAATTCAAGGTCATCAGAATATTTGGCGCATAACGTGTCCTTCATTGATTCCCACACTATGAAGTCAATAAGTGAGATATTAGCCATTTTGTCCTGTCACCTTGAATCAGGTCAAAGGAAACTTGAAAATAAGGTCATTGGTCAAGTTGAGGTCACGAGAATATTCAGCATATATCATTTGGAGTTTGACCACAATTGATTCCTAAGCTGTAGAGTTGATAATAAGTGAGATATTAGCCATTTGTGATCTGACCTTGAAAATGAGGTCAAAAATCAAGGTCATGAGAATATTCAGCATATATAATTTCCTGTCCGCAGTTCATTCCTAAGCTGTAAAGTCAATAATAAGCGACATATTAGCCATTTTGTTCTATGACCTGGAAAATGAGGTTAAAGGTCAAAATCAAGATCAAAATATTCAGCATATATCATTCCCCGTATGTTCACTATCGAATCCTAAGCTGTAAAGTCGATAATAAGCAATATATTAGCCATTTTGTGCTCCGAACTTGAAAATAAGTTCAAGGTCAAATTCAAGGTCATCAAAATATTCAGTGTATATCATTTTCTATATGTCCATTATTGGTTCCAAAGCCATAAAGTCAATAGAGGAGCAAGATATTAGCCATTTTGTCCTTTGACCTTGAAAATGAGATCAAAGGTCGAATTCAAGGTCATGGCAATATTCAGCATATATCATTTATTATATGTTCACGATTGATTCCTAAGCTGTAAAATTGATAATAAGTGAGATATTAGTCATTTTGTCCTTTTGTCCTGTGCCCTTGAAATTTAGGCCAAAGGTCAAATTGAAGGTCATGAGAATAATTTGTATATATAATTTCCTATATGTTCATAATTGATTCCTAAGCTGTAAAATCGATTTGAAGTGAGATATTAGCCATTTTTTCCTGTGACCTTGAAAAGGTCAAATTCAAGGTCATGACAATATTCAGAATATAACATTTCCTATATATTCATAATTTATTCATAAGCTGTAAAGTCGATAAGAAGCGAGATATTAGCCGTTTTGTGTTCTTGACCTTGAAAATGAGGTAAGAGGTCAAATTCAAGGTCACGAGAATATTCAGCATATATCATTTCCTATATGTCCACAATTGATTCCTAAACTGTAAAGTTGATAATAAGCGATATATAAGCCATTTTGTGCTCTGACCTTGAAACTGAGGTCAGAGGTCAAATTCAAGGTCACGAGAATATTCAGCATATATCATTTCCTATAAGTCCACAATTGATTCCTAGTCTCTAATCTCAATATTAAGTGAGATATTAGGCATAAAATGTCCCATTATAAAGCATAGAAAATTTAACATGGGAAAGTCTCATTTGGGCCGACTTTGGGCCAAAATGGCCCACTTCGAGCAATTCAAGCGCAACGAAACTTATGCTCATCATAGGAGTACATATGAGGAGTGTTATGTATCAAAAAGAAAAAAAATTACTGAACAGATTTTGAGAAAATGGCCGCCATAGTCCAAAATCAGGCATTTTTCGTCAAAAACGACCGCCATTTTGAAAAAAAAATGCGAAAATAAAAAAACTAAAAAATACCTCCTTCTTGAATTATTTTTAAGCATTTTTGTGCAAAATTTCAGAAAAATTCGCCCGTAAACAAAAAAGAAAATTAGCCCAAGGGCTCAGAAAGGTTACCGGACAATGTTTTACATTTTATATATTAGCCATTTTGTCCCGAGACCTTGACAACAAGGTCAAATTCAAGGTCACAAGAATATTCAGCATATATCATTTCATGTCCACAATTGATTCCTGAGCTGCAAAATCGACAATGAGCCAGATATCAACCATTTTGTGTTCTGATCTTGGAGATGAGATCAAATTCAAGGTCATGAGAATATTCAGCATATATCATTTCCTATATGTGCTCAATTAATTGCAAAGCTGTAAGTTCGATAATAAACGAGATATTAATCATTTTGGGCTTTGACCTTGAAAATGAGGTCAAATGTCAAATTCAAGGTCATGACAATATTCAGCATTTATCGTTTACTATTTGTTCACAATAGCTTCCTTAACTGTAAAAATGATAATAAGCGGTTATTAGCCATTTTATGATCTGACCTTGAAAATGAGGTCGAAGGTCAAGTTCAAGGTCATGACAAGATTCAGTATATATATATCATTTCCTACATGTGCACAATTGATTCTAAGCTGCAAAGTCGATAATAAGCGAGATATTAGCCATTTAATGCTCTGACCTTGAAAATGAGATCAAAGGTCAAGATCAAGGTCATGACAATCTTCAGCATATATCACTTCCTACATGGCCCCAATTGATTTGTAAGCTGTAAAGTCGATGATAAGTGAGATTTTAGCCATTTTTTCAAATGGGCTACAGGTCAAATTCAAAGTCATCAGAATATTCGGCGTATATTATTTCCTATAAATGCACAACTGATTTTCTAACCTGTGAAGTCGATAATGAGCGAGATATTAGCCATTTTGTGCTCTTGACTTTGAAAATTAGGTCAGAGGTCAAATTCAAGGTCACGGGAATATTCGGCATATATCATTTCCTATATGTCCACAATTGATCCCTAAGCTGTAAAATCGATAATAAGTGAGATATCAGCCATTTTGTCCTGTGACCTTGAAAATGAGGTCAAAGGTCAAATTCAAGGTCATGACAATAATCTGCATATATGATTTCCTATATGTTCATAATTGATTCCTAAGCGGTAAAGTCGATATTAAGCGGGATATTAGCCATTTTGTCCTGTGACCTTGAAAATGAGGTCAAATGTCAAATTCAAGGTCATGAGAATATTCGGCATATATCATTTCCTATATGTCCACAATTGATTTCTAGTGTCTAATCTCAATATTGAGTGAGATATTAGGCATAATGTGTCCCATTATAAAGCATAGGAGAGTATAACATGGAAAAGTCTCATTTGGGCCAAGTTTGGGCCAAAATGGCCCACTTTCAGCGATTCAAGCGCAACGAAACTTATACACTTCACAGGAGTACATATGAGGAGTGTTATGTATTAAAAAGAAACTTGAAAATAAAGCCAAAGGTCAAATTCAAAGTCACAAAATTATTATGGATATATCATTTCCTATATTTCCACGATTGATTCCTAAGCTGTAAAATCGATAATAAGCGAGATATTAGCCATTTTGTGCTATGACCTTGAAAATAAGGTCAAAGGTCAAATTTAAGGTCATCAGAATATTCAGCGTATATCCTTTCCTATATGTCCACATTTGATTCCTAAGCTGTAAAGTCGATAATAAGCGAGATATTAGCCATTTTGTCCTGTGACCTTGAAACTGAGGTCAGAGGTCAAATTCAAGGTCACGTGAATATTCAGTATATATCATTTCCTACATGTCCACAATTGATCCCTAAGCTGTGAAATCGATAATAAGTGAGATATTAGCCATTTTGTCCCATGACCTTGAAAATGATGTCAAAGGTCAAATTCCAAGTCATGACAATAATTTGCATATATCATTTCCTATATGTTCAAAATTGATTCCTAAGCTGTATAGTCGATAAGAAGTGAGATATTAGCCATTTCGTCCTGTGACCTTGAAAATGAGGTCAAAGGTCAAATTCAAGTTCATCAGAATATTCAGCATATATCATTTCCTATCTGTCCACAATTGATTCCTAGTCTCTAATCTCAATATTAAGTGAGATATTAGGCTTTAATGTGTCCCATTATAAAGCATAGGAAATTTTAACACGGGAAAGTCCCATTTGGGCCAAGTTTGGCCCAAAATGGCCCACTTCGAGCGATTCAAGCGCAACGAAACTTATACACATCACAGGAGTACATATGAGGAGTGTTGTGTTTCAAAAAGAAAAAAAGTTACTTAACAGTTTTTGAGAAAATGGCCGCCAAAGTCCGAAATCAGGCATTTTTCGTCGAAAACGGCCGCCATTTTGAAAAAAATGCGAAAATCGAAAAACCTTTCCTTGAAATATTTTTAGGTATTTTTGTGCAAAATTTCAGAAAGATTCGATCATATACTTTAAAGATAAAAATGTGAACGGACGACGGACGGACGACGGACGCAACGCCATGCCAATAGGTTATCGGACCATAGGTCCGGTAACCTAATAAAAATGTGGACGACGGACGAAGGACGCCGGACGCAACGCCATGCCAATAGGTTATCGGACCATAGGTGCGGTAACCTGAAAATCAAAATGACCGCCACACGCTGACCGGCGATTCAAGGGCAATGAAACTTATACAGGTCACAGAAGTATACGAGGATGACCTTTTGAAACCAAAATATCAAAAGTGGTCAGACAGTTTTTGAGAAAATGGTCGCCAAAGTCCAAAATTGGCCATTTATCGTCAAAAATGGCCGCCATTTCGAAAAAAATGCGAAATTAAAAAAAAAAAAGATACCTCTCTCCTGAATTATTTTTAGAGATTTTTGTGCAAAATTTCAGAAAGATTCAACCATAAAAATGTAGACGGACGAAGACGACGAACGCATGCGCCATGGCAATTGATTATCGGAAGAAAGGTCTGCATGTGTCTGGGTATTTCCCGTCAAACGCGGTGGCGTGTCTGGACTGAACATGTCTGTGTACGTGATGTCTGATTGGTCAGGGTATGTGGTGTTAGATCTGTACAGTGTTCTGATTGGTGGAATGTGACGTAATGCCATGATCTGTGCACGTGATGGAAGTGGTGTGTGGTTTCATGGAATTTTTACATGTATATACAGCGTGCTGTACTAAGTGGGACTGTATGTTGATGTTAGCACGTGTGGTTCTGAGAAGCGCGCGGCATTCTCAGGGATGAGAGTTACCTAGGCCTCCGACGTAATTTGAACAGTTGCACTTCATGACCTGTGTTACATTATCTTGAACGTAGAGAGTGGATATCATCTCTGGCACACAACTGTGCCTACTGTTCCGTCATGAAAACATTACATAGTACAACATGTTTCTTAGTCAGAGATCAACAGTGCACTGATCAACAGTGCTATGCATAATAGCCTACACCTGGCATACTCGGATGATGGCCACATCAGAGAGCATTCCCATGGGTAGCGGTGAGCAAGTGCCCTGAACACAAAGGCGTCTGGTGTGCAGTTTGTGTCACCTTCAAGACGAGCGACACTGGCCGGGGGTGGGATGCCTAACAAAGTAGATTTGGTGGTCAGAGAATGGGACACCTCGTTTGTATTCCACTGGTGAAATTCTCTGACACAAATGGAAGAACTGGAACACTTTCAGTTCATAATAATCAGATAATACAAAGTTCCACATTGCTTGTTCTGAGAGAGCAGCAAATTTTCTGCCTTATCTCACAAAACCAAATCAAGAAGTGCGTAACCAGGTGAGCAGGGTGCGGATGTAGCAGGTTCAGAGAAACCGTAGTCTTCTAACAGCTGTTGTTGAAACTTCAGTTGTGTGGTGTACAGAACATTGCACTCCGTGGTCATCGTGATGATGGCCGAAACGCATTGAACGCTGTATTCAAAACTGTAATCAACCCTGTAAATGATAGCAATTTCCGTCACATATTGCGTGCGCAGGTTGCTGCAGGAGATTCTGCTCTGAAGAAAGCCTTGCTAAATTCTGCTGCAAATGCAACATATGCCTACAAGAGCGAGACTGTGCAAAACGAACTCATCAACATCATGGGCAAAATGGTGTCAGAGTATACATAGTGAAAGCAGACAAATATTGGATACTGATCGCAGACGAATCAACAGAAGGAGAGGGAGTTGATGGTTTTAGAGTGCCGTTATGTCATTGAAGATGAAAACATGTATTTCGTGCACGAAGATCCATTTGCTGTAATCAATGCGTTCCATCTGGCTGATGACTTAAATGATGGACAGAATGTTGCAGCAAATATCTTAGGGAAGAATCTGCTCGCCGAAGTCAGGAAAACAGACTGGATATGATGGTGCAGCTAGCATGTCAAGCATGACAACGGGTTGTGCCTCAGAAGTGAAGAAAGTGGGGAAATTTGGCAGTTACGTTCATTGTGTTTGTCATGCGTCAAATTTGTCATGTTCACAATGTGTTAAAGTCCCAGTCATCAGGAATGCCCAAGACGTGATGTCACAGCTTCGATGCCAGTGCCAAACGAATGCGTCTTCTTCAGAAGCATGCTGCTGAGAAGAATTTCAATGGAAAATTGATCATATTGTGAACGACGTGGTTTGTGAAGATGCACAGCGCTGTGTCACGTTTTTGGCAAACTCTACTAGTATCATGTGTCTGCACTGGATGCAAACTTGGGATGACAGAGACTATCACAGCAATGCGTACAATCACTACTCATTCCTCAGTAAGACAGAAACTCTGATCGGATAAGTTTGCATGAATGTAAGTATCAATCAATTACCACCAATATAGCCAAATTTTGATAATTATGCTGTGATGACGCCCTTGTCTCAAGCTTTGCAATTTTGAGGGGGTGACCTGGTCCGAGCTCTCAAGTTGCTGGACAACACTAAGGAAGTCATTCAGAAAATATGGAGTGACAGCGAGACAACCTTCAGTGAGAACTTCATAGACGCAGGATGACTTGGACTAAACTTCAGAAACCACGTACGCCGTCCAAACGTTGCTGCAAGGTCAACATACCGTGGAGCAGCAGTGAATGACACCGATGATGTGGAAATATGCTTTTGCATGAATGTGTTCGTACCTGCGTTAGATGCAGTGCAAGGAGCTTTTTCTGCTCGCTTTGACAAGCACTCTGAACACAGCGTCAATTTGGCCAGCATCATGTCAAGGTGTGGTCCCGTGGCAGCCTTTTGGGAAGATGTGAAACCAGCGTTCAAGAAGTATTCACAATTCTTACCTGGAACTGCAAAAGAAGTCAGCATGGAGATGTCTTTGTGGCTGGAACAAAGCAGATGTGCTCAGCTTTGAATGCATGTCACTATTCCCAAATGTGTTTGGTAGCTAAAAATCCTGACCAGTTTGCCCGTGTCCAGCTGTGAGGTAGTAAGGGGTGTTTTCGAAAGTGGAGAGAATCCTAACATCAATAAGGAGCACCATGTCTGATGAAATACTCGATTCACTACACGGTGTGGCTTGAAACTCACAGAGACAGTCTGCATGAAACCAACCAAGTTGTAGAGAGGTTTGCGTCATCACACAGCAGACTTGCACAGTTTGTGTTGTAATCTCTAGCAGTATTAAGGCTCTTGTAATGTCTTGGTGTAATTCAGCATAATGATACAAATTATTCAATGTTATTATGGATCAATATTAAAGTCGAGTTTTCACAGTGTTTATTATATTTAAAATCAAGTTGGCATCTCAAGATTGAAACATCGTCTTGAAATCCTTGAAATTACGATATTGGAAAAACCTCAAACTTGAAGCCAGGAGATGTTCAAAACGCTCCTACACTCACACAAAGGGCTTCAGATGGCTACCTCGCTTCGCTCGGTCCTACTCCTCAAGTTCACCCCCTTCAAGATCTCATCCTAGATCCGCCAGTGCAAACTGTATTGAAAATAGTGAGTACAAATTGCTTTCGCTGTACAGAAGCCGTCCAAGCCCCGAGACCCCTCCAACACTTTCCAGAAATCCTGTACACTCCCCTGCTTTTCTTTGTTATATCCCATCAGCCGTGATTGGCCTGTGTGCTTTGAATATTATATATTTGGGCAAGTCAACATATTGGGCAAGTCTGTTTTTTCGCGATAATTTAAATAATTTTAAAGATCGATGTACCAAAATTTCACATCTTCCATAATTCTTAGCGACCTAATTTGGTGCGAAATGTCAGTAAGATTGGACAGTAGGCCTAAACAAAAAAGTTACATGTAGCCCATTTCGCCTATATAATAGGAAAACGTTATGAATAATAATAAACTAACTTTTCTGTTTACTGTCCAAACATTCCCAGATTTCATACCAAATCAGCCCGCTTGGCATCATGAATGCTGCTAAAATTTAAGGAAGTTAATTTTAAAACCTGAAGAAATTATCGCGAAAAAACGGTGGATCAGAGTTGAATGAAACGCCGAGCTCAAAACAATTCCGATTTCGTCTTCATATATATATATTACTGTTGGAATATATGACTATACATGTATTGTTGGTGATGAAATAGATGATATTGAATGGAATTGAATTTCATACGTTCGCAAAGCTCTGCTTCAATCCTTTGGAAATATCTCAAGTCCACAAATAACAAAAACACCTTTATATGAATATTCATGATTACAAAGTCCACGTGCTGGTGTTGACAGCGCAATTCCCATTGATTTTGTTGTTTTTTTGAGAAATATCTCACCGCCTAATATGGATATCAAATATCCGGATTTAAAAATAGGCTTTTTTGGGCATGGGAAAATGTATCAAGCACTCAGTACAGGTTTTGTTGCTGCAAGTGAGTAAATATCGACAACACCGCATGAAAACATTTCATCTCTCAAATAATTTGGAACAATACCACCGTGTTTAATCGTGACGCATTTTGAATACATATTCACTGCAGAACAGGTATTACAACAGTATTTTCTTTCAGAACTGGTCAAAGCAGAAAATGTTCTGGCAAGCAACTTACATCAGAAAGAATCTGAAACAAGTTTGGTATGTATTAGTATTAGTCGAGTATGTATCAAATCAAAACAATACCATATTGGTCCCAGTAGAAGCACATGCCCTACTAGAAAAGTGCCACCCCTCTTTTGCAGAAAAAATAACTGATCTTCACTTTATAACTGTTCTTATATTCTTATAACATGGTCTTATATTGTTTTAAACATCATATCTATTATCTAGCCAATAATCTAGGCTACTTTTACCAAATTAAAGAGGCACTATATATATACCGGTATATATATATGGGATTCCATATGGTGAAAACCGGATTCCCATATGGTGCCTCTTTGAACACACGATAAACACAGTATCCAGGTATTATATCAATGATTTACTCATAAAATCTCTTAAATTTTATTCATACTTTCTAAGTTTTGCATTGGAGCGCCGCTCTTCCTCCATCATTTTGAAGGTAGAAGTCTACAACTTGGTAAAAATTTGCGGCGTCATTGCCACATGTGGCATGTGAAATGCAGTAGGCACATGTAGGCCTACCATTCAAACTGATGAAAATATCACACGAACTTGACTTTAGTAATCATACGATTACGAATGAATATTTAAGTAATTGACATTGCAAATTGAAATTTGTATTGGCATAAATTCATAAGCTTACTGGTCTCAGCTCTTGTGATTCAGGAATTGTCTATTTATTCTGTCACAGTCCTCGTCATGTTCCAAACAACATTCTTTGTATACTTCAGCCAAACGGGATGAAAATACTGAATAGCAACACAGAGTTGGTGAAAGCAAGTGATGTTGTGATGTTGTCAGTCAAACCACACATTGTTCCTGGTGTGCTGAAAGAAGTTCAGCAAAATCTACAGAAGAAACATCTCTTTGTGTCTATTGCCGCTGGAATAACCATCAAACAATTACAAGAGGTGTGTATAAACTAGTTCATGAGATAATTATTATGCTTAGAAATGTTAATTGACCTGTTCCATTATTGTAGTACAGTTGCATAAATTGAAATGTGGAATCCAGATTTACTGTTATGTACCCTACATCGTTAAAGACTACTTGGTACTTTTTAACATGTTCACATGTCGAAGTACATGAAGTATGTAACTTACACAACCTACCAGTAACTGTTACCTGTGATCATTAATTTTGCAGATGTTGCCACCAGAAGCTCGCTTAATTCGGACCATGCCGAACACTCCATCTCTCGTTAACTGTGGAGCAACTGTATTCACCGAGGGCCCGTTCGCAACAGCCAGTGATATAAAGCTTGCTGGGGAACTGTTTACCAGTGTTGGTTTATGCGAACAAGTCCCAGAGAAATTCATCGATATCTGCAGTGCTGTCAGTGGCAGTGGCCCAGCTTATGTATGATTTCCTTCCTAACAAATTCTTCCCGATAGAGTTTGACCAATTGGTGACTATCACCGGTTGCATTTATAATGAATAATTTTGTGAATGTATAATTTGCAACATACCTTTGGACATAGTACTGCGAATGTTATATTTGCGTGTACATATAGTATGGTATATAAATATATTCTTCCTTTTTCCACTATAAGGCATTTATGGCGATTGATGCTTTGGCTGATGGGGCGGTGAAGATGGGGCTGCCTCGTGACAAAGCTATACGATATGCTGCTCAAATGATTATGGTATTACTCATTATATTCTACCTCAGAACATATCCGCAATATATCGGAATAACGTGTACAAGTTCAACTGACTTAATAACAATGTTAATTTTAAATGAGGGAATGATCATGTTGGATAAGTTCATAGTAATGAGTAAGTAACAGTTGAGGAGCACACAGCTGACACAGGTAGCTGGTAGTTGACAACTTTCTACATGTAGTACAGGTAAAAATGTCACAAAATCTCATGTATTAAATGACCAGTAAATATCAGTTATTCCTTCATCTCACAAAGGGAGCAGGGAAAATGGTTCTTGAAACAGGAAAACACCCTGGTGAGCTCAAAGATGCTGTTTGTTCACCCGGGGGTTCCACGATACGCGCTGTCCATGAATTGGAGAAACAGGGTTTCCGTGCGGGACTGATACAGGCTGTTGAGTCGGCTACACTGCAAAACAGAGAGCTTAGCAAAGTCTGAGTCTGCAATATAATATGTTAGCCGCAATGTGCGATACAATAAAAATAATGTAACTATAGAAAGATCTGATTATTGATGTGCATGGATGTCTCAATGATATAATTCAGATGTATATGTCATCGCTGTCATGAATAAAGTAGTTAATTTTTGTGTGATATAATTCATATATGATAAATGAGTGTCCTGCTGAATTTGTTTCAGACTTTATAATAGGGCTGGAAAGTCTTGTTCAGCACACACCCGTAAATGACGTTTTGGAGACGTCATACAGTCCTTTTGGGGATAAACAATGCCACGTGGTTAATTTTGCCGAATTTATGTGATTTCTTCGGCATTCCTCTGATTCTTTCTTTCAATCAATGGACTGGTTCCAAATTATTATTTGGCAATATATCAAAAGACATGCAGGTGAAAAATAATATATTCAAAATACCTCCTTCCCAGGCAGTGTTAAACCAAAATGGTTAATGTGCTGCACTATCGATGGTTCCCTAAATCATGGAAGAGGCTTGAAACAAATACATAAAACAACATAAATTTTTATGCGGCCATGGTCATCTCGGCAACACCCTCGGGGCAGCCATCGGGGCCTCACACATGCTAGCAATACCCCTAAAACATTCAATATTTAGACCATTCAATGAACAGGACTAATCAATGTACGACTTTAATTTATCATCTTGATAGTAAAAGAAAGACGTCAATAAATGTATGTGAGATTCTGAATAATTTCCGATAATTCATATACTTAGTATATAGATGTTATGCGAAACCGAACATGCAGAAATTTACAGAAGATTTGGCGTTTTGTATCCCCAAAATGACGGAATCACGTAAAATAAACGTGACGTTTTAAATCTCCATACTGAAATAATAAAAAAAATGATATTTTTAAAACTTACGGTTATTTGGTGAATGTCCTAAAATAGGATGTCGAGAACTCGACAAAAGTTATGTGGAGATGCCGGGGATCGAACCCGGGACCTTTCACATGCAAAGCGAACGCTCTACCGCTGAGCTACATCCCCACGTTACTTTCACATGGGATAAAAGTGTATGAAATGATTACCAACATCTGATAGTCTCGATTGGTCGCGATTGCTTCTTGATACAAAAGGTGATAAACTTATTTCTCCGATTTCATTCTTGGTTAGTTGAAATCCTGCTCGAAACCCGCAGATAACAAAGCAAGTTATCATTCAGGAATCATAACGTGTTGAGTACAAAATAGTGCGGGTTGTCAATTGCTAGTATCATAGTGCGCCCATTTTCCCACCGACACCCGGGATCTATGTAGCACGCTATGAAATTCGCAATTTCAAAACTATCCTTTTCCTCAGGCCGTCATTTCGAAACCAGATCTATACTAATTTTTATTAGATTTAAATTATTATTAGAAATTTTATTAGATTAGAATTATTATTAGATTGCCGTTTGATTCCTAGGTGAATTATGCCAAGTTATAATAAAATAACAAATTCAAATTCAATTTCACCAGAATATTCAGCATATATCACTTCCTATATGTTCACTATGGATTCATAATTTGTAAAGTCAATAATAAGCGAGATATTAGCCATTTTGTGCTCTGACCTCGAAAATTAAAGGTCATGAGAATATCTAGCAAATATCATTCCATATATCTCCACAATTGATTCCCAGGCTGTATAGTTGATAATAAGCGAGATATTTAGCCATTTTGTTCTCTGAACTGAAAATGGGGTCAAAGGTCAAATTCAAGGTCAGAGAATATTCAGCATATACGGTACGATTTCCTATGTCTACAATGATTCCAATTCTCTAATCTCAATATTAAATGAGATATTAGCAATAATGTGTCCCGTTATAAAGCATAGAAGAATTTAACATGGGAAGGTCCCATTTGGGCCAAATTTAAACCAAAATGGCCCACTCCGAGCGACTCAAGGGCAACAGAACTTATACATGTCACAGAGATATAAATGCAGGAGTCTTATGCATCAATTGGAAAAATAGTTACTGAACAGATTTTGAGAAAACGACCGTCAAAATCACAAATTGCCGGGGTTTTTTTGGTAAAAAATGGCCGCCAATGTGAAAAAGAAATCGAATATAAAAAAACTGAAAAATCCCTTCCTCTTGAAATATTTTTAGGTATTTTCTGAAAAATTCCAGAAAGATTCGCCCGTAATAAATGCAGACGGACGACTATGGACGCAACATCGGATCTGAAAATCAGAGTATACTTATCAATGTAGGCATAAAAAATGAAGAAATAAGAAATTTCTGATGAAATTTGCTGCAAATTCGAAGAATATCTAGGACTTTCATTTAAAGTTCAACTCAAGTTAGAAAGTTTTATGTGAGAGAAAACGAACTTGTGCAGGATTTTGCGGGAGGGCCGAACCCTAATATCTTCAACCGGTCTCTAGAAACTAACAATTTTGTGTCAAGCTTTTGAAATATTTGTACTGAAATTTTGGAGCTCATAGCTATCATAATGAATAAGCCTATGATATGATATCGGTGACATCACATGAGCAGGTAAGGTTGCTTTGATCAGCTACTGTTAGAGAACTTTCTGAATTACTTTTGCATAGGCCTAATGTCGCTTTATATAATTCGGAAAAAAAAACTGATAATAGAAAAATACCACACTCGTAAGATGTAGGACTACATGGTCATCATAGCAGCTAACGGCTCATAGCAACGTGGTTACTAGGGGGCTTTCATTCGGGACTGGTATGCAAGAATATGTTGAAAATTATTAAATGGGTCTCTTACACATTTTCATCATGGTGTTGGGCCCGCAGCTCAAGAATAGTTACCTTGGCAACCAACCACTTATATTTTATGCTAAAAAGTACAGGCCAAATAAAACTGTCATCATGCATGGAAAAAAGAAGTTTCATTAGCTTAATCACAGAAATGTAGGTCAGCACAAAAAAATTAACTAGAACTGGCATATTTTCATAAGGTATTGACTATGATGAACAATATTAAAATATACAAATACTAGGCCTATATAAAAACAATATTAAAATAACAATTGTGAACATTTTGTAAATTAGGCCTACTAGTAGTAGTAGATCTAGTCTATCATCTGAACTGTGCACACTACTTTTGGACGATGGATATACAATGTAGCTCAAAGATGATCTATGTGATAATGATCTATAAGAATCTTCCAGGAGTGGTATATGCACAGTTCACAAATCCCTAATCACATTGAATCAGCAATTGGGATTTTAAAAAATCAGTTTTCCATGTAGGTCTACCATTTTCTGCAGGATAAGGTTCGTGATCACCATCGACATGCTGTAAAACCACACAGTAATAATAAAAAATTAGCCCAAGGGCTAAGATATGTTACCGGACAATCTTAGTTGAAACACGACAGGTGAGATATGACGTTCAGATTAACCAATCAATGTCATCTTCGTGAACTTCAATGTCATCATTAAGTGTGCTGCATATAACCTTTTATTCATGTATGTTCAAAATACAAATACAAGGTCTATCTACAAGTCTTTTGTCTACAGACGAAATTTACACATTTCTTGTTGGATGTGACACTGAGATATAGCACTCAATGTCATCTGAGGTCAAGTTCAAGGTCACCAAAAGAAGTGGTATATATGACTTCCAATTCCAGCTATACCTACATTTTTGGCTGTAGAGACCAATTTACACACTCAAGGGGCCTCTTAAGCAATTCAAAGCACTCCATCTTTATACACAATGTCAGGGACCCAATTAGCATGTTTTATAACAAAAATCTCAAAACTGATCAGAAAAATTTAAAGTTTGGGGCCTATTCAGCCTAGATTTCGAGCCTTTTGAGCAATTGAAGGCACTTTATACACTATATACACTATATACATCTTTATACACAATGTCAAAAACCCGAATTACTATGTTTTGAAATAAAAATATCAAAAGTGATCAGACAGTTTTCGATTAAAGACAGACAAGGTACAAATTTAGGCATTTTTCGACCCATTTGAAAGTACCAATTTCTAAGCTGTATCTTCAAGTGTTGTATGAGAACAGTCCTGGCAGCTCCCATTATTAAGGAAAAAAGTGCCGAAAATTTTGCCTAGAAATGATCCAAAATGGATAGTAATGCGATTTGGGGCAAAAAAAAATTTTTTCGCCGCCCCGTCAAAAATTCAAAATGGCCGCCACACGGAGACCGGCGATTTAAGGGCAACAAAACTTATACATATCATAAAGATTCATAAGGGGAATCTTTAATCTCAAAACTGATCATACAGTTTTCGAGAAAAGACAGACAAGGTACAAATTTGGGCATTTTTCGACCCCAAAATGGCTGTTTTGGTCTTTCAAGGTCATCCAAGGTCAAATTCAAGGTCACCACACAAGTCGCCATATATATAACTTTCCATTTGAAAGTGCCAATTTCTAAGCTCTATCTTCAAGCGTTCTACGAGTACAGTTCTGGCAGCTCCCATTGTGGAGGAAAAAAGTGCCGAATATTTTCTAAGTCCAAAAATTTTTTTCGCCGACCCGTCAAAAATTCAAAATGGCCGCCACACGGAGACCGGCGATTCAAGGGCAACAAAACTTATACACATCATAGAGGTAAATAAGGGGAATCATTTTTAAAACAAAAATCTCAAAACTGATCACACAGTTTTTGAGAAAATGGCCGACAAAGTCCAAAATTGGCCATTTTTCGTTAAAAAAGGTCGCCATTATGGGAAAAATGCGAAAATAATAATGATAAAAAACCCCTCTTGAAATATTTTTAGACATTTTTGTGCAAAATTTCAGAAAAAAATCCGCCTGTAAACTATAAAGATACAGATGTGGACGGACGACGGACGGACGACGGACGCAAATCGACGGCAATAGGTTAACCTAAAAATGGATTCTATCTTCTGTCAAAAATGATTATCCTAACTTTATACTAAAGTTCATCTGTCAGTGAAACACGCTTTTTGACCGTAGTTTTGTTTTGGATAATCGAATCAACTTGAAATTTTGTGTACACACGTCTTTATTGGGTATCATGCCGTAATTTTTCACCGAATTTCAGAGTTCTATCTCAAAAATTGAAAAAAGTTACTAGTAGTAATCTACCTCAATGTTAAATTTCAGCCCCACAATGGAATTTCAGGGTCTGCACACAAAAACGACTTTATTTGATGTTTGAGTTATATACTGATTCAAAATAAACATGTTTACTTAATATACACTGCGACTATGCTTTCCGACTTCAAATCAAAGCAATAAAATCATTCTGTACTGACATAAACATCATAAAAGCCCTGAATTTGTTGGAATTTGTTTGATCCCATTTTGGACTGAAATTTAACTTTGAGGTAGATTGCCAACTTTTTCATTTCTTGAGATAAAAGTCTGAAACTCGGTGAAAAATTACGGCATGATACCCAATTAAGACACCTGTAGAGGGGTGGGTGGGTTTAGGTATTATATGTATGGGCCTGTCGCCTTTGGCATTGAATTGTGATGATTCGGTACCACCAGGTACAAACTAGAAATCTACAGTAGTAGATCTACAGACCAGAGGCGTAGACACCATATAATTATTGGTCCGGCCCTTGTGACACAGCACATAGCGGTCTGGGGGTCGAGGAAAAAAAATGAAATCTACTCTCTGTACGGTGCTCTCTGGTGTATGTCTGAGAGAGTAACTGTTGATTTCTAGACACTTTCGCAGCTGGTATATCTTTTGCATTTTCGAGGAAAAGTCACGTTGAATATAAATAGTATTTATGCATAAAAACTGCACGGCAAATAATACTTTTTTGACACATAATAATCCCTCAGCATGCAATAAGCAAAATATTATAGAATAGACAGATCGACACAAAATAGCCCTGCATTGGGCATGCAACCTACTATGAACCTAGTACTACACAGAGGCGGACACAAAATTTTCCAAAGGAGGGGACAGTTGGGTAGACTAACAAATGCAACAGGCGTGGGGGCCCCAGAAACCAACGACTTCTAGATGCTCTGTGGTGAAATATGAAGCTCTCATGCAGAGCTCGAAAATGTGTTGCTATCAAGCAGACACTTTTCTATTATCATACTTTCAAATCAACAATATTTTCATATTCATTAAAGTGAAAAATAACTATCAAAATAATATTCACTGCTAGATACTCAACACATTAAAAAGTGTGATGATTTTCTATTGCCATACAGTATACTCATACGCACATAACCAACCCGTTTCTGTGCATATACTTCTTATATTCTTAAATATGCCGTTGATGTTTATGAATTCAATAGCCTTTCTCCAGTTAAAAATATACAATTATTTCCATGTTGATAATAATTGGCATACATGTATTTCTCCAAGTGAATATACAGGTATGTCAAAGTGGCATAAAGAACAACAAAAACTTATTTATGAGTTACTTCACCCGTTCACTCAATATATCCCAGCTAGTTTCGTTTTCCAACTTGATTTCACACTTTGTAAATCAATTGACGGAAGAATTAAGTTGGTGTTAAATTAATACAACAAGCAGGCGTGGGCTCTGGGCCCGCCTAGGGCCTCAGGAGCCAACTACCTCTCGATGCTCGGTATCGAATTTTTAGGCTCTCAGAACACGGGGTTCCGACAATCAAAAACAAAAGCGACCTGTGCGATCTTGCTTCGATTACTACCTCAATATTCATCCATTTATCACCAAATGTATACATATTATGCCTTTCAGGCATATTTTCGATATAAGCAACTACTTTCATCGCAACAGGCACAATTTTGCTGGAAAACTACAAGTCTTTATGTCGCATCACAAGTTCTGATATACCGTCATGGTGATTCCGATTTACGTTGGTTTATATGTTTTGATGTTCCGCTTTACCTACACTTATATGTCTAGATATTAGTTAAGAATATCTTCCTTACCTTCATACATGTACTTTGTGTCCGCACATGATTTTTGGCCCTAATTTTGTTTTGGACCGTCAGATCAATTTGAAATCTTCTCATCTGGCATGAAACGTATTTTTTCACCAATTTTCAGGTCTTCAAAACTGAAAAAAGTTGACAATCTACCCCAATGTTAAATTTCAGCCCGAAATGAGATCACGTGAATTCAAGCAAATTGGGCAATTTCATAATGTTTGTGACCATGAGCAATTTACCAAGTAATATTTTTTTAGTTTCAAGACATGTATTTTGATCAAATAATCTCTTTTCAAAGCAATGTGTGATTCAAACAGTGAATAACTTGCCAAGTTATATATTCAAACTCGCAAATATTTTGTTTGAGATGAAATTGAAGATATGAAATGAACCATGGCAGAACATAAATGAATAACATTTATAATGGTGTAAAGCACGTATATTAGAATAGAGCAGAACCGGTCATATTCCCTTCTATCTACGGCCCCATCAGCCATCAAACGTCGTTAGGTCAGATGGTAGTTTAATATCTCCAAGTTATGCCAAAGTAAATTTAGAAACATTGCATAGTATTGTCCATTCGAATGTTTTTACAAGTCTGGTAAATCGGAACATACAACCACGTAAATCGGAACTGTGACCTGTACTCGTTTCGGTAAATCGGAACATAGATCTATCCAAATACCCCATACAACGCAGAAACTAGCAATTTCCCCACCCAAATGACATTTTATATACTCCTAGGCGTTACATTATATAAATAGGCACACGGGACTCACATACCATCTGTTAAGCTGAATTTTGCCCACAATTTCTCACACGGCGAAACGAACAAGCACACGTAAATCGGAACCAAACCGCCGTAAACCAATCTATACGGAGATGTGAAGAAATATGAAGCAATCCCACGAGGGTGCTAAATAAGGATCCAGCAAAACACAGCTTGTGCAACGTAAAATAGGGGCAAAATTAAAATATTTATGTTCTACAAATAGATGATTTTGTCTCATGCACATGTACATAAGAAAATAATTAGTCTATATAATATATTCCGTATGCAAATTTGCATATGACAAATGAATATATTCAAGGGGGGGGGGGGGGGGGAGCAAGAACAAAAGAAACATATACAAAATCGAGCTAGATGCTATCATCAGGGTCCTGAAATTAAAGGGGCGCGCACCTCTTACTTCCCTCCCCCTCAAAATCCACATTGCTACACTTAGGTTATACCGAGAAGAAATAACTAATGCTACTTCAATATTGTCAATAGCGATTACTAGTTTCTTTCTCATGAATTAATGAAATATGTAAAAAAAAAATCTGCAAATTATTGGTCCGGCCATGGCCGGAGTGGCCGGAGTGGTGTCTACGCCACTGCTACAGACAATTTGTGAGGGAAATCGATATCACACTGACTGGCAAGTTTCTCGATACTGGCCTGCCGCGTGGTCACCAGCGCGGGCCACGCTTTGATCAGCTTGGCGGCAAAATCTTGACTAATCAAGCCACGTGGACCCTTTTGTTTTGGTCAGCTGATGTTTACATATTTCAGCTTCACTTCTCTATAGCAACGGGGTCAAAGTTCAGCCCCGAAAAGACAACAAACAGCCCACAATTCAATGCGCGTGACGTAACGGGGACCCGGGGTTTCGGAACAGAAAACAAAAAGTTATGTTCATTTGTGAATTATTTAGGATTAAAGGAACGAAATAGCTGCAATAATGGCGGTATCTTCTGATTTGTCGGACCGTGCGAAAAGATTCCGGATTTTCAAGAATGGAGACGCGAAATACACAGGAAAAGAGTTCGTTTTGAACCGGCGTCGAATCAGAAATTGGGACTCGTTTCTTCAACAAGTGACAAACGAGACGAAATCAGTGGAAGCGGTTCGTTCCATCAGAACCCCAGTGGGGGGCACCAGGGTATTGGACCTTACACAATTACAGGACAATCAAAATTATGTGGCAGTTGGGAATGGAAAGTTCAAGAAAATGGGGTAAGGACTTACGGTGTAAAGGAGTGGTTGAGTACAGATCCGCAATTCCATATTCAAATTAATTTTTGGTTATACACTAGCAGATCTATTGTATTGGGTTAAGTTTGTGTTCAAATATTGCGTACAGTAAAATGTACAGTACAGATGTAGGTCTACACTGATTGATTACAATAGCCTACTGGTATCTGCACCATTATGAACAGTTGACGCTGTCACGTGTCTCAGAGCGCCCACATTATTCAACATGCACCCCTCACAGTCATAACACATTAATATTGGATCATTTCGCAGTAATCATGTTCATGAAAATGTTTGTACTTCTTGTAAGTTGTATTCTTGGCACAAAATTAGCGAAAATCAGCCACTGTAGACATTAGATTCAAAATAAACCCAGACATAATAATTAACGTATGCAAAGTTCTGTACAATCAAATTGTACAGGGTCATACACAATACTTTTTCAAGATGAATATTGTTCCATATCGTGATATAGGTCCTGCTTGTGTCGGACACTATGATTGTAGTGTGCGGGAAATGGAAACATTAAAATGGTGTTACTAATAACTGAATAAGCCTCCTGATAATGTAGCGGGACCTATTTCACGAGAATGCCGAATATTGACTGAATTTGGTTCATTCTCTTTCTGGCACACCATGTCATGAATATATTATGATATTGAATACCATTTTCTTGCCATATGGAACTTGGGTTTTACTGCTTTAATGCTAACATCGCCATGATGCAACTCTTGAAAGGCGGAAGAAGGAAAATATACTGATTTATAGGCAATTTACTTGTCAGAATATCCGTACTAGTAACTTGCTACAAGCTCATTCCCAATTCTCTATTTCTTATAGTGGCAACCCGATGGCATGTCTCATTCAGCTATTTGAACTATTAAATACCAGCACACGACCATGTGTCCCCAGGTACTACCCAATACCGTGCCAAACTGTGTGAAATACATTCATTGTGGACAATATACCAGCCAGCCAGTACCCACACGTGACATTTCTATGGAGTTATTGTCAAGGTTCCGTAACGCAACTCCGTATCAAAGACACACACCTCAACAACTGGTCAACACACACTTATTTGTTCATGTACAGGTATAGTTCATTAGTAGCTCACAAGGTAACCTCTAGACTGGAACTTTCCCCGGGGACATCATCATCAGATCTATTTCTGTTTGTTCAGTGTGTTCACAACGCTGTCTCCCCGACGGTCCCCGTCAGTAGTTCTACCTGGCATGTTTGGTAAATATGAATAGGTTTCCATGGTAACCACACACATGGAGACAACACAATCTCCCATCAGGTACATTAGTGGCACCCCTGGGCCTTTGGTGATGCCATGGAATGGTTATGTTGTTACATGCTTTCACCTGAAAGCTGGGGGCAAACTAAAAACATATGAAATGTATGAAAATTACAATATGGTATCTATCCAAATCAATCGTTGATCATTATAATTAAAGAAATTTCCTTCATTATTCTTGATCAATTGTAAAATAGACTGAAAGTCTATGAATCGTGTCATTAAATCAAGATGTTTAAAAGTATCAATATATGACAACTGATGTCACCTTACTTCAAATTGTTTTTGAAACAGGAAACATGTCCCTGATTATAAATGCAATATACCCGGCCCGTATTGATTATGCAATATTGCATTACTATTTTCAGGTTCTGATTTATTGACAATATGTGCATGCAGATACAAGGTACATGTAATACAGCCATATTCACAACGCTTGGGTACTCCAAGACTATAATTTACTGCCCTCATAACTTTGCCTGCCAGAGGTAATAATGTGTGAGCAAAGGTGTTAACTTGAATCAGCTTGCAGCAACAAGCGTAAATCCTTCTTTTGTGATATCTGCATGTTTTAAGGCAAGCCTCATTAATGTGGTCTAATACATTTTTGTGTATTGCACATAGGAGGCATTCGCTCACTAGTATTTGATGAAGTAATATTCTTGCAAAGTCACCTGCTGTAAATCATATCATATGATCAATAATATGTGATCAGTCACCTGCTGTGAATCATAATATTATTAATATTTCATAATAAATAAATCATAATAAAATCAACAATTATTAATATTTAATATTGGTTATTCATTATTTTAGTAATTTTGGTGCAAGTTTTCAAAACAGGCCGCTAGATGGGGCGCGGACATAGACAAGAACAACACAAACCAGTGAAAGGAAATGAGAGCAATTGTAAGGATAAACACGTGCATGTACGATGATGGATCTGTGTCAAGCATATTGAATACTAGTAAAGAATAACATGATATGCCTTAAACTAAAATGAAAAGCAGTCAAGAACAATGGACCCGTGTAAAGAACAAATTGAACATCTTGTGAAAGAAAATGAAAAGCACTAAAGCGAAACATATAAAGCTCGTAAACTACAACGAATTCGTGTCAAGCATATTGATAATTAGTGAAGAATTTAACGAAACATAGGAATTGCTGAAGAACAAAGCACCTAGAGAATATTGAACCTGTTGCCCTTCCATAGTTACGTACATTCGGGCAGGGGAAATTCCTAGTTTTGTCGGACCGAATGAGTTTTATATCAAACATTGATTTTGGTATATTTTCATTGTTATCGATATCAAATTTCTGATATTTTACTGTTCAAGATGGCAGGTTATTAAAGTACTAGGAACATGAAAATATGATGTGAACTCAAATGAGAGACCTGGTTTTGCTGAGTAAAATGCAGTTTACTGCATGCCAATATCTCTATTGGTTGAAAAGTTATGGCCATTCGAATGTCACATTTTGGCAGGTTATGACATATGCTGGATTGAACACTTCTGGATTTTACGAGAAGCTAATTAGTATGCAAATGAGGTATTCGTGACGTAGAAGGGGGAATATTTTTAATTAGGCAAGTTTGAGTCTTAATATAATTGATCTGGTCAGAATTATTGCAAACCTAATCTTCAAACATTGATAGGCATGGTTAATAATCAGTGTTGTTGAAAGTGTTACTGTTGCCATGGTTACTGTTCAACAGCTGGAGTCCTTAGCAACCATTGGTTACTATGGGTCCTAACTGCCAGAAATAGGGGTTTTGATAGAATTTGATTATTGCATATTAATTATGCATGTGGAGTCAATCCATTTTCACCTTTGGTTTTGTTTGCTTATCGATATGACTGTGGATTCGGGCCATAGCAACCCTGGTTGCTAGGGGCCTTATGTCAATACTGGTGACCTTGGCAACTATTCGGATGTGAAATTCATTGACTATGAATTATGTAGAGCATGTGGAATGAGCTTTGTTGAATAATTGCAATTTCTTAAGACTTTAATATGCTATTGAAACCATCTAATTAAAAAATGTCCCCCCTGTGATGTCATGCATACATATTTGCATATTAATGAGCTATATGATTTTTCAAATTGTAATTTGGGCAATTTGAACTTCGAAGCACTGTAACTTTTGAAGGAATCGAGATATTCACATGCTGTAAAAACCGTTCTGATCAGCTCACATGGTGCTTTAATCTGAGCTCACATCATATTTTCATGTTCCAGGTACTTTAAAATCTGAAAAACTGCCATACCTTGGGAAAATTCACCTGTCAGATCCGACGGACTGGTATTATTGGCGACCCTGATATTGATTGACAACCTCTCTTGCTTTCTGTTGGCCATGAAAGTGTGTGTAAGCAAACACCACTTCTCATGACAATGAATTTCCATAGCAAACTGTTTCAATGTCACACCAACATGTCCTGACATCATAGCAAGCTTTCATGTCCATAAAAGTACATCCTCTTGCTGTTTGTGTTTATCAAATAAACGTCATGTATACACAAATTTGACTTTCTGTTTCCAGTACATCATCAATGCAAATACTACATGTAATTACTAGCATGACTGCTCGATACAGTTAGTAGATTTTAAATAACTTTCTCTTTCATCTATATTTATTTTCAAAATGACTTGTAGTAAAATAAAGTACTAGTATGCATCACTTGTGAGTGAGAGATGAATACATAAAGCATGAAGTTATTAATAGTACATGACAGGATGATGTTTAATGCCCACTGATTTCCAAAGGTTTGAAGGTATTGAATCGCAAATTGTTTACAAATGTCAACATCTCTGAGGGCATGCATTGACCATGATAAACATGTACACCTTACGGTGAAAACTACCATGCAACTCTCCATTTATTACATGAAATCACATGAAATGTTGATATTTCCTCGCCAGATATCTGTCATTGGACGAGAGTTTCCCGAGAAAAGCAGGCATTTTGTCCCCGAGGAACGGTGCGGTAAGTATGAGTTATGAAGTATTAATTAATGGGGAGTATGTAACGATGTGCCAAACATTGCCAGGGGCTGGACAGCAGAAGCCATTTATAGATCATTCTTGAACTCGACAGGCTCTAGGATCAGTTTCCTACCCCGCGGTGTACAACACGTTCAAAGTTCGATTTCATGTACCGTAATGATTGGCTTGAGTTTTTGTTATAGACTTGTCAAGCTGTCACAATGTACATGATGTGTTTTTTTTTTTTTTTTTTTTTTTTTGGGGGGGGGGGGGGGGGTCAGGGTGGATGCGATTGAGTGAATATATTGATCTTTAATATTGAACGGTTATAATTAAACCATATATGTAAGTGATGAATGTATAGGTATCTACCTGTATGTATGTGAATGAATGAAGGTCACCTGATCAGCAACGAATTAATTTTTCTAGAAAACTGGAAAAGAATGAGCTGGTAGGCTAAGTACTGTAATTATTGAAAAAAAGAAGAAGTTATGGTATTGCAATCAGTTTTCTGACTCAATTTACTCCGATGGAATTTTTGATGTAAGCTATATGTTCTGACTCCCAGTCCTGCAGATTATATTTGATGAAGAAACATATTTAGCAACAACAAGACAGGAATTAAAAACAACGGACATACTTTTCTCACAGACTAAATGAAAGCACATGTAGCATAGAGCATAAAGTTTTGGCAGATATACTTCCCCTTTAAGCCCTTGAAGCACTTTGTACTGGTCCACTCAAAACATACCGTTTAATCCGTCTCGCACCTTTTCAATCCTTATTGAAGATAGAATCCTGAGTAAGCTACATGATACATGTACATAACCTAAAAACAAGATTACAGACCGTACATGATAAAGTAGGGCTTTCACATAGAACTTTTCTATATTACATGTACGTACATGTAGCATTATTGATAGTTCCTGAAATTGCCCAATATTGCTGTTGGTAATCTACTAGTAATTAAAGTAATATGGTTTTCAGAAATTGTACAATTTAGTTAATGTCAGAAAGTAGTATCAATTGATTTGATTATCTTGGAACATAAATTGGTTTCTTGGAAGATACTAGTAATTAGCATTCAGTGATTACTGAATATTGATTCAGTAATGCAGTTAGGCATTGTTAGGGGTTCAATAAATTTGATACTTACTGGTAAACAATTATTGATTTAGGTCTATGTTTATATATTTTACCTGTTCTACTTGTGTCCTGGAATATTTACACTTGTAAGTAAACGTGTCCAAAGTTAAAAAATGAAAAGACCAGAGCAACATGATATAAATTTTCCTTTGGAGTTTGGAAGAAAACAAAGTCAAAGTCAGTTATGTTTTGAAGATTAATAATTATTAATTAATAATTTGAAGATACCTGATTAATAAAATGTCCTGTGAAAACTTAGTTGAGGAAATATATAAAGTAAACTTGATATAGTGTACATTATATACCACTAAACGAGTCAATTTAAAAATTATTGTCTTGAATAATTTTTGGTGTTCGAATTATTAGGGTGTTCAAACTAATTGAATAATTACCGTACTTGGCATGTCCTACATGTTGTGTTTTCTGGTTTACTGTCCAGTATCTTGAGAAGTATACTCCTATTCTTAAAATGATGTGTGAAGCATATTGTCATTTTGATACATGTATGTATATTTGTGTTATAGAAAGTTGAACGGTTACCCATATGTGGGTTAGCCACATCGTGAGATATTTTCGTGACCTGATGCATTTCTAAAGGCTAGTGTATGGTTCCCTTATTAAATAACATCAATTAATTGATACTCCTTGCATGTCTTCATGACTCATGAGCTTCATTAGGCTCTTATTGTGGCTCGTGAGATCTGATGAGCATCTTTCCAGCACCAAAATATCATTCCTTGACAGAGATCTTGTTGACATGGGAATGATGAGTTAATTAGCGATGATAATGATGCGTGCTATTACCGTGGTAATAATCCATAATGCACCTGTTCATGGAAATGTGTCGTCCTGGTTTCTATGGCTATGTTTCCTCCAGCTTTGCCGGCTTTTCTCAGATGTTTTGTTATGTTCCCTACAGGGATGATGCAGCCCCTGTCATATTCTCCAAGACAAGGGGGGGAGAAGGATGGTGGGGGGGGGGGGGGTAGGATTGGGGAGGGAGGGTACCTGCAGGTGAAGCTGTGGACTTGTGATATACAAGTCCATGGTGTCTGTGACAAGCCACATTGCCTCTCGCAGTGGTGAAGTGTAGCTGTGTTCTCACTTAGCTGCTTGCAGGCCTGTGGATGACACTTATGCTCCTTCATGTGCCGGATTCTTCATTCAGTAGCAATAAGCTTTTGAGAAGAAATATCTATTTGACGGAACAACTGCTATATTGTGAGCTGCTTCATTTGACATTGAGGTTATCATCAGTTCGGAATACCTGTCTTGGTGACGAACCTAAATGAGGGCGTGATATGTTGTAGGAACCATCCATTCCAACGTACATGTACATGTATCAAGGCGGACTTCATTGATCAATTCTGAAATTCTCAAGTTTTACTGAATAGATCTATTGGCATTAGACAAGATGAGGGACCAGTTTGGATCGGAAGGCATTCAGGTTCTGCCAATGTCTGGAATGTCATCCAAATTTAAACAACAAAATGGCAAGGAAATGTTTAGAACAGTCGTCACAAAGCCTGATAAGCATTTCCAGCTTCCAAAGGCAAGTGTTGTCCCCAAAATGTTTGTGAGGAGTACCGGGTTTACAAATATAGCAATGCTGCAGTGTTCTGAGGTTTCATACATGTAATCCAATATTACGTGACATGCTTGTTATAAATTTTAGTGGTAATAAGCTGACAGTTCAAATTTGTAATGATAATAAATCTGGAAATCGTTAGATTTATTTGGGGAGTAAATGCTTGCATGAATCATGTAGACCTGCAAACTAAAGTGGATGAAAATATGCACCCATCAAAAAAGTGCCAATTTACTAATTTTATAAGTAGATGTTCTCTACAATTTTTAGTCCTACATGTACATGCATTTACAGACTCAAGTAATTATGCTGTAAAGTATTTCTTCTTCTTCTTCCTTGTTTGGTGAATAACCTCTCAGGAGAGAGTATCCTTACACCGGTGGTGCGCAGGCACGAGCGACAGAAGCTTGAAGAGTTTATAGCAAGGTCATCGCACCCTAGGCCGACCTAAAGCTGTCTAGGTCTGGCAAGGCAGCAACTGTTGATGGCAGCTTATTCCATAATCGAACTGCGCTGGGGGACAAAGCTGGCTGTAGGGCAGATGGAGTTTGGTGCTCTCACCAATAGTGGGGGTTGGATGTGGTATTGTCCGGGGGATGTCCACGCTGTTGTTGAGAATACGGTGCACCATGCACATTGATCTTCTTAAATTTTTCTGAAAACTTTGCCATGTTTTCTCCTTGACAGATCAAACCGGTAGAACACAGTCGTATCGTGGTTTCCGGTCGTATCAAGAGAATTCCTACTGATGTTCTCACAATATTGTAAGTACACATTTATCTGTATACAAAGCATGACCATCCTGTTGCCATGGTTACTGAGAAATGTTTTTAGAATAATTCAGTGGGTTTGTACTGCTGTACATCATATATGACCAACATTGATGGTATGTTAGGAATAATGTTGTAAAGATCTTGTGTTCCAAGACCACCCAAAAAGGTGCTCTTAAATGACAGGTGGTTTTTCATGGCAGGTTCATTTACATGATAAAAAGGTCATTTACACACATTGTACATGTATGAATCATGTGACGTACTGAAGCCATCTACCAGTATACCTATGTCATGTTTATGTGGGACTGTGTATGTTTCCAGTGTGTACGCAAACGGCAAGGAGTTGGAGCCGGCCAAGCGAGTCACACTGACCAGGTCAACATTACGCAGCTGGGATGCAGTTCTTGCTCTCGTCACCGAGAAAGTCAACCTGAATTCTGGCGCCGCACGCAGGTCTGTTCTACACAGTAATAAGTTGTAGGAATTTATGTGTAGTGTAATTTTTAAGTTTCACCCATTTTTGCAGGGGCTAATATTTCTTGCATTGGAGTGCCGCTCTTTTATTAGGAAAAATACGGTATTAGACTTCGTGCGAACTGTGACTCTTTTACAGCTAAGATACATGTATGCATGTGTATTGGACATGGAAACATGCTTGTTTACAACTTGGGATCAAATCAGATAAATGTCACTGACATATTGATGAGTTTATTGATGTCTCTTAGGAAATTGCATGCACGATTTAGTCGGTGATTGCTCGACATCAAAAGAAAAATTGATATTATACGGCCCTCTGAGCTGTCAAATACAGTTCATTACATCTTTGAGAGAAATGAACCAGTCGTTAAACCTGAAGGCCACGAACATGAGGACGAATTAAGCAGGGATGATACAGTGTAGAAGCCGCGAACTTGGCTAGCCCCCTTTCATGTGCCTCCCCAGTCCCCCTGCCCCCTCCTCTCCGTTTACTCCCCTCAGGGATACCTCCACAACACATGTACCTGTTATCTTACCAGTAAAGTAAGACGCAATTAGTAACATGAAAGCCTGCCCATAAGCTTACATCTCGTGACATTCTAATAATTAGGTTCAGACAGCAATAGATGAGTGAGGGCCTTAGGGAAAGTTGGGGAAAATGATTGTCATCTAATGGTACATGATTATGGAGTGGACACGATACCGGTAACCAGCAGTCTAGTAACGGTGAGGGTGCGACCATGAACTGATTGAAATTTGAATTTAGTGTTGGATTTTTTTTTTGACTCCTTATATATTCTGATTCTCTATAGATTTGCAAGGTATATATATTTGACAATAGTGGGGTCATTTATTCGAACTGGTAGACCCGGTATCGATACTATACATATACACTCGTACTAAACCTGTGCATCGTGCTGCCTGTTTTTCATAATGACATTGACATGATGACATGTGGAGAAAATTTGTTTTATAAGTAATGGTTGCTGAATCTGCTAAAGTGTGGATGACATGACAGTAACTAGATGTTGTTGAATTTCTTTTATTCGAGCAGATTGTGCTCCCTCGATGGCCAGACGATAACAAGTCCGTCAGCTCTGCAGAACTCAAACTACTATGTCGCGGTCGGTGCCGACATCGGGGGCTTCAAAAAACTTGACTATGGCGCTCAGCGTCCCATGTTCAACCGTTCTCCAAAACGTCAGCGCAGGTATGTGTACGTGTATGTTAGTATGTAAGGTCATGATCTACTGTGTAAATTCAACAGTACTTGACTTGATCAAGTGTTGGTACTCGTAATCGTGTATACATAGCACCCCATATATAATATCTTTTGAAATTTTGCGTGACTTATTATAGCACTTGGAAGATAATTAATAATGACAGACTTGACCAAAGTGGTTTAATTCATGCCTTCACTTAGCAATTTTTGTTTACAAGACACGGTGCGAGAGTAGTTAGGGACACACTTTCAGCCACTACAAGCTTTTAACCCCCTGTACCTTGTTCAAGGCTTGAAATAAACACAACTTGAGTGTCTGGAGAATTTGTTGTTGTTTTGAGTGATTAGTATGAACCATGTCAACTAACTGTGTTGTTCAGTGATTGTTACGATTATTTGAAGTTTTGAGACGCTCCCCGTATTTGCACAATCTCACAGGGTGTAACCAAGGCACTTTATTGGATTATTGCTGATTAGTAATAAGTGGTATTATATATGTAGTATTCCTTGTGTTACCAGTGCAATAAATAGTGACGTCTTTCATGATGTTTATAGCACTTAATCTCTAACAAAAATTAGCTTCTTCGAATGACTAGTGTTGTTGGCAACTTCCATACAAAAAAACATGATTTTATCCCATTGAACTGTTGCATTGCCTTGTTTTATAGACTTGTGTCAGAGCGTAGTACATAACTTGTCTATGTTGTGATACGTGTTGTAGCTATGACTTTACATGGGATTATTGGTCAAGGTATAGTATTTATCACTCATAAACCTGCCTCGGTAATACTTAACCCCCCCCCCCCCCCCCCCCGCTCTCCCCGCCATGTAATCCAATATGTACCATACATTATCAAATATATTCATTCTGCAATTTATTTGGCACTGTTATATAGATGCATAATCACTGCTACCAGTTTCACAATCATTGATGTTTTCCTATCTTATATGTATGTAAAAATTTTAGTACAGTGGTCCCTGCAAGATAAGACACTTCCCTGTCTGTAAAGACTTTTTTGTATTCCCCAAAGATCAATTTAACATGTAAATGAACCTGTGAAATAAGACTTCCTGTGAGATAAGACCTCATTTTTCCTGCAAAAAGTGAGGTCTTCTCTTACAGGGACCACTGTAGATGTATTGGTTAGTGTAGCTTTGAGCCTAGCTTTTATATGTCACTTGTTTCCTGTTCTTCAGTGAACAGCGTACATGTAATATGTGTAATAACTCATTTACCGTATTGGTCCTAATAGTAGCACAGCGAGCCAAAGCAAGACCTCCTGCAGCAGTGCGCGCAAAAATGAGGTCAAACTTGAGGTCAAAGTTAAGAAAATCACTGAATAAGTCACCTATGGCCTTCAATCCCCTTTGTATTAATTCAAATAATGTAATTATGTGGATTGGAACACTCCAAGATCTTATTAGAAAGATGAATTATGAGGTTGAAAACATAACACATTTTGGGGGAAAAGAGGAGGACGCTCTACTATTAGGGCACGTGCCACTATTAGGACCAATACGGTATTGTTCATTTGATAGTTCTAGGAATGAATGCTTTAAAATGGCGCCAGATCACATTGAAATTGTTATATCTGCATGGTTGGTTGGAGCCATCATAAGGCTTGCAATACCTGCAAATACATATATGGTAGATGTCCTCGAATATGTTTGCACATGTATGTAATTCATAATTTTGAGAGTTAAAGGTTATGAGATGGTCATCTTGTGGGTCCTGGATCGATCTGGGTCCTGGAAATCTCTTCACTCATGTTAGTGTTTAGGGAGTGTAGTTCCTCAGTCCAGGAAAGACCACATTATGATAAGTGCAAGGCACAGTCAAGTTAGGGTGCATTATGATCTAATAATAATATAAATTTTGAAAGGAACTTGTTTGAAATACAAGAACCCAGTACAGTGTACTGGAATATGGAATCTAGGGATATGTCAGATTTGGAAGTTTACATGTAACCCAAGACCTGTATCACAGTATTTGATCATATATTTTGAAGTAAAATGCTGCAAGAACCGTTTTTAAACAATTTGCATGCTTATATAGTGCAATGTGTGAATTCTGTAGGCTTAAAATCTGAATTTTTTGCATGTTTCTTCAGATTTGACGCATACATGTACCAGAAATACACAAGACTGAAATCTCATATTTCTGCTTGTACATGTACCTACTCAGTTTGATAAACTACAACATATTAAACTTTTTCTTTTTCTTCACTCAAAAACACTCAAATACACCCATTTCTATATCGTTTTGTTTCTTGTTTATTTCACACACAGAAAGCTGCAGCCGCTGGTGGGTCCCAATCGCCGCAGTTACGGCAAGCCGCGTACAGGCAGTGAGCAGGCTGGGGGTTCTGGGAATGACACGCTGACATCAACAGGCTCTTCCGACCAGAGTAACCCTCCCCCTACGTACTCAAACAAACGTGCAGGCATCCGCAGACCTCCGTAAGGCTTGTGCACATGTACCGTGTATGATGTTGATGAATTTAGAATAGTACGGCATTGTTGCTGAGATTAATTTTGCAATTCAAGTAGGGGAGGGGGAGGGGTACTTATTATGTAGTCTCCCATGACAACTTGACTTTTTTTCTCCAAATGGTAATCACCAGAGACATTATCACCGGTGCGTATATAATGCAAGGGCTCCCCTTACATATACAGTAGTCCCCCTCAGATAAGACCCCCCCCCCCCCCCTCTATAGAGACATATTTGCGTGGTGTTAGGATCAGTTCAACATGTAAATGAACCCCTCCAATTAGACTTTCCCTCAGATAAGACCTTAATTTAGTGTCAGAAGGATAGGTCTCATCTGAGGGGGACCACTGTACTTGGAACCCATTGGTACAGAAGGAATACCTGAACCTCTCTGATATCTCTCATCACCCCTTACAGTCCCAAGAAGAAGGAGGAAAATTCGGTGTTCCACGCTAAACCTGTGAAACACAAGCGAGGTTCTGATAGCAAACAGCGAGAAGTGGACTACGATAAAGGTACAGATCGCAAATACTCTTATCTGACACATCAGCAGGACGATCAGTGGCGGTGGGATTACGTATAAGATGGTCATGAATATCTAAAACTGTGTGTAAGTAATGTGTTAATGCATGGATCCTTTGTGCCATTCCCAGATGAGGGTGGAGTGTTCAAGGCCCAGAAACGTCGCGGAGAAACGAAGGACGCGGAGGAGATTGAGGACTCCAAAGACACGCAAGTCGACCTTCCGATCGATCAGGTCGAGGCTGAGGAAGTCAAGGTCAGGCCCCTAGAGGGTTAAAAGTCACCTGGGTCTGAATGTCAGGGTCTGAGTATGTCGAAGGTCGGCTAGCTAGAACCTAAGTGGGTCAAAGGTCTGCTGTATCAGTGTCTAAGTACATTGTAGCTGAAAGGTAACATGTCAGCTGAGTCAGGGTCTAAGTAGGTTGGAGGTCCGCTCTATCAGGGTCTAAGTAGGTCAAAGGTCAGCTGAGTCAGGGTCTAAGTAGGTTGGAGGTCCGCTCTGTCAGGGTCTAAGTAGGTCAAAGGTCAGCTGAGTCAGGGTCTAAGTAGGTTGGAGGTCTGCTCTGTCAGGGTCTAAGTAGGTCAAAGGTCAGCTGAGTCAGGGTCTAAGTAGGTTGGAGGTCCGCTCTATCAGGGTCTAAGTAGGTCAAAGGTCAGCTGAGTCAGGGTCTAAGTAGGTTGGAGGTCTGCTCTGTCAGGGTCTAAGTAGGTTGGAGGTCCGCTCTATCAGGGTCTAAGTAGGTCAAAGGTCAGCTGAGTCAGGGTCTAAGTAGGTTGGAGGTCCGCTCTATCAGGGTCTAAGTAGGTTGGAGGTCCGCTCTATCAGGGTCTAAGTAGGTTGGAGGTCCGCTCTATCAGGGTGTAAGTAGGTTGGAGGTCCGCTCTATCAGGGTGTAAGTAGGTTGGAGGTCCGCTCTATCAGGGTGTAAGTAGGTTGGAGGTCCGCTCTATCAGGGTGTAAGTAGGTTGGAGGTCCGCTCTATCAGGGTGTAAGTAGGTTGGAGGTCCGCTCTATCAGGGTGTAAGTAGGTTGGAGGTCCACTCTATATGGGTGTAAGTAGGTTGGAGGTCCGCTCTATCAGGGTGTAAGTAGGTTGGAGGTCCGCTCTATCAGGGTGTAAGTAGGTTGGAGGTCCGCTCTATCAGGGTGTAAGTAGGTTAGAGGTCCGCTCTATCAGGGTGTAAGTAGGTTAGAGGTCCGCTCTATCAGGGTGTAAGTAGGTTGGAGGTCCGCTCTATCAGGGTGTAAGTAGGTTGGAGGTCCGCTCTATCAGGGTGTAAGTAGGTTGGAGGTCCGCTCTATCAGGGTGTAAGTAGGTTGGAGGTCCGCTCTATCAGGGTGTAAGTAGGTTGGAGGTCCGCTCTATCAGGGTGTAAGTAGGTTGGAGGTCCGCTCTATCAGGGTGTAAGTAGGTTGGAGGTCCGCTCTATCAGGGTGTAAGTAGGTTGGAGGTCCGCTCTATCAGGGTGTAAGTAGGTTGGAGGTCCGCTCTATCAGGGTGTAAGTAGGTTGGAGGTCCGCTCTATCAGGGTGTAAGTAGGTTGGAGGTCCACTCTATATGGGTGTAAGTAGGTTGGAGGTCCGCTCTATCAGGGTGTAAGTAGGTTGGAGGTCTGCTCTATCAGGGTGTAAGTAGGTTGGAGGTCCGCTCTATATGGGTGTAAGTAGGTTGGAGGTCCGCTCTATCAGGGTGTAAGTAGGTTAGAGGTCCGCTCTATCAGGGTGTAAGTAGGTTAGAGGTCCGCTCTATCAGGGTGTAAGTAGGTTGGAGGTCCGCTCTATCAGGGTGTAAGTAGGTTGGAGGTCCGCTCTATCAGGGTGTAAGTAGGTTGGAGGTCCGCTCTATCAGGGTGTAAGTAGGTTGGAGGTCCGCTCTATCAGGGTGTAAGTAGGTTGGAGGTCCGCTCTATCAGGGTGTAAGTAGGTTGGAGGTCCGCTCTATCAGGGTGTAAGTAGGTTGGAGGTCCGCTCTATCAGGGTGTAAGTAGGTTGGAGGTCCGCTCTATCAGGGTGTAAGTAGGTTGGAGGTCCGCTCTATCAGGGTGTAAGTAGGTTGGAGGTCCGCTCTATCAGGGTGTAAGTAGGTTGGAGGTCCGCTCTATATGGGTGTAAGTAGGTTGGAGGTCCGCTCTATCAGGGTGTAAGTAGGTTAGAGGTCCGCTCTATCAGGGTGTAAGTAGGTCAAAGGTCAGCTGAGTCAGGGGTTGAGTAGGTAAAGGACCACCTGGGACGGGGTACAAGCGGGTTGAAAGTCAGGTCGATCAAGTTCTGCTAAATCACGGGATAAGTGGCTTTGACAAGGATAAGTGAGGATAATTTACAATTAAAATTTGGGAATTTCACGGGATAAGTAGTTCAAGCTGGTTGAGAGTCAAGTGGGTCAAGTTTTCGTAGGTCAAAGGTCAGCTGAGTCACTCTGAGGTCAAAGGTCAGCTGGGTTAGGTTTCAATTGACCTATCCCAAACGCCCCCAAATGTTGTCCGAGTTTCACAAATTACGTCAGAAAACTTCCCTTTGGCCAATACTAGTCACGTTTTGGAGAACGTTGAAAATGACGTAAAAGACTCGGACAAACTGGATTTGGGATAGGTCAATTGGTCCAAGGTCAGCTGGATCAGTGTCAGGCTTTACCTGGATCAAAGAACATCCAGTTCGGGGGTTTAAGTAAGTCAACGGTCATGAATCAGTGTCATGCTTCAACTTGGTTGAATCGGGTTAACCAGTCAAAGCCAGTTAGGGTCAAAAATTAACTGGGCAGATTGAGATAATGTTGAAGTTGAAGTAGATGGCAAACTCACACACTTGTAGACAAAAATGCGTACACATATGTGATCCACTCTGACAGATAAATGGAAAATGTACATTTAAATGGAATTTTATTGTGTTGTAAATATTCAATATTTCAAACTGTTCGTGTTGTTTGTGTTTGACTTGTGCACCTCAAAATTCATTTTCCCTCTCTCTCTCTCTCTCTCTGTCCGTTCTGCTTGCACCCTGATCCTGCCTGGTCACTCACACCCTTCCTCTCTACAATGTTACACATGCTACATGCATGGTGATACTCAAATCACTAACTCTGGGAATGATACTGGGAAAAATACTTTTGTAACTGTCATGTCATACCGGAAAACACAACAACGCATATCATATCATGTCATAACAAAAAAAATATCGCTATCATTGTTTTGAATGCTTTTCATGAAAACTTCCCCCAAACAAAAACAAAACTTTGTGAGTAGGATGAGGACATTCGCCCGGACTCGGCATCAATCCCGAGCCAACAAGAACTCACGAAATTTCCGTCTGACCCAGATAGCTCGGCGTCTCGGCCCCGTAGTCGTGGCAACAAGGACCCACAGATGCAAGTGCTATCTGAGAACAGGGAGTTTTTGAAAGAAGTTGCGGACCCAGCAGCCTTGGCTGTTACCCCCTACGATGACAACGTCCAACAAACTGGACTTGATGATCTTACAGGATTTGATGATGTTAACACTTATTAGACACAGCAAAACAAACATGTGGGAGTTTTCGAGGCCACTGTAAATATATTTGACTACCTATGAAGTGCCATGAGTATTTAGTGGCAACTGCAACAAAACCAGAAAAAAAGGATAATTTATATACATAGACAAAAAAACTTTCATCCATATGAATTTACATTCACCAGGGTCAGTCCATGCATTGTATGAAGGGGATGTATAAAAAACATTTGAAAACAAGTCCTATTATTACAAATTATACAAAAGTTATGCAAATACAAAACAACGTACAATAATGTGTCCAAGCATAAGGATGTCATTGTCTGAAGCAAGCACAAAATGTGATATTTTGTTACGATTTAAATTCGTGTTTTGCGTAAACTATTTTAGCATAGCTTCCAAGTTGAATCCAAAACTCATGAATTATTTTCTGAAAAGTCCCAAAATTTCTAAACAAAATTATGCTTTTATTGAAGGTATGTTGCAAATAAATGTTCAATGAATTTACTATTTTTACACACATGAGTACGAACATAGTTTGTTGTATATTCCTGATACTTTATACCATTTCTGTATAATTGAGCAAGGCTTTTGAGAAGTATATATTATGTAAACATCCATTAATAAATATATATATTTTTGTGTGTTTGTTTTACATTTGAAGAAACATTTTTCCTACATAATATCAATGCCAAGAGTGAAACAAACGAACAAATCCCATATAAATACCAGTATGGTATGTACCATTACTGCCATCTCCTGCCCTCCTGACCCACACACATCATTTGTAGTATGAACATTTCCAAGGTCAAGGTGAGAAACATAGATTAATGCATTTCTTCTCCATGTTTCAATTTGTGCTTTTCCCTCCATGTTCCATTACTTTCATGTTTCTGTTCCTATGTTATATTATGTGTTATAGTTTTCTTGTTTCATGTTGGATTGTGCACTTGTACTTCCATGCTCTGCATTCATGGCATTTATGGGGATTTTCTACAATTTCAGGACGAGGAGATCTTTGGGGACGAAGACGAGAGACCACTGACTCCCAAGACATCTCGTCCACCACGAGATCCGAGTGCCGAGCTGCTGAGCCCACACCCTCCTGCAAGGGAACTCCACCCCCAAACCTCTCGCTCTACCCCCAAACACACCCCGACCCCACCCCCAAAGTCTGTGACCCCACCCCCAAAGTCTGTGACCCCGCCCCCAAAGTCTGTGACTCCGCCCCCGAAGTCAGTAACTTCATCCCCAAAGTCTGTGACTCCATCTCCGAAATCTATGACTCCGCCCCCAAAATCTATGACTCCGCCCCCAAAGTCTGTGACTCCGCCCCCTAAATCAGACTCGCCTAGACCGGTGTCAAGAAGTAATCCAGGAACACCCAAGCCAGCCAATGAGGAGCGAGCAAATTCATCACATGACAAAGGAGCTGATCAGGTGACTCATAAAGTCCAATCTCATTGGATATTGTCAATTCTGTGACGAAGAGTGAATGAAATTGGGATCTCGTCTCTCAAAATAGAATCTCTGTAATCACTGAGCACTGTCTTGTGTGTAAAGCTAAATAATTAATTACTGAATTACACAAACGGACATCATCTCTGTTTGGATCGATTTTTATCTGGCTCGTGACACAAAGTGCATTCTATGTTCTGGAAACAGGACGAAGCAGCGACAACGATCCAAGCAAACTACCGCGGCTACAGAACTCGGAAGGACATAAACGAGAAACAGAAGCAGGTGGGTGGATCTGTTAGTAACGCTAAGTAATTTGTCACATCTGTCATGTACAGCACCCACAGAGTACTGTCTGCACTGTACAATGTTAAAATCATGTTTGTCACCATCAACTTGTCACTTTGTCTGATTTGTCAAATAAATTTGCTAAAATAAATAGCCATGTATGTGGAACTGGTTAATGAGCAAATGATCAATCGAAGTCTGAACCGTGTAAAAATATTGCCATTGTTTGTGTTTGTGTAGGTATTGTGATTTTATGTACATCTACATCTACTTGTGTTTATGTATATCCAGAACAATGCCGCAACCAAAATACAGTCAAATTATCGAGGTTATAAAACAAGGAAAAACCTGGCAAATGAAAAGGTACACATCCTGATGATCCTGTCTTAGTGTCTTGGGGTTTGAATTAATATCTAACATTGCATTATACTTTAATATAACTTGTGACATGGGTAGTTTGTTACTAACATTGTGCAGTTTCTCAAATTATGTAATATCAAATGTAATCAAGGATCCTCTATAATAGGATATCCAACTCTGCCTAAAAAGGCGTGATTACGTAATATTACGTAATTCTGATTTGAGCGTGTTGAAACGGTGCCGGGCACTAAAAATCAGAATGGGCACATCGATTTGTAATGGACATGAGCAGAGTTGTGAATCATATATTGAAATAAATGATAGGTGATTGCATTGAGTGGGGGTACGGCCTAAATTTCTTCAACAATATTCAGCATTCGCGTTACCGATGGTGTGGTATTGGGGTATTGATGCTTCTCAATCCTAAATTTTTGAAAAGATGGAATGGTAACTTTTTAGGTTACCGGACCTTCGGTCCGATAACCTATTGCCGTGGCGTTGCGTCCGTCGTCCGTCGTCGTCGTCCGTCTACATTTTTATCTTTAAAGTTTACGATTGAATCTTTCTGAAATTTTGCACAAAAATGCCTAAAAATATTTCGAGAGGGAGGTATTTTTTAGTTTTTTCATTTTCGCAATTATTTCAAAATGGCGGCCGTTTTCGTCGAAAAATGGCCAATTTTGGACTTTGATTTCGTTGCCCTTGAATCGCTCGAAGTGGGCCATTTTGGGCCCAAACTCGTCGTCCGTCTACATTTTTATCTTCAAAGTTTACGATTGAATCTTTCTGAAATTTTGCACAAAAATGCCTAAAAATATTTCGAGAGGGAGGTATTTTTTAGTTTTTTCATTTTCGCAATTATTTCAAAATGGCGGCCGTTTTCGTCGAAAAATGGCCAATTTTGGACTTTGGCTGTCGTTTTCTCAAAATCTGTTCAGTAACTTTTTTTCTTATTCATGCATAACACTCCTCATATGTACCTCTGTGACATGTATAAATTTCGTTGCCCTTGAATCGCTCGAAGTGGGCCATTTTGGGCCCAAACTCGGCCCAAATGGGACTTTCCCATGTTAAATTCTCCTATGCTTTATAATGGGACACATTAAGCCTAATATCTCACTTAATATTGAGATTAGAGACTAGGAATCAATTGTGGACATATAGGAAATGATATATGCTGAATTTTCTCGTGACCTCGAATTTGACCTTGACCTCATTTCCAAGGTCACAGGACAAAATTGCTAATATCTCGCTTATTATCGACTTTACAGCTTAGGAATCAATTGTGAACATATAGGAAATGATATATGCTGAATATTCTTGTGACCTTGAATTTGACCTTTGACCTCATTTTCAAGGTCACAGGACAAAATGGCCAATATCTTGCTTATTAGTGACTTTACGCCTTATGAATCAATTGTGAACATATAGGAAATGATATATGCTGAATATTCTAGTGACCTTGAATTTGACTTTTGACCTCATTTTCAAGGTCAACAGGACAAAATGGCTAATATTTTGCTTATTATCAACTTTACAGCTTAGGAATCAATTGTGAACATATAGGAAATGATATATTCTGAATATTCTCATGACCTTGAATTTGACCTTTGACCTAAATTTCAAGGCCAGTCATTTTATTTTCAAGGTCAGAATACAAAATGGTTTATATCTCTCTTATTATCAAATTCACAGCTTAGGGGTCCATAGTGAACATATAGGAAATGATGAATGCTGAATATTTTGGTGATCTAGAATTTGACCTTTGATCCAATTTTCAAGGTCAGAGAACAAAATGGCTAATATGTCGCTTATTATCATCTTTACAGCTTAGGAATCAATTGCGAATATAGAGGAATGATATATACTGAATCTTTTCATGAACTTGAACTTTGACCTCATTTTCTAGGTCACATCACCGATCACAGAATGGCTGATATCTCACTTATTATCGACTTTACAGCTCAGGAATTTATTGTGGACATACTAGAAGTGATATATTTGTTGAAAAATTATTTTCAAGGTCACTGGACAAAAGGCTAATATCTAAAATGTATATTGTCCGGTAACCTTTCTTAGCCCTTGGGCTAATTTTTATTTATTGACGTGGATGTGCTCAAAAACACGCATACAGACATGCACGTGCTTGGACCACATAAAAATATTTTCGCGAGCGGGAAGAGAGACAAACTGTGGATGACAATGAGGCTCCACCCCACACGCGTGCCCTCCCAGATCACTGAGCTCAATCCCAGGGCCCGATTCTGTATGTTCTCACTATGAGTGAACTGATAAGCAGTATGAAAAACTCAATTTCGAGCACCTGTCACCGTTTTGACACGCTCAAATGAAATTTCGTCATTTTACGTAATCACGTTTTTTACGTCCACATTGAGCAGAGTTGGACATCCTATTATAGACGATCCTTGATGTAATCAATTACTTTAAACATGGATCGAAC
This sequence comes from Terebella lapidaria, assembly GCA_949152475.1. Taxonomy (NCBI): domain Eukaryota; kingdom Metazoa; phylum Annelida; class Polychaeta; order Terebellida; family Terebellidae; genus Terebella; species Terebella lapidaria. The sequence continues at coordinate 23,135,513 of OX424569.1, forward strand.
GATGGCAGGACATTGATTTGGTGGACTTTTTTTCCCCGAATGTTTCATGAACATTACAGTAACATTGCGAGACATGCTCATTCATTCATGAAGTATATACAAATAATCAGGATGATGTTTTTTCAGCTAATTCCAAGAATGTGCATGAAAACAGCTGCATTCAAAGACATATTTAAACAAAGCTTAGTTTTCATGGACGTTTTATCATGTGTCCGCTATGGGAACTTGAATAATGGCACTTGGACCTAAAACTAAGTGTTTTATAGCATCTAGATCTATGGGAAATGTATTTTCTGGAGGGGAATCCATGTGGCAAAGTAGTTTATTGTTTCTGCATCAGCCATCTGAGAAGATCCCAAGTTCGATAAAAATAATCAGATGTAATCCAACTTTGATGTGGAGAGTTTACCAATCGAGTATTTGAAAAAGTAGGATGCTTGTCAGCTAATTGCAGGTCAGGAAGTTTTCTAAAAAAAAAAAAAATAAGATACAGAACAAAATGCTTTTGGAACAGATATCTTTCATTCACCAAGTGAAAAAGAGATCGTACATGTATGACGTTTTTCTCTAGAATAAAAGATATAGCTCAGAAGAAAATGATATTCAGATCATTGACATATTTTCCAATCTCCATCCATCAATGGTTGGTGGTCCCTGAGAGAGCCGACGCTGATGTGATTGAGCACATTGTAAGAACGTTGCTTACAGCAGGAACATACTGATGCTCCCGGCACACACGTGCACATACAGAGGTTGATGTGTTGTGTGGAATGTTGATGACCACACCAGATAGTCTAACACTGATATTGAGCGGCAAATTTTACATTCTCAGTAAAATCAAATACAGTGGTTCCTGTGTTGAAGACCACCTTCCCTGAGAGACCACCCTGGTTTGAGAGACCGTTCTTCTTAGTCCTAAAGTACCTTTTATCATGTAAATGAACCTGCAATGAGAGACCACCGGTCATCAACTGTATTTTGACACCAAATCTTTTTATTTAGATACTCTACATATCCATGTTTTATACCATTCTCTTTAGTACCTTATAGTGTATTTATAGCACCTGTCTTTGGCATGTTCATTATCTTTCCAAGGTATGATGTCAAATTCAAACTTTCTCCTCTTACCTTCTCCCCACTTCTCATTGTTTATATCTAGCACCGTTATGTTTTCCCCCAACTCCCAGAGTCCAGAGAACATGGAAAAAACAGCAGCTGGAAAGACTGCTCCATCATCTCCCAGGGGTTCAGCTTGCCCTGATACTGACTACAGCTCAGGAACAGATTGTAGCGACTCTGAGAGCGATATCGCCCCTCTGCACTCTCCAGGAAAGCCTTCCCGATCTTTTGTATTCATCATGTCCCTCGATGACGATGACAAGGCAGAAAACCTAGTTCTGCCACAGACTTTGATGAGCCCCCCGTGTGCAAATTCCCTTGGCGTTCCTGAACGGTGCAACTCAATGGCCACACAGCTCGATGAGTCAGACTTTGGTGCCGACTCGGACAAGGATGCCCGGGATGACCTTGAAGATGACCTGTGTGACCTTGAGGAGACCTTCACCTTAAATGGAGAAGTCCAGGTAGACTGAGGACCCCGTTCCATGTCGTCAACTTGTGGCATGTTGTTCCCCATCTACACCATAAAATAAGTGGATGTGTTCCTTGATGATGCTGCCTTTAACTAAATGCCCCTTCAATGTCCCAGAATCCTCTAGCCCTCCTATCTCCCCCAGTCCAGCACAACCGGAATTTACTGTGTCATGTTCATGTCAGTGTCTTACAAACTGGAAAACAAAAAGGGCTGTTGAATTTCAGATTCGCTTCGAGCTGTTGTATGTTTTGTTGTGTTGCTGTGAACTTACAATGTGTTTCCCATATCTGAGTTGTCAAAGTGCTCTTATGCTGAATGATTGAGCTTGGGTGCTTACGGACACAGCACATTGTGGTTGATTTGACAGTGCGCTAATGTATCAGAATTAATGTTCAATATGTGTATTTCACTACATTTACATTTGTATTTGATTAATTAGAGCTATGTTAGCTTTAGCTATGGAGTGATATTGTGTATGCGCATGGTAGATTAAGTTTTTGAATGCTTATTATAGTAAAAATATTGCAGTAGAAAGTTCATCAGGAAATCCCGACCATTGAGTATTCATTGTATTTCAAACACATAGTTTAATACTTATTTGTTGGGGAAAATGTACCAAAGTTTTTACAGGTGGCAACAGCTGAATAAGGAAGATCTCAATAAATCAGTGATTGTTTTTTTTTTCTTCCTCATTGGTACAGGCAAACAACGATGACCCTGAGAATGCACGTAACACCCCTAAATTAATGGAGAAAAAGGAGGCGAGCCAATCAGAGCCCAGAGATCAGACACCACCCCCTCGGACAGCCAGCCAATCAGAGCCCAGAGATCAGACTCCACCCCCTCGAACAGCCAGCCAATCAGAGCCCAGAGATCAGACTCCACCCCCTCAATCAGCCAGCCAATCAGAGCGCAGGAAATCCAGTCTCAGCAAACCAGCAGAAAGGAATGATGAAAATAAACAGGTGCCCTAAATTTACTTTTGTGTTTTACATTATGGAATGAAAATTAACATTTCTTTTTAAGCTTATGATATGTTGCTGCTTTCCTTTACATTTGCACAACCATCGTTTATTCCTGTGTTTTGATTTCACTTTCGATCTTTTCATTCAGTTATCAATAAATGTTTGATTCATCACAATTTCATGATGTAGGAAAAAATATGAATATTCAGTAATATTAAATACTTAGTATATGTATTATTATATTTTTTGTCATAATGGTAAATTGTTATAACTCCATTGTTGTCATACCTGCCCCAGTACTTGGATTACATCAATCAATATGACTATAGGTCTGCGAGTAGTTCCTGCAGCAGTTACCCTGACGATGTATGTAAACAAATTGCATGTTGCGTCCTGAATGTTGTTTTCCTATTGGCATGTTCTTAGCTTAGTCACGGTTGTGATGTCTTCCTTCGATGTGTTTGGTTACATTTAACGCTGCAGCAAACAAAGTTATAAGACGTCAGTGGTGATAGTAAAGGAAACCCTGTAGTAAAGACAAGATCTAGTGGTTTATCCAAATTGAAATTCATTCGATTATTTTTCAGACTTTTAAACAATCATCAATATGATATTCTCTTCAATGCGGGATTCTGGGTAATTTTAACCCAAAAATACAGGTCTGCAATACTTTTGCCCTTTTTTCACTAGAATCAAACTTTTTTTTAAATTTTGTTCATTTATCACTGCGGGTGTTTTTGATATTGAGAAAAATATGGGGATCACTGTGCTGGGCTTTGTGATGTGCCGCTCTGTACATTAACAAGAAATAGAGCCAAAACTGGGGATCAATATCGTACAATACAACAATGGAAAATTAAAGTAGCATTACATTTATTATTTTTTAAAGTTATTAGTGTTTTCATGTGTTTTTTCAAAACAGTTTCTGCCTATATTTAATAAACATAATATATAAGATCATAAGCTGGTATATATATAAAACAACCTTGCTCATTACAAGTAAATAATAACTAAGTAATTACTGTATTCAAATCAATTCTTGTTGTACTTTTATTGACAGTGTTGAGAAACTGCATCACAAATGATTAATTTCTTCATTTATATTTCATCCCAGGCACAGGATCAGGAGAGCTGAGGAGTCTGAACATACACTGGAGATCGCTGCACGTAACGATGGTTGAAACAAGTGGATTCCCACGGAGGAAATATTTGGAACATTCTTGAAAAATTTACTGTTTTAGGATTATATACATAGATCTTGCAAGTTTTATGAAGAGAAAGAAATTGATCTGGCAAAAACGAGTGAGATTTGGATTGTTCAACAGTGATCACCTATCTGTATAGAGTTATGCATATTTTAGATATTGTTATACACATATGTAATTGTGTTGTATTTATTCATTGTGTGTTGTGTTTTTATGTGTCAAGACATCATGTAATCAACGCTCTGCATATTTTATCTGCTCACTTGATGCTTCATTTCAAGATCTCAATATGTTTAGTTTTATAATATATTGCAAAATTGCAATTGACGATGATAATTTAACTGCTATTTTAAAATGTGACTGTTAGTGATTGTATATATCGGAGTATACACAATGATATATGTCCATCATTCACATGGTTATTCTTGCCAGTTCAGTATGAGCTTAGACCCAGTTTGTCATAACAAATAGACTTACCATACTACAGAACTCAAGTTCTGGTGCAACAAATATATCAATTGTGGTGCTTGTTGTTATATCTGAATTGTCCATATTTAACTTATTTGAAGTAGTATTTATATGTATCCATATTTAGAATATTTTACATATCATACAGTGATCCATTTAATTGTTCAGAAATATTACCAGGATCTTCACATCAATGAGGCTATATCGGCCTGCATGTATATGTATGTTTTTCCTGCATACTTGTGAAATGGTTGCACTATTTGAGACTTTGACTGCAGAAAAATTGCACAATTATTCGAAGACTACTACAATATTACAAGTGTGCTGATTTGAATACTGAGATCCTATGCCAAACACATATTTTTGCTCCAAATATTTAGGACAAAATGTTAATTATTTGTTTCCCTTGAATTTCACTTTTGATGCATAATTCATCATGTCCTCTCAGTATTTTTGGATTTATCCTGCATATTTTGGTTCATCATGCGAGGCCAAGAATATGTTTGTTGGATCTGTCTCAGAACTTGTATTATATTTTCTGGGGGGAAGGGGGGGGGGGGGATTAACAGAAAAACACAGTTTCACCTTAATTGATAGGAACATTGTAAAATCTGTTATTTGTACCTGTATATACAAATTGTGGTTGAAAATGTGTGTATAATCAATATCGAACTGTACAAATTGTGATAAATTTTGTACCAGTATTTACTGTATTTTGAACACATTCCTAATGCTTACGAGCTTTGATTTTCAATACATATTGAAAGGATATTAATACCCTATGTTTGTATTTGCATATTTTTGCAAGACATTTCCTTCATGCTTTTGTAATTTATAAATTACCATATTAATATACATTTGTGTACATGTACCAACATAGATACTATTTATTGATAATTGGTGCGTATCTTACACATTTATATTATGTTTTTTAATCGATTCCTGAAAATGATCTATAGATCTACATGGAAATGGTGCAGTACAGTTTACCATTTGTCATTTTGAAATGTGTATTTGGATTTCAAGTTCTAAGTATTGATGGTATTTAAGGCCTAAAAAAAAAAATGCTGTGTTTAGGGTCGTCCGACCGACTCTAGCTGATAGCACCCGACTCTAAACTTTTTATTTATTATTTTTTTCATGAATACATCTAACTGGATCACTCAAGGAGAATTTTCCAGCCTGTCACTATCGGGAGCGAAACAATTTTGGCATGTTTAACCCAATGTCAACAATCAGCTCCATCACAAGTCGTAAAATTAGAGAGCTTTCTCTGGTGGTGTCACACCCACTCAATTACTGTCTGGTGCCTTGTCCAGTGTTTCCCAGTACATGTGTGTGAACATGAACACAGCTTTCCCCTGACACTGATTACTGACGAAAGCAATCAATAGTCACCAATACCTGTAGTAACATACTAGTATCATATTGGAATATCATGCATAAAATGTTTTTCAAGAAATGGGAAAGTTGACTCCCCATCTATGATAGTGGCCTCCCCGGTGGGAAACTGACTGATCTGCATCAGCCTGGCAGCCACCTGTTCTGGCATTTCATGGTTAATTTAATTTGGTGACAAGTCAAATGTATACAAAACATAAATTTCTCATCTGCTGGCAGAGTACTGTATGCTGGAACATGTGTGTGTTTTTTTTTTATACAGCTTGACTGGAAAAGTCATCAATAAGTGGGGTGGGGGGGGGGGGGGGAGGGAGGGCATGCACACTGCAGTGGTAGTGGCATTGGATACACCACTACACTGTAGACTCTTCGAGTCTTGACTAGTCTGAGGGAGGGTTTAGCAGTTTAGCGCTGCTCCCACGGGAACAGCCAGTTCACTGTGGTTGTGGACCTACATGTAGATCAGCTATAATGGCCAAGTCGTTCCCATTGATTCCCAGATTAACATCAATTTATTTCATTGAAGTCGTTGTTTCATTCAATAAATCTTCTTCATATTTTTTTTGCACTAGACATAGCATTTGGAACTGTTAATAATATTTTATAAACATGGTCCTTCTTTTCTGCCTTTAGGCATGTCCATCTTCGGATGTTAAAGAATAAAAATATTTCATAAAATAAAAAAAAATCCCTACCTACCTACTCTAATTTTTTTTGAGCACTTGACCCTAAACACAGCATTTATTTTTTTAGGCCTAAGTGCTACATAGACAGGTTATGGTGGGATATTGTAAGCAATACTATGTCTTATTGGTTTGTGATCAGTTTGTGAACGTCTAGCTGTCACAGAATAAAGATTTCACAGTTATAGTTTTATACTTTTTTCATTGTTGATACCGTTTGACTGTGCAATAACAAATGTTATGAAACAGAAATGAAACATATGTAAGGTCCTTGGTTCACAGGCACAGTTAACAGTTCAAGGATCATTGGATGGCCTACAGGTGCCAAGCATTTACTTGCCACCAGATGATCTAAAAATATGATCGTCGCAAGGTTTCATTGGCCATATTCTGTAGTTGGAGCAATATAGGTAAATGTACCACTATTAATCCATTATTATATTAGAATAATTAGTTTGTCCACTTAATCTCTGTGCAATCAAATTAAAACCATGTTCGTACATTTCCCCAACAATGTAGAATACATGTACTACATTTTGCTGTATTTAACGCATCTTGAAATTTCAATGTAATTCTCTGAAATCTCTTTCCTATACTTAGTATCCATCCAACGTTGGTGGTGAAAATCAAAGAACCTACACAGCGTGGCAGGTGACCTTGTCTTGTCAGTGCAAATCTATTCACAGCTGGCAGTCTGCTACAGGTGTTCAGTTATCGGGCTATGCGGAATTTATTGTGAACTAGTGTTATCCTTGTCTTTCCCATGTAAATGGCCTACTATGTGGAAGACTGGAAGTGTTTAGAACATAGAGGCATTCACAGTGATTTGTATCCATTGTATGGAAGTAGCCTACTACCAATCATAAACAGAAGGCAATTTCTCGTCTCCTCCTCTGGTCCGTCCCCTCGTCTTCCTCAATGTGTCCTCCGCATTCTCCACAGGGTCGCTGCCTTCAGTGCGCATCCAAGGAGTCTGTTCCGGAGTATACAGGCACGCTTTCAGGTGGCCGATGTGGACCTCCTTCGTCGCAACCGTCGGGGACCTCTGAATCTTGACATGCCAGCCGAGTTGGACGTCGACGACCAGGTAAGGTCCCGTCCATCCCAACCTCGGCTTCGATTGAGCCTTTGGAGGGTATTAGTACAGTGCCCAAGTACCAACTGGAAACCATCTCCATGCCGTCGTCAAATCGTGGTTCTCCTTCTGCCTTACCATAGCCGCCTTTATGTGTGTACAGGCGTACTCGTGATCGATGGCAGTGGCTTCTCGTACTCGCTCCATGTACTCATGAGAGCACAGAGGTGGAGCCTCCTCCCCCCATCAGGATCCGTATGGTACATCAGGTCGCAAGGAGTACATGTAGTCGCCTCCCTGCCTGTCATCATCCTATTCGGTGTGCCCCCATACTGTCATGCACAGACGCCCGGTATGCAGACTTCACGTATTGCAACCAGTCGTCCTAGTCGTCATGGTGGTCATTGACGACCACGGACAACATTTGGAGGAGCGACTGGTTAAATCGCTCCACCAAGCCATTATTAGATTGTGCATGATATGGGTTAGCATGGATCTTCTCCCTGCCCAAAATCGTGGCTATCTCCCGGAATAGGCCGGATTCAAACTCCCTACCCATATCTATAAAGATACAGGCCAGGCAGGCATCGCGAAGGCGTCCGTCCATCGAGTGAAACATCCTGTAATAACGAGAACGTACCACTGCCCCCTCTTTGAGATCACGCCGATCTCCATCCCGTCCTTCGCCAACCTCTAGACGATCACCCACTGGTGCATTGCCCATGGGCTGGTGCCGAGGGCCCGGCCTAGTTTCAACGTGCTTCATCATCCCACACCAGAACATCCGTGTCTCGATCTTCCGGAGCGTCCGGCTGACACCTTGATATCCTCCTAGAGGCCGATCATGGACTTCCTTCAGGACTGCCTTTCGCAAAATGTAGGGTGTGATGAGCTGTAGGAGGGGCTCATTCTGCCAGTCGACCTGGATGGGGCGGAAAAGGAGTCAATCCCTCACTACCAGCTGGTCCCACTGTTGCCAGTAGGCCTTCCCTGCGTGGTTCTTGGTCCTGACGTCCGTCCATCCAGTCTCTCGTTAGCCACTGTCTTCCAATCAGGGTCGGCACTCTGCAGAGACCTGAGCTCCGCAGAATACCCAACCCATCTTTCCTCCGCAGGTCTAGTGGTAGAGAGGTCCGACACACTTGTTGGGCCTCCGCTCGGCTTCCGGATGGGTCTTCTGCATCGATGACTCTTCATGAGGGGTATTTCTATCCCCATGGGATGGGCAGAGGTCAGGTCGTCGATCTCCACACTCTGTACCTCGAAGTCCATCCTCCCCAGTCCCATCTTCGCAAAAGTCGTCCTCCTGCCAGCGCCGTCCTTCCTCTGGCCGCTGTGAGCCCCACAAGGCCATACCAGTTTTCTGGAGAAGCTCTTCGTTCTGACCTCCCGCACCCTCCATCCCTCCATATCCTTCTCTCTTACACTGCCGACACCGGGACATGCCGACCGCATTACTATATCTCAATCCAGAACGAAATTCACAGTGAAACTTGTAACTTGCGATCCGTGCTGCCCAATGAACTATCATGCCCTACACATTCCCAAAAAAAGGAGCCCTGCAGTGCAGGCTCCATGAGCTGCTCGAAGGTGGCTGGGGCGGTCGCAAGACCGAACGGCATCACTTGGAACTCATACAATCTGCTCTTCGTGGTGATCGCAGTCTCCCCCTTGCCCCCTTCTCCATCTCCACCTGCCAGATCAATCATGCAGAAGTACCGGGGCCCCGCCAGCATGTCGAAACTCTCATCAATCCTGGGCAAAGGATAAGCATCATTGAGTTTCTCCGGTAGTCCACACAGAACCGGGTGGTTTGGTTCGTCTTTTTTTTTTTACGAACGAGGACTACAAGAGACGACCACAGAATATCACTGGGATCTGTCACTTCCACTTTCAGCATCTTATCCACCTCTGCCTCGTCCTCGATGAACACACCGTATAGTCCAAAATCAGGTTGCAGAGGTCCTGGTCCTCCGCAGGAGTCAGTGCAGAGATGACACCCTCCATCAGTGGCTGCAGGTGCGGAGGTAACGCATGTACAAGGCCGACACAGTCACTGGGTGGGAGCTTGCCCATGATTCTTGACGAGTCAACTCGGTAAAAAATCTTTCCTCGCAGGGGCTTTGCCTAGTAGTAGAGTAAGGTGCGCTACTTGGGCCAAAATTCCACCCTCACCCTCCCTCCCTCTCTCTTCTTTCCCTCTCGGATGCACGCTTCAATGAACGCCGCTGGTATGACACTTCTGTTTGGATTGTCATTTTTAAGCGCCCGGGTTGAAAATCTGATCCCTTCGACTTACCAGCGCTAGGGCGTCATTTCGTGGGGACAAACATTCACCCTCTGTTGCTTTCTCGTAATAGGCGCGGCCCTATTTACCTCAGATTTTACATTTGCCTATCAAACCTAACAAACCCTCTCTTTACAGGCATATGCCATGGAGTTATGCAAGTACAACTTCGCCGATTTTCATATGAACATAGACATATGTTTATTGTATCCCCCCGAACAAAGTTCGGCGGATACTATGGATTTACGATCGTCGCGCCGCCGCGTCCGCGTCCGCGTCCGCAGACACTTTCTTGTGAACGCGCTGCAGCTTGCAAATATGAACCGATTTTGATAATATTTCATATGGACATGTCTTATGGTGAGATCTGGACACCTATCGATTTTGGTTGCCATAGCAACCAAAATAGCCGATCGGCATAACATTTTGTGCTCAAATTAGCCTGTTTAACACACATGGGTTGTGAACGCTCTACGGGTGGGAGTTTTCAATGAATGATGATGAAATCGCACAGGCTGAATGAGAAAGACCATCACACGAAACCTATTGTTTTTCAGAATGATCGAATAAATATTAAAAAGTTTGAGAGGTTAACTTATTACGACAATTAAAATACCTACTTTGACATGTGTGATCACTCCAATAACCTGTACTATGAAAGCAAATTGCACTGGATTCTTGTTCAGAATACAGAACTGATGTTTTTGGTGAAAAAAGAACAATATTACTGAATAAGTTAACATTGGTTTTACTAGTTAAGTCTATTATTGACCACAATAAAAATAGTTAAGACGAGAAACATTTATTATTGAGCTCAACAAGGTAAAGGTTTTGTCCAGTAGAGATTTCACAGGTGTAACCGAATAAGTTAACATTATTTTTACTAGTTAAGTCTATTATTGACCACAATAAAAATAGTTAAGACAAGAAACATTTATTATTGGGCTCAACAAGGTAAAGCTTCTGTGCAGTAGAGATTTTATGGCTGTAGCCGAATAAGTTAACATCATTTTTACTAGTTAAGTCTATTATTGACCTCAAGAAAAATAGTTAAGACAAGAAACATTTATTATTGAGCTCAACAATTTAAAATCTTTGTCCAGTAGAGATTTCATGGGTGTAACCGGATAAGTTAACATTATTTTTACCAGTAAAGTCAATTTTTACTTCAAATTTCAACTTGAAACCAAGTTTGGCACATATTATGAATTAAAATTTAAACTATGGTTAAAAGTTGATCTGGCTCCAATTTCGTCATCTTGAAATGTACTTTTGGTCAACATGGTCAACTTTTACTTTGAATTTCAACTTGGAACCAAGTTTGGCACATAGTATGAGTTGAAATATAATTTATAGTGAAAAGTTCGATCTGGCTCCAATTTAGTCGTCTCGCAACTTGGAACCAAGTTTGTCAAATATTCTGAGTTGAAATATAGCTTTAGGTGAAAACTTTTATCTAGCTGTAATTTCGTTATTTTTTTCGAACATGTCGAAATGGAAATTCGAATGCAGTGATTTTAGTGGTGATCTTGAATTCAACCTTCAATAAGCTTGAAAGGTTTCACACTCACAATGTACATCAGCGATATATTTGGGGCAACAGGGATGATAGGGTTACGGGGGATACACCCAAGCGGTCGTAGGCGACCGGAAGCGTCTAGTTGATTTATATACATTCAATATCGACGAAAGTTGGATATCATCAGTGCATGGTTGTATGAAAGATGTGTAGCGTGTCGCCAATGATTTTCATCATGCTGATAATGTTCGTTCATGCAGTCTTGTATATAGTAGTAGTGTTTGTCAATATTTCGCGATAATTATATTTTCGTGGGTGTAGGGCAATCCGCGAAATACGCGGAAATTTCATTACTGCGAAAATTCTGTGATTTACACTATGTACAGATCCTGCATCTTCACCTTTCGCCTCGTGTTGTTGTCTTCTAATCTTGAACTGCGCTTGCCAGGAATTGCACGTCGTCTCGGCGCCGGAAACGCCCCCCCCCCCCCCAGTTTGACGAGAGGTCCTCGTACTCTGACTCCTCCTGGATGTCCTCCTCCTCCATCTGCTTCAGGAGGAGCGCCAGGGACTTGACATCCTTTGGTCTCTGGGAACACTTCCTACTCCATTGTCTGGGTTGTCGGCACAGCCAGCACTCCCGGTCCGGACCTCGAGGTCCCTGTTCCGAGATCGTCTGCGAGGTCGTCACTATCTCCACCTTCTTCGGCCCTGTCCCCCATCAGTTCGATTAGCTGGTCCATCTTCTGGGCCTGGGTCTCGAACATTCCCTTGAAGTAGGGAAGCTGAGATCCAGAACCACTCCGCTTATCGTCCCTCTTTGCTGGAGGCCGAACCCCATTGGTGAAGGCCATCACGTCGTGTGGCGCCTCCGCCGGGCTCTCGTTCTCCATCAGGGTGCACGCACTGGCTTATGGTTGACACTTTCATACTGGGTGATGAAAGCCGTCGCCTTTTCCAGGGTCCTCGTGTCCTTCCACACATGAGCTTCATGTCACCATCCCCATTACCCTTCAGGAAAGCTTTCCAATGCGATGGTCTCGTGTGTTCCTCAGACACAAGGATCTCACTGTCACCAAAGTAGGAGCTGGGTCTCCCCAACATCCTGCTCAGCTCAAGGCTCTCGTGGACCCTCTGCAGAGAGCGCTCTCGCCTCCTGTCTTGTTCCGTCCATCCAGACCACTCGGTGGGGGTCTCTTCATTCTGGATGGAGCGAAGACATCTGTCTTCACCAGCTCCGGCTTCCTCAGATCAGACCCGCGTACTCAGATTGTCTGGCGCACTCCACTGCATCACTGGAGATTCTCCAGATCCTACGCACTTCTCCGATCTTCAACCGTCTTCCTCGAACGACTTCAGATTTTCCCCTCCAAATCGGACATCTCAGGCTCGTTCTTCTGAGCTGTATGCTTCTTCAAAGGATAATTTTCACGGCACCAAGTTTCTGTAGCGATTTTATGGTGCTGTGTATTGCTGTTCGTTGTTCTCTCGTGGTTTTCTTTAGGTTACCGAACCTTTGGTCCGATAACCTATTGCCGTGGCGTTGCGTCCGTCGTCCGTCTGTCCGACAGACCACATTTTCATCTTTAAAGTTTACAGGCGGATTTTCCTGAAATTTTGCATAGAAATGCCTAAAATTATTTCAAGAGGGGATTATTTTTTAGTTTTTTTATTTTCGCATTTTTCCCAAAATGGCGGCCATTTTTTAGGAAAGATGGCCAATTTTGGACTTTGGCGGCCATTTTCTCGAAAACTGTCTGATCAGTTTTGCTATTTTCATTTCGAAAGATTCCCCTTATGTACCTCCATGATGTGTATAAGTTTTGTTGCCCTTGAATCGCCGTTCTCCGTGTGGCGGCCATTCTGAATTTTTGACAGGTCGGCGAAAAAAAAGTTTTGGGCCCCTAATTGCATTACTATTCATTTTGGGCCATTTCCAGTGGGGAGATACGGTGCCCCTGATAGGACATGATGAAAAAAAATACTACTTCGTTCGCACGAAGTACTACTTCGTTGGCATGAAGTACTAAGTCGTTTGCACGAAGTACTACTTCGTTTGCACGAATTACTACTTCGTTTGAACGAAGTACTACTTCGTTTGCACAAAGTACTAAGTCGTTTGCACAAAGTACTACTTCGTTTGCACGAATTACTACTTCGTTTGAACGAAGTACTACTGTACTAATGTTACATAGTTGACAAACCCCTCCACATCATCTTACCCCATTAAATAACAAGCGCTACATGGCGCTCCACATGATGCTCCAAATTTGGTGCCTTATATCTCCATAAGCACCACATGGCGCTCTAAATCATCCATACTTCCCCTAGCAAAAATGTGGTCATTTTAAACTAAAAAAACCTTGATCAAATAGATATTACTGAATACAATCTTCTGCTATTATTTGAGGTAAATTTATATGTATCGATGGACTATTCATTATTCTATGAGTTGATTAATAAATGTAAATAGCGGTATCCAGATTAGGACATAGGGAGGACCCTGAAAATTGACTATGGTAATCACAGGGTTAATTGGTAACACCAGGATCAATCACTTCATAGGCTTATCACAATGTTCGAATACCATGTATGGATATGTGAATGGCTTATTATTTCATGCGAACGACTTAGTACTTCGTGCAAACGACTTAGTACTTCGTGCGAACGACTTAGTACTTCATGCAAACGAAGTAGTACTTAGTGCAAACGACTTAGTACTTCGTGCGAACGAAGTAGTACTTCGTGGGAACGACTTAGTACTTCGTGCGAACGAAGTAGGTTTTATTTCCATCATGTCCTATCACGGGCACCGTAGGGGAGGGGATTTGCACCCTGCAAAAAAAATTTTGGACATTAAATTTTCGGCAATTGTTTTCCTTCATATTGGGAGCTGCCAGAACTGTACTCATAGAATGCTCGAAGATAGAGCTTAGAAATTGGCACTTTCAAATGGGAAGTAATATATGGCGATTTGTGTGGTGACCTTGATCTTGACCTTTAATGACCTTGAAAGGTAAAAACAGCCATTTTCGGGTCATAAAATGCCTAGATTTGCCTGTACAAATGAAATGCTCGTAGATAGAGTTCAAGTTTGCATTATGAGCACATAGGAAGTCATATATGGAACAACTGATGATGACCTTGAGCATGACCTCGGATGACCTTGAGTGCTAAATGTCCGACGTGAAATGTGTGAATTAGCCACTGAGGCTAAATCACTTGCACATACAGGCTAGGATTGTGCATAAACTTACAAGAAGTCATGTATTTATGGCACATCTTTTGATGACCTTGAATTTGACCTTAAATGACCTTGAAGGCCAAATCTCAATATCTTACCTGACCTGACATGTGAAAATTGGCCTCTTCAGACAAAATACTTGTTGATAGAGCTTATATGTTTGTATTATGCACATATATATAAATTCTTATGCAGCATACCTAATACAATGGTCCCTGTAAGATGAGACCTCACCTTTGGCAGGAAAAAGGAGGTCTTATCTCACAGGAAGTCTTATTTCACAGGTTCATGCAAAAAAAAGGGGAATGCAAAAAAGTCTTTACAGACAGGGAAGTCTTATTTCGGAGGGGTCTTATCTTACAGGGACCACTGTACTGACATTGCAGTTCACAAACAGGACCTTGACTGGTAAAACTCAAGGTCCTATATCACATGTAATGCTTAAAACCAAAGTTATATGCCTATATCTTACCTCCAAAACACATTATGGGTTATGGCTTATTAGCCTTACTGACATAGGAGTTCTCCATAGAGAGAACCCCATTTGGAAAATGGGCTAGACAATGAATTGTCCAAGCCACTAACCCACGTGACCGGAACGTGACGTCATTCTCGTCTCCTATGGCTGCTCTACCACATTGGATTTGCCTTGCTGACATAACTTTGCGAATTTCTTAGTTTTTATCGTCTTACGAACGTTTTCTTTGCAAGCCTTTTTGGATTTTTCTTTTCCTCGCTCTTTTGGCGTGCTTCGTGTGGATAGTTTTTGCTCCTCGGACATCGTTTTGTGTTTGGAGCGCGGACTCCCCTCTTGCCATGATGTGCCGCTGCGCCCAGTGCGGGCAACAGCTCCCGTCGTGGGAAGTACACCCGGAGTGTATTGCGTGCCAGGACCCGGTGCATACGGATCAACTCACGTGCGGCTTGTGTGAGGACCGTTCGCGGGAGGAGTGGGGGCAGGTTCTTGGAGCCGTTCTCGCACGGAGAGACAAGCTGCAGTCCCGTCAGGCGTCTCCAGCCCCGTCCTTTTCGTCTTCCGCGTCGTCGGCCAAGCGTCACCGCCGTCAGGAGGGGAAGACTTCCGCCCTGCTGGGCAAGCTGGATCGTACCCTGGTTTGCCTTGGAGCTAAGTTTTCTTCCCCTTCCTCTTTGTTTTGTTCCGCGGGTGATCTGCTGGTGGGAGAGTCACACTCGACCCACGGTGGCGCGCCCCGGGAGTCATTTCACTGTGTATTTCATGTACCGTCAGCGGGGATCCTGTTTGCGCGTGTCACCTCCGTTGTTATCGGCGAACAGGTCCCTGCAGCTGTGCCCGCGCCTTTTCTGGCCAGGTCTCCCACGTTTTTCGGTTCCCGGCCCTGACAGTACGGGGTCCGGGCCCCGACCCTTTGGGTATTCTGCGCTTGGCACAACCTCAGTCGCAGAGGCCGGCCCCCGTGCTTCGGGGGCCGGGCCCCGTGTCATGGGGGCCGGGCTCCGTCCGACGGGGCCCGGACCTCGTGCCACGGGATCCAGGCCCCGGAGTGCGGATCCAGCACTCGACTCCCAGTGCTGTTTCTGCCCTGCCGTTGCCCGCTCGGGGTTCGGCCCCCGTCCTACGGGATCCGAACCTTGGGTGCATGCTGGTGACAGCTGCTTCTATGGAGAATTCTACCGCTTTTTTCTCTTTGCAGAGTTCATCGGCGTTGACTGCCTCTTCGGCCTCCCCCACCGTTATGACTAGCTCGGCGGCCCAGCCTTCCCTGCCAGGTCCCTCTTCGGTGGTCTCTCTGCCTCCCCCCCCCCCCTTCATCTGGAGTTCCCCCAGCGGTCCCAGCGGCGGATGTGGCTAACATCGTTACGGCTGTTTTGGCGGCCCTGGACGCCCGCGCGGGTGTGTCCCTTTCCCCCACGTCGGACGCTTTACGGTGTACTCTGGCCTTGGAGCCTCCCCAGCAGTTACCTGCGGAGATCTTTGGGGAGGAGTCTGACGAGGACTCGGGGGAGGAGTCGATTGCGTGTGGGCAAGATGTAGCTACCCCTTCTGCGCCACTGGCTCCAGTTTCGAGGAAGCGCCCAGCTTCCGTAGCGGCTTCTGTGGCTCCCAGCGACAAGCGGTCCCGCCTTGATGCCGAGCCGGTTGATAGTGAGGACGGCGAGGAGGACCTTTCCTTTGATCACAAGCTCGATCTCGTGCGTTCTACCTTGGAACCCACCCTCTTTCCAGCTGAGCCGAAGCCCACAGTGTCTAAGCGTCCGACGTCTCTGTTGACGGGGTCTCCCTATCCCGGACGGGCTCCGAGAGGAGTTTTCGCGGCGCCGCTCTGAGACATTGGACCAGGGGAGGACGGAGTTGGGGAAGTTTCTCTGTCGACCTCCTTTCCACAAGCGAGACTACATTCCGTCCAATCCAGATTATCTCGATAAGCCAGCGGTGTTCCCCGAGGCGGCGGCCCCGTACCTTGGCGACAAGGCTCGCCCCGTGACTCTTCAGCTGGAGACCTTACTCTCTCTCAACCACGCCACCCGAGCAGTTACCTGTGTGTTCTCCCTGGGGGACTGGTTTCGCACCACGGCTTACCGCCAACTACAGAGTGCCCTGACAGCGCTGGAAGCCCTGGAATCTCCTCCGCCTCAGTTAGCGTCCCTAGGGGACCACCTCCGTTCAGCGTCCCAACTCCTGGAGTCCTGTGACCTGGCGTCAGCTCACCGTATGGAGCAGTCCACGTACGTAAAGTGGGTCCTCCACCTCCTGAGGAGGGATGACTTTCTGGGCCAAGCTAAGTTTAAGCTTCCCCAGGCCTTGACGGAGCTTCGCTGTGCTCCGCTAGTGGAACCAGAGGCAGCAGCCGCTCTTACCTCTTCTCCACTCCTCTTCGCCGGCCTGGAGTCTAAGCTGCCAGTGGCTCGTGAGCTGGCCCGTCAGGAGGAGTCTGTCTCAGCCAACAAGCGCCTTACTGAGACGATTGCCAAGCGTCTGGCCTCCCCTCTTCAGGCTTACGCCCCCTCTTCCTCCAAGCCTCCACCGGCCAAGCCCAAGGAGAAGAAGGAGAAGAAGCCCTTTCGGGGGACCCCTGCCGGCAGTAAACTGACAAAGAAGTCGAAGCACAAGGGCAAGCCGAAGCCAGCAGGGGAGAAGAAACCCTCCGCCCCCGCAGCAGGTGAGTATTTCACAGAATCAGCTCCCTGCGGTGGACCCTGCGATACCCCGGGCTGTCACATCCTCGTTCCAAAATTCAAGCGAGCCCGTGGGCGCCCGTCTAGCAAATTATTGGCAAGAGTGGCAGACACTCGGAGCCAGCCCGTGGATCGTGTCGGTCCTTCGCAGGGGTTTTCGTATCCAGTTCAGTCAGCGTCCTGCACTGGCTACGGAACCTATTCCCTTTTCACTTCCCGGAGCTCACGCCAAACGGTTAGCGCTCTTGCGCGAGATCGCCGATATGCTGGCCAAAAACGCGCTCGAAAAAGTAGGAATTTCCTCTCCAGGTTACTACAGTATCCTGTTCTTAACCCCCAAGAGCTCAGGCGGGTGGCGCCCGGTGATCGACCTGTCCGCTCTAAACCGCCATGTCAAGACCCCCAAGTTCGCCATGGAGACGGCGGAATCGATCCGCTTGTCTCTCCCAAAAAACTCTTGGGTTGTCTCCCTGGATCTGAAGGATGTATTCTTTCACATCCCGATTCACCCGGGCTGCCGCAAATATCTGCGCTACGTGCACCAGGGCACCGTGTATCAGTTCCGTGCCCTGCCGTTCGGGCTGTCCCCGGCTCCATGGATCTTCACAATGGTGGTAAAAGAGTTACAGATACTCGCCCACAAGGAGGGCATCCTTCTCTACCAGTACCTGGACGACTGGATTATCTATCACCAGTCCCCCGAGATCCTAACTCGGCACTTACATTGGGTCCTGGGCTTGTGCAAATGCATGGGCTTGCTGGTCAACCTCCAGAAATCAGAGCTAACGCCGGCCCAGGACTTCGTGTTTGTCGGGTATCGGTACAAGACACAGCTGGGTATGGTTTTTCCCATGAAGGAGCGTCTGTCAAAGATATGGTCTTTGCTCCGCAGGTTCTTGGACGAGCCCAGTCAGTCAGCCCAGATCTGGCAGTCGATGCTCGGGTTGCTGGCGGCGACCGAGAAGTTAGTTCCTTACGGTCGACTCCACATGCGGGAATTACAGATCGACCTTCGCTCTCAGTGGATAGCAGCCACGGATTGCCCCCAGCAACCGGTCGTCCTTTCTTATACAGGGAAGGCGTCCATACTGTGGTGGATGTCCGCTGCCAACCTCACTCGGGGCTCACCCTTCCGCCAGCCTCCTCCCTCCAAGCATCTATTTACGGATGCCTCTACGGAGGGCTGGGGTGCACACCTGGATTTCAAGGAAGTGTCCGGGGTGTGGACGGAGCCCGAGAGCTCGTGGCACATCAACCGCTTAGAGTTGGAGGCGGTTTCGCTGGCCCTGGCCCACTGGGAGGAGGAGTGTGCTGGTCGTGCTGTCCTGGTGTCCACAGACAACTCCACGGTCATGGCCTACATAAACAAACAGGGGGGTACAAAGTCTGTTACCCTATGTCGGCAGGTCACGACGCTTCTTCTGTGGTGCTGGGCTCGGAACATTCACTTGCGAACACGTCACATCCCGGGTCGGTTGAATGTGTTGGCGGACCAGCTGTCACACAGGGGGCAGATCCAGCCAACAGAGTGGTCTCTCCATCCTCAGGTGTTCAGCTCCCTGTGCCTCAGGTGGGACCGCCCTACAGTGGATCTCTTCGCGACCAGGTGGAACAACAAGCTTCCAGTGATTATTTCCCCGCTCCCGGACCCCCTTGCGATGTCCATCGATGCGTTGTCCATGGATTGGGACGGCCTGTTCAGGTATGCATATCCTCCAGCGACTCTGTTGCCCAAAGTTTTGGCCAAAGTCAGGTCGCACACATGCCGAATTCTCCTGGTCGCTCCATACCAGCCACAGCGTCCTTGGTTCCCCGAACTTTTGAGTCTGTTGGTAGATCGACCAGTGGCCCTACCCCCTCGGGAGGACCTTCTCAAGCAGCCCCGGGCGCAGCTGTTTCACAGCCGACCTGCGAGCCTGAGCCTCCACGCGTGGCTTCTGTCCAGCGATCCCTTCGCGCAAAGGGATTTTCTTCAGAAGTGTCCAGCAGGGTCGCCCGCCCTAATAGAAACTCATCCTTGGGAGTCTATGAGTCTAAATGGCGAGTCTTCGCTGCTTGGTGCGATAGCAGGCAGGTTGATCCATTCAACGCCACTGCTCAGACCGTAGCTGATTTCCTCTTGAAGAAATTTCAGGAGGGCGCGGCCCCCTCGACATTAGCGGGTTATAGGACCGCTCTGGCCAAGACTATTTTGCCTCATACTGGCATTAATCTCGGCGAGGATCAAGATCTGAGCGCCTTGCTCAATAACTTTAAAGTCGAACGTACGCTTACCCGTAACTCAGTTCCGGAGTGGGATCTATCCCTGGTATTGAACCGTTTGGCGTCTGCTCCCTTTGAACCTATGTCTTCCGCCCCCCTGAAGTTCCTTACTTGGAAGACAGTCTTCCTGCTGGCTCTGGCTTCCGGACGTCGCAGGAGCGAAATCCACGCCTTGGATTTCTCGAAAGTTCGATGGCGAGAAGATGGCCTCAAAGTCTCCTTGCAGGTCATCCCTTCTTTCCTGGCGAAAACCCAGCTGGCGTCGTCTCCCCCGCTGGCCTTCACGATTCCGGCCTTGTCGTCGTCTGTAGGCCCGAATCTGGTCTCCTGTGCCCGTTGCGGGCTTTGCGCTTGTACCTTAAGCGGACAAAAGGTATCCGGGCTGGCAAACGACTGTTGTTCATTTCACATCAGTTGAAATTCCAACGGGACATACATTCCGCTACCATCTCATCCTGGATTCAAAAATGTATCCGCACCTGTTATGATTTGGCCGAGCAGGACGCCGCCTGTTCGTTCAAGGTACGCGCCCATGATGTTAGGGCCATGGCGGCCTCTCTTGCATATATGGGACGCGTTCCACTTGATCAGGTCATGCAAGCATGTTCATGGCAATCCCATAACACCTTTACGTCTTTGTACCTTAGAGACCTGACGTGGACGGGGAGTGAGGGCTACCACCTCGGGCCTGTGGTAGCTGCTCGGAGCGTTGTCACCCCTTGAGGATGACGTGGCCCATCCTGTATATACGTTCCATGTACATACGTTGTGTTGCGAGTTCCGGTTCCGGTTACCGTTCAATTGGTCTCCTATGTCAGTACGGTCGTACTCCTTAGTTCGGTATGCATCGCGACTCAGTTGTGTCGGCAAGGCATATCTTCTTGTACATACGTTACTTATGACCGGAAGCCAGTCACTCGACACCTGGAGGTAAGTGGTTTCTTACTACTTACGTTTCTGTTTAAACCATAAATGTTTAGGGTTCCCCGAGGGCACCCTCCTGTGGTTCCTCCAATCATTCGGGGGAAAGCCCGCCCTGTTCCCCTTTGGGGCTCTAGGGTCAAGCTTTTGGTTATGTCAGAGTTCTTTTTGGAGTACCCCACCTCCAATCTTTATTCTGAATTTACCCGTAATGTGTTTTGGAGGTAAGATATAGGCATATAACTGGCCATTTTATGTTAATAAAACTAGTGTTATATACTATACTTACCTCCAAAACACATTCAGAGTGCCCACCCGACCAACCCCACGTACTCCTTCTTGTTGGTTTCCTTAAATCGACGAGAATGACGTCACGTTCGGGTCACGTGGGTTAGTGGCTTGGACAATTCATTGTCTAGCCCATTTTCCAAATGGGGTTCTCTCTATGGAGAACTCCTATGTCAGTAAGGCTAATAAGCCATAACCCGTAATGTGTTTTGGAGGTAAGTATAGTATATAACACTAGTTTTATTAACATAAAACGGCCAATTGTCCGGTAACCTATCTTAACCCTTGGGCTAATTTTTTTCATATAGATTCCCCGGTAGTACCTCTCTTCCTGTGTCCGAACACCATAGACAATTATTGGTGAGATGTCCGCAATTCCATAGTATTTCTCAAAGAAGTGCTGAAGATATAAATTCAAATTCACGGGATTTATTATCAATATACGACGATCAGATAGTCACTTACAAAATATATCAAATATTCCTCTTACACAGTGACCCGGTTTAGACTAAGTCACTGGGTAATACAATGTGAGAAAGGTTACACCAGGTCCAGGTTCAAACTAAAGACCCTGCTTAACATTAAGCCTAAGATCTAGCGTCAATCTCATACCACGCATGTGTCCGCATGACTCAGCACTGGTCCGTCTCCGGAGGGTGGTTGCTGTGGAGTCAAGTTGCCGTCGTCTACTTTGCGAAAGTACCTCGTGTGAGGGGGTCCTCGCCTCTGCGGAGGTCCCTTGTCTCTGTGGAGGTCCTTGTCACTGCGGGGGTTAATCGTCACTGCGGATGTCCTACGTCTCTGCAGAGGTTCCTCCTCACTGCGGAGGGTCCCCTGCACGTGGGTCCCCTGCACGTGGGAGTGGGGAGTGACATAAAATCTCTCGATTTGATGGCAAGCTTTGAATATTCCACAGATATATAATGCATGAATCGATGTGATAGGTTTGAGAAAATTACGCAAAATGGTCAGCTCGTCTGAAAAAACGTCAAAATGGCGGAGCCGATGGAAATTCACGTCCCCAGAATGCAAAGCAAATTTTACCGCAATGAAGCGTACTTTGGAACGCACAATTTTCCGTGCAGCATTTTGTGCATGCATGTACATATAACTTTGCATGTGGCCTTTTTTGACGTTATGAAGTAAACACAACGATTCGTCTGCGGTACCACGACTACATTTACCGTAATTTGACATTTTTTATTACATGAGCAGGTGTTCCTTGCTGGGTTGCGAAACCTTTTTATTTTAAACTGGTCTTTCAATTTGCTCAGTATGCATGTGTTATCTATATCATGATATCGGATACAGATATTCCTCATAGTTCCCAATATTTTAAGGAAATTTTATTGAGCTTCAATATCATTCAATCAGGCGTATCTGTTTTATTGAGTTCAAAATAAATGGAATATGATTGAAGTACGATTATGTGTTTCATCATAATATAGGGAATGAATTGGAATCATGTGGGGCATGATATGGTTCAGTTTTCATTTTTTTGCAAGTGGGGGGGGGGGGGGGGGGAACGTTGTGTAAGATACAGTCAGCTGTCGTGGTGCTGATGATGTGCTCGAGCTCTGTCATCTCCCGCAGTTAGCTGCATTTTCTTGTATATAACGCGCTTATACTCGAGTGTAGGCGCACCACATTGTTTAGAGTATAAGCACACCCATTAAGTTTGAGTTTAGAAACACCGCATTTGTTAAATTACTTTCTAGTTTCTTCCAGAAAATAGTTTAACAATTATGTTAATAATAAAATTTATTTCAACTTCTGAAAAACATATATGTTCGATGCTTCCGGTATTGGCTGACGTGATCCGTATATCATTAATGATGGGTGTACAACGTCTATCTGTTGCTGTCTTGAATAGTGTGGTTAGGGGGTCCACTAATTTTGACACACATTAGTGCATTTGATTTGCAGTAATTGGTATGGTCACAGGCCTCAAACTGGATATTCCATATTGCTGTCATATGGAATTTGAATGTGCCAATATTTAAGCTCTATGTTTAAGTGTTCTAGGTTATTACTCCACACAGCTCCCATTATGAAGCTTAAATGGATGAAATTCAGACTCCGATCACCCCCCCCACCCCCTCCCCCCCCCCCCCCCAAAAAAAAAAAACAATGGCGAAAAAAAAATTAATTTAATTTTTTTTTGGCTGAAAATGGTTCAGAGCGAATAGTGACTTGATTTGGGACGGACAAAAAATTCCGTCGACCCGTCGAAAAATCAGAATGATCGTCACATAGACCGACGATTCAAGGGCAACTCATACACATCACATGGGGAATCTTCTGAAACAAATATCTCAAAACTGATCAGACAGATTTTGTGAAAATGGCCGTTGAACTCGGCGTTTCGCGACAGTTCAATGAAAAAAACCCACTTATTTTCACGATGAACATTTTTTTTTAAAAATCAGGAAAAATCATTAGACATATATTCCAAGATTTTGCTCTCATGGACGGACGACGGACGGACGCCAACTGATGACATAAGATTATAGTGCCAGCTAAAAACACTGCTTCATGAACCTAATTTATTAGCACTGCTGTACAAACTACCTCGATGGAACAACATGAATATAGAATCCGGAAGTTCTGACTGGAGCGTGGTTTTCAGGAATAGACTACAGCATAACATAATTATTCTTATCAGTTCACTAATTTATCAGAGTCGTAACTTGGAGGGGGGGGGGGATGGGGGCGGGGGGGGGGGAGTGTACTCTTTCTAGTAAAAAAAGGCAACAGTTATTTTAATGTGCCGGATTAGCATGTGTTTATTTGAATGTGATGTTAATTATGTCATAGTTATGATATGTGAATGCTTACAAGAATGATTTGAATGTAAAATAGGCTATTCTGCATTTACTGCAGTAATGTATATCTATAATATCTTTGGATAATTAGGCATCCCGATTAAAAATCTGGATGCCAACAGTTATAATATTTCTATTTTATATCTGGATATGTTATTAAATTATTTCGTCAAAGGATGGGACTAGAATCCAAACAAACAAAAAACCAACCTTTCACGCATATCGGATAAAATTTCCCCAATATCTTCGGAAGCCCTCTATCTCACATTTAGATTTTGCTATTTGTTTTTCAACAGTCATTATTTCCCTGAAATAAACCGTGAATCTGGTTAGAGATAAGTTCAAATTGCGACATTTTTCTGTGTAAATATATCTTTTAGCTATAAGGAAAACATTGTTAATTGCAGTTAATTCTGGATTAGTCATGTTAGATATACCAAATACCACTTCTTTATTTGTAAGGTCATACGACATGTTTGTTATGTTATGAATCCAGTCTTTAAGATCTTTCCAAAATAATTTGACCAACTCACATTCCAGAAAAAATATGTGCTATAGTTTCTATTTCTTCTTCACAAAAATCGCAGATATCACTATCCACTATATAGTGGGGCAGATATGTGAAATGATTGTGGGTTTGGTGGTGAAAGCATGAAACTTGGCACAGACGATGTCAAGGGCATATGTTTTGATTTCAGATATAGTGCCTAGCTGGATTTTGCTTTGTTCCGGAATTACGAACAAAAATCCAAGATGGCCGCCACCGCTCGCATTTGAATCAATATAATACAATATCTCGGCCAATATTTGCACTACGATCATGAATTAAAGGTCTATTCCTATGTTATTCCATTGATATAATTTCTCATTAGTTGTCAGTATTGAATGTAATATTTTATATTTAAAGTCTAGTAATTTTGTAAACTTTGTAGTGGTGTACTACACCACTTTTGATTGCATTTAGCCATTATATTTTTGATTGCATTTAGCCATTCTTCATCATTTAGATTGCCTGAAAAATATTCTCGCCATTTCTTCATGCCATTTATTTGTGAAACGTCAGTTTCTTTTGTCTTATTATCCCGGTAAACCATTTTGCAAACGTGTTTTTGTTTTAATATCTTGTTTGTAATACTTGTATTATCATGTATATATGTAGATCCAACAGAATTTTCTACAAAATATGGAAATCTGGTCACTAAAATGTCCTATTTCCATCTAAACTGTTGTGGCCTGTCATCTAAGTGGGAAAACTTTACTGACCTATTGAGACTAATGTATCATGATGACAATTCTGCATTCGATATTATAGGCATGAGTGAGATCTTTAATTGTGATAAAGATAGCCGTCTTCATTTACCGGGTTATCATAATCTAATCTCGAATAACAGATCCAACAGCAACCGAGGTGGGGTGGGCATATTTGTGAAGTCTGATATAAATTTCAAGAAGCGAGAAGATTTAAGTGTATTTATACCACACGTATATGAATCCATTTTTATTGAAGTCTTGTCCAAAACGAAACATGCAAACAAAATCGTAGGGGTAATATACAGGCCAAATACTCAACCTCATGCAAACATTGACATATTCTCTACCACATTACAAGAAACAATCGACCACATAAACTCAGAAAATAAACACAGCATCATAATGGGGGATATGAACATTGATCTACTAAAGTATAAGTATCATGCGAAAACTAATGACTATATTGATGAAATTTTCTCCAGAGGATTTATACCCACCATCACAAAACCTACACGAATAACCCATTATTGTGCAACCCTGATTGACCATATATATACAAACAATATAGAGCAAAATATTATATCTGGAATCATAACCACAGATGTTTCAGACCACTTTGGTGTCTTTTTATTGGAAGAACATAATACAAAAAAAAACATATAACACACACAAAACGCAAAGAATTATTTCTGAGGCTAATATAATGAAGTTCAATGAACAATTAAAACAAAAAACGTTTGATGAAATAACACAATGCTTCAATGCGAACGAAGCATATGAAAAGTTTATTAACATTTATAAAGATGAATTCAATAATAACTTTCCTATAAAAATTATCAAACAAAACAACAGATATTTCAAGAAAGAACCCTGGATGACTGAAGGCTTGATGACATCAATGAGACATAAAAGCAAATTATTTATAAAGAAAACTAAAAAACCTTCAAACGATAATATAAAACACTACAAAATATATACCAATTTATACAACAGACTGAAAAGGGCCATGAAAGTGAAATACTGTGCTGAAATAATTGAATTGAACAAGAGTAATGTAAAGAAAACATGGGATATTTTGACCAAAGTCATAGGTAAGCAGAAACAAAAGTCAGGTTTTCCACAGTCCTTCCAAGTAGACAACAAACCGATTACAGATAAATCACAAATTGCGGATAATTTTAATAACTATTTTTCAGAGATAGGCAAAAAAAACAAGTGAAAATGTCACACCAACAGATATACATTTTACAAATTACCTTAGATCACCAAATCAAAATAGTATTTTCATTGAATCCATTGAACCATCAGATATTATCAACATAGTGAAAAATTTGAAGCCCAAAACCAGCTCTGGGCATGATGAGATTTCAACCAAGGTTATAAAATCTACTATAAACAGTATAATCACCCCAATCACACACATCATAAATACATCTTTAAATACTGGGATTTTCCCCCAACAGCTTAAAATAGCCAAGGTCATACCAATCTACAAGGCAGCCGAACACGATAAAATAACAAATTACCGTCCAGTCAGTCTATTGCCAGCATTTTCCAAAATATTTGAGAGAGTAATGTATATCAAAATAACAAAATTCTTTGACAGTCAAAATCTATTTTATAAACATCAATATGGGTTTTTGGAAAAAACATAATACCGTTCATCCTATAATTCATCTATTGAATGAATGTGCCGAATCACTTAATAGTACTCCAAAACGATCAACAATATCAGTCCTCTGTGATCTATCGAAAGCATTTGATGTTATTAATCACAATGTGTTATTAAACAAACTGGACTATTATGGTATCAGGGGAATAGCAAAAGACTGGATATCGGATTATTTGATGAATTGAGAACAATATGTGGAAATTGAAAATTTATTTACTTCTAACATTCGGAAAATCTCATGTGGGGTTCCCCAAGGGTCAATTCTGGGCCCACTTTTGTATTTGATATACGTTAATGATTTGCCAAATTGCACGTCTGCAAGCATACTATCATTTGCAGATGATACAACTCTGATAATTTCCAACTCAAATATGATAGACTTATACCATAAAACAAACATTGAGATCAATAACTTATTTCAATGGTTCTGTTCGAATAAACTACAACTAAATGCTTCAAAAACTAAATTCATAGTGTTTTTGAAAAATGCATAAATTCCAAAATACTAATCAACGGAATAGCTCTTGAGCAAATAGGAAATAACCACAATGAAAAAACTACAAAATTTCTAGGTCTTAAACTTGATGAAAACCTAACCTGGAAACATCACATGTCTTACATAAAAAACAAAATTTCCAAAGCTTTATTTCAAATAAAACAGGTGAAAAATATTTTACCAATAAATTCTCTCAAAACCTTATATTATGCGATGATACATCCTCACATCCTATATGGTATTCTAGCCTGGGGAAATGCATCTCAAATCCATTTAAAAAATATAATAAATATACAAAAACGTGCTATTAGAATAATAAATAAAGCTCATTTCAACAGCCATACCGAACCACTATTCAAACAAACCAATGTACTTAAAATACAAGATCAATATCAGTGTGAAGTCTTACTATTCATGCATGCCTATTATACAGGTAATCTCCCTCTCTCTCTTGACAACATGTTCACAACGAATAGAAATATCCAAATTAATTACGAAACCAGACAATCTAATTTCCTACACATTGAACGTTGTGACTCATCAGCAGCGAGGAAATTACCGCTTTTCAATTACCCATCAATATGGAACACTTGGTCACCATCACTGTCATCTATCCAGTCTAGAAAAATTGTGAAAAAAGTTGTAAAAAACATTTTATTTCTTCTTATTTCGAATTAGTTAGATGTTCGCATAAGCTTTGCCAAAGCTGCTCTAATCACATATAGCGACAGAAATAGTTAAGCGAATAAACTATATGAATTGTATGAAATTTCGTATATTCTTTATATTTTATGA
The DNA here is from genome assembly GCA_949152475.1 of Terebella lapidaria. Lineage (NCBI taxonomy): Eukaryota > Metazoa > Annelida > Polychaeta > Terebellida > Terebellidae > Terebella > Terebella lapidaria. The sequence goes on from OX424569.1 coordinate 23,163,620, forward strand.
CCGGTTCATGATTTATCTCTAACATGATCCTGTTCATTCTTGGTCTAAACTGGAATCCAACCACACCGACCCTGCCCTCTGCCCCTCCATCTCCGTCGTCTTCGGGAGGCTTGTGTGCAAATATATGTCCCTAACTATTAAAAGTAAATAATTGTATTTCCATACATGTATAGATGTATGTATAATATTGTCATTCGTGTAAATAATAACAATAGTGAGTTTAATTTTATTTCATTTTGGGCCAAATGGAAGACAGCTTTTAGCTAATTTGGTCCCTCAATTTTCATCACAAATATTAGTTTTCGCCATTCCATCATTTGTATATAACGTGTGAAAATTGAATAAATTGCTATCCTATTCTATCCTATCCTATCCTTGATGTGATGTGTGTCGATCCCCAGGATATGGCCTTTCCATTCTATAGGTATTGCTGAAAGTATTCCTAAGTAATTAATGAAGTTTAATTTTACGTCATTTATCCTCATAAAGTTCTCATAAATTCCATTGTCCATTCGTGTCAACGAAATGCGCAATATTTAGGATTTGTTTGTCTATCAGGCTTGGGATGAAGATGGGTTTATCGTCTATTCGTATTAAGGAATTCCCTATAACTTTTTGTGTCTTGAAATTTTTAATATTTTCTGGGTGTTGGAAAGTATAATCGAACCAAAAGTTAAGTAATCTCGAGTTATAGGATTTGGACATTTCTCGGATATTCCTCGTACATCTTTTTTGTTCAAATTACACTCCCAAAAAATATAGTTTTTAATTGGTGTATATTTATATATAAACTTAGACCAGTTTTCATTATTATCATTTATTATCCTTTTTACCCATGAAATTTTTAACGATTTGTTTTTTAGATATAAGTCGGGCACCGAGAGTCCACCGTTATCTTTTCCGAAAGTTAGAACCTTTCTTTTGATTTTGTCAACTTTACCATCCCAAAGAAAGTTGAATATATTTTGCTCTGCTTCTTTCATCAATTTATCTGGTGCACTGGGTAGGTTTGACATGAGATATACAAACTGAAATAACGAATGTGTTTAGGATGACAATTTTACCGTATAGCGACAGTTTTCTCCGTTTCCAGATGTTCAAATTTTTTTTTATTTTTTTTCCCAGTGCTTTACTATAATTTAACTGAGTCATCTGTTCGTGATCATGACATAATGAAACACCAAGTATTTTCATTGGACCGGTGGACCATTTTATCCCTAAATGTGGGCAAAGTATTGTATAGTTCTTTTTTCCTGGTCCAATTGGAACTATTTCTGTTTTGTCGAGATTTACTTTTAAACCAGAGACATTTTCAAATTCATTGAAGATGCTTATAGCACGGTTCAAACAATTTTCATTGTACTTCAATGTCAGCACTGTGTCATCTGCATATTGACTTTTATAATGAATTTTTTTATTCTCCAGCTGGATACCTGTTGTATCTTTATCTTGTCTAAATGCATTTGCTAACATTTCCACGCTCAGAATAAATATATAGGGGGACAGTGGGCATCCTTGTCTTGCTCCTCTTTCTAGTTCAAATTTATCCGAGATTTCTCCGTTGTTAATAATTCTACTAAAATGCCAGTATAGAATATTTCTATCCACCGTATTATTGTTGGGCCGAAGTTGAATTTGACAAGAGTTTCTTTAATAAAGTCCCATCTCAAACAATCGAACGCTTTTTCAAAATCTACTCCTAATAACATAGCAGGAATATTTTCTTTATCAACATAGTCTATGATATTTTGTATTTTAAATATATTTTCACCTATAAATCTATCTTTGATGAAACCCGTTTGATCTGTATTTATAATAGAAGGTAATATTTCACATATCCGTTTTGCAATTGCTTTTGTGGCCAGTTTATAATCCTGATTAAGTAAAGTGATCGGGCGCCAGTTTTTCAGGGTAAGTGTGTCCTTGTCTTTTTTAGGTAGTAGGGTGATGATACCTTCTCTTTGTGTATATGATAGTTTTTTCTTTTTCAGCGCCAAATTAAGTGCATTTACAAGAGGTTCCTTTATATCTTGCCAAAAAACTTTGTAAAAACCATCTGACCCCGGGGTTTTGTTATTTTTACATGTTTTTAGAACTGATAGTATTTCGGATTCTTTCAGAAGGCCTTCACATTGTATTTGTGTTAACTTTGGCGTATTTATTTTATTCAAATACAGCTGGATATCCGTACTGTTTATATTTGTCTCGGGTAGGGAATATAGTTTTCGGTAGAATTTATTTGTTTCAGCTAGAATTTCTCTGGGACCTGTTATTAAATCTCCTTTATCCGTTCGTAACCGTTTTATAGTCTTTTTGTTATAATTCCTTTTTTCCAGACTTAAAAAGAGGTTCGTAGGTTTTTCTCCATATTCTACCCAGTCACATTTTGATCTCATTTTTAAGCTGTCAACCTGTTGTTGTAATATGTCATTAATGTCAGATTTGACCATGGCTATGTGTAGTTCGTCTTCGTCATTTGGCAATAGTGAATATTTTCTCTCCAAAAACTCAAGCCTTCTGGACAAAACCTGCAGCAGATTTTTATTACGTTTTTTCATTGTACAATACTGAATACTTTCCCCTCTAACCATGACCTTAATTAGTTCCCATAAAGTGCTATGATCCAAGTTTGGGTTATCTATAATTGTCCCTTGTATAATGCCCTTTATTTTATTTACATACTCTATATCTGATAACAGTGAACAGTTCAATTTCCAGTAACCTCTGCCCCGCTTCTCCTTATTGAATGGGATTGAGATATATATCATCGAGTGATCAGTTAGGATTGACGGTTTTATTGCCGATTCGTGTACCATATTACTGAGGCCAAAAGAAACTAAGAAATAGTCTAACCTGGAGAAAATGTTCGAGTTTCGATATTTACAATGATATGTATATTGTCTGGTATCACTATGTTGTTTGCGCCATATGTCCACTAGGTCGTTTTCTGAAATGAATGTATTCAAAATGTTTTTCATTTTGTTGTTAGCGTGCGCCAATGCCCCACCGCTTTTATCTAGTGTTTCATTCAATATACAGTTAAAATCACCCGCTATGATCCTATCATCATTTTCGAAATCATCTAAAGTCTGTATTACCTCGAGCAGAAATTCTGGATCGTCGTCATTTGGCGCGTTCGCGAGTGTCAGGCGTCTTTCATCTATCGTCAGGTCCAGTATAATGTAACGACCAGCTGGGCTTCTAGTTATTTTGTGGATTTTAGAGATCAGACTAGATCTGATAATAACACACACACCCCTCGCATTTGTCTCTCCGTGACTATAATAAGCATTATACTCTGCCCCACCCCAATCATCCATCCATCCAGTTTCATCCGTTGGATTACTGTGTGTTTCCTGCATAAGTATAACGTCAGATTTATGTGTATTTTTTAACCACTGGAATTTTGCATCTTTTGGGTTTAGAGGTCCGCAGGCCCTTGACATTCAATGAAACGAAATTCAAATTATCCATTTTCAATGATTGTAGAACTTACAAATACCGGTTGCCATCTGTTAATAGTTTGGGTGTTATAGTTATGCATAAAGGTGTGTATTAGCGGTGATCGTGTTTTCGAGACCACAAAAAACATGGTCCGTGTGCGTATAGTGCTCAAAAGTGCGTGGACCGGGAAAATAAAAACAACAGTTTTTGTATACTTTTGGGGGGCCCACTTTTATGATTTCTGGACGATATCTCACGAACCCCTCGACCGATCTTTTCGAAACTTTCAGAGCTCATGTAAAGTAAATCGATACAACCCCTATTCATTTTTCATCGATTCCCACGATGGTCATAGGCCATTTTTGTCCGAAAATTGGTTGTTTTGCTGTTTCTGGATGATAACTCACGGACGCCTTGACTGATCATCTGGAGACCTTCAGAGCTTATCCAACAACCCCCCCCCCCCCCCAAGTATCTTTTCTGATTTTTTTCTTCCGCTGTTTAATAAAAAATGACAGTTGTTATTGTTTAAATACTACTAGTACATTTCTACCACATTTGCTGTTTTGTAATAGAATAATTTATACTGGATAACGCCCACACAACTAAAAAATATGTCAATTCTGTCCATGAATATGTACCTGCTAGTACTGATCGAGTATTTATTTTGTATTTATGATTGCATGAAATGTTCTTTCATTGGGCATCCCAATTGAAAATCGGAATGCTTGTATGTTTTTATAATATTTCTTCTTTTTCTCCTGCCATTTTCATTTCCGGATGATAACTCTTGAACGCCTTGGCCGGCCTTGAAATTTTCAGGAAACATTACAAGTACCTCACCTACGGAAGCGTATTACCGCCATGCAAAATTTTTTTTTTATCTCGCCGTGGCGAGTTACTATCTCGCCGTGGCGAGTTAGTATCTCGCCGTGGCGAGTTAGCTATCTTGCCGTGGCGAGTTACTATCTCGCCGTGGCGAGTTACTATCTCGCCATGGCGAGCTACTATCTTGCCGTGGCGAGTTAGCTATCTTGCCGTGGCGAGTTACTATCTTGCCGTGGCGAGTTAGCTATCTCGCCGTGGCGAGTTACTATCTCGCCGTGGCGAGTTACTATCTTGCCGTGGCGAGTTACTATTCTGTCTTCAATAGCATCGTGACGTAGCCCCCAAGGTCATCTGAGATTAATTTCAAGGTTACCAAAAAATGAGCCCTTCACATAATTGTGACTTCCTACATGTTTAGCATATGAACCCATAATACGAACTTATAAAAGTTTCTCAAGGGTATCTTATGGCCAATCTGTGCAATTTGGTGTAGCTATAACTTTTATTCGAGCACTCGAGGTCTGCTGGAGTCAAGTCCATGTTCATCAGAAAATGCACCACACATTAAATTGAATAAATTTAGGAAAGGATAGGATAAATAGCTATCCTGTTCTAACCCTGATTCTATTAATACAAATCCAGCCTCTATCATGAAGCATTCAGCGTTCAGGCGAGAATTTTTATAAAGTGGTCATCTCGGGCCAATAATGGACGGAATTGACCGTACTATATAACGTGAACTGGATATAGGTTCTGGATAGAACGTTTTACGGTTGTTTGAGCTTATACATATTGTGTGCTCTTTTTTTAATGGTCCGAGTCCAAGAAAATGGGAGGGGGCGGGGTCTCAAACTACGGAAGCGTATTAGGGCCACATGAGTTTTTTTTTTCAATTCAATTTATCGACTTATTATCTCGATAAATCGAGAAAATATCTCGATAAATCGACTTATTATCTCGATAAATCGAGATATTATCTCGATAAATCGAGTTGTTTATCTCGATAAATCGAGTTATTTATCTCGATAAATCGACTTAATATCGTGATAAATCGAGAAATTATCTCGATAAATCGAGTTATTATCTCGATAAATCGAGTTATTATCTCGATAAATCGACTCAATTATCTCGATTTATCGAGATATTATCTCGATAAATCGACTTATGTCCTTGGCATTTAAAGTTCAAGTAAAATGGAAATATGTTTCGAGTCACATTATTCTTCATATTGAACACTATGTTGAATAGGCTTATATGATGGACCATTATAACGTTAATTATTGAATAATACAGACCAAACTACCGAATTAAAAACTATAGTGAAGTTACTATATCACTATCTCTTAAAAAGATGCAACATGTTCATGAACGAAAATGGTATAATTGTTTTGTTTTTTAAAAATTATTCAGCTAATAAACATGGAAAGAGGTATATTCGTAAAGTGATAAATCTGTACGGCTTCTTCAATTGGATAGTTTGGTATTATTTCAGAGATTAATGTAATGACAGTTATTCATATACTCCATATAGTTTTCAATATGAGTGATCAGTATATTTTCTTTGTCCTATTGTTGCCAAGGAAACCAATGAAATGGTATTGCTCGCCTATATTATGGTCGATGCATATTCATTTCACTTGTACTTTAAATGTCTGAGTCTTATAAGTCGATTTATCGAGATACTATCTCGATTTATCGAGATAGTTAACTCGATTTATCGAGATAATTAACTCGATTTATCGAGATATTAAGTGTTTTTTGTTTTTTTCCCCGTGACTCATTTATTTCCATATGTCAGAAAGAAACATACATTCAAAAGTGACACATTCGTTTACATAGATAATACATTCGCACTAAAAAAAACAAACAAAAAAGTCACACAAAAAACACACACACACATTCATACATGTTCCACTGCATCCTATATTCCACACAATGTAACTATGAGAAAAGAAAGACACGAATTTTTTTTCTCTATAATATGATAAGGTAATGGCGCACGAGAATATTTCTAATTGGACAGCGTGGAGTTTCATTTCAAAATAATAATTCAACTGTAATCGTTAATCCAATTTGGTCTTAATGGGGGCCCATTTTGTTATGTTTTCCGCTCTTTGGGTCGTGTTACTAAACTTTGATTCGATTTTCATTTTATTTCTTAGATATGCTTTTGCATCCAAAATATTATATATTCCAGTGGTCCACTTTCTAGTATATAGGTACCTTTTCAAATTTAATATTATCGTATTTTCTAACGGTTTGTTTTCTTGAAAAATTCCCAATAAAATGTGTTTAATATTCATATAGGGGAATAATTCTATTTCTGTCATCAACCACACTGCAATTCCATGCCATATCTTTTGCTTTATTGGGCAGTTGTAGAAGAAATGTGCTACATCATCTTCAATATTTTGGCAAAAATCACAATAAGGATTATCCCTCAATCTGTACGTGTAAAGTAATTTATTTGTTGGTAAAACCCGATGTAGTAGTTTGTACTGAAAGCTTTGAATGGTTTTGTCTTGACTGATTTTATAGGCAAGTGTTAAAATTTTTTCCCAATTATTATTGTCATAAATTTCTGATAATTCGTCTTGCCATTTATCTTTATATGAATCTTTTCTCGGGAGTGATTTGATTAATTTAGTATATGAGAATTTGCATACCTTTTTTTGGCCACATATTTCTGTCATAGGTTGTATTATGTTATAGTCTACTTTTAGCTGATCTTTTTTAATTCTGTCATTAATAGGCTTAAGTATTGATTCCCTAAAACTAAAGTAGTCAAGATAATTCATATGAATATTATATTTATCAACAAGCTGCGTCCTACTAATCAGCGTCTTTTCTTCATAGTTATATGCATCTTTGAAATAGACCATTCCTTTTGAGATAAACTCATTTTTGCGTATTTGTAAGTTTTCATTTTTGCAAAAATCAGAGTGCCAAATTACAATATTAAGAAAATATTGGTCATCATAATTACAATATATTTTTTCTCGATAACATATCCAAGCTTCCAAAACTTGTTTCCAGAAGATATTTTTGATAGATATTGAATATTTCTTGATATAGTTTAGCGATCCTTCTAACAAATAGTTAATATGGGGCGTATTAAATATGGTACAAGCAGTTATTTTCCAGGTATTTTTTTCTGATGTTTGAAAAAGGTTCTTTATCCATCGTAATTTAGAAGATAGACAAAAATATTCTAAATGAAGCATTTTTAACCCCCCATCCTTGTAGTCCTGAACAAGTGCATTTAAACTAATTTTAGGACGTTTGTTGCTCCATATAAAATCCAATAGAATTTTTGTTTATTTCGGTTATGTAACTTTTAGCTGGGGTTGGTAGTGTCGTCAAGACATGAATGAATTTCGGTAAAATATGCATCTTAACAACGGTGATCCTTCCAGCAATTGAAAGCTGTTGACATTGATAAAATTTAATAATATGCTTTGCAGCTGATATTTTGTTAGAAAAGTTCAATTCTATCATTTTGGTCAAATCTACATCGAACTGTATGCCTAACAATTTAAAAGTTGTTGTATATGGTAGGTTGAAATATGGACATAGGTCCTCGTCCTGTGATGATCCTAATTTAACTATTTCAGTTTTGTTGATATTCATTTTCAATCCAGAGATCTTTGCAAAGCTATGGAAAACCTCCAGGGTTGTCTTTAAAGATCGACGGCTTCCATCTAGGGTCAGAAATGTGTCATCCGCATATTGTCCAATTTTAACCTCATGGGTACCTACCACTATCCCTTTTATATCTGAACGGGAGATTATATATTGGGCCAATGGTTCTATAGCTGAGATAAACAGATAAGGTGAGAGAGGATCGCCTTGTCGACATCCGCGACCCAAATTGAAAAATTTTGAGTAATGACCATTATTTATCACACAACTTTGAGAGTTTTTGTATATTATCTTGAACCACTTAATAAAATTGACACCGAAGTTAAATTTTTGTAGTACTTTCCCAATATATGACCATTCGATAGAATCAAAAGCTTTTTCGAAATCTATTAACAATAGCAATCCTTCCCTATCATTATCTTGACAGTACTGAATCAAGTCATATACAAAACGGGTATTTTCTTCAATGTATCTTTCTTTTAAGAAGCCTTTTTGATTTGGACTTATGATATTTTGCATTACAGACTTCATTCTTTTAGCCAATACAGTCGTCAAAATTTTGTAATCAGTATTTAGTAGAGATATGGGTCGCCATTTTTTAAGGTATTCTCTGGGTTTATTCCCTTTAGGAATACATGTTATGATACCTCTTTTTTGTGTGATGGATAATTCCCCAGTTTGGAATGCAGCTTTAATAGATCTCAACAGGAAATGTCCCAAATCTTTCCAGAAGACAATGTAGAATTCTATTGGGAAACCATCAACACCCGGAGTTTTTCCATGCTTCACTGATTTAATAGCCTCTTTTATTTCGTTATAAGTTATTTCACCGTCACATATATTTTGATCGTCGTCTGTCAAAACGTTAATAGCTTTTTGATTTAAGAACATATCTAAATCTTTTTGATCGGTTTCATTAACGGTTGATGAGTAAAGTCCTTCATAGATTAGTCGAATCTCTTCAAGTATATGTTGAGGATTGAGTATGATATTGCCTTTTATGTTTATTTTATTTATCAATTTATTCAAATACTGTTTTCTTTCTAAATTAGCAAAAAACTTTGTTGGTTTCTGACCTTCCTCTATCCATTGAACTTTACTTCTTAGCACTGACCCCTTTATTCTTTCCTCTCGAATATCTTGTAGACGCCGTTTCAAGACTGATAATTCGTTAATTAATTCTGAATTTGTGTTTTGATTAATATCTTTCTCAATGCTTTCTATGTGTTCTGTAAGTTTCCCTTCTTCGTTGTTTTTTTCTCGTTTAAGGTTGTTCGAAACACCCAGGAAGGTGTTTTTATTGAGTAAAATTTTTTATTTCTTGATAGCTAGACATGTGTTGGTTACAAAAAGCAGAAAAAAATAATAGGTCACCGTATGATATTTTTTGCTATGCTGCATTTTGTTGACCCCCTATCAGTCTTAAAAGTACCTCAGCAATAGCCACAATCCATTACACCATGACATGCTATCTAAATGCATATTTTGCCTAAAACTCTATATTTATAGGATTTTTTAGTACAGAATTGTTGTATATGCAACGGTTCATTAAACTGGAGAAACAAAATTCGCTAGCACTGAGGTTGATATGTTTCGTGGCAAGAGAAAGAACATGTGTATGTATTTCAGCACTGAAATGTTACCGAAAAAGCGCAACTTCTGAGAATCCATACAACGTTGAGTATCACTGCTTGGTCAGTAATACAGTATTTTTAGGTTACCGGACCTATGGTCCGATAACATATTGGCATGGCGTTGCGTCCGTCGTCCGTCGTCCGTCGTCCGTCGTCGTCCGTCGTCGTCGTCGTCCACATTTTTATCTTTTTTGTTTACAGGCAAATTTTTCTGAAATTTTGCACAAAAATACTTAAAAATAATTCAAGAAGGAGGTATTTTTTAGTTTTTTGATTTTCGCATTTTTTTCAAAATGGCGGCCGTTTTCGACGAAAAATGCCTGATTTTGGACTTTGGCGGCCATTTTCTCAAAATCTGTTCAGTAACTTTTTTTCTTTTTGATAAATAACGCTCCTCATATGTACTCCTATGATGTCTATAAATTTCGTTGCGCTTGAATCGCTCGAAGTGGGCCATTTTGGCCCAAACTCGGCTCAAATGGGACTTTCCCATGTTAAATTCTCCTATGCTTTATAATGGGACACATTATGCCTAATATCTCACTTGATATTGAGATTAGAGACTAGGAATCAATTGTGGACCTATAGGAAATGATATATGCTGAATATTCTCGTGACCTTGAATTTGACCTCTGACCTCAGTTTCAAGGTCAGAGCACAAAATGGCTTATATCTCGCTTATTATCGACTCTACAGCTTAGGAATCAATTGTGGACATATAGGAAATGATATATTCTGAATAATCTCGTGACCTTGAATTTGACCTCTGACCTCAGTTTCAAGGTCAGAGCACAAAATGGTTTATATCTCGCTTATTATCGACTCTACAGCTTAGGAATCAATTGTGGACATATAGGAAATGATATATGCTGAATATTCTGATGACCTTGAATTTGACCTTCGACCTCATTTTCAAGGTCACAGGACAAAATGGCTAATATCTCGCTTGTTATCGACTTTACAGCTTAGCAATCAATTATGAACATATAGGAAATGATATATGCAGATTATTGTCATGACCTTGAATTTGACCTTCGACCTCATTTTCAAGGTCACAGGACAAAATGGCTAATATCTCACTTATTATCGATTTTACAGCTTAGGAATCAATTGTGGACATATAGGAAATGATATATGCTGAATATTCTCGTGACCTTGAATTTGACCTCTGACCTCATTTCCTTGGTCCAAGGACAAACTGGCTCATATCTTGCTCCTCTATTGACTGTATGGCTTGGGAATCAATTGTGGACATGATATACATGATATAGAAAATGATATACACTGAATATTTTGATGACCTTGAATTTGACCTTTGCCCCTTCATTTTCAAGGCTACAGCAAAAAATTGCTAATATCTCTCTGATTATTGAACTTACAGCTTAGCAATCAACTGTGGACATGATATATGCTTAATGTTATATATGCTGAATATTCTCTTGACCTTGAATTCAACCAGTGACCTGGCTAACACCTAAAATATTAAACATTGTCCGGTAACCTATCTTTGGCCCTTGGCCTAATTTTTTCTATTTTTTTTACACGTATTTCTTCAAAGATATTTTGGCTTTGTAAAAATAATGTAAAAAATAGACCTATCTAGGTTACTTTTCGCGATATAAGCGCTAGAACATGAAAATTGTCATTTTATGGAAACAAACAATCAATAATTTCATGAATTTGGAGTGCATACTATGTCAAAATATTCAAGTTTTTGTGGGTATGAATTGAAAATAATCATATGTTTCATATATTGTATGTTCTGACTTGACTCAGAAATGTATAAAAGACTGGCATGGTAGATATGATCATCAGCAAGAACGGTATGGCCGCTAGAATGAACGAGATGTTGACTGGTCAATTGGCTCAGATGAGATTTTCTCCGGTCGCCAACTCAGTAGGCCTAATAGTTGAAATATCCCCACCAAATTTGACAAGTCAGTAGAACTTTAGGAATAAATTTCACCTAATTGGTTTGAGCAAGATGACCGCCACATTTGGCACAGGATTTTGCGATAACTTTACATACGGACAACGTGAGGATATAGGCCTATAGGCCTTTATGGCTGATAACGGATTTGACTGAGAGGGGAAGCGCTGATCTTTGGGCGGCGATTTTTTGGACATTATTTCGTCTATAGGTCTATTTCATGTTTCTCCATGAATTTTGGCAGAAATTCGCCTAACATAGTGTAAGTTTCTGGGGAGATAAGCTGCGGAGACAAAAAAATTAGCCCAAGGGCTAAGAAAGGTTACCGGACAATGTATATTTTAGATATTAGCCTTTTGTCCCATGACCTTGAAATTAAGGTAGTTGGTCAATTCTAGGTCACGAGAATATTCTGCCCATATCATTTCTAGCATGTCCACAATTGATTCCTAAGCTGTAAAGTCGATATTAAGTGAGATATTATCCATTTTGTGATCTGACCATGAAAATGAGGTCAAAGGTCAAATTCAAGGTCATGACAATAATCTGCATATATCATTTCCTATAAGTTCATAATTGACTCCTACATGTACACTGTAAAGTCAATAATAAGCGAGATATTACCCATTTTGTGCTCTGACCTTGAAACTGAGGTCAGAAGTCAAATTCAAGGTCACGAGAATATTCAGCATATATCATTTCCTATATGTCCACAATTGATCCCTAAGCTGTAAAATCGATAATAAGTGAGATATTAACCATTTTGTGGTGTGACCTTGCAAATGAGGTCAAAGGTCAAATTCAAGGTCATCAGAATATTCGGCATATATCATTTCCTATATGTCCACAATTGATTCCTAAGCTGTAAAGTCGATAATAAGCAAGATATTAGACATTTTATGCTCTGACCTTGAAACCGAGGTCAGAGGTCAAATTCAAGACCCTGAGAATATTCAGCATATATCATATCCTATATGTCCACAATTGATTCCTAGTCTCTAATCTCAAGATTAAGTGAGATATTAGGCTTAATGTGCCCCATTATAAACCATAGGAGAATTTAACATGGGAAAGTCCCATTTGGGCCGAGTTTGGGCCCAAAAATGGCCCACTTCGAGCGATTCAAGGGCAACGAAATTTATACGTGTCACAGGGGTACATATCAGGAGTGTTATGCATTGATAAGAAAAAAAGTTACTGAACAGATTCTGAGAAAACGACCGTCAAAGTCCAAAATTGGCCATTTTTCGACGAAAATGGCCCTCTGACCTTGAAACCGAGGTCAGAGGTCAAATTCAAGGTCACCAGAATATTCAGGATATATCATTTCCTATATCTCCACAATTGATCCCTAGTCTCTAATCTCAATATTAAGTGAGATATTAGGCTTAATGTGTCCCATTATAAAGCATAGGAGAATTTAACATGGGAAAGTCCCATCTGGGCCGAGTTTGGGCCCAAAATGGCCCACTTCGAGCGATTCAGGGGCAACGAAATTTATACATGTCACAGGGGTACCTATGAGGAGTGTTATGCATCAATAAGAAAAAAAGTTACTGAACAGATTTTGAGAAAACGACCGTCAAAGTCCAAAATTGGCCATTTTTTGACGAAAGCGGCCGCCATTTTGAAAAAAATTCGAAAATCAGAAAACTAAAAAAAGCCTTTCCTGGAAATATTTTTAGGTATTTTTGTGCAAAATTTCAGAAATATTCCATCATAAACTTTAAAGATAAAAATGTGAACGGACGGACGGACGGACGACGGACGACGGACGACGGACGACGGACGCCGGACGCAACGCCATGGCAATAGGTTATCGGACCAAAGGTCCGGTAACCTAAAAAGTTAGCCCCATTCGGCTTAGATAGCGGAACGGGTATGGTAGACGAAACATGTCAAAAATGACGAATGTAACGAAAATTGGGCCCCGCGAAATCGAGCCTGGTGGGCTGTAAATGTTGCGGCCCGATGAAAGTGAGCTCTTCTCATGATTTATTCCTCTTGAAGATTACACTTTTGGTATATTTAGGGTATATAATGGTCAGGCTATAGGGGAATTGATATATGTCAATGGAATGTTGCTTAGTGGAGCTGAAAGTGCTTATGGGTGTTGAGGCAAATGTAGGGGCGCATGATGCAAAGAGTGCGTGACGACCTCTGGATATTTTGTGGTGAACTTTGAAGTTCTAAGAGGTTTAAAATGTGAAAAAAAACTCCACAGAGGCACAAAATACAGGATTCGGTGGATGGGAGCATGTGGCAAGAAACGGGAGAAAACCTCACATTTTTTTTTATTGGTCTTTTACACAGATATCATAGATCTATAGAAATTTATGAGCGTCACTTACGCCAGTAACTCCGTGCCCCCCCCCCCCCCCCACCCCTCAAATTTGCTCTTGAATTCGTTGTATCTTTTGCCCCTGGTCCATTCAAGTCAAGTAGCATTAAATCCCATGTTGCCTACGAGATATGCAATACACATGAATACCGGTAGTCTTTCAAAATATTATTATCGCTAAGCTTGAGTTGTAGGCTATTGAAAATTATGCCATGATCCACAGAAGTGTGGCCATTTAACATTGATTTGAATAATTTTACGATCAGTTTGATTATGTTAATCAGAAGATTTGGAAAATGATAGGCCTACTAGTTTTTTGTGTGCAAACGTTTACTCTTAAACATATGAAAACTATGTAATGAATGGATGCTTTAGTCATTCTTAACCGAGGCTGGCCCACTGAAAGATACTAGGCCTATTATCAGATTATGCTGTGATGCTTCCAGTACTTTATTGTGTGCTCAAGTCTAGACTCCGCCGTACTGATTACAGACCGCTGGTTTTTCCAGTTCTCCCATTGCGCGACAACATTTATACCCCGCCGGTTCCTATTTCACCCTGGCGTTACATTCGCTGTTTATGACACGTTTGGTCAACCATAGACGGGCGATGACGCGTTCGGTGTATCGAACAACCTTAAGTTTACTTGAGAAATATATTGTATTTTTTCTTATTTCCATTTTTAACGTCTCGAAAAATAATTGATCACCTATATTGAATTCTATATCTGGATTCGACAACTCTTGATTTGCTTTTGCATATTTATTGATATTTTCATTTATGGTATTTTTAACAAGCATAATGTATGTATCGTCACTTAGGTATAGTGTATTTAGTTTCCAGAACCCTTTACCTCTATCATATTTATGTTCCGCTAGTTCCAATGATATAATTGAATGGTCTGAGCGAGTTCCCGGCTGTATTGAACATTTATTAGTTAGGGTCATGATGTCTGACGACACTGCAAAAAAATCTAATCTGGACATTTTTAGGGGATTTCGTTGGAACCAAGTATATTGATGACTATCTGGATTGTTGACCCTCCATGGATCTACTAAATCGTATTGTTGCATGAGACTAAGTACTTGTTTCCGAGCTTTTTTATTGTTATCCCGCTTATAATATTTTGTATCTAATAGTTGATCTTGAACTAAATTCCAGTCTCCACAAATAATGACAGTATATGTTCCCATATCGCTGATAATATTTCCCAAACTTTCATAAAATTGTGGGTCGTCTATGTTGGGTCCATACAGGGTGATTAAGCAAATATCTGTATTGAGCGTGTTCATTCTAACGCATATGAAGTTTCCGTTTTTGTCTCTATCGATAGATTGTATCTGATATTCTAAGTTTTGTTTGAACATGATGGCTACTCCTCTAGAATTAGAACTCCCATTAGCTATTAACATTTCCCCATCCCAATCCCTTTTAAATTTCATTTCTTGCTTGGAACTGCAGTGTATATCTTGAATACAATAAATGCTATAATTTAGTCTAGATAGATAATCGAACACATCGCGCCTCTTCAAATCCTCGTTTATACCACGCACGTTTGCACTACATATTCTAACTATCGACATTTATATTGACAACGGATTGATACAGTGGACACTAAAAACAGCAAAAAAGAAACAGAGAAGACGAGCTAACACCCAAAAGCAGAAATGCAAACAAAAAGGGCCGTTTCCTAAAGAAACTGCGATCAACGGGCTCTGCCAGAATAACTAACATATCATGCGTAAACAACAAAACATATACACACGAAATATTTCTATATTTACATTAGATATTGGGAGTCTTACGCGAGAAATAAGTTCTATTCATTAATGTGCACCTATTACATCGTATTATTACTATGTGCACCGAAACAGTCAATGATTCTCTCAAACATTGAAACGAGTACAAGTCAATAATGTAATAGAATTCAAAACTACTGTCCAATGCAAATAATTGAACATGCGATGGCGATAGCACATTTGGTGTAACATATAGTATTATTTATTATGTTGTACTCATTTCCACGTAAATTTTATTTCCAAATCAAGACAACGATCGCAAACCCATGTCATTTGGCTCAGAGTCCAAACCGAAATAGCGATCACAAATCCATAATATCCTAAGGTTCAGAGTAACTGTAAAAAGGATGATATTTCCGAACGAATGCCAGTGATCACAAACCGATAGTGTTATATGGCCTCTATACACGTATTTTGTTCATGGATAGTTTTTGCAATGTTTTTTACAAATAGTCAAATTTGCCGTCAGAGGTAAAATTTTCCGATCAGCGCCAGCGATCACATATCCATAGTATAACAAGACATCTAGAACACTGTTTTAGTTGTAGGATATATACATAGAAGATGGAAAAAGAACACCAATGCAAAACACGACTCCGAATTACCCTAAAATATGTAATATTCCTGGATTAGCTCCATCGATCGCAAATCCATAGCAGTATAATTGTTTAAACACTAGTTTTATTCGAAGAAAATTTCAAAACTAAGTATACAATAGGACGTTTGATCCAAATTACCGTAATGGAATCCAAGAAGCTTAGTCTGAATTTTATACAGTGTTCAAACCCGAGACCACAGCGTAATACCAATAACAACTGTATAAGAGCAAATCAACTACATATATGTATAGATTCCAAATTTCTCAATTATTGACAAGATTATGATTCGATTGGACCGATGTTTTTTTTTTCTAATTACATATAGAGAAATGAAATACGTATAATACTCGAGGGGAAATTAATGAATTATGAATTATAAATGTTCCTCAGATGTTCACACAACATAGTAGGACCGAGGCCTGCTATTGTTTCAACATAGAACAATTCTATGGCTTAAACAAGAAAATAATTATAGATATGACGTGCAGTACAGGACATAGTACAGGTGCACACTGAAGTTCGAAAATTTTTTGCACGTAAGCACAATGGACATCGCTCCACTTCCTCGAATTACATGTATACTTATATATAAAAATGTATTAAAATATATTCGTAATCAAATACATAAAAATATATTTTTATATACTATGTTCACTATTCTGAGGACTGATACAGATCTAGTCTGCAATTGAATATATATTACCCTTTCCCATCCGACACCTGAACCTGAAGAATCATCAATAGGGAAACAGAAAAAAATCAGCCTAAATGCTAAGATAGGTTATAGGATATAACCTATCATCAATACTGGTATAGGTTTTATACTTTATGTATTAGCCGTTCTGTTCTTCAACCTTGAAAAAGAGGTCAAAGGCCACAATGAAGGCCACGAGGACAATCAGCATATATATCACCTCCCCTATGTCCACAACTGACTCCCAAACTCCAATCTCAACATCAAGTGAGACACAGGGGACAAAGTGTCCCTTCACAAAGCACAGAAGAATTCAGCACGGGAAAGTCCCATTTGGGCCAAGTTTGATCAAAAAGATTCGACCACAAACTCCAAAGACAAAAAAAAAAAACAAAAAAAAAAAAAACCGCAGACGGACGACTACGAACGGACACAAACGCCATTTGTGTAGGTGGTAGACCCCATTAGTCAGGAGGAATATTGAGCATATGGCACTCAGGGTGGAAATGTAGTACAGACTTTTTCTATCGATTGATATGGCTTCATAATGGTCTAAGACAACCTTTTTCAGAGGGTGTGTAAAATTTTCTCCCGGGCTAACTTTTTTATGGCCTTTTTCAAAATGGCCGACATCGAAAATTTGGTATTTTAGGAAAAAAAAAAAATTATCCTCCCGGCATGATGCTTTTGGTCTATTAAGGTGACATTTAGTTATATGGAGATATATTCTTCATAACAATACTAATAATACCGATTCAAACGTCCCGAAAATGGAAAAAATCCAAGATGGCCGCCAAATTCTCGCCATGAATGCTCATAACTTCATGCCAAATTGAGATAGGAAGCCAATTTTGGTGTCTAACCCTGGGTTTTGGGGTATGAGGATTCCAAATAAATAACCAGTTTCATGATTGGATGGTTCGAAGATGCTCAGAATCCAAGATGGCTGCCAAACGATAGCTCGATTTCGCAAATAAGCGCCAATAACCGTCACATATTCAAAATAAGGAGGCAATTTTGGTGACCATTCCTGGGGTTTGGGGTATGAGAGTGCTACCTGAAGAAATACTTTTGTGTGTAGATGGTGATTGGCCAGTTTAAAGCTATCCAACTGTCCAAAAGCCAAGATAAGGACTAATTAATAAAACACATGCAAACAAACCTGTTTAATAGCACTCACTCGCACTTCAAAATAAACAGTACCACTACCAGGCATAATTTTTTCCGAGCAATCAAACCCAAGTATATTATATCAGGCATATCAATACCAAGTATTATATATTAGGCATTTAAAACCATATAACAGCTGCCAGAATGTTTGATCAGATAGTAAAAAAACTCTTGAAATTGATGATCACTTCACAATCAAATCAAATTGGCAAAGTCTGTGACTACTTTGTTTCAATTGAGTTTCTACGAGGAGATTGGCCTCACATTGGTACTTACATTCACTGCCTTTTCTGAGTATAAAATCCTCCTAAGCTGGACAAATAACTTGATGAGGAAGTTGTTGACGTTATTAACAAATATATCAAAACAGAGTACGTTGATTAGACGAGATACAGCAAGTTACCTGACATTATAAATGATGTTCAGCTTCATTTCAAGAATTATACAAAGTCATGCAAGAAGGGTAACAGGACCCACAGGTTCAGGTTATCCCGTCCACCTTCTTGTCAGACCTTTATGTGCCATCCCAGCAGACACTGATCCAGATGAGTGAAAAAACGCTGCTGAAGAACAAGCCTGGAACATTATAGCCTCCACGAAAATGGTTGTACATAAACATAAACACAAAGACTGATGGGTAAGTCAGTGCAAATCAAAACCCTTTGAAAGCCTGGAATCCTAATTTTGACTTACAATATGTTGTTGATGAATACGCCTGCATTCGATATATTGTGTCATATTATTGCAACAAGAAGCAGAGTGAAGATGGTCCGCTCCTTCATGAAGAACCATGCAGAGCACAATATGCTGGGATAAGACAGACGATAAGCTACAATGACTAGGCAAAACATACCTGACCAACAGGGAGATGAGTGTCATGGAGGCTATTTACAAGGCCACAGGCACACCTCTCAAAAACTGTAGTCGGGATGTTGTTTGGATACTTGCAAATACGACAAGTACCAGACTGACACTTCCATTCTTACTGCTGGGCCACTGAGATTCAGGCATTGATTACGTGTGGCTACACTGTAAATCTGTACTAGAGAGGTACATGTACTATGCACGCCCTCCTGTAGATATTCTCAAAGACCTGTCTGGTTGAAATTGTATCCCTCTTCAAAGTTGATAGTAAACCAGGTAGAGATTATGAACCATCTGAAGAAAATTCTACCCTTAACAACGACAACCGGTCCAATGTTCCATATGCTTCATCGAAGTTGGCTGGGAATAAATGATAGATCTGAAGACGAAAATCTTTCAGTAAAGCTTGCACATCTGTAGGGACAGTGAGAAACATTATCAGAATCTCATGGTTGTTTATCTTAACCACTTTGAAATGGATTTAGATGAGTGGGAGCATTTCCTACTATGGCAAAAGGACAAGCATCAGCAACATTACTAGAGAAAAGAAAGCGCTATTTGGAAACAATATCAAAGAAGTTGAAGTAGCCATGAAGAGATCCGAGAAAATCATCTTGCAGAAGATGCCTTGGCACACATTGCCCCAGCAAGTGGCGGCTGGACGCTTGGAAACAAAAGCCAACCTAGATGACGCTTACCTCGAGGACATCAATTTGGAAGACCTGCCAGATTGAGTGGCCTGCCTCGGAGCTCCAACATTAAGATGGGCTCAGTTGTCAGTAGAGCACAGCATCTTGGCAATCCCATTTAATCAGGCTCAAGTTCTCATGCAGTGCATGAACAATATGCAAGGGAAAGTCTTCATTCATACTCGCTAGTGGTGCATCGATAAGATGAATGGAAAATGTCTGGGGACTTTCAATATATTGGTAAAGGAAAGTTTTATATCATCAAAGCTCTGATGTGTGGCTCCAACTGGCAAAGGAGCATTTACCATCAGTGGCGGAACCATGCTTCCATGCAAAGGGGTGTGAGACAAAAGTATATACCACTTGCTGAAGAGCTCATCACTGCCCCCAAAGGTTAGGTATCAAAACCTCGAGCTGATAATCATTGACGAGATCTCAACAGAGGCTTGCTGAATTTCATCAGAGGTCGTCTGGATCAACTCATGAGAAACAAAATTTCTTCATGATTCTGGCAGTCAGTGATTTTATCCACTGCCGCATGTAAGAGGACAAATACTGAGACCCAGCTGCCCTTGCAGAGCCTTGGTACGACTTCAAGGTTACTACTTTGACCGACATATTGAGACAAAAAAATGACAAATCGTTTTCGGAGATGTTGAATCATAGAGCTCTGAAAATTAGGAGATGCTTAAGGATCACAGATACAAGCAGATGTACTTCATGTGTTTCCTTTCCAGGAAGTTGCTGCTGCAGACTGATTCTTTGAACAGACAGAAATCGAAGATTGTGGCTGTGAATGTTATCGAGAATATATCTGGCTTGAAGAAGAATACAACACCTGTACCCATTGAATGCAACCTTTCTGCTAATGTTACACTCTGTAAGGGTTCCATGGTGACTATGATGAGCAATCCCAATGTAGAGGATGGTCTGGTGAGAGTCTGGTCAGACCTCCCGAAGAGTTGGCTCAGAAATATTTTTGTTCTGTCTGATAGTGGTTGATTCTGTTGATTTTGTGCGAGTGGGTGCTATTAGACGGGTTCGTTTACATGTTTCACATTAAATAATGGTTATCTTCGCCTTTGAACACCTATAAATTGGCCAGTTACCATCTACACACAAGAGTATTTCTTCAAGTAGCACCCTCATACCCCAAAGCCCAGGACTGGCCACCAGAGTTGGCTTGTTATCTTGATATATATAACGGTCATTGGTGCTTATTTGCGAAATCGGGCTAAAATTTGGCAGCCATCTTGGATTCTGAGCAGCTTCAAACCATCCAAACACAAAACTGGTTATATATTTGAAATCCTCATACCCCAAAACCCAGGGTTAGACACCAAAATTGGCTTCCCATCTCAATTTGGCAGGAAGCTATGAACATTTGTGTAAAAATGGCGAGAATTTGGTGGCCATCTTGGATTTTTTCCATTTTCGGGGCGTTTGAATCGGTATTATTAGTATTGTTATGAAGAATATATCTCCATGTAACTAAATGTCACCTTAATAGACCAAAAGCATCATGCCAGGAGGATAATTTTGTTTTTTTTCCTAAAATACCAAATTTTCGATGTCAGCCATTTTGAAAAAGGCCATAAAAAAGTTAGCCCGGGAGGAAATTTTACACACCCTCTGAAAAAGGTTGTCTTAGACCATTATGAAGCCATATCAATCGACAGAAAAAGTCTGTACTACGTTTCCACCCTGTGTTAAATTTCCTCCTGACTACATTGATATAACCTTAAATTAACCCAGAGAAGTTGAAAAAATAGCATAATCATACACCTAGGAGCATGCCGATTATCATATATAAATCATTGCGAGTGTCCGCTATTTATAAACGTTCCTTTGCACGTGGCGACGTTCACTGTTGGTTCTGCCTTGCGCCGAAGTTCGGGTGGATCGGAGCAGCCGGTCTCTGTCCCATCTCGGAATATATAGGCGTAGTGTGCATGCCAGGTGCGCTAGTTGTGATCTGAGTCGGAGAGTCGGACAAAGGCGCGGCCGGTCTCGATCCCATATTGGATTTGACAGACTGCATAATCGGAGGTTGGGGTGTGAGCGGAGTCGGAGAGTTGGACATTGGAACGGGTGACATCGCGGTGGATGTGAGGCCGGAACTGAGAGATGCGCTGATAGCTGCTCGGGTGCACTGGGCAATCATATCAAAGCGTGCCGGTCCCATCTGCTTACCGCTGTACCAACGGGAGACGACAATTACGCGATTCGTTACGTTGGACCTTTGCATTTCTTTTAGGATACTACGGGCGCCACCATGCTCGCCATCGTCCTCACAGACGTCGAATATACGACCATCCTGGAAGAGACGCGCCGCATATATGTTGTGTGTCGCAGTACTGAGATATTAAGTTGATTCATCGAGATATTAAGTCGATTTATCGAGATAATATCTCGATTTATCGATATAATATCTCGACTTATCGAGATATTAAGTCGATCTATCGAGATAACTGACTCGATTTATCGAGATAATAGGTCGACAATTTGAATTTTTAAAAAAACTCATGTGGCCCTAATACGCTTCCGTACTCAAACAGTTTCGGTTTTCTTTTTTTGCTGAACAGTCTCAGGGATGCTCAAGGCCTTTATGTCTAATTCTGAATGTGGGACTGTTCTTCTTTTTCTCCTTTATATGTTTAATGTATGATATTGAATTGTGCTGCGCTGATGATGTGATATGAATACATTTATTAAGATGCGGAAGGTTAAAAAATATATATTTTTGTCCAAAAATGATCACATGAAATCGTCCAAGCATGGCACTGAAATACTCATCAGAAGTGATCTCAGGAGTCATTTGAGAGCGTAAAATCGTAAATTTCTCCGGGGGGGGGGGGGGGGGGGTTGCGGCGCCCGAAACCCCAGACCGCCATCATCGGCGTGCTGCGTGCACCTTTACCTCATTCGACAATCCCTCAAATTCTATGTCATAAACCTGATAAGCCCTTTTCGATTCCTAGTTACGGCCCTGTTTATTTCAGTTTTATGGTAATTTTCGTTGCTGTAATTGATTTACATTGTTTTATGGTTTCAGTGTTATTGCTGTAATTATTTCTGTTTTATTACGACAAATTTGTTCTCATATCTGGGGGGTGGTTGGAGGGGTGACCCGCTCAGTCCTTCAAACTTGATTAACAAAGACCAGGATCTTTGTCATGGTCTACAACATAACTGTCACGAAACACCAGTAGTTAATGTACCAGCAATTGTGTACATGTGCGGTGAAATTGGGGGAATATAGGCCTATTCAGAATGGGCTTATATGTGTGTTATTAAATATTACGTAAGCCTGCATGTATCATTTACGTATTAAACGCCATATATTCAGCGCTATGTAAGGCCAATGCTGAATTTTAGGGCTAAATTTTTGTTTCCATAGATCTCTTTCACAATCTGTTAATGTGTTGATATGACTTTAGCGACCCAAAATTGAAAATTGACCGTTTGGCTCATGGAATATTATATTTTGAAATGATACGGTGAAAAGAAACCAGATTGTTGGGAGATTTTCTAAACCCTTTACATCGACGTGTTCAACCTACTGCTGGATCTTGAAAATAAATTTGGATAAGTTACTGGAGTCTTGTATGCCTTGTATTCTTTTCCTATTTGAAATCATGACGATTCCAGATCCTCATGTCGTCGTATTGCACCCCCCCCCCCCCCCACACACACACACACACTGGTGGATTTAGGGGGGGGGGGGGAAGGGGGCACCTGGCCGCATACGGAACAAGGTACAGTTGTGAAATACACCTAAGAAGCCATTTCAGAGACTCCAAATTCCGAAAAATTCTCGGGGGGGGGGGGGGGGGTTACAGTGCCACCCTCCCCCAAATACGGCACAAGGTAGAGTGGTAAAAACAACTCAGAAACCATCTCAAATTCAAAAAATTTCTCGAGGGGCCTACCCCCAGACCACATACGGAACCAGGTAGAGTTGTAAAATACACATAAGGAACCATCTCAGATACTCTAAATTCCGAAAATTCCTCAGGGAAGTGGGGAGCTTACTCCGCACTCGAACCCCCAGACCGCTTGTAAACGGCGGATGCACAAAGATTTACCGATCCATTTATTCGTAATAGCCTCCGAAACAACCTGACGGTTATTGTTGTTCGCTTCTAGATAACCAGTGCACTAATAAACGGCATGGCAAGTGATGACATGCTATATCAAAAGCAAAGTGTTATATTGTTTCAAACATCATATCTAGCTTATTTTAATCAAATTAACACATAATAAACACTGTATACATAGTATATCAAGGAAAATGACTTTTGGTCCGATAACCTATTGCCGTGGCATTGCGTCCGTCGTTCGTCGTCCGTCGTCCACATTTTTATCTTTAAAATTATGGCTCAGATATTCCCGAAATTTCGCACCAAAATACCTAAAAATATTCGAAAGGGAGGTATTTTGTAGTTTGTTTTTATTTTCGCTTTTTTTTTTCATCAAAATGGCGGCCATTTTTAATGGAAGCCCATAGGTGACATGTGCGGGGAAAAAATTTGGTGTTTTTTTCTATTAAAAACCTTGCACGTTCGAACGTAGAAAGTTCAAAACTACCACGTTCGCACGTGGAAGCATTTAACGCTATCACGTTCGCACGTGGTAACTTTAAAACTTATCACGTTCGCACGTAGAAAAGTTTTAGGCTTCCACGTTCACTCGTAGAAAGTCCAAAGCTACCACGTTCACACGTGGAAACATTATATGCTTTCACGTTCGCACGTAGAAACTTTAAAACCTTCCACGTTCGAACGTAGAAAGATGTAGGTTTCCACGTTTACACGTAAAAAGTTTCAAAGCTACCACGTTCACACGTGGAAACATTTATACCTTTCCACGTTCGCACGTAGTAAGATTTAGGTTTCTACGTTCACACGTAGAAAGATTCGAAGCTACCACGAACGCGAACGTGGTAGCTCCTGAAGTTTCCACGTGCGAACGTGGAAGCATTAAATGCTTCCACGTGTGAACGTGGTAACCTCGGACTTTCCACGTGTGAACGCAGTAGCCTTAACTGTTTCCACGTGCGAACGTGATAGTGTTAAATGCTTCCACGATCGAACGTGCTAGCTTTTTGCTGGAAAAGACATAGAAAATTTTTACGTGCATGTCACCTATGGGCTTCCGTACCATTTTCACTGGAAAACGGCCAATTTCTGTTTTTGGCGGTCGTTTTCTCATGAACTGTTCAGACAGTTTAGAGATTTTTGCTCAAAAAAAGTCCCATATATATTTCTGTGCGTGTGTAAGGTTGCCATTGAATCGCCGGTATGTGTGTGGCGGCCATTCAATCTTCTAGATGGTGAAATGAATTAAATCTGCAAGTGTCAGGTTACATTATGTGATATTCTTTTGATATTTACTCGACGATTTGAGAGGACTTTATTCACACCCGTGTGGGTCTCTCCGAATTCATGACGTTTTTATGCATAGTAACATATGATGAAAGCGAGGCAAGTGACGACGCAGTAAAAACTTAGCCCAAGAATCAGAAACGTTACCGGAGAAATGAACCGTGTTGAGCCCCAAATTCGAGACATATGACCAATGGTCATGTACCCCGCATCGTTAATACCGAGTAAATCATTATCAGTTTCATATAGCATTTCATATATAAAATCACTTCCCTATATATACATGATACGATATTGTCTCGAAAGACCAATTTATACATTTCACGATGAAAATGACCTTATATTTGAGTACATGCACTCCAGGTCATTGTTGTTAGAGTTCAAGGTCGCCGAAAAATCCAACATATGCCTTCTTATAATACAAGCCTAAACTCAATATGTTTCTGTCTCCGGAAGGCATTTCGTCCATGCCAGCCTTGATATTGACCACTCAAGGTCATATGAAGTCAAACCACCAATGAGAAACTTATAGGCCTATGTAATTTCCTATCTCTGCGTAACTCTGACCTAACCTGTATTCATACACACTCTTCCATTATGACTAAATAGCGATTCAAGTTTGAAGAAAAGTCAAGTTTGAAGAAAATTTAATCACAAATTCTGAAAAGTGCGCTCTAAAGATAAAAATTAGCTCAAAGGCTAAGGAAGGCTACCGGAGAAATTTATAGTGTTGACCTTTCAAAATCACTGGAGGTTAAGTTCAAGGTCAGCACAGAAGTCACTATAGCTGACTTCCCATATGAATGTGCCATATTTAATATCTATCTTGAAATGTTCAAGGAGTTTACTACATACAGCTCCCATTATGAAGGAACAAGGTCACCAAAAGAACCACCTGTTGTGCTGTGACTGCCTATATTCCCATAATACAAACCTAAGCTAACTTTCTGTCTGCATCAATCAATTTACATTTTTCATGTCCAATGTTACCTCGAAAATTACCACTCAATATCATCTTAGGTCATGTTCAATGTCACCAAAAGATGCTCCATATAAGACTTCCTAGCTGTATGCATATATCACAAATCCGAGATCTATCTAAGTATTTTGGCCCCAGAGGCCAATTTGTGCCTTTCTGGCCTATGTATCGGACCGTATGATGAATTTAAACCGCTCTGTCTTATAATGCAAAACCAAGTATCCCCAATTGGCATGTTCTGAAATAAGCATCTTAAAACTAATCAGATAACTTTCGAGAAAAAACAAAGTGCAAATTTGGGCGGTTTTTTCACCCAAAAATGGCTGCTTTGACCTTTCAAGGTAATCTAAAATAAATTTTTATTTCACCACACAACTCCCCGTATATTTTACTTCCCATTTGAAAGTGCCAATATCTAAGCCCTAACTTCAGGCCAACATATAAATCAGAGTATACAATCATGTAGATTATTGGCCCCTTGGGTTAGTAACTTAAAAAGTGCTGTCATTCTGCTGCAAATGCTACACACATGAACGACAGAGGTATCCTGGATGTTTGGATGTCACTATTCTAAAACTGATGAGATTTTTCTGACAAAATGCCGTCTTTACGTTACAATAGGCGGTGTGCCAATGTTGACAACAGGATTGTGTTTTGGTCTCCTTACTTCACTCAATGTTAGTAAGTATTTCCGATGTCAAAATTGCCTGGTAAATGCAAACATGTGCCATTCGGATATGGTTGAACACATCGGCAGCAACTTCAAAGGGGCTGATACGTAATTGTAAATACCATGATGACATCTTTTCCCAACTTTCTACTCGTATTTCCAGAATCAATAACGAACTTCTTTTAAAAAAACATTTCACAGGCTTGACTTCACATTTTTCTGAATACGATTGCACCTCATATTTGACGTTTATTTCGCCTGAACAAGCCGATGTGTACAGGAAAGTGTCTGTAGAGAGACGAGGTCATGGGTCAGAACGATTTTTCGCTCATCAACCAGCAGAAACAGCAGTGCGACAAATTTGTATTGTTCACCCTGCAAAATTACTTGACCCCCCCGCCCCCCCTCCCCACCTCTACTTCATATAAGTTTGCACCCTTATAGAATACAATTTGACCAACCCATGAGTCATTTATTTGTTATATGTGTAGTGTATAACTACAGAGTGCGTGAAAGCCTCGTGAATGTTTATTGAAGCTACCAGATTTGATTCACCATGCAACATACACGCCGTTTTCAAATGTTAAACCATTCATTCTATGGTTCTCTTCGGTTTGAAGCATTTTGGTATCTCTCAAACAGGCGTGGTTTTGGGGTTTAAAACAAATATTTTCTTAAAATCAGAGCTTTGCTTGGGCACATTCGAAACAAAACTCTGCATTGTATTCATTGTATAATATACACCCAGGTCACCCAGAAACACATCTTGCGGCATCAGGTTTTTCACGTGTCTTTTCTGCAGGCGTGGTTCTTTCACCCCCCCCCCCCCCCCACCAGTACTTTGTGTGAATCAGCACGATATGCACATGTGTGAAATCATAGGAAATGCTTATCATGACATGTAATATCTGCTAAGTCAGTTTTCTGATGATGAAATGTTTCACATTCATGAATATACCAGCTGACACCTCCGTGTGTAAATTTTGGCACATCATCAGTCACGGGTAAGGCACGAAACATTAATATAGAATCACTATTGCGTACTTTATCGATATTTTCATGTTCATGGTAATTTTTAAAACAGTACGAAAAGTGATATCCTTTACACAGTAGCCCACGCGGTCATATACATTTTTTCCATGTTAGTCATGTGATTTTAGGCCACACATTTGCGGGTACGGTTACCTGGAAAATGCACATAAAACATGTAAATTAGTGTATAATTATAACTAACACAAGATTTTTTCAGCGCTGTATCATTCATTTCCAGGTGAAAAAAGTATATGTTGTTTCGTGGGCATTTTCTTGCATATATCGCACAGATAGCAATGAATGTTCCTGATCATTGTATTGCCATGGACTGTACGCTGTCTGCTCTGCTAGTATTAAAAACCTAGGCAAATATTATGGTCGGTGGGTGTTTTTTGTTGGAACGCTTTCAAGAGAAAAAAAATCGCGCGAGGAAAACTTATCTCCGCATATAATAAAGCACGGCTCGGATCATACCAGTTCTGAATAGATATCGTAGGAGGCGATTGTGATTTTCTGCCGAGCATTTCGGAGAGAATGTGAAACATTTTAATGTAACACACTATTATATGGACTAAAGGACTAATTTACCGCGAGAAGTTACACAAACGTAAGGTTGGTATGCGATTAATTTCGCTACATTTACACATAAAAAGCATGTAATGACTTTTACTGAGCTTTATTTCAGCTAAGCATGTGATGTTTGGTTGTATATGCTCATTCCGATAATGGCTGCTTATTCCGCTAACAACTATACTTGAGGTTTTACAGATATATTTAAGACCTAGGATTATGTATGAAGTAAACACGTGTTAAGAGAAGAAAAGAAAGATACCAAACATATATTAGATTGATTTGGTTGTCAACATCCTGCATTGTGGCATGTTAATATATATCGCACGAATTGTATACGGTATCGGTATATGGACCGTCGCCTGGGTGATAACAACATGATATCACACCTCATGACACACCGTGCAGACATCTATTGTTGTCAATAACCGTGACAAGACAAAACCATCACGTGATTCGCATGTATCACTTTTTAATCCATGGATTGTGTAGGCCCCTATATTTGATTGCCATTTGCCCATCATGAGTTCGTACTCAGTGTTGTTAGAGTTCATGCAGGTTATATTCTGATGGATATTATATTCATGCATGTTATATCCGGATACTGTTTTCTAGACGGCTTATGTCTGTGCGATTACAATAATGAAAACAGTATACATGTATATGGGTTTTTTTTTATTTTGCCAGAAATATTAAAGGACTTTGTTACTATATGCTTTCAATGTTACCATATATTGATGTTTCTATATAACAGTATACGGGTGTATAAATTGGCAGATACACAAATTCGGGGTTCTGGTGGATATATTTTTCTAGAGTTGACAATATCAGGCCTTCTGAAAGAACGAATACAATATATTTTTTAATCAGCCAACAGGTGCAGATATTTCGTCAATGTATGAAATGAGACACTCTTTTATATCCCCACACATAAAAAAGTAACAATACTTCCACAATAATTAAACCGATTTGAATGGTCGTCCTTTTGAGTCTCCACATTTGACAGGTTAATAATCTGTTCACAGGATTCGAACTAATAATCTGTTCACAGGCTTCTGCAACTATTTCCTGGTGATTATTCTGACAGTTTTGAGTAAATGAGGCAGCATTTATCATCATGTTATTCGGAGCTGTTGGGAAGTCGAAAGATTAATAGTATACTGAGGTTCCTTAGAACTATTTTAAGTCCCGACGTCCATGTGTAGTTTCAATGAAACATGTCTGAGAACTGAACAAAATTTGCCTTGGCGTGAACTCTACACAACTTGGCCAATGAAGAGACAGAAGAAAGGTTGGTAGAGGAGGGAGGGGAGGGGCGGTATTTTCGCATCTTTCAGACGTGTCAAATTCTAAGATTGGTGTTTGCTATCACTTGTGCGATCTTAATTAGGCATGAATGTCGTTTGCTATAATGACCATTGGCCATTGTATGTACATGAACGTCTGCCAAAGCTCGCGAAAACTCTGTGCTCAAAGTGACCCGGAGGAAGATGTATTGTCACATATTTAGGAGCCCGGACATGAGACAGAAACATCTGAGGGTTGACGTGCGGCCGAAGTAAATTTACCGCACGTATTCATGAATATACACTATATCTATTTTTATTTACAAGTATGTATATACAGCCAGTTAACATTCAGACATATTTCTCAGTGTGAACCATGGAATAACACGAAGGAAGCTAAGTTTGTATTGTGCAGTTTGATATTTACTTTTCTGTGTTTGAAAAAAAATGCTGCCAGGGATGTCCAAAATAAAGTACGAAGTATCGAACAAAAAAAAGCCTTTTCTTTCATCGTTGTTTATTCCCCAGTTTGTATAAACTGCAAAGAATCGATCGGGCACTGGGAACGGTTTGACATAATTATGTAAACACTATACGTGCCATAATGGTTTTTCTATTTTTATTTCTTCATACCAGTGATTTGTCTTTTCTTTGCCCATAGGTGCCCTGATAACGGGAAGCTAATTGGCAAGAATAGCGACCTCTCGTAGCGGACACCGTAATCAGTCATCGCAATTTAAATACAACCGGATGTCGTATGACGTCATAGCCTACGTCGTATATCCTGCCGATCGGTACTCTGATCTCAAGCGTATGAACTTTTGAAGAGGATGAAGCAAACGAGAAACAGAACAGATAAAAGCTACACTGGTGTTGATAGTTGATTGACAAAGGAACAAAAAGTGGGTTACCAGGGAAAGTCCCAAGGTAAAAATACCGGAGGTCGGGATCATTCAGGACACCAGTGGATACGTAACACGAGTTGGAAAGGTTGACTTTTTATATTTATAGTGTTCACTGCGGTTGCCAATCCACACAAGTTCACTAGCTGTATGGACTGACCGCTGGATATCTGGCTATCTATCTACTCTGCGCTGTGATCCCCAGGATCTTCCTATATAACACCTATGGTCTCTGCATATATTGGAAACCCGCCCGTCCCGTAAACCCGCACGAAAGGTGTGTAGATCTCACGCGGATCAATGAGTCTGGAAGCGGTTACCAAAGAGACCGCTTAGCATCTCGGCGAATTAACGGCAAGTGTAGACGTGATTTCCAGCGCTAGGGGTCGACTGAGAACGCGGCTCCCACGTGGAAGAAAGAGCACCCATCCCTCCTAATCAGGGGCTCCATACCGTGTAGACTCTGGGCGATGCTCTCTGTTTTACAAGAGGAAGAGGGGAAAAATTACGCTGTATATGAGCTCTTCTGTTTCCCAGTGGGGAGGCTGCAAACCCGACTGTGAAATCGGAATCGTGGGATATGTATTTTTGTAATAAGCTTTAGGATCCACGGATGTAAAATACTGTTTTTCTTTCCACCGTGGGAGTACTTTCTATACATATATTCTCGAGAGATGAATTTTCGTGGAAGGAACTATACAGGTCTTTATTAGCACGCGCGTAGTTATTTCGGTTACTAAAAATACAGTAGATTCCGTGAAAGAAAAGACATCAGAAAAGCGGAAACAAAAAGAAGGAGAGGGCATTATATTATTGCTATCCTTTTCAACTGCGCCGATCATTTTGGCAAGTAACACGCAATAGATCCGACCCACAGGCTCCAAGTAGTTGCTGCTACAGATACAGAAGCTCCAGGCCTACATTCGGGATTATATTGCGTTCAATTAACACGGAGAGCCGGGAGAAAGGCACGTGCATGGACTGATTGACAAATATATTTTCAGGTATCTATGGAACAGTCCTGATAATTATTATTTTAGATACATGAAGTAAGATCGTATTTATACGTATGATAACTGTGATTGGTTTACCTTCCGACTGCTGATAAGTGCTGGACAAAACGTTCTCTTGTGGTCATAAAAAACACACATTGACGTAAGTCTCAAGCATCGCACGAGGACTAGCAGTTAACCAACACTCATCAGCACCAAGCGGAGTACCGACTGTTTACCACACCTCCTCCCCTGATCGCTCAGCATGTCTCGCTCGATCCTGAAGACGTCCGACGCCAGTAGGCGCGGGGTCCCAGTGCACGTGTCCGAGGGACCCCAGGAGGACTTCGTGGCCAACGTTCCCGTCAAGCCTTGGTGCCCCATCGACGACGAGCCGCCTCTCGCCAATCACGTGCACCATGACATGGACACAATACAGCGAAATCTGCAGAAAATGCACGAGAAAATGATGAATAATTTTCCACCGCCCGCGGCACCACCGTCACCGTTTCCAAGCCTCGGACCGCCGCCGCCACCGATGTTCGAGCCCCTCCGGCCATTGCAACCACTCCCTCTTCCACTAGCCGCGCCCGACCAACTGTCATCGTCGCCACGTAATGGTCGCCTTGACAACGGATCACCGTATGGGTCACTCCAGGCGATATGTCCGCCTGACGCAGGGCCACTTTGTCTGACGTCGCCCAAACTTCAAGTGGCTAACCCAGGGGGATTCCCCCCGACACCTAACAATATGCTGATGACACCGCCACATTTACTCCCGCCCATGCCTCTTGCTCCGGCGCCGTCTCCAATTATTAAAGAAGATGAGAGTGGCTATCGCATTTTGGAGCTGGTACTCGACGTGAAAGGCTACCTTCCTGAGGACATTCACATCAGCACGGAAGGAAAAGTGCTGTTCATTCACGCATGTCGTCTGGCAGCTAAACATGACGTCAGCACCGGGGAGGGGCGCGTGCATGATGCACGTGTAGCTAAGGAGTGCAGACGACAGTACACACTTCCGGAAATCGTGCGGGCCGAGAATCTGCGATGTTTCGTCAACCAGAAGGGAGAGCTGGTGATAGAGGGCGCCCTGGGACCGGATGTCGTCAGGACATTGACCAAAAAGAAAGTCAAGTTTGCCGCTGGTAGACATTAGCAATGTAGCATATATACAATACTCGGTCAGTTAGTGTAATTTTGGACTCTTCGTTGAGGAATGGTGTGTATGTCTGCTAAATACAATGGTTGTGATAGACTTTGTGCACAAGTGAAGGACTATGTAGATCTGTGTGATCATCAACCAGTTAACTTGTAGGCCTACCCGAAGGATTTGATTGCATTGCATCGAAAGTTTGATTACCATATGATGTAGTTTATTGGCATAGTCACTGGACTGTTCTTTGGTAACCGTTGAGTCGCATATGCCTATTATCATGGAAGTAGCCTACACAGAAAGAGACGATAAGCGAGTTGTAGCCGGCGTGTTGTCAGAGACAATAAATATGATCTACACGACCAGTGCTACAGTAACTGTCAGCTGTAGGCTTTTACCTACACACTCACAGAGTCACAAAATTTTGGCTGCATCGATGACTTCACATTTTAAGACATGTCATAGCTTTCTCTATGTAGGCCTATAGTTGTTATATCCAGGCTTTGTGAAGGTGGAATATATATATTCACGGCATTTTGGCAAAGGTCACCGTTTGTCACCAAAAGAGAGAACATTTTGATGTCTTCTGTGTGTTTTGTGTCTACACCGTGTTCTGTATTTGTCCTTTTCACGGTATAGATACAAACACATTGCCCGAGGGTATAGCTGTTCTCACTTGCCAGCAAATGGAAGATATATGTAGTGGCGTGGTCAATTTTTTATGTTAAATGTCACACAAATGTCTAATCATCGAAATAAAATATATACTGTACTTTGCGTGTATTATATGAAATACATACGTATTCGAGTGTTTTTGGAGTCATGATCTATAGCTCCATATAAACAAACGTAAGCCTAAATATATAGTTCGTATGTTTTCTTCAGCTTTGTAGTGCACCATTTGGTATGCTGCATTGAAAAACGCTTCAAAAACGCTTTAAGGTAGTCCGCTCCAAACAGTGAGGGAAGGAGGTCAAAGGGTTTTTTCAAAATAAATACCTGTATCAACATAATCTAGAGCTTCAAAATGATATATTTTATAGAGTAACTGTTCAGCATCCTAAAACTGAAAAGAAAATAGGGGGTCACCGTATCCGTTTGCATGGAAAACACGATGCAAGATGTGAAAATGGACAAAAAAATGTGCAAAAATGCCAGAATTTATGTCATTTTAGGTAAATATGTGTGATTTTGATCGAATATGTACAATATAGCGGTGACCCCCTATTCTCTTTTCAGTATTAGAATGCTGATCATTTACTCTATAAAATAATGTCATTTTGAATAGATAATATTCGAAAAATGACTTTTAAATTTTAACTCTCCGTCACCTCCATGTTTGTAGCGGACTACGTTAAGGTAGTCCGCTCCAAACAGTGAGGGGAGGGGGTCAAAGAGTTTTTCAAAATAAATGACTGTATCAACAAAACCTAGAGCTTCAAAATGACATACTTTATAGAGTAACTGATCAGCATCCTAAAACTGAAAAGAAAATAGGGGGTCACCGTATCCGTTCTCTTTGGAAACAAAATGCAAGATGTGAATATGGGCAAACAAATGTGTAAAAATACCATTTATTAAGTCATTTTAGTAAATGTTTGTGAAATTTGATCGAATATGTCGAAGAAACCAGCACGATGACCCCCTATTTTCTTTTCAGTATTAGAATGCTGATCAGTTACTCTATAAAATGTGTTATTTTGAAGAGATAATATTCAAGATATAACTTTTAAATTTTGACTTTTCATTACCTCCCTGTTTGTAGCCGACTACGTTAAAAACGTGTGTGGTTCCATTGTACATGGATCCCGATTAAAGAGAGTATTGATATGCCTAATTAATTTATGGGCCATATGCATCACATAATTATAGTTTCATCAATTTCAAGATTGTTTGATTCAAGTGAACATTTGCAGGCTTATACGTAAGATTACTAGTACCTATTTTATATCAACCTGTTACATCAGTAATAAGTAACCAAAGAATCAAACATAAGTATGATGATATCTTTTATCGCCAATGTACGGTGGCTTATTTCTGTCACACATATTATATTGCCTTTTTACTACAGTTTTCTGAAATACACTGTGAATATTATGATTCAATATGCAGGGAGCAAGAAGTTTACGACAGGTATGAAAACTATAATCACTGATGCATAGGAAATCAACATGTCTGGTTTCCGCACCGTCTGGTTTCTGCAGAAATACATAAGACGTTGGACGTTGGTCTTACTTTAGCTCCATGTGTTAATACAATATTTATATCAGAAAATTGAATTAGCTTAAATATGGGTCGATTAGCAATTGTCATTTTTTTCATTCGTCCGACCCTCGAGGTCTATAATATGATGACACTGCCAGAATACACGTTAGGCTTCAGGAATCTCCAAATTCCGAGAGTTTTTTTTTGTGTTTATATATATCAGGAATTGAAATATTGTTTTAATTTCAGGTCAGAAGACACATTTGGGTGTACTTTACACAAACAAAGTTGTGTAATGCAAAAGAAATCGGTGATGAATACCATTATGTTTTTCAATGTAAATTTTTTGACAATGAAAGGAAAAGTTTAAGTCCCAGGGAATTTATAAATAATCCGTCCACGTTAAAATGAGTTTGTTGTTTAACAGTAAAGGAAAAATCTTAATTTGCATATTTGTCAAAACCATTAACGTAGTACGCTACAAACAGGGCGGTAATGAATTGTCAAAATTTAAAAGTTGTATTTTGAATATTATCTCTTCAAAATAACATATTTTATAGAGTAACTGATCAGCATTCTAAAACTGAAAAGAAAATAGGGGGTCACCGTGCTGGTTTATTCGACATATTCGATCAAAAATGACAAACATTTACTAAAATGACTTAATTTATGGTATTTTTACACATTTTTTTGCCCATACTCACATTTTGCATCTTGTTTTCCATTAGAACGATTACGGTGACCTCCTATTTTCTTTTCAGTTTTAGGATACTGATCAGTTGCTGTATAAAATATGTCATTTTGAAGCTCTAGATTCTGCTAATACAGTCATTTATTTTGAAAAACTCTTTGACCCCCCTCCCCTCACTGTTTGGAGCGGACTACCTTAAAAAAAGATGCTGTAAGGAATGTAATGCTCAGATTGGGGCCTCATGTATATTCCAGTAAATACGATTCATTCTCCCCTCATACATATATGTTATATTTTAAATGCATCAAAGTGTCAAAACCACTAAAATACATAATTGGAAATGATTATACATACCGGTATGTAATGCATAATGTATGTACCATTTGTCTATTACTTGTCATGTTTCTTGTGCCAGAATATGGCGTTGAATAAACCTTTACTTACTCACATAGCAAGTAATTGCACAGAATCGTGTGCGGTCAGTGCGGATCCAGAAATTCAATGATGGTGCTAAAATTAACATCTGGGGGTAGCTTGCCAACTTTCCAATTGGTGCGATAGTAGTATAGAATTTGGTATAAAATTGTCGTTTGAGTGGAGTATAAGTTATAGTGGACTTTTTGACAAACTCAGCAAAAACGGCTAAAACGAGTTTTAGTAAATCAGAGAAAATGAGTTTTAATAAATCAGAGTACATATATCGTGCACCGTAAACATCAACTGTGGATCTGTTTCAGTCGGTCATAAGGCAACCGTATATCCATAATTCTCACAAATGCTTGCATCTAGTCAGCTACGAAAAGTAGGGTAGGCCGTATAAATCCTGGAAAATTTAAGTATTGTTATCATATTGTTATCATTTAATACAATCAGAAATCGTTGGGTTGCACTAGTCTTGTTTGGTCGGTGCTGACTCAACAACAAAAATAAATCAAAAACAGCCCTCGTGAGACAAAATGCTGACTCATCTTGTCCGTGCCGCTCTACGACGCACCGTTTCCGAAATATCAACGAAAATACAAGATCGGCAAACAATTTAAGTTTAAGGTCAAAGTTCAAATTATGGTTTTATGCTGGAACAAATTAAATTTCGAACAGATGAGAGGATCCAAAAACGAATGTAACGTTTGATGCCCAATTTCTACTGCGCAAGCACCCGCCCTTCGGCACCTCCTTGCCTGTGCCATTGATTAACCAGGTAGTATTCCTCTGGATGAGATCCGACTGATACATAACTCAGAAATCACAGTTTTGTAGCCAAGTGTGTCGAGCCTGAAAGCCTTGGGAGCGGCATCTCAAAACACGAGCGCGTGGGCATGTTGCTGGCCAGCGTCGCTGAAGATCCACCACGAGGACAGAACCCCGGATAGTCCGATGGTCTGCCAGAGCCTGTACGCACCATCCCAGGGCAAGAGGCCACCAATCCAGGTGCATGAGCATTGGATCAAAGTAGCCTCATCTCTCTCCCTCCAAGATGAAGGGGACAGGAGCACATTGCTGCGCTTCACCATCGTCCAAGACAGGCGCACAAGCACAAGGGTGGAACGTCACAGAAAATGAAACAGTGGAATTGGTTAATATGTTATTGAACGTCATCAAGATGATGCGAGCTTCGAATGCAAAGCGGTCAGAATACTGTGTCCTAAAGTGGTCAAACCCTAGTACGATCATTGGGCCAAATCACCACACGAATTTATGGCTGAAATCATTTGAAGTTTTGTGCTGAACTTTAACAGACAAAGTCCAGACCAAGTGCGGAACTCATACGTTTAGCTAAAGTGCCACGTTTTCCCTATGTATTGTAGTGGTTCTTGGGTCGACCTAGGGGTAGCTAGACTTCGGATTGAAGTCAGCTCCTCAGTTTTGGTCAGCTATTAGGCTGGGCTCGACTGCTGGTTGTTCGACGGCTAGGCTGTTTGGCTGCTCCGCTGTACAGCTGTTCGGCTGCTCATCATTTCGGATGAGATCAGCTGCTCGACCATTCGGCTGCTTGGTTTGGCTGCTCGGTTGTTTGTCTGCATGAAGAAACCATGATGGGCTGGCTGTATTTATAGCAGCCAATGCACGAACACAAGGGTGGGACGTCTCACAGACAATGAAGCAGTGGAGTCAGTCAATATGTTATTGAACGCTGTCAAGACGACGCGAGCTCCGAATGCGGAGTGGCCAGAATACGGTGTCCTAAAGTGGCCAAAAACCTATCGCGATCTGAATTTTTGGGCTGAAATCATTTGAAGTCCTGACCAAGTGCGGAACTCATACTTTTGGCTAAAGTGCCACTTTTACTATGTATCGTAGCCATGGTAGCAGTTCTTGGGTCGATCTGGGTAGCTCCTAGATTGAAGTCAGCTCCTCGATTTTGATCAGCTGTTAGGCTGGGCTGGGCTTGGTTTTTCGACATTTTGGTTACTCGGCTGCTCGTCAGTTCGTCAGCAGTTCTTGGGTTGATCTAGGGGTAACTCCTAGACTTCTGATTAGAGTCAGCTCCTCGGTTTTTATCAGCTGTTAGACTGGGCTCGACTGCTCGGTTGTTCGGTTGCTCATCAGTTTGGCTGATATTGGCTGCTCAGCTGCTTGACTGTTCGGCTGATCAGCTGCCTCATTGCTTGGCTGCTCAATTGTTTGTTTGCTTGGCTGCTCGTCAGTTCGTCATCGGTTCTCGGGTTGATCTAGGGGTAACTCCCAGACTTCGGATTAGAGTCAGCTCCTCGGTTTTGATCAGTTGTTAGGCTGGGCTCGACTGCTCGGTTGTTCGGCTGCTTGCTTGGCTGTTCAGCTGCCTGGTTGCTCGGCTGGTTGGTTGTTCGGCTGATCGGCTGCCTGGTTGCTCGGATGCTTGGTTATTTGGCTGCGCGGCTGTTTGGCAGAGATTGGTTGTTCGGCTGGCTGCAGGCCGTCTCGGGTGGTAGCGTGTTCGGGTCTGCAGTCACTGCTGGTTCGCCAGATGAAGGTGTCACGGATCATCAGAATTGTAGTTCATCCCTCTCATCGACTTCTTCTTCTCGGTTGAGAGCCTGGGTTCTTAGCTATCTCAGACGTTATCAGCTTTGTTTGGATAACTCTTTCTAAGGTGTCACTCTGCAAATTTCCATTTTCTACCATTCTGTCTCATGGAGCCATGTAATCCTGGCGGCTGGGGGGGGGGCGGGGGTGTTGTAGTTTGTCGTCCAAAGAGACGATTGATAGTTACGTCATTTCGTTTTGCTAGCATATTCTTTCCATTCATATTTTCAGGTCACAGTATTAATAGTAGTAAACACATTCATTCATAAACCGTTAGAGTATTTACCAATGTGACGAATAATGTTCTTCAGGCTGTTACTAGTGTTAAGCCTATCACTGACGTAGAGTACGATGTGGTGTTGTACGAAGAGGGATAGTCCGGCAGTTCAGCTAATCCGATATATTGGGATGATTTATCCAAAGGACGATCAGGACCACTTTCACGCCAATCCCCGACATGTCCGTCTATCAATAAGTCCAACGATATTCATCTTACGTGTATCCGTAATTACACACACAATATAAGTCTATTCACTTTACAATTTCCTCACTGAATTTTATCTGTTTCTTCTCTTGGCAATGTCCAAATCTCAACTCCCCGAAAAGCGCGGGACATGTGCTGGGTGTCTGGAACGTTTCCCGCCTCGAGTAACGGAAGTTGTGCGTGATAGGTTGAATGTGATGTCATGTACGTGTACGTCTGGGTTCATGTATGTTGATGTCTGGAAATATGCTGATGGGCTGAGAGGTATAGGCCTACGTACGTATAGGCCTACGTACGTACACCCTAGAGATGTTTGTCTAGGGCGACGAGTCCGAAAATAACGTCCGTTTCGCTCTACGATGCACGGTTTCTGAGATATGCAGGAAGCCTCAAGGATGAATCAGCCAAAAATTATTTCGACCTCTAGGTCAAAGGTCGTTTGACGGATCGATCCCAAAATCAATAGGGTTCTTCCCTGGTGGCATATGAACCTCCATGCAGAGTTCTGCAACTATTGCGTAAATATTTTTCCAGTTATCGTCCGGAAACCAAGTCTCAAAATTAGCCTTGATTTCATCCTCACGGACCTCACGGACCTCACGGACCTCGGATCCGGCTCAAAAAGAATAGAGTTCTTCCACATATCATTTCTGACTTGTGGTGAAAATTTGACGAGGATCCGTCAAGGCAATCTAAAGTTATCGTCCGGAAACCAAAAAGTGGCGGAAGAAGAAAAG
Organism: Terebella lapidaria; assembly: GCA_949152475.1. Lineage (NCBI taxonomy): Eukaryota > Metazoa > Annelida > Polychaeta > Terebellida > Terebellidae > Terebella > Terebella lapidaria. Next base: position 23,203,348 of record OX424569.1, read on the forward strand.
AAGAAAAAAAAAAATTCTGCTAAAACCATAAAGGCATTTCTGCCGAAATGCCTTAATTCGAATGTGGCAAACTGCGAAGACTGCACAGGATGGGACACATTTGCGCCCCTCGTCTCTCTCACTGAACTAAATGTGATGGGAAGGGGTGTCAACATAGCTGTGATTTGGGAATCATTGGATACATTGTCGAGGTTAACGGAAATTATCCTTGGCTACAACCGCCTGAAGGAAAATCCTGCTCAATCTTTATCGAAACTGTTTCCTGAACTCAAGGTGGTACATCTTGACAACTGTTACATTGCCAAGCTTCAAAATGACTCTTTTTCTGGGTTGTTGCACTTGCATGAGCTCCACCGGTCCAACAACTATATAAACGCCTTGCCATCCGGCCTGTTTTCTGACATGCAAGCACTGGAAAGACTTGATCTTGGGTACAGTAACTTATCTATGTTGGATTGCGAAGAATTTACTTACTTGAACCTGGCGAGTTACTCCAGGAATGTTCTCAAATATGTCTCTATGTGAACTGAGTTCGGCATACAATAGAATCAGCGTTGTTCCAGAGAATGCTTTCTTTGGTTGCAAGTTATTGCAGATATTGGATCTTCCTTCTAACAGAATTGTGACCTTGTCGTTGGGTTCCTTCAATCGTATGTCATCACTGCACCTACTGAACCTTTCACACAACTCACACTGTCTGTCCCGAGTCCTGACTGAGCCGATGCTTGTGAACCTGACCCAGTCGAAGACACTGAATTTGTCTGCTAATGTCATCAGAGATAAACGGTGGAAGGTTTGTCACATGTGGGGAATCTAGACCCGAGATCAAACAGAATTGTTACAGTATCCAAATCATATGTGAATCTTCTGGAACACTTTACCCATTGATATGTTTGCTGTGGGCGACAATGCATTCAATTGTACCTGTGATTTACTTTATTTCATCAAATGGTTCCGTGACAACACAGAAAAAATATTGTATCAACCAACCAGTTTCCGATGTAGGCATTCCAAAGAGGACATCATGACCCGCATCTTATCAAGATGTCGGGAACCTCTGAACATGCATATTATCATCAGGATACCAATGTCTTCGGCATTGCTGATTTCTCTCACTATTGATCTCGGATACTACCACCGGTGGACACTCCGTTTAAAGTGGTACAAACTGCGGTATCGTCATTACTGGATCTTGGAGAACATAGCCGATTACGACCCTTGTATAGAATTTGATGCTTCCATTTATTACAACAGCCAGGATATTGATTTCGTCAAAAATCAACTTCTCCCAAACCTGGAGAATGCTGAGGGCGAAGAAAACTTTCAACTGGCAGTTGATTTCCGGGAGTTCATTCTTGGTCATCCAATTGCGGATGAAATAGTCACATTCATTGAGAAAAGCAGAAAGACTTTTTTTTACTGCTCAACAACAATTTCCTGGACAGTAGCTGGGCCATGTTTGATAACGAAATGTCCACAACGAAGCTCGCAATAAGAAGTGATACCATCATTGTGGTGCTCAAAGACATCAGCAATCGCTGACCGAGGTGTCTGAATGCTTTACTCAGAAATAATCTTAACATAAAGTGGACATTCGAGCCATCCGGACAGGTCGTCTTCTGGAAGAAACTGAGATATGCCTTGAAGAGATAAACTCATCCGACACACAGAAATGTAGCCCACACTTCTCATGTTTTTATTTGTTGTTGAATCTGAACGATTTGCTCACACCATATAACGTGCATCAAATGGTAAATAAAAGGTGAAAGTATTTATGGCTTTTGACCGTTGATTTCATGACCACTGGTACATCACATGTAAAACACAGCATGAACTCACCACCATCCCTTGAACAAGCACGTGGGAAGAAGCAGCGTACTACATGTATACTCAGAGAGTATGACAAGAGGACAACACTCTGGTTAATTAATGTTATAAACGGATCAAGAGTTGCATGGTTGGTACGTTCATTCCAAGAGAGTGGCAGGTGGCAACTGATATACTGCCAGTAGCCAGATGATAAACAAGCACCTGTAACTGGAACAGCTCTGGAATCTGGAATGTACTATCGGGTGTGAGTGGTGGTGGAGTCATTCAAAAGAAAGGCTTGGTGCCATGACCGACATGATCACCGGGTCCAGAGGACTTGATGTAAGACTACATTCTCAAGGGCACATTGTGCTGGAATACATGCAAACTCCTATTCCTGATCAAGCGACATGCAGCCCTCATTTGTTGCTAGAGTCTTATAATTTGAAGAGAAGAATATAAGCTTTAGAATTTACCCAGTCATGAACAGATGCATCCACAGTCTGCCCCATGTGTTAAAAATGATGTGATTTCAGCCGTGGAAAGTTTCTACCTTATGGCATGTTTAGTGCTGATGTAATTATACCATCATGTCTGGCATCGTTAAAACTTGTGCACTACCATCAATGGCTGTCAGTCACATCCATTGGCTGTGACCAGTTGGTATGATGCTACTTCAGTGAGTATTTACTGAACGTTTCTCTCTTAGAATGATACATCCTAAAGTAGCCTTAAAGTCACAGTGTGGACAGTAGTCCTGCCATGAACACAATTATCTGGAATCCTGTGTCTGTTTTGTCAGTGGGGGAGGGAGTGAGGCAGTGAGGGATGGTGCCTGACCAATCAGTTATCCATGTACTCTGAGTATTGATATAGGGTAATTGCAGTGTGATTATACTAACAAGCTGTTTCACACACACACACACACATCAAAAACATTCAGGAAGCAGTGAGCAGACTGAAAGGCAGTATAAAAGATACACTTTGGTGTTGGAGGTGATGCTCAACTGTACCTATTTAGTGCACATCCAAAACAAATCAAACTTTGTTGTCATAGCCTTCGTGGACAATTTTTGCAGCAGATAGGTGCCAAGTTGGGGAAAAAAGTGGTGTTCAAATAAAAATAATGATAGAACAATGTTTTCCTGCAACCCTGGCATGTGTTCTAAGCATAATATCATACAATGGGTAAAAGAAACGAACCCATCAGTTCCTCATACAACTTTAAGAGATACAGATACATGTAGTTGCGATATATCAGAACTTTGTTCGCATTAATACCAGGAGGAACGTTTTTAAGGTTAACCGATGCAATGATACATACTGCAACGGTTTCCATGGAGCTTTTCTAATGAATATAGAAAAGGCCATACATGTATCCCAACCTGGAAGAGTGGACACTAACCAAGGATGTCGCATCCTAATGGAAGTCTGAGAGGGTTTGATGTTTAGTCAAACCGCCTCGCCTGGAATGCAGGATCCAACTTATCCCTTCATCATTGTAGGCGTAGAATTGAGCCTATCAAAGAGACGACAGAGAATACCTAGCATTCTAAAGTGATCCATGCGCCCTCTGTTACACCATCATTCAAGTACATGTACTCGTCATTTAGCCTATTTTGTCTGAGATAAGGACTTTCTAGTCCTTCCTGCGAGATGTTCAGACACTGATCGAGAAATGTCTGCATCCTGGAAGGATCACTCAATAGTAGCTGTTTGAGCAGCTGATCAATGACCGGGAGTACCTGGGGTACGTCAATCACCAGCGGGAACCAGGCTTGTTCGTCATCTTATGTTCGTCACAAGGGATTGAAAAACGATCGTGAAAAACTCCCGCTGAGCAAGCTATTGGAAGATGCACGTGCACATGAACTTGCTGATTCAGAAGCTGATGCCATCGAGCGATCGTTCACAAAAGCTGTCAGCTTCGTGAACACTTCAAAAACCAGGCAGTTCAAACCAAAACAGTCTGCAAAACACACCACAGAAACCACACGAGAGTGCTGGTTTTGTGGCGGTTCCTACCCGCATGACGGTAGATGTCCAGCAGCAGGAAAAAATGCAGTGTTTGTCACAAAGTCGGACATCTTGACACAGTCTGTCGATCACTGAAACACTCATCAAGCCGTAGTCCACGTAGTCCAACCTGCATTCCATAAGCACAGAAAACGGAAACACAAACCAGTACAGCTCGTCTCAGAACAGGCCAGTGGGATCAGGTTCCTCTGGGGAAGATATATTCATGCTGCATGGTGATCACACTCAACCGACTATACCTGTAGTGTTTGGAGACAAGAAATCCAGCATACAGATGGTCGTCGATTCTGGGTGTCCAAGAGACTTGATGACGGAGTCAGTGTACAGGTCACTCTCCGTTACACCTACTCTGCGCAGCATTGACATCAAACTGTTCCCGTACCTGTCCAGAGTGCCCCTGCCATTAATTGGGAAATTCAAAAGCAAAATCACATACAACGATCGTATGGCGATCACAACAGTGTATGTTGTGAAAGGTGGTAACACATGCCTTCTCAGCAAAGAAACTGCCATAGCTCTAGGAGCACTGGAGCTCAATATCCATCAAGTTCAGCCTGATGCACCAGATATCACAAAAATCCTGGATGAATTCCCCAAGCTGTTCCACGGGATTGGAAAACTGAAAAATTTTCAGGTGAAGCTGCACACAGATGAAAACATCAAACCAATCGCTCAACCGCATCGTCGTGTACCGTACTCACTCCGCGACAAAATAAAAAACAAGCTGGATTCTTTGGAGAAGGACGGTATAATCGAGGAAACTAACGGCCCTACTCCATGGGTCTCACCAATTGTATGTGTACCAAAGCCCAAAAAGCCTGATGAAATCCGTCTCTGCGTTGACATGAGGGCAGTCAACCGATCAATCCAGAGAGAGAGAGACACATCACTCCAACACTGAGTGAAATCATCGCTGACATCAACGGCTCCACAGTATTCAGCAAACTTGACCTCAATCAGGGGTACCATCAACTTGAACTCGCCCCTGAGAGCCGCCATCTGACCACATTCTCCACACACGTTGGTTTACGCCGCTATACTTGACTCAACTTCGGTATCTCGAGCGCCAGCGAAATCTTCCAGAACGCCATCTCACAAGGTCTACTACAAGGTCTTACCTGGTGTTCTCAATGTCAGCGATGACATTCTGATCTATGCCAAATCTCGACAGGAACATGCCGAGAGACTGCAAAATGTTCTGAATCGGCTGTCAGAAAATAATCTAACACTAAACAAATCAAAATGTGAATTTGTCAAGACCAAGATGGAGTTCTTTGGCTTGGCTTCTTTGGCTTCTTTGGTCTTCAGTGCAACAGGAATGGAAGCTGACCCGAAAAAAATAAAAGCCATCATGAATGTTGATCGTCCCGAATCTCCAACAGAACTAAGATCGTTTCTTGGAATGATCACGTGCGTCTCCCGTTTCATCCACAACATGGCTACAGTCGCAGCTCCACTTCGTGCACTCACCAAAAAAAATGTGATCTGGAAGTGGGAAAAAGAGCATGAGACCGCTTTCACACGACTGAAAGAGTGTCTTCTCTGTGCTCCCGTCATGGCATACTTCGACTGCAACAAAGAGACAAAACTAGTGGTCGATGCCAGCCCCACAGGTCTTGGCGGTATGCTTGTTCAAGAAGGCCGCATCATAGCATACGCCAGCCGAGCGCTATCTAGCGTTGAGTCAAGGTACTCTCAAACAGAACAAGAAGCCTTGGCTATACTATGGGCCTCCAATCATTTCCGTCTGTACGTCTATGGTCGTCCGGTGGAAGTTGTTACAGACCACAAAGCCCTGGTCTCCATCTTCAACAGCTACCACTCCAAACCACCACCACGTTTTGAACGCTGAATGATGAAACTACAAGACTATGACGTCACAGTTGTGTATTCTCCCAGAAAGACCAACCCGGCAGATTACATGTCTAGACATCCGACTGGAAAAACAGATGAAATAGAACAATCTCTCACAGAGCAACATGTGAATTTCATTGTGTCGCATGTTTTGCCACGATCAATCTCCAAGCAGGAAGTCCTAGATGCACTGGATCGTGACCGATCTCTCCAGAATGTCATTCAAGTTCTACAGGACGGACGCTGGTATCAGATAACCAGTGACGACCCTGCTACAAAACAATTCTATTCACTGAGGAATGAACTATGCCTCTCCACAAATGGAATCTTGATGCGTGGTAACCGTATCATCATACCTCACAGTCTGCAGCAACGGTGTGTAGACATCGCACATTCTGGTCACCAGGGAGTTGTGAAGACCTCATCGAGTCCAAAGTTTGGTTCCCTGGTCTGGACCGACTTGTGGAAGATACAGTCGGTGGCTGTCGTGCATGTCTAGCATCTGCTCCTGCACCACGATCACGAGAACCTCTCAAAATGACTGAAATTCCCTGTGGAAAATGGGAAAAACTCAGCATGGCTTTCTGTGGACCATTGGACACTGGTGATTACCTGATGGTGGTCATCGACGATCACTCACGATACCCAGAGGTTGAAGTCATCTCCAGTACCTCAGCAAGATGTGTCATTCCACGCCTCGAGAAAATCTTTGCTTCTCAAGGACTTCCTACAGAAATCAGAACTGATAACGGGCCACCATTCAATGATGAAGAATTCAGACACTATGCTAAATCTGTTGGTTTCCACCACAGAAAAGTGACGCCAATTTGGCCGGAAGCCAATGGTGAAGCCGAAAGGTTTATGAGAACAATTATGAAAGCCATTCATGCAGCCACAACAGAAAGAAAACCATGGAAAACAGAACTTTTGAAATTTCTCCGTGCTTATCGAGCCACTCCACATCAGTCAACCGGTGTATCTCCAAGTATGGCTCTGAACAATCGAGAAATGAACATTGGCTTACCTGTTACACACCTGCACCGTCACTCTCAGAAGTCACCAGGAGACGCGTCATTGACAATGACAAGTTCTCAAAGGAGAAAATGCGAACATATGCAGATAATCGGAGGAACACACAACAGCACAATCTCGACATAGGAGATTCTGTTCTGCTCAAGAACACACACACAGGCTCAAAATGGATCCTCCATATCATGCTGATGAACATGTTATCACTGACAAAACTGGTGACATGATAACAGCCACTGATGGAGGAAAGTCGGTGACGAGAAACAGTTCGCACTTCAGAAGATTGCCAGAACGTGTCCCAGACAGTGCAAATGAGCCCGACCTGTCAGAGAACAGTGACACTGTTCCTGAGCCAGCCCCACCAGAGACCAGTATTGCCGAAAGTCGTCCGAGGAGAGAGAGAAAGGCTCCTGCAAAACTAGATGACTTTGTTCATTATAAGGTTCCAGAATGAAACGCATATATGTATCTATGTTTGTTTGATAAGTGTTCTGCCGTACAATATATATATGCATGTGTATTGTTGGAAGTAGTTTGATTTATTGAACATTTTATGGCTGTCGAATCTGTTTTCTGTATCGTTTTGCTACAGCTGTTTTTACGGTGTTGTATACCAGGTGAAATATTTTGATATGTGTATCAAGACAGCAGTCTTGTAATAATCCTGCCAGAAGCAATTTAATTTTTAATCTTTGTCATAAATGAATAGCATTGTCTTTATATGCATGGATAAAAAATCTCCGAGTTGGGGGAGAGATGTAGTGTCCGCACGCAACGTTCGTTGTGTACGATTTTTGTATCCGTTATGATTCGGGGTCTAATAAAACATGTGCTTTGCCCGACGGTATTGTTTCACATTCAACAAGCTCACAATTCTACAAATGGGTCAGCGGATATGCATATTTGTAGTTATGTTCTGATCCTGTGCAACCGAGCTTATCCTTTAAATTTAACAACGCAGGAGTCAGAGTATTCATTTATTGGATATGTTGGATATTTATGAGAATGAGTGGAATTCAAACTCAGGAGAGACCAAGAATATACATTACCACATAACACAAAAAAATCCTCTGCCTTACGGGGCTCTTGGTAGGATCATCTAGTCTGGTCATGAGGTGTCCATGAGGACATTCTCTGGAATGAGAGATGACCTGCACTGATGAAAAGGCCACATCGAATAGCAAACCTGATCAGTCTCCAAACAGAGACTGCACATTCCACATGCTTGACAGTGGCATTCCCCTGTCCAAAGTGGCATGACTCAGCCACCATCTCATAGCTCCGCTGGCGTGATCGTCCAACACCACGGTCTGGTCCAATCGACATTGAAGATCTGCCAGTGCAAGGCCAGACACCACTGTATGGGTATGAGAAAACGAATGCCAAACAATTTGCTTCTCCACAGACGCCAGCAGAGCTATGAGCAATAGGAACTGGTGTGCTGTTATCGACAGTAGGCCTACTTCATCACTACCTTCGTCTTTCGTCTTGAGAAGTCTCTTCTTCTGAGAAGTTACGTCTCAGCAAATCATACTCTACCCCGACATACTCGAACGACGGGGTTAGGGTGGGCTATGATTTCTCCAAGTTTGGTATCCACCCTATACTCGTGGTCAAACTGAGGACCAACCTGGACTGCTCCATCATCTATGACAGGGAGTCGGCTACTATCAGCCAATCGTTCATGTAATGGTGGGCTGGAATTCCTGCCAACTGAGATCTCGTTGCCATAGCGTGTACGATCCGAGTGAATATGGGGCTATGGCGACCCCGAATGGAAGCACCCTGAACTGGTACACTACACCCTCAAACATAAACTTCAGACAACATCGATAAGTGTGATGGATGGGCATGTGCAAGCATTGTCTTTGATACCAACACTTACATTCCATTTCCACTTTACTAGGGCCTTCTGAATGGAAAGCCCCGACTACATCCGAAACCTGGGTATGACCAGGAACTTGTTGAGGTTTGACAGGTCGGCACGAGATGCCACCCACCTGTCTTCTTCCGTACAAGGAAGATTAGAGAATGAAATCCTCGCTTGTCCTTGACCTCAATTGCTCTCTTCTCCAGCAGCTGGTGTACATCGTGCTTCAAGAGAGAGACTTTTCCTGATCGCTACTATTCAGGCACCCTGCAAATACCTTCAATACTAGCATTGCCCTGACCAGGTCGACAGGATCCATCACGCCAAGGCTAGTCACCACTGTATGGGTCTGAGGAAGCCTCTTCCGAATGGAAACTGTTTCTCCATCCAAGCTAACAGACCTATGATCAAGAAATACTGACACGAAGGTATCCTTGAGACATTGCTCTGAAGGTTGATCAATCCACACCTTCGAATCGAGAAATTACTTTCCTGGGGGGGGGGGGGGGGGACCACTTTGCGTCCTGAATCATGTTCGACCCCGCCATACTCTCCTGCATTGCAGGAAGCGCTTAGGCATCTCCCAGTTTGGAATCAACCCTAGACAAGGGCCACTGGCCTCAAAGGAAGAGCTTCGAAAATGTTTGCACAGAACTATTTAAAAACCCTTGAATATTGTATTTGATTTGGTACATATATGTTGTGGCCATATTGTAACTCTACTGGGCAGAATCTATACCTTGTTGGGCCAATAAATTTGTCATGTAACTATTTTCTTGTCATGTAACTATTTTTATTGTGGTCAATAATAGACTTAACTAGTAAAACTAATGATAACCTATTCGGTTAGTCATGACTGGATAGAACTTTTTAGGGCCCGAGTGAGTCGGAAATTTCCGAACCGGGTACCTGTGTCGTCTGACCCGACCCGTCCAAATATATAGCGAAATTTGAATGATACTCACTGAAGCAATTTGTAACAAGTAAACGCCAGACATTGATCTTTGACACATATTATTTGTTTCGTCAGTAATTACCAGTATTTTCAAGTTTGAGAAAGATCACAATGTCATGACCTCATAAAACTATCGTTTTTTTCCTGATGACTTCCTTGTCATTCTTGTGATTTTACTAGTGTTTATCACAAATATTCAAAACTATATCTTTATTTGTTCTCAAATACGAGTAACAAAATTCCGATCCAGGTAATTGTATGACCCGCCCCGAATTTGGGTACCTGTCGACTCGTCTGGGCCCCAGAACCTTTACATTGTTGAACCCAATAATAAATGTTTCTTGTAATAATTATTTTTATTGTGGCCAATAAGACTTAATCAATAAAACTAATGTTACTTATTCCGTTACAGCCATGAAATCTCTACAAGTCAGAAGCTTTACCTTGTTGAACACGTTTAAAAATCACCCGACTATTTTTGGGACCAATGTGTAAGATTTTCAAGGTTCTGATTATGTTTTTCTGATTTAGGAGGCACAATGTTTTTTGAGCTTTAGTCTTAGATTTAAATTTCTTTATGGATTTTTTTTCAGTGTTTTGATTTGTGCTGCAGAGACATTTCAGTAACTTGTCTGCATTTCCAATAATTCATGACATGTATGAAAGCTTTTTTCATCAATGCGATCATGTTTCTCCTTGCCCAAATGTTGGTTTGAAGATCAGCGTACATGTTGTGTCAGTGTGCAGTGTGTAGTGTCAGCTGCCAAATACTGAAGTAGCCCAGGCACACCCCCCACCCCGAATCGCCGCTCGTGTGACCGCTATCGTCGGCAATATGAAACTATCATAAACATGATAAAAGTGCTAGATCTAGTATCCATTTGTTTCTGCTTATTTTAGGAGGAAACTAAGTTTTTTCCCGTGTAAAAGCTCCGCAAGTCTGCCAATTTTTGTTTGTTTGTTTCCGACTGTTCCCGTTTTGTCCACCAGACGGCACTCCGAAGCACCCGTCTTTGTAATAACCGATTCTCTGGTCCCCTGAATCAGGGGACAGTGTCAATGCGCGGTAACAAAATAGTCCGTATTAATGCGCGTTTTGTAAACACGAGCACGTGCTTTCTTGTTTTGCATGGGTCGACCCAGGGCTGGCCAGGGGTCGACCCGACAGTCATGACTCAGCCATGGATTTTTCAGAGGCACTAAAGATTGCCACGGACACCGCTACTGGAGTTATTCTACCACAATCTCTTAAAAAATTGTATAGTTTTCGACAATATGTCCTGTCAGTAACAAAATATCTCAAACATTTAAATTTATTTCGATTCATAGAGGCATCCATGTTGGAACTATTTTCGGTATCCCAGAATGCAAAGGACGAATTGTGTGAAAGACGGGTGCTGGAGCGCCGCCTTTCGTGAAAACGGACTGTTCCTTTTAGTCAAATCTCGTTGAAATCTCGCTTCACTTCAATGGCATTTTTAATTAAATTCCCCCATAAACAAGCTTTCGGTGGTGATATTTTTATGAAGTATTACCAGTGAAGTAGGAAAGAGTCATAGAAAAGACCATTTATTTGGGTCGTAACAAGTATTTCCACAAATACCGCACTCAGTTGGGAGTTCTATGGTTGGACGATCTCTTGGCGGCTGGCATTTTGACCTTGACCCTGCAGCAATTTTTTGGGGCAGTACGCTAATTGGCGGGACTCGCTCACGTGATCATTTGCATATCATTATATCCACGTGTATTTCATAAACATGTGGGTGTGTCCGCCAAGACAGCTTCCCGATTGGACAATTCAGTGACTCTCTGGCTGGCGGGCCGACTGCCGTGACTGCTTATCGGGGCCACACGAGAATTGAATTTGCCCACTGGAATATGGAATACCACCACTAACATATGACAAAGTACTATTACATTATGATTACATTATGATGTTCCGAAATTATCGTGGTTACATTATGATTATAATGGCTAAACGTAAGCGACACATATCGTATCGTGTAATAATTCAATTTTATATTTTTGCGTGAATACTGCGGTGCGAATATCGTCATTTACCGTTGATTAATACAAGATTGCGTTATTGATATGTAATATCAAATATTTAATTATCTAACATCTATTAATACTCGTGTCCATGGTGTCATAACAAATGTTGACCAATCACAATGTACCACTGACCGACGTGACGAATATTGACCGGTACTCGTGGTCAGTCTAACGCTAGCTGCCCACGGAGACGGACGGACAGATAGGTCGGGGAGAATCACGTGGCATTTAGTTGGAATTAATTTATCCGCTTTGCTCGTGGGGTAAGCTCAGTATTATCATTGCTTATTGGTATTCATTTGTCTACTGATATCTATTAATTTATTGGAACTTATTTCAGTGTAATTTTGATGCTGAGTATTAGACTTTAAATATTTCTGGAATATTCATGATTGTCATGAGTTGGAATTGTCATCTTGAAATTATTTACTTTTTTCTTTCGGTGCTTATTTTCAATTATATACTTATTTTTATATACTGTTTCTTTTAGGTTTGTTTCATGTTGAATAAAAAGTTCAAACGCATTCCTGTTCCGAGCCTGAATTTCACACCACTCTACTACAAACACATAATTATTATGTTGCCGTATCAACTTGTCTTTCATTGTTGCAATACCATACTGTATCTATATATTGTGCGGAATGTATATCCAAAACTTTGAGTGCATATGATTGCAAGAAAGCACTGTTCCAGTGGAGATCAAAACGGGAGTGGTGATGGGTATGAAACGGTGACACACAAAAAAAAAAAAACGGTCGGAACACACGTCTCCTGCATGGGATTATTATCGCTAATAACTTATTACATTAACCATGATTAGGTACACGGGCGTCATTTTCCTCCCAACGGGCCCCGGGCCCTCCCAATTAGCCACAGTTGAATAGCCTGTTGTGGTTCCAAGTGGCACTTCCAAGAATGTAAACAAAGGAAAAAATTCAAAAATCCAAAAAAAACCAACATCATAGAGGAAGAGCCCTGCTCTTCCTAATTAGTGGACACACTTAGTACGACTGAGACTGCTCAATCACCTGCGACGGCCTCTCGGCCACCAACAATCAATCATAGATATAATGTTGGAATCGATTTCAACTTGACTGACACCCGACTGCCACAGCTCTCACGATCCGAGTGAATAGATGAGGGGCAATGGCGGCACCAAAGGGAATTAACTGAACTGGTACTGACATACTACGCCCTCGAACATGAACTTGATATAGCGTCCACGGACCTGTTGAATGGGTATATGCAAGAATAGGTCTGTCATGTCTATACCGACTACACAAAAGTTACATGCATTTTCCCCGTGTTAAGGCTTTCTGAATGGAAAGTGCCGACTCCATCTTGAGCCTTGGTATGATCAGGAAATAGTTGAGGTAACAGTATTAGTTATCCCATGTTTGTTTACAGAATACCGAATCATGTCTACGTATAGCTGTCCATATCAGTCCATGGGATACGGACAGCAAGATGTAGATATAATTTCGTATTTATGAACAGACATGGGGTAACGAATTTATCACTGACTGAAAACGAGACTCGCAAAGGAATCAGGAACTCGTATCGAAGGTGGCGCGTGCGGCGTGCTAAATTAGATATTCAGGATACAGGTTTATATCACCGTTGTGACTGGCCAATCACAGTCTCGGATCTGTGTTTAGTCAGTGATAATAGGTAGTATGCCCAGATGATGTTGGCACGATGCCCATCATCCACCCGTATTTTTTGCTACTAGGAAGATTAGAGGGTAAACCTCACTTTCCTGACTGCCAGGTACAGGAAATAACCACGCTTGTGGTGGCAAAAAGCTGAGGAAGAGGATGCTGAGATCCCCGGAAGGGCTGATGTGAGGCAGCAGGTGCATACAGCATCTCGGGCTGTGCTGGCATCTGGCCCTTAGCCTTTTTACTACTGCCAAGCCTTACTCACTTGTAATATACAATATTTGTATAGCGCCCAATACTTTAAAAAACAGAAAGCTCTCAGGCGCTTTACATTAAAATAAAGATACAGAAATGTATACATACAGTTGAGATCAACAAGTGATGAAAGTAAAATTACATGAGACATGAAAAATACAATGGTTACACATTGTGAGCAAGTTTAAAAAGGTGAGTCTTTAGGCGTTTTTTAAAAAAACAATTGTGCAATTCCTCGTTCTTTACGCGCTCACGCATCGTCACGACATCTTCACAAAACATGTCACATAGCCAAACACCAAGAACTCTCATAACGTGGGCGCATCTTGATGTGTTCAGTAGACTGCAGACCCCCAGAGACTGGGCATGTCAAGGATGTTGGCATGATAGGCAAGCGGCCAAGGGCTTGAAAAAATGAATTTAATCACCCCACTGTGCACAAGGCTGAATGATATATCAAAATGACCAGTAAAGCCCCCTTGTTAATTTTTGTCATATTATAGTTTTTCAAATCCGGGGGTTACCATGGTAACGGTGCTTGACTACAGATTGCTCAAAACAGCTCGTATGAGCTTTTTGAGATGCACTGTCACTGGATTTAATATCAATATTCGCACACATTTTTTCTTGCTATATAGAGTTCTATGTGTTTCATATGATTTTGTAACTGGCTCATTCATTGCACGAATATAGCATATAAAGCAATGAATTATATCTGAAATGGATAAATTGATACAAAAATAGGACCATACATGTGCACGTTCACACATCATTTTATTTATTTAGGAATATAGCGTTGCAAATGAAATAAGTTCAAACATAAGTGTTATAATTTGCAAATAATAAGCTGAAATATTTATGTACACTCTACTTTCATGTATATATTATGTATTCAATGAAAAATTATCGTTGCCATGGCAATCATAGCATGGGAAAATATGCCTGGGTCTGTTCAATCAATATCGTGTCTGGCGATTTTGCCCAAAGATCGCTGCAGGAGTTCCATTGCTAACACTATTATTGTTTTGGCAGTGTTCGAAGCAAGTGTGTTGCATAGCAATACTGTCTAATCTTGTTGCTCCACTATACTGCAACAATGGTCTTACGTCATCCCTCGTGTCTCTTGAGGTTAAAAATTCTATCAAGCCGCTTTGTGTGTTCGGAGTTGTCTCAGAGTTCGCAAAGCGAGAGGACGACGGATGAGTTCAACCATGAGCTCCGTGTCCCTTTCGTCCGGCTAGAAGTGGGTCATAAGACCCCGGGGACGATTTCCAATCGGGGGCCCAGGACGGTGATGAACCAGGGCTCGTCCTTGTGATCATCAGTCTCTCGCCATGCGATGATGCGACAAAGGCTCTGGCAGACCGTCGGGCTGTCCGGGGTTCTATCCTTAGGCGGACCATCGGCGAGCCGGCCACAGCTAACACCATGGTGATGATCCCGCATCTGAGTGGTGTCCTTACGTCCGAGCTTGCTCGGTGGACTGCTACCTGGTTAACGTTCTAAAGTAAATACTACGCCCGCAGTTACCCATGGTGAGCGGGTTATCCACGAGGGTCAGGGATAGCGGACAGCATCAAACTTTACATTGGTACCGTGACCAGGGTCGGCTGACAGCGATCCATGGAAGCCTACTGTCGCAGTGTCTTTGCTCCTTAGTCCCAGGGGACCGCCTGCTTTTCTCCGGGATAATCTGAAATACAGCAAGACAATTCAATATGAATGACAATGTGTCTCAACATACCTGCTCCCACGACAACTGGGAGCTAACCCAGGATGAATCTGGCCATCCGAGAGGGCGCTCGGGCGATCCGCAGGACCGGAACCAGACCGCGGAGTTGTCCCCGGCGTCCTCGACTCTGTCTGCGGACGAGTCGAACCCTGCTGGGTTGCAGCAAGTGCTGCCTCAGGATGTCCCGTCCAGCGTTCCAGGTGTCATGGGGGGTCCGGAGATGGATTCACCCCGCGCTTTCCGGTACTCTTCCGTCCGGCACCTTTGGATGCGAGGATGCGAGTACCAGTGACTGCGCTGACGCATGGACAGATGGATAATCTGTCTGGCTTCCCCAGCCAGCCAGGATGTTCCCCCTGCGTACCCCCGGTCCAGCTGCCGGAGGTATTGGACCAGCTATCTGAGGAGCAGTGGAGCAGCTCACTCGCTCACAGAGCTGGCTCCCGATGGCCGTTACGACCACGGCCGATCACCCTATGCAGGATGATCAGCCCACAAGATGCGCTCGCGAATATAAGCACAGTCCGGTCACTGCACCGAGCGCGACTTCTGTGGTTGCCCCCACACCAATGATGATCGGTCTGCCGGTCACACCCCTGGTACGTCCAATCCCGCAGGTGCCGGTTACCCATATAATGGGACCAGCGCCTGTGCCGCAGCTCAGAGGGACCACCTTAGCCACCGCTTCTGCTGCTCCGGCAACTGGAGCCCCGGCCACGTCGTCCTATCCTGCTCTGTACAGTGCTCCGGGAGCAAGCTGGCAACCGACGGCTTCGGCCCCGAGCTATGTTGGCAACCCTGCTTCAACTGCATCCTATCCAGTAGGATCAGCGGGGACTCCTTTCGCACTGAATCAGAGCAGGATGTTTGCAGGGTCTTCCCTGCCGGCACCGCCAAGTTATCTGGTGCCCACGTCTGTGGCCTACGGACCTACTGCTGTAGGTTTTGCCACGGGTTGGGCTGATACTTGGACTGCTCCCAGTACGCCACTGGCCTTGGGTCTGGGTAAGATACCCGGGAGCGCTCCCCGCGCGTGGCACAAGCGGTTTAACAGAGATACTGCTGATCTGGAGGACTACCTCCTTCAGCTCTGGAGAACTGCTGTGTACGAGGGTTGGACACAGCAGGAAGCTGGACATATCCTCTCTGGCAACCTGGAGGGCAAGGCTCTCCAGGAGATGTCCTGTTTGCCGTCGGTGAACGCAACATTTGCTGAGGTTGCCGAGCAAGTTCGCTTACTGTTCAGCCCAATGACAAACAAGCGGATGTACGAGAAGCAGTTTGATAACAACTGTAGGTTTTCATATAGCGCTTTCTAACGTTTTCCAACATTCTCAAAGCGCTTTAAAACTCCTTTAAAACTCATTTGTACGACTGAGTGAACCGAGACACATTGTGATACACACTTTGCCCAAGGGTGTTGGACATTCAACACATCAGCGCCAGCACCACGGCTCGAACCAGCAACCTGCTGGTCATGAGGCGAGCACCATAACTGACTGTGCTACCTGCCCCCACAAAGTTTGTTTCCGCTTGCCTACTGTACAGTGATCGAATATGCATTTAACCTGTGCGTACTCGGCCACCGAGCCCACTCGGAAGAGCCGGCGAGTAGGTTCGAGCCGATGCTTATCGACCAGTTTATCGAGAGGCAGCCATACCAAATATTGTACGCCCTGGCCGCCCACGAGAAACGGACGATGAAGGAGGCTATCAACGCCGCACTAGCGATAGAGGCAGCTGTCCGCTCCAGACAGATGCCTCCGAACCGGCCCCCGCCGTCGACCATTCCCTCGCTGGCTGCTGCTCCTCCTTCCACGGTAGCATCGCAAGTGGCTCCTTGGGCGTTTCCGGCCATTCGGGAACTCGCCCAGGAACTAATCCCCCAGTGGGTTAGTTCGTCCGCGCAGCCAATGATGGCGTCGGTTCAAGCTGATCGGGCCGCGGCGTCATGCTCGTCTTCGGACAAGGGTGATGTTGAAAAGTACGATTTCAGCGCAGCGCAGATGATTGCGCACTGCGCTGGGATCGCAGCTCCGGGGCTCTTAGATTGCTGCGCTTTCACCTCCGTACCTAACGCCAACCGGCCCTGCTACTTCTGCAGAAAACAGGGTAATTTCTGGTTACAGTGTCCGGAGTTGCTGGAACGCCTGCGAGCCAGCGGCTACAAAGGCAGCTTGCCTGAGGCCCGCCGGAGAAACTCAAACTTTCGCACGGTCCTCCGGGACAGAGACGGCAACCCATTTCGTGAGGGAAACTGAAACCATATTTCAGTGCAGCGAAGATGATTGCGCCATGTGCTGGGATCGCAGCTCTGGGGTTCTTAGATTGCTGCGCTTTCACCTCCGGACCCAACGCCAACCGGCCCTGCTACTTCTGCAGAAAACAAGGGTCATTTCTGGTTACAGTGTCCGGAGTTGCTGGAACGCCTGCGAGCCAGCGGCTACAGAGGCAGCTTGCCTGAGGCCCGCCGGAGAAACTCAAACTTTCGCCTGGTCCTCCGGGACAGAGACGGCAACCCTTTCGTGAGGGAAACTGAAACCAGGTTTCAGTGCAGCGCAGATGATTGCGCACTGCGCTGGGATCGCAGCTCTGGGGCTCTTAGATTGCTACGCTTTCACCTCCGGACCTAACGCCAACCGGCCCTGCTACTTCTGCAGAAAACAGGGTCTTTTCTGGTTACAGTGTCCGGAGTTGCTGGAATGCCTGCGAGCCAGCGGCTACAAAGGCAACTTGCCTGAGGCCCGCTGGAGAAACTCAAACTTTCACACGGTCCTCCGGGGCAGAGACGGCAACCCTTTCGTGAGGGAAACTAAAACCGGAAGTGGTGGCAACCAACACTGCGTCTGGGGACAGTTGTCCTGTGGCACCTGTAGCTGCCCCACCCGCTGAAGAGCCGGACGATTCTCAAGTAGATATAACTCTAACGGGAGTGGTCCTTGAGGATACGAGGACACCTCGGTTATCCGTCGTGCGCATTGGTTAGGGAACCCTGTTGGTACCTGCCTTTACCATTTGCGCGGGAGCCGGTTCAGTTCCTTGTTACTTCGGTTCAGAGGTCACCCTGGTCGCCACTGGGACATACAAGCGGGAACCCGCTTTCCGCAGCATGGAGCTGCGGGATCCTGGCAGTTACAAGTTCTACGGAGCAGGTAACAACAACAACCGTATCCACGGACTGATCGACCTCCAAGTCAAACTTGGAAGTATCACCTACACTACAGAGGCGATCGTCGCAGATATCGGGGCAGCCGGAATCATTGGAATGCACTTTCTACGGATCCACAGGGTGATTGCAGACTTTAGTTCCGGAGGAGGGACACCCATTATCTCTTCCGCCAGGGTTTGTGCTGTTCATTCCAGCTCAGGGCGGTGCGCACCACGAGATGGCGAATGAAGGACGGTCTGTTATATCCAGTCTTCTTCGAGGGTCCATCTACTGCCGAGATGATGGAAGATCTCCTCTGTGGTAGTCGGGGACGAAACTTGTGCAGTACAAGCTGTACATGTTTAAGGAACAACATGCCATGCACTGACCAGTGCTCATTTGGTGGTGGCGATCGTTGCCATAACAACTCAAACGTTGATGAGAATGATGTGGACTCTTCATAATATACTAGTACTTGCTCAACAAGGTTCAGTTGATTTCAAATCCACAGTGATAAGGTAGAAAGTATGTGGAGTAATTGCTGAATGTGGATATTTGATGGATAAAATGCGTTGGGGGAAACTGTATGCTATTGTATTCTCACAAGAAATTTACAATCTGACAGCTAGTAAATGTACATGTTGCAATATATTCGAAACAGAATACTGTACATATATGTGAAATCATTCCTAACTATGGAAATGGTGGACGTACACAGGTAGATGTAAAGCATGTTTTTGCCGGTATTTACAGTTTCCCCAGATATGTAACATGTGATTTCTGAAGACAAGGTACTAGTATCATATAAAGACTACCCTTGAAACTTCATGGTTGCCATGGCAGCCGTGATTGAAACAATCTGTAAATATGTGTATAGTATATGTAGATGTATTTGACATAATATATAAGATCTAATTTTAAAGTGGGGGTCCAGTCAAAATGAAAATTATCAGAATTAAACAAAAACATCAGAATTTAATAGCATCATTTCGTCACCAAGGGAACAACGCCCGAAATATTGCCCTTAGTTGCTATGGACCCAAACTTCATGAATATGCTAATTTTTGTCAAAAATACATTATAACATGCATGTATTTCATTTAAAACATAAAACAAATGCCTTATCATCATCATAACTTTTTTTAGTTACGAGCAAAGTTCCCTACCAACGGCGTTGCTATGGACAGTATCTGAGGGATAGATGGTATGGCAATGTTCGACTACACATGTCGTATGTACTATATACAGGTATGCTGTCTGCAAAATATATCTGATGCATTATTGAATATTTGTCATCTCCGCCTATTTTTATGCACAGTTTCTTTGATAATTGTGAATAATGTACACCTAATCCTGAATACTCCAATGGTTGCCTTGACAACCGTGTGATCAAATTATTATTCAATTATTAACTATTTATTTTAAACATTGAAAATATGACATTTACTTAAATTGGATGTGTTTGATATAGATATATTTATCAATCCATTTTTGTAGAGCATAAAAAACTTCTTACTGAGTCTCCATTTTTCGAGACAATCTATAGATATATTTATTCGATTGCATTTCAGCATTCTGCCTACTGAATATCCAAAAAACATGCTTAATATAGCCATGCGACTCGGCTAAGTACATATAGGTACAAACAAGATGGTCAGATGATATAAAACACTGATGAAGGAACTGGATATGACAATACATTTATCTCAGTCATACATTAGGCAAAAATCCAGATTTGAACACCAATCTTAGGGATCCGTAGTCAAGGCCCGTTACCATGACAACCCCCTGGATGCAGAGTGTAAAATATGACGGAAAATGACCAGTAGAGTCTACCGTTTATTTTGATATATAATTCAGCCTTGTGCACAGTTGGGTGATTAAACTCCTTAAATATGGCCCTTTTGGGCACCTGGCCGCTATCCGAGATATCGACGAAAACGAAAAATGCCGACTCGGCAAAAAAATTTCGGGTCAAGGTCAAAGTTCATCCATAATACCCCTTAGACATGTTTGTCTAGTGCCAAGAGTCCGAAGATAACGTCCGTTTCGCTCTACGACACACCGTTCCCGAGATATCGACGAAAACGAAAAATGCCGACTCGGCAAAAAAATTTCGGGTCAAGGTCAAAGTTCATCCATAATACCCCTTAGACATGTTTGTCTAGGGCGACGAGTCCGAAAATAACGTCCGTTTCGCTCTGCGACGCACCGTTCCCGAGATATCAACGAAAACGAGAATTGCCGACTCTGCAAGAAAATTTCAGGTCGAGGTCAAAGTTCATCCATAATACCCCTTAGACATGTTTGTCTAGGGCGACGAGTCCGAAAATAACGTCCGTTTCGCTCTACGACGCACCGTTCCCGAGATATCGACGAAAACGAAAAATGCCGACTCGGCAAAAAAATTTCGGGTCAAGGTCCAAGTTCATCCATAATACCCCTTAGACATGTTTGTCTAGGGAGACGAGTCCGAAAATAACGTCCGTTTCGCTCTACGAAGCACCGTTTCCGAGATATCGACGAAAACGAAAAATGCCGACTCGGCAAAAAAATTTCGTGTCAAGGTGAAAGTTCATCCATAATACCCTTAAGACATGTTTGTCTAGGGCGACGAGTCCGAAAATAACGTCCGTTTCGCTCTACGACGCACCGTTTCCGAGATATCGACGAAAACGAAAAATGCCGACTCGGCAAAAAAATTTCGGGTCAAGGTCAAAGTTCATCAATAATACCCCTTAGACATGTTTGACTAGGGCGACGAGTCCGAAAATAACGTCCGTTTCGCTCTACGACACACCGTTCCCGAGATATCGACGAAAACGAAAAATGCCGACTCGGCAAAAAAGTTTGGGGTCAAGGTCAAAGTTCATCCATAATACCCCTTAGACATGTTTGTCTAGGGCGACGAGTCCGAAAGTAACGTCCGTTTCGCTCTACGACGCACCGTTTCCGAGATATGCAGGATGCCTCAAGGATGACTCAGCAAAAAACTATTTCGACCTCTAGGTCAAAGGTCGTTTGACGTATCGATCCCAAAATCAATAGGGTTCTTCCCTGTTGATATATAAACCTCCGTGCAAAATTCTGCAACTATTGCCTGAATATTTTTCGAGTTATCCGGAAACCAAGTTTCAAGATCAGCCTCGATTTCATCCTCAAGGACCTCACGGACCTCGGAGCCGGATCAAAAAAAATAATACACCCTAGAGATGTTTGTCTAGGGCGACGAGTCCGAAAATAACGTCCGTTTCGCTCTACGATGCACGGTTTCTGAGATATGCAGGAAGCCTCAAGGATGAATCAGCCAAAAATTATTTCGACCTCTAGGTCAAAGGTCGTTTGACGGATCGATCCCAAAATCAATAGGGTTCTTCCCTGGTGGCATATGGACCTCCATGCAGAGTTCTCCAACTATTGCGTAAATATTTTTCCAGTTATCGTCCGGAAACCAAGTCTCAAAATTAGCCTTGATTTCATCCTCACGGACCTCACGGACCTCGGATCCGGCTCAAAAAGAATAGGGTTCTTCCACATCATTTCTGACTTGTGGTGAAAATTTGACGAGGATCCGTCAAGGCAATCTAAAGTTATCGTCCGGAAACCAAAAGTGGCGGAAGAAGAAAAAAAAGAAAAAAAGAAAGAAAAAAAAAAAAAAAAAAATTCTGCTAAAACCATAAAGGCATTTCTGCCGAAATGCCTTAATACCCTTCAGACATGTTTGTCTAGGGCGACGAGTCCAAAAATAATGTCCGTTTCGCTCTACGACACACCATTTCCGAGATATTGTCGAAAACGAAAAATGCCGACTCGGCAAGAAAATTTCGGGTCTAGGTCAAAGTTCATTCATAATACTCTTCAGACATGTTTGTCTAGGGCGACGAGTCCAAAAATAATGTCCGTTTCGCTCTACGACGCACCGTTTCCGAGTTATCGTCGAAAACGAAAAATGCCAACTCGGCAAGAAAATTTCGGGTCAAGGTCAAAGTTCATCCATAATACCCCTCTGACATATTTGTCTAGGGCAACGAGTCTCAAAATAACGTCCGTTTCGCTCTACGACGCATCGTTTCCGAGATATCGTCGAAAACTCAGTCTAGGGCGACGAGTCCAAAAATAACGTCCGTTTCGCTCTACGACACACCGTTTCCGAGATATCGTCGAAAACGAAAAAAGGCCGACTCGGCAAGAAAATATCGGGTCAAGGTCAAAGTTCATCCATAATACCCCTCTGACATGTTTGTCTAGGGTGACGAGTCTCAAAATAACGTCCGTTTCGCTCTACGACGCACCGTTTCCGAGATATCGTCGAAAACGAAAAATGCCGACTCGGCAAAAAAATTTCGGGTCAAGGTCAAAGTTCATCCATAATACCTTTCAGACATGTTTGTCTAGGGCGACGAGTCTAAAAATAACGTCCGTTTCGCTCTACGACACACCGTTTCCGAGATATCATCGAAAACAAAAAATGCCGACTCAGCGAAAAAATTTTGGGTCAAGGTCAAAGTTCATCCATAATACACCTCAGACAAGTTTGTCTAGGGCGATGAGTCTAAAAAAAACGTCTGTTTCACTCTACGATGCATTGTTTCTGAGATATCGTCAAAAATGAAAAATGCCGACTCTGCAAGAAAATTTGAGGTCGAGGTCAAAGTTCATCCATAATACCCTTCAGACATGTTTTTCTAGGGCGACGAGTCCAAAAATAACGTCTGTTTCGCTCTACGACGCACCGTTTCCGAGATATTGGCGAAAACGAAAAATGCCCGACTCGGCAAAAAAATTTCGGGTCAAGGTCAAAGTTCATCCATGATACCCCTCAGACATGTTTGTCTTGGGCGACGAGTCTCAAAATAACGTCTGTTTCGCTCTACGACGCACCGTTTCCGAGATATGCAGGAAACCTCAAGGATGACTGGGCAAAAAATCTTCCGACCTCTAGGTCAAAGGTCGTTCCACGGATTGATCCCAAAATCAATAGGGTTCTTTCGTGTTGGTATATGAACCTCCATACAAAGTTCTGCAGCCATTGCCTGAATAGTTTTTGAGTTATCGCACGGAAACAAAGTCCAAAAAATGACCTCAATTTCATCCTCACGGACCTCACGGACATCAGATCCGGCTCAAAAACTATACAGCACATCTACATAATATATCTGAGCTGTGGTGAAAATTTCAAGTCGATCCGAAGAGGCGTTCTCGAGTTATCGCGCGGGAACCAAAACAGCGGAAGAAAAAAAAAAGAAAAGAATTCTGACAAAACCATATTGGCATTTCTGCCGAAATGCCTTAATAACAAAACATTCAAACAATACATGTTTGTACAATATAAATGTAGACAGGGCAAATCATTTCACAAGCATGTTGTGTCATGTGTGTTGGCTTATTAACCAACTATTGTTTTCTGTGGGATGGAACTTCCATTCTTTTACCATGTACACACACTAGTAAACCAGGCTTTGGAGGGGGAAGTGGCGATTATGCATGGATATGAGCCTAGGGTCATGTTGGACATGCTAGCTATACTGCTGTATCACTTGTCAGGCATGACTGAGCAGGGCTGGCTGAGAGGGGCGGAGCCTATTGCTGTGCTGGACAGACTAGCTGATCTTGCAAGGCATGACTGAGCAGGGCTCTCATATACTGCACTGGCTGAGAGGGCAGAGCCTAGCCTCATGCTGGACATGCAGGCTGCAGTCTGTGAATACAGTAGCATGGCTCAGTTACAGTATTGACTGCATGAGAGAGCCAACATCTGCATGGGTGCAGGCATCTGCATGGGACAGGATGGGACTGCATTGACAGGAATCACCCAATTTTTTTTTTTTCAAAATGGCCGCTGGTGTCCATCTTGGATTTCGGATCTCGACGAAAAACAATAGGGGTTAGGAGCAAAGTATTTCGGATGAGCTGTGAAAATTTCGGAAAGATTGATCAAGGCGTTCAAGAGTTATGATCCGGAAACCAAACGACGGAAGAAAAAAAAACAGACAAAAACACAAGGCCTCCCGATTTTCAATCGGGATGCCTAATGATAGACTCAACTACATGTAGCGAAAATAATGTTATCTTATTTGGTTACAGCCAAGAAATCTCTACTGGATAGAACCTTTACCTTGTTGATGTGTGTTAAACAGGCTAATTTGAGCACAAAATGTGTCGCCAATCGTCCAATTTGTGTGTTAAACAGGCTAATTTGAGCACAAAATGTGTCACCAATCGGCCAATTTGGTTGCTATGGCAACCAAAATCGAATGGTGTCAGGATCTTACCATAAGATGTGTCTGTATAAAAAATTATTAGAATCGGTTAAGATTTGCAACCTGTAATGCATTCACTAGAAAATCTCTACAGCGGACGAGCGTTGGCGCGACGGAGACAAATCCATAGTATCCGCCGAACTTTGTTCGGGGGATACAAAAATGCTTACTGAAATTCTGGACTAGGCAGGGGCAAGGGTGTTTGAAGATCAGAAAGGAAAATTAATACAATTTAGCCCAAAATTAGCCCAAACGCTAAGATAGGTTACCGGACAATTTTGGTTTGGCCATGGCAGCATTGGCAGGTAACAGACCTTGAGATTTACGAATCAAGGTTCGCAGTGTGAACATATGACCTTGGGTTTACCAAGCAAGGTCATCCGTGTGAACTTCGATGTCACCATTACATGTATGTGTGCGGCATCTGATATTCTATATGTTCATAATACAAAGATATATCTGGGTGGAATTGTTTAGGCCACTCAGGTCAATTTACACATTCCGAGTCAGACATTTGGCACTCAAGGACGTCAAGTTCAAATTTGGCACTTGATCTGACGTCAAGTTCAAGGTCATCATTAGTTGTGCCATATATGTCTTCCTATATGTTCATAATGCAAACATGAGCTCTATCTGCAAGCATTTCATCTATAGAGGCAAATCTGGGCATTTTTTTTTTACCCAAAAATGGCTGTTTTGACCTTTCAAGGTCATCGAAGGTCAATTCAAGGTCACCACACAAGTCGCCGTATATGACTTCCCATTTGAAAGTGCCAATTTCTAAGCTCTATCTTCAAATGTTTTATGAGTACAGTCCTGGCAGCTCCCATTATGAAGGAAAAAAGTGCCGAAAATTTTCTAAGTCCAAAATTTTTTTCAAAGGGTGAAAATATTTTTTTGCCTAGAAATGGCCCAAAATGGATAGTAACCTAATATGATTCAAAACATAGAAACCACTCAACAGTAAAATCACTGACCACTGGTACTCGTGGTTTCTCTATTCCATATAGCTACTGTGGAATCAAAACATGTTATATGCATCTCAGTTCGGTCACACGTGAAGTGAATGCACACTGGTATAACTTTAAACCAATTTATTCTGAAAATATATTTTCTAGTATATCTACTATATATACGAGTATCTCTTCACATGTACAACCCTTCGTCATACGCAATGTACATGAACATGTCTTTGTTCAACAAAGAATTAAAGAGCACATGGTGTTTGAAGTGTTAAATATTCCAACATTAACTGTTTTAAATGTATAATATAATGTGACGTCTTAGTGGGGTTCATTTAATGTTAAATCACCCAATGTCCCGGAAAAAAGACCTGTAACTGAGGGGAGTCTGGTCTTTCATTAGGGCATCACTGTGCTTCATTTTAATTGCACAAGCAAAACTGGAATGCCGTAATAATCAAGATGGCAAGGCAAATTTTTAACCTGACAAATGTCAAGTAATGTCATCTTACTCATAAACAAGTTAACATCAAAGACATTTTCAAAATGAAACCAACATTTGAAAGTTAAATCACGCATACAATTCTGATATTGGCACATATATACATATATTTTATCAGTTCAGACTTCCATCACAACTGAAAACAGTTTGCGTAGTGAAATATCACATTCAATAGGATCTCACCATCCATCAATGTCTCAACTTTTCAAGAGTTGAGAGCTCAAAATCACCATGGACATATTAAAAATATGATATGAAATGTATGTTGTGACAATATCCAGTGACACGCAGAATGTGATACTTCAATGTGACACAAATACACAAAATCAATTCAAGACTTATTTGAACATATTAAACTGTGATATATATCCATATCACATTTGAAAATAGCAAGTTTGGACATTGTGAATCACAAACACAACGGCGCCAACTTGATAAACATGTAAGTGCATCATATTCTGTAAATTCAGTAATTTGTACAATACTGTGTGGAGTGTTCGTTGTGTGAAGATTTATGTAAATAAGAGCGTAATCATCAGTGCAAGCATCTCACGAGTATGTGTCCAACACTTCAAGCAACTTGTAACTGGACACATTTCTATCTGAACCAAAGACATGTAACATCAGCACCTTTCTAATAGTACTGTAAAACCATTGCACTTCGCATCTGTTTAATTTCTTGTTTGTACTTATACACCCAGTCATTTTTTCATTTTCTTCAAAAAAGGTGTTTGAGAAATTATCTGCAACAATTACAATTTTCAATGTTTTACGGTATTGGAAATTCAAGTAATCGACACAACTCATCCGTCCATGCAGCATTCTACTGATTAATCAAGTTTTAGCGTCACTGTCCGATGTCGCACAACAAATGGAATAATGCTAGCAAAGAAATGTACACTGTGAAAGCCTACAAATGGCTGGCATGTTCCAGCATTAGTGTATCCTATTGGGAACAATGGCACTGTTCTGTTCTTCATGTTACAACATGTATAGTCGTTCACAACTATTAAATCTACCTACTACTAATCTGTAATTCGGTGATCAATATTCAGTGCAGAAATCTCTTCCGTAACTTATCAATAAATTGTGTGGCATGTTTAAGCTACATATACAAATGTATGTACACAGCCAGGTAAAAGCCCACAATATTCCCTTTCAATACATCTTCCCAAATGAGCATTCAAACAAATTTTCGTCTTCTCAAGAGTGCACTTTTAAGTTGGATCCGATTGTGCGCTATCATCAGCGTTTTTGTTCGATTTGGAATCGCCACCCGGATCTAGCACAGGTGACCTAGCAACAGTCGCTATGGAAGGCACTTGGCTGGGGGACGTCGGCTCATGAGAAGCCGTGTGATTGGATGATGTGGTGGAACATTCTGAATTGACATCTGCGGATCGAATGGAACTGTCAGATCCCAAGTTTTGGGATGTTTTGGAAGCCAAATCATTTGATACCGACGCAGCACGTTTTGGTTGAGCTCGCTCCAAAAGGTTGTCCAAACAGTCAGACTTTCGCTTGAGCACTTCTCGCTTCACTTCGGACTCTGCTACCTTCTTGCGAAGTTCTGAGGGAGAATATATGTCGAGTTGGAAGATGTGAGTTTTCTAATTGTGCAAAGATGATTTGACAAGGTGCAAGAATTGATTCTGCAAATTGGTGACAATATAAATTTTTTTGGAAATATGATCTAACTGACATAGCCTTCAGTCGATCTTTACCTTGCAGTTCCTGTAGTAGTTTCTGCGACTCACGTTCGGTCTTGGCTTTGTGATCAGCCATCCGCCACTTGATCTGTTTGCTGAGGCCAAGCTTACTCACGATATCCGACAGTTTCTGTGACTCTACAAGTGTAACAATTTTGTGGTTATGTATTTGACATGACTTGTGGTATGTAGCCATGCTACTGACACACATCATATCTATACATTCATAAACAATATACTAGTACAAAATGTATATCCAAATGGAAAGCATTTTTTATGTTATTATTAAATAGAAATATTACTATGGATATAAGAAGACCAATGATATCTAACAAGTTTTATTTACCAGGTTCAGTGACGCCATTTTGAACCATCTTGCGCTTGAGGTACTCCAGGGCTAGTTGTGCGTCACGAATCACCTGCTCCAAGAGACCCATGTCTACAATTCCCTGCCAAAACGTCACACTGTCTGCAAACAATAGCAATCATATTTTTCTGATTATTAGATATATTCAAGAATGATAAAATATGAATTTGTGAACACATAGATTCCTGTGAATTTTAGGTGGGATCTTTGAACAGAAGTAACCAGACTGGAACTAAATGCTCCACTGAGTTATACAGGTGTCTCTAATATAATTCATATTATGGATCTCACAAATTTAATCAAGAGGATATCATGACACTGATGATGATCCTATTTGTGTAAGCAACAATTGATATAACTACCTTCCAACAGTTTCTCAGTGTCAGGCAATTCAGCAACCATATTGGCGATTTTCGACGAGTCACCAACATGATCAAAGTCATTAGAGTGATCAAAGCCATTTTCAGGCTGACAAACTAACACACAACACTTTCCATTGCTTGGGATTTGTTGAGGCACTGGATTTTTCCGTCTATTTCTCGATGAAGTGTTCTTAGCACCACCTGTAGCCGCTGTCTCCATGACATGACCTGGCCTGGGATACGAAGACAACCCTCCTCGGAAATCTGCTGCTTCTAAACTACCATTCAAATGTTCATCATCATCTGAGCATACCTCCTGCTTGATGACAAAGTCCATTTTTTGTGAAGAAGAATCGTCGAGATCCATTCCTGGAAATACAACTGAGCCACTCGCACTATGATCCATATCTGGTGAAGCCTCTCGAAATTTCCGAAGAAGATTGTACTCAGGCCCCTCAAGCTCGACTTTGTAAGGAGGACGATCAAATTCTTTAGAACACAGTGTAGCTGGATGAAAGTTGCCCCACTTGGCAGTTTCATAATTTTTCTGTTGGATCTTCTCGATCTTTGTGTCATATTTGCTGGGTCCACAATGTCGAGACATGCATCGCCCCGTACATATCTCATCATGTTTGTAGAAGTCAAATTCTCCAGTGTCCATCAATTTCCTGGGGGTGAGAATAATTCCAAGTATTTATGTTTTTATTCAAAATACATTTGTTATTATGATTATGATTTTTTTGGACAAATCAAAATTTTTCTCCATTCAAATGCTGATTGTGCCTGTAATCTTGTAAGTTGTCCCTTGAATACTGCACAAGATGGTGAATAGCGCTTTACCATCGTAACCAATACCAAAGAAAAATTTTTCACCAGACCTTGGTCACCTTACCTCACTGATCGGCCATTGATCCTGATAGCGTTTTTCCAGTCTTTTAACTTCTGCTTGTCCCCAATGATACAAAATGACTTTGGAGTCATCAGGTCACCGTCTACCTCGATGCATTTCTGGTGGATACCTGGACAGATGAACTTGTCCAGCCACAAACGTCCCTGGAAAGGCCCACAGCTCACGCAGATAAATTCCGGCTTGACATCCTCCTCCTCAGCCATCTGGTAATATTCATGGAAAAAGTTCATCATTACTCCAAACATACGGAATATTCGTGCCAAATGTCAATTGCATGCTTACAACAGATGATATTCTTTAGTGATTTGGGGATAAAATTTCCACTATTAGAATCCTGCAACCTATCGAATGAACTTTGTACACGCCCCATTGTTTATCAAGACATGTTTCAAATATCCCAAACTATGGTCAAGCAATGCTCCTTGTGCAATGCGTGTGGTGCATTAGCTTGCTTAAGACCTGTTTACAATCACAACTGTAACAATCAGCTCAGCTCCTGTATTGCCGGTACATGCGCCTACAGTTGTATTTAGCCCCAGGTTAGTAGGCCTATGTTGGTGTACGCCTGATTCTGCGTGGCTACGTGTGAGAGATTCTATTCGAGGCCGGGTATCAGTCTATGCGTGTCACGTAACTCGCGGCGTGCCGTGAACAGTCGGCTGTGTCTGCCATGTCAGCCGCAGCCAGTGTGTACCACTGTCACCAAACGTGGACGAACTTCGCCCATGGTGACCTAATTTCGCGAAAAACGCGAATAAACGCTACGTTCAACTCGTACGGCAAACTTTGAAGAAAGTCCCGCAAGACTGTTGACGTTCATGATCATTATCTGATTATCGAATTATAAACGTATCAACAACTTCATTTACCTTCACATTCCAAAACTTTACTTTTCCCGGAAGAAATTAACGACAAACTATCTCTCGGCCCAGGCACAACGCATTACTGTGCGTGATACGCGCGCATTCTACGTCAACAAAACCCCCCTCCGACGCGTGCGGTGTTTGGACTGCTCGAGTTGTTTTGACTGGTGACGTCATGACGGAAGTGTATGTCTGCTAGCGACTCTTTGTAAAATATGGACTGACAAAAGTAGTTCCGCCAGATCAAAACTTATACTAACACTACTGACCGCAGGCACAGGCACAGTCATTACAGTTCGGTGAAAGGATTGTTCAACACTAACTGCTTCTGGTCGTATGTAGTATATATATATATATATATATATATATATATATATATATATATATGCATCATGTATATTGCAATAAAAGAAAATATGTAAGCTGTTCTCCGATATCACTTCTAGACCAACCTGCTCTTCGGTTTGTGGTAACAGACTACATGTATATTGGACTTCATCTTCGTCAGTGATGATCTCTGACTAGATACATAAAAAAAAATATTGGAAAGTTCACTATGTAATACAATCGCTTCATAATTACCTTTTGTTATGTGTTATATTCAAGATCATATTTCACGATTTATTTTATCAAATCAAGAATACAAGTTGTTCAATCCTTATAATTGTAATACACATTTTGTAAGCACCTGTTGAGATGGAAACTCACCTTGATATCATCTGGTGGTACTGGGTTGTATTTTGTTTCATCTTCTTCAGTTGAACTCACTGCTGCTGAACTCGATGCACATTCAGATTCAGATGATGAAGGATACATCCTTTTAGGTATTGTGTATGTCCTTTGTGTTTTGCTTTGCCTTCTATCTGTGCTATTATTTTGAGTTAATTCTCTTGCTGGAGGTCTTGTTGCTGGGTTTTTTAATATTCTTTTAGGATTTGTTTTGGATCTCGTGGCATGTGGCAGTTTGAGTGTTGGCAGACTGCCAGGTACTAGTTTGTTTTCTTTGGTTTGTGGTAACAGACTATATTGGACATCATCTTCGTCAAGGATTATCTCTGACTAGAAACATAATACAAAAAAAAGTACACTATGTAATACAATTGTTTCATGAAATATTTTGTTATGTCAGGTTATATTTAAGATTTATTTTTACATACAAGTTTTATAATTGGAATCCTTATAATCCTTATAATTGTAATACACATTTTGTAAGCACCTGTTGTGATGGAAACTCACCTTGATATCATCTGGTGGTACTGGGTTGTATTTTGTTTCATCTTCTTCAGTTGAACTCACTGCTGCTGAACTCGATGCACATTCAGATTCAGATGATGAAGGATACATCCTTTTAGGTATTGTGTATGTCCTTTGTGTTTTGCTTTGCCTTCTAACTGTGCTATTCCTTTGAGTTAATTTTTGCTTTTTCGGTCTTGTGACTCTTGCTTTTTTAGGTGTTGGGTATGCTGGAGGTCTTGCTGCTGGGTTTTTGCATACTTTCTTAGGATTGGTTTTGGATCTTGTGGCATGTGGCAGTTTGAGTGTTGGCAGACTGCCAGGTACTAGTTTGTATCCTTTACCTGAAACATAATTTTCATAACTATTTTTTTCCAAAGAAAGTATCTGGAACATGAGAAAATCTTTTGGGTACTAATTAATCTCGAAAAATTAGTCACATATATACAGGTGTGAAATTATTATGAATGGTCAGAACTTGCATAAACAATTGAGATGTTCACATACTGGGGCAACAGTCAAACTACAGCATTCAACAGGCAAAAGTGTGAAATAACATCTATAGATTCAAATTTCACAGCATGAATATTATCATGGTTATTGGATGCATATATATTCCTCAACAAATTCCACAGGGTAAATCCAGTAATTTACTGATCCATTGTAATGGGTGCAATTGTAACTGAAAATACAGGAGTTGAAAGTGAACATCCCTTCGATTGAAAACAAGGAGCGCGATCCACAAGCACTGGTTCGTATGAACCTGCGCGTTTCATAGAAAAGGTTCTTGTGAACTGGTTCAAGTAAAAGTTGGACCAAATCAGAGAAAGTTGAACTAGTGGACACTTGGACACATAACTACTCAGAATTAGTAGAAGTAAAGAAAATTGCCCATTGTTCACATGAATGGTTGCTATGGGGATATTCAATATTTTTAGAAAGTCAACAATGCATTTAAAAGTTCCAACATTTGAGAAGTGGTTCATATGAACCTACGCGTTCACAGGAAAAGTTCATATGAACCAGTTTGTATTTGATTCATCTTTTTGTGATTTGGTGCAAGTTTGAGATTTTTGGTTCAACTTTTTGCTCCAAAACGTGAACCAGTTCATATGAACCAGTGCTTGTGAAAGCGCTCATATGTTATCCTAGTAGTCAATGCTCAATTCACACATCATTGAGGTCAAACCAAGTGGGATATAATAAATGTTTTGATATGAAACTCACCATGGAAGAGTAAACATTTTACTCTGTCGAAATGTGCTGTGCAGATGACGCGTGTGTCAGGGTTAATAGGTTTCCCATCCGGACGAGCTACAGCTGCAAGCAACCTTTCTCGCCACTTGTCAGTTGAAGCATCCTTACCCTTCTTAGGGAACGAACAATAGCTTACATCCTTATTCACCACACTATAGTTATTACATCCCTGTATACAGCACAATTGGCCACGTCTGCTGCCAATATTGAGTGGTGGAGACTTCTTAGCAATCTTGCCTCGATCATTCATTTTAATATCCTGTGCAAGTGTATAACACAACATTCAATGTACAGTAGTCATCTATTCGCCATGCAGCAAATCATTAAGAATATACAGTATTAACCGCATTGTAGCCTATACAGTACGTCTAATAATTCATATTCGTCGTCTGCATCGAAGTCAAGGACTCATTGGGCGATAATAGGCGGATATCACAGGTTCATGTCCATTTTCGCCGCCATCGCGATTGCAGCTATACAAATTGCGACCTTATAATGAAATACATATCTAATGTCACAAGGTAAATAGATAGTAACTGATATTATATCGAGCAATTGTACCAAAAAGTTTGAAACGTCTCTAAAAAGTACCCACGTCCAAATCAAATCCGTGTTTTATGCTACTTCATTTTGATATTGGGAATTTTTGAACTGCCAATTAACTTACTTGTATGGAGTTCCTGAAGGGACATTACAACTTACCACTTACTGCTGTTGTGGTAGTTCTTGGAATTTTGGACAATCTCGAGAAGGTCCAGGGCAAACTTGAGCACTCTAATTGACAAGCAGGGAAACATTGGATTTGACTGATAAATTTGAATAAATCAAACCTCGCATATGAATGTATTTAATCATTGAATAAACATGTGGGAAAAGTTTTATAAATTCATATTCCTCGATTTAAATTGGAAGGAATCTTGTATCAATATGGTTTGCTGCTGTCGTGGTCATTCTTGGGCATTTGGACATTCTCGGGGATGCCCAGTTTGCCCAGGACAATCTTGGAATATAAAATGTTTCTTATTAAATATTGTCTGTAAACAGCAAACAATTTTTGCACAATTTTCCTCCAATTTAAATCGAGGAATATAAATTCATACAATATTCCCACATGTTTATTCAATGATTAAATACATTTATATAGAGGTTTGTTTTATTCAAATTTATCAGTCAAATTCACTGTGTTTCCCTGCTTGTCAATTTTCTGGCATACAAATAGCTTTGTATAATCCAACTTGGTTATTAAACACAAGTTACACAATATTCATTTGCCATATTGTCAAGAATTAAACCAATATCATCATGGTGAAGCGCCCTTCCAAAAAGGCCCAGGGCCATTTTGGAATGCTCAAGTTTGCACTGGATCTTCTCGAGATTGTCCAAATTTCCAAGAATGACCACAACACTGTTCACATCCAATATTTAATTAGAAACATTTTATATTCCAAGATTGTCCTGGGCAAAGTAGGCATCCCGAGAATGTCAAAATGCCCAAGAATGAGCACGACACTATTCTTACCACATACCGCTTACTACTTACCAGCTAGCTTACGACTTACTAAGTTTACTCCTACTCACCACTATACCACATGTATACCACTTAAGTATATATATATTAACTTACTGTACTACATACAGTGTACCACTTACTAGGTACCATTTACTCTGGCCAGGGGATTCGTCATGACGCAAGGTTGCCGTTGGAGGTGATTTGGCAGCACAACAACAGGGAGTTTGCGAGAAATTGTTGTTATTGTTCAAGTACATGAATTGTAAGTAGGACTAGTGATCGGGTGATTCATGAGGACCCCAGTTACACACAGACTGGCAGACAGGTTGAAGTAGGAATATGTAATTGGGGAAACTCGAACTCGAACTATCATCTCGATCTGTCAACTCGAACTGACAAACCCCCACACTCCCATTTAGCAGTTTAGATCTAGGCCTAAATTATCAGGGTACCTAATCATCGACCCTGTCCTAAGTGTCCTTAATCATCGACCCCTGCAAACACCTGTGCAAAACAGACATCTGACAAAAACCACATTGAAAACTAATACACATTTCAGCACATTTCACATTTTAGTTTATTGAAGTTTTGCCCAGCCGTTTGCAGGGTCGAAGATTACCGGGGATCCCCGTATTTAAGCCCCTCTTTGGATAAGCCCATTGGCTAATACAAGGGGAGTACTACTCTTGTATAAGCCCATGGGCTTATAAACGGAATAAAATTTTGTCTCGCATCAGGACTGGGCCTATATTTGGGGAAAACGTAGTTGACGTTTTGTTTTTCGTAGGAGACATTGGTAAGTGTTGGCTCCTAGAATAAGCCACTGAAATGAAATTGATAGAAGAAGTACGTATATGCCTTGCCTAGGGATACTATAGTATACACGTGACCAGCTGGATTTTATCCGGTACATGCATGCATATTCGTCATGCGTGCGTTTAATATGACAGTGAATATCTGTGATATTCTATCTTTATGGAACTATAGAATAAAATGTCTGTATAAATATAGTTATTTATATAGTTATTAGAAGTGCTTTCCTGTCTAATACATTGTAAATTCAAGCGTGCAAAATAAAAATCGTGAAATTATCATTCCCCAAATATAAGCCCATGGGCCTAGGCCTATATATGGAGTTAAATTTCATTCGACACAACCCCTCTTCCCCAATTATAAGCCCAGGGCTTAAATACGGGGATCCCCGGTAGGGAGAGGGTCGATGATTATATAGGTACTCTGACGCTAGGCCTACCACTTACTATACTTACTAGCTCTAGTTAGTTACCACTCACTACTTACTTCTTACCACTTGCAACAATTGCAACGAAATGTGGCAAGAAATGCAACCAACTTTTACGAGAAATGGTTGCTACAATTGCAACGAAATAGTAAGCAGTAATGTAACCAGTACAGCCGTAATAGTAAGTCGTAATGTCCCTTCAGGAACTCCATACCTTCGGAGCTTCATAGTTCATAGGCTTTGCCTTTTTGATCTGTTTGATGAGTTTTCTGACTTTAGGTAGAATCTAAACTTTCAACGCCGCTGACATAGAACAACAGTGACATTCAGATTGTTTACACAAGTCTTCATCGAATTTGACAAAGCATACGATCGTCACCGTGGTCTCGTAGATGGTGCACTGGACGGTAGATAGATCTATATCTACAGCTGACAGTCATAGTGCACTGACAGTCACAGTGTGAGTGTCAGTGACTCTCTACGCCATGCCATTGCCGCCCATGCCCTATGCTACCTAATCATCGACCCTCTCCCTAATCCCCGACCCCTGCAAACGCTTGGGCAAAACTTGAATAAACTAAAATGTGAAATGTGTATTAGGGGTACTTTCAATGGTTTTCGTCAGATGTCTGTTTTGCACAGCTGTTGGATCAAGGACAGGGTCGATGATCAGGTACTCTGACACTACGTGTAGGGTATTATCAGATTATAGGGTCGGGTCGGCAGTATTCGAGCAGAGGCAGTATTCAATCAATCAGAAGTGACCCCCCTCAAATAAAGGAAAGCTCGCACTCGCAAATCATTTTCTTTGTAGGCCTACATTTTGTTCAGACTTGTTCCGCATGTCTGTGTACAACTACTTGAGTGGAAGCAGACATATATCAATTTTCTCAAATCTTGAGTAGATCTATACTGTTGATTTCACAGCCATTTCTGTCTTGTGCCGCTAGAGATTTGTTGATGTTTAAATTACGTAACACATTAGAAATGTATATACGTCATTTGTTCATTCCACCTGGTTGTAAATATGGCTTTGTTCACACTGACTGAAGGCAGACTTATTCAATGTGCTAAAGTATTTGACAGTCGTTTCCGTCACGCGTGGGTTGAGATTTAGAATGTTGATGTTCAAATTGTAACAAAGTAGAACTGTAAAAATGTGAATTACAAAATGCAAAAGAATCAGGTTTTTATCATTTATCCGCATATTTTTAAAAAATGTCTTAAGTGATCGAATACTGCCGAAGCTGCTCGGATTCTGCCGTCTCTGCCAGTGTACTCCAGAAAATAACTGCTCCCCATTTCAATCATGCAGGCGGAAACCATGTATACATACTATTACTTATCGATTTTTTTGTTAGCCTTTGTCAAAAAACCTTTTTATCTTTTGTTGTTTTGGAAGAAACACTATCCGCTTGAAAACTGCCGACGCGACCCTAGTATTTAAATTAACTCAATGTTAAATGGTCTTACTTTGGTGGTCCATAACACCTTCTTAAAAAAAAAGTTTTGTTGTGATTTTTTACTAGAACATACATTGGAGTGTATTCTACACACATGCTGCTTCAAAAAGATTGCAGTCGTACAATTTTAGCAAGTAAATGAGTTCCCACTCACCCCCCCCCCCCCCACCCACCACCATGCTGCAGGGGCATCAACATCACAAAGATATAAAAACTGCAACAACCAAAATTTTTTTTAATTGTTCCCAAATCATTTTTAATTTGTGGTAAATTGAACATTTTCGAGCTGAACGCCTTTGATTTTCCCTTCATGTCCATGGAAAACATACTCTGTGATCATAATATTCAACAATTCAGCAGCGGGTTACTCCATCACTGGCCTGTATGCAAGCATTTCATTGTGACTTGCATGATCAATACGATTTCTGGATATCATATTGTGGAATACGATCCCATTCGACACTAAGTGCTATGGCCAGTTGCGTACATTGAGGGACGATTGACCACAAAACACTGCCTCCCAGAAACGTTAAATTCTGTCATATTTTTTATTCAACCACGCATGAGATAATTTTCATTATCTTCATTCATACATGCAATATTTACAAGAAACATGATAGAAACATGGAGAACAAATTTATGTGCATTTTGGTGTGCAATTTGTCATTGTAGACTGACTATTGCCTCATCAATGATGAATATGATAGAGCGATTCCAGACTTTTGACGGGCAGTATAGCATCTGAGGCAACCAAGTAATCATCACAAATCAATTTGTTACCAGCAAGGATCCTTCGTTGATTCACTCCTTATTTCTTTGTTTTCAGAAAAGATTTATTTACTTCGTGGTCTTCAGGAAATGTTATGCACATGTTATTCCTACAGACAGATCTAGATCGACATTACCGTTACGATGGCTTCCATGAGTGCATCTACCCGAGCCACACTAGAGCTGGCAAACTTGGAAATGGAAGCCCAGGCAACAGCTCGTAAAAAAGTAGCGAATCTACTACAGGTCTGTATTAAAAATTTAACACATGTGCGTGCAATAAACAACATGCTGTGTTCTGTGTACCTACGATGTTGAAATTGTGTTGATATGGAACCCGCTTCTTATTTTTGAAGCGGTCAGACCAGCTTGACAAAGTTGAGCCAATACGCAAACGGGTGTCCAGGAAAAAGGTTAGCTCATGCAAAAACTTATGAATAAAGACTTGATACAGTTCTGTATTCATTGTTCCATTTTACCGTGTATTTCTTGCCATTGGAAGTAAACAAATTTGGCAAGATAAAAGCAAAAAAAGTTATATGAAGTGATATTCCTCTTGTAGGCATCTGTTGAGGCGATGCTCAAGACCGCAGTGCAATCTCAACTTGACGGGGTTCGAACGGGAATGAATCAGCTGCAGAATGCTGTACAGGACATCAAAAACATCAGAGAACAGTGAGTGTATCCAACACATCATCACTTAATTCTTAGTTATTATTGGCCAGCATATAGCACTGGTCTTCTGATGTTTAGAAATAGAGAAACCCCGAGAAACTGGTCACAGTATGTTATACCATCATCATTGCAGGCTGAAGGAGATAGAAGATTTCTACAAGTCAGTTGAAGGACTTGAGTGCAAGCTGAAGGAAGTTGCTGAAGAGAATTCCAAACACAGCCAGCTTGCGGCAGCAGTGGAGAACCTCAAACACATTTTCACTGTTCCTGAAACTGTCAAAAAGTGTGAGGAATACATCAGCGATGGAAAGTTGCTGCATGCTCACAAATGGTGCGGTTTTATGAAACATAGCTTGTGAGATGAGAAATGAGTCTGATTACATGTGATACACATTTACATGTATGTGTTTTTGGCGATCTGTATGCATCATACATACCGGGGTATATTCATATTTATCTGTGATGTGTTGTATAGCTTGGCGGATCTGGAGAGGTCACGAGATGATTTACTGTTTGAGCTTCACAAGCAAACAACACAAAGTCCCACTGACATTAATGTAAGTCTGTGTTCTGTAGCATCAGATGAATACAGTCACTACTTACCAGATTTATTTAGTTAGATTCTTCATGTTAAAAGCATTGTTACCTTGCATGTTCATTAAATATCTGTGTCATGACCAGTTGCATTTAGTGACCTTGGCCAACACTTTCTGTGGTCACTTTCGA
The DNA here is from genome assembly GCA_949152475.1 of Terebella lapidaria. Lineage (NCBI taxonomy): Eukaryota > Metazoa > Annelida > Polychaeta > Terebellida > Terebellidae > Terebella > Terebella lapidaria. The sequence goes on from OX424569.1 coordinate 23,242,557, forward strand.
ATTCAGCTCATCATCAGTACACTCGAGCCGAGTTGATCGTATTATCATATCACAATCCTGTAACATTGCAGACAGTTAATCACTACTTCTCGGGAGTTGAGAAGCTGTCCGAGTCGTTGGGCAAGCAGCTGTGGCTGTTGTTACAGAGAACTCTGATCACCCTGCAGCGGGACCCCACGATTATCGTATCGGTTCTTCGAATCATAGAGCGGGAGGAACGGTAGGGTGATGGTGCAATATATTCGCTCCATATCTTTTCAATGGGAATAATGATCTATCTATGCCAATGGAGGGACAAATTGAACTCCTAGTCACATTCAGGAGTTCTCTTTCGCAGCACTGATGCAGTCATGCTCAAGCGGTTCGACCAGACTGGATTTTTACCTCCAGGACGGCCCAAGAGATGGCGACAGAGAGCTTTCAGCATCCTAGAACAGGCTGTCTTGTCCAGGTTTGAATCGTGCTGTGGGAAGAAGTGGAATTTCAAAAGCATTCAAACAATGTGAATGCGGTTGCATTTTATCTTTCCTAGACTAGACAAGTTACTGTCGTCTTTCAGGATCGAGGGAAATCAGTGCGAGGATCGCTCGACCAATAAAATGTGGCTTGTTCGACACCTGGAAATCACACGGCAAATTGTCCTCGACGACCTCAAGGTCATCAAGGTCTGTATCTTCAAGGTCTAGGTCTGGCTGTTGAATGTCGGTAGCCTGAGTCTAGCTGTGCTGTGACTCGATGGAAAGTGTTTGGGCACACCTAGCCTGTGAAAATTGCATGCTTTCGTTTCAGACTTTATGTGATCCATGCTTCCCGCCTCATTATAATATTGTCAACAAATATGTTGAGATGTACCACAACAGCATCTCACAGCATGTGAGTATGACTACATGTACATTGATCATAAACGTTATCATATAAGTACACATTACACAGGTGATTCAGTCATGGTGCTGATTGCTACAGTAAAACCAACGAACATTTCCTGATGGAAGTTTTGTTGTTTACCCTTTGAGCAGCTGATAGAGATCATACAGATGGGTCTTGAAGGCAATGAAATTGTCACACTTCTGACTTGGACCCACGACTATCTGTAAGTTGCGATAACTGGGTATGTTTGATATTAGTGATGATCATGGTAATGTGCACACGCACATTTTGGAGATTTGAGTTTAAGTTAAATTACATTTTCCATGTAGAGAATTTTGTAATAATGTTTGCTGTGCAGGTCCAAGGACATGATGGGAAGCCCGACCCTGAACCTGGACATGACTGAGTACAGTCCACTGCTGGAGCCCAGGCTCCTTAGTCAGCTACAGGACTCGTGAGTACAGCAGATGCTGCTGGGTGGAGGGGCTGTGATACTGGGATTTTTAGGGGCTAATGAAATTTTGGGAGGGTCATCGATCAATTAATGTGTTTTGGATCACGTAAAAGCTCATAAAAATTCATTTGTTCACTTGGCGACTGAACTAGGCATCTTTTTCGTGCCACCAGGTTCTCTTATATAGAATATGTATGTCATGGTTGTCAATTGTTTTTCTAGGTATCTGCAGAATATGAGAAAAAACTTCCAAGAATGGATGGGAAACTCACTGACAAAAGACAACGGGGTAAGTGAGAGGCCTTGCATCTGTGATCTATTTAAAACCACACAGACAATACCAAACCTTGTTCTTTCCTTTGTCCACACATAACTTGAAAGTATTAGGAATTCATAACATGTAGTGAATTCACCAATTTGCATAGACGACGATGCTCTGAAGAATGCTCTGCCCAACACATTTCCTCTAAACATATAATGTAGAATTGTATATCATTGTGACACCCCCCCCCCCCCTTGTCTCTGCAGGATTGGTATCGACCACAGCCCCCTGATGCAGACCCTAAGGGTTACTATCTGACCTCCCTGCCAGTTATACTGTTCCAGATGATCCAGCAAAATGTAAGAAAATGAACATTTTCCAACTGTACAATCTTGCTTCAGCTTGGTGGACATGCACCTATAAGCATGTAGTTCAAGACAAGACTAGAAGTTCTGTCACTGTTTGCCTAACAAGAGAGTTACCCAATGTGATGAAGGCATTGCATTTCAGCAGAAATGCCTTTATGGTTTTAGCAGAATTTGTTTTCTTCTTCTTTTTTATTCCGCTGTTTTGGTTTCTGGACAATAACTTTATTTTGCCTTGATGTATCCTTGCCAAATTTTCACCACTGGGCAGAAATGATATGTGGAAGAACCCTATTCTTTTTTAACCAGATCCAAGGTCCGTGAGGATGAAATCAAGGTTGATTTTGAGACTTGGCTTCCAGACGATAACTCAAAGAACATTCATGTAGTGGCTGCAGATCTTTGCAAAGATCCCTATTGATTTTGGGATCAATCCGTTGAACGATCTTTGACCTGGAGCTCGAAAGAATTTTTGCTGATTCATCCTTGAGGCTTTCATGCATATCTCGGAAACGGTGTTCCATAGAGCGAAACGAACAATATTTTTGAACTCGTCTCCGTAAGGGGTATTAGGGCTAACCTTTGACCTTAGACCTTAAATTTTTCATTTTCGTCGATATCTCAGAAACGGTGAGTCATGAGCGAAACGGACAATAACTGTAGACTCGTCGCCCTAGACAAGCATGTCTAAGGGATATCAGGGATGACCTTGACCTTAAATTTTTTTCCGGGACCGTCATAGAGTCAGGGCAAACTTGTTATGAATATCATAACCCAAATGCTTCCAAGGCATGTTTAGGCCTTGACGTCTAGTTCGTAGCTTGTTTATAGCATCTTGACTAGTCATCTAGAGAAACATTTCTAGTGAGGAGATAATATCAGAGATCACCAAAATACACTATTATTGGTTAGTGTGTGTAATATCTACTTAACATGTGATATATTTCTTGAATCGGTGTACCCTCTTCCTATCAGTTACAAGTTGCCAAGACAATCAGCGATGCGCTTGTGTACCAGGGAGCCTCGCTCTGTATGGATGAGCTGTCGTTCTTCATAACCACATACAAAGGACAACTACAGACTTTCCGGGACAAGCACTATCAGAATCGCAGTGAACCTGAGTACTTCCTTCACTATATGGTATGTTCATGTCCAAATTCACGTAAAATTCGAAAAAAAATAGTCTTCTGTATCATGCACTTGGTTAGCTTAGCAGACAAATAGAAATCAAAACCGAGACTTGTTTGGTGACAGGAATTTTCAAGCTGGAACATTATATTGTGTGTCTACATTGTTTTGACTGCAGATTGCCAACATCAACAACTGTGAGACTCTGGCAAAGTTTTCAGAAGATTTACGCGAGAAACACACATCGGACACGTCCACTGACAAACAGCGGTTCTCCGTTGTAACCAACCAGTTTCACAATCTAATATCCGAGCTGTAAGTGAACAAAACAGCCTTTTCAGTTCCATCAAAATGAATAATTTGCAACTTGACACATGATATTCTGATACTGTGACAGCCTAATTTACTTTTCAGATGTGAAGGCTTATTGGAAGAAGTCTTCTTGGATTTAGATTCACACATCCAAGAACTGGTCACGAGAAAATGGTTTGTAAAATTCCAGGAATTACCGGTACTCACCACGTACACATGCACAGAAAGTGGTTGGTGCCTTGACTTTAGTACACATCTCATACACATCTCATACAGGTGGGTAGCTAATGAATAAAGCTGATGTTGCAGGCTCTCAAGTCCTCTGGCAGTGGATACAATCTGTGTAACCTTTGAGGATTATGCAGGAGATTTTGTCCACTTGAAGCCTGCCTACTACGACCTTGTGCTGCAGAAAGGTCGCACACAAGTGGCCACACAGTACATCAAGGCCATGTTCACAAGGTTTGTTTACAGGTCATGAGTGATTCACACTGATGGAATCTTGCAGTCCCTCTGAGTTTATTTTATACATCACCAATCTAAACTACTACATGCTCCTTTTCGATCCTTTGGATCGTTCTGGATAGAAATTCGCGTACTGAAAGCAAGGCACGATCGTCTGCCTGCATGACTCGAGCGCTCCTTTTGCCGCCAAAACCGCCGCGCATATGCGCGCGCAGCTGCGCAGAAGCTTCACTTTTCTGTCCACCGCCATTTTTGCTTGGCAGCTTTGGATTTTGGTTCCCGGTGAATTCGTAGAATTTAGTCTGCAAACTAGACTTTTGCGATATATTCTTACGGAATTTCACCTGCCACGTTCATAGACATCGTTTTGTGTCTATTTGGATAAGTATTGGTCGATAGTTTGTTACTTGCTAGATCGTCAGCGATTTGTATAGCCAGTTCACCCTATTATCGTCCCATCCGTCGTACTTGATAGTGTACTTGTTGTTTACATCTATCAATAGTTCTACGTTAATTTTCTACTGTATATATATTGTCGTATACTGTAGTTTATATATTCGAAGTCCTCTTAGCGTTCTTTTTCAGCGCAGTCTCAGGTTTGCTTATTTTGCCCGCCCTGTTACTGTGTGTGGTTAGTTCCCTTTCGTGATCATGACTTCACAATCCTCCCTTGGTACCGGTGCCATGGACGAACGTCCATGCCCGAAGTGTCTGGTCAATACCCTCCGAGGAGGGGAGAAACACAGTTTGTGTTTCGACTGTTTGGACCATGGCCCGGTATCTATGGAGGATTTGAGGTGTGATCTGTGCCGTTTCTGGCGTCCCTCTTCCTTCGTGCAGGCGACTGCAAAGTATTCTGAGGCCTCGTTGGCTTGCGGGATGCTTTGAGGCTTGCGGAAGCTTCGGCTCCGCAAGTCCGCCAGTCGCCCATGGAGGTGGAGACTCCGCCTGTGACGGCTCAGATTGCGTCCGGTGTTAGCCAGCCCCTGGGGCTAACACAGGACATGGTCAACGCGGCTGTGCAATCCTTTTTCGCACAGTCGCTGTCGTCCCTTCAGGGTCCCCTCCTGCCGGGTCTCTCTTCCCTGCTTGGACAGGGAGTCCCGGCCGGTTCTTCGGCTGCCCCTTCGTCACAGGGAGAGCTTGCTCCCCCTGCTGGCAAGAAGTCAAAACCTTCTAAGAAGAAGGTTTCGGTTCTTGCCAAGACGAAAGCAGCCAAGGAACCGCACTCCACCTTCGTCGTCCCTCAGTCAGGGCCGATCGAGGTGGAGGGGTCCGTTGTCTCTTCCCCTGGGCCTTCCAAGAAGAGGAAGCGTGCTTCCTCTAAGCGCCGTGGTGCTGAGACCACATCGATTTTCGATGTGGCTCAGGCTTCGTCCGACCTCTCGGTGGGCGACGATCAGGCTTCGGGCTTCGATCGGCGGAGCATCTTGGATGGCTCATTCGGGTCCTCGGTCTCGAGGTTCGAGGGGGAAGAGTTCCCTTTGTTTGGGGGTGAGGCTCTCGATCGTTCGTGCGATCGGGAGTCTTCACTTGGCGGTCGTGCTCCTGGTCCTCGATCAGGGCACGATCGGGTGGGTGGTGCTGGGGTTGTTCCTCAGGACCACTCAAGTCCTGTGTACGCGGATGTAAGTCGCCAGACGGGCGCGATCGCTGAGCAGGCATTCCCTCGCCCGTCCTTTGATGTACCCTTGGGGTCATCGAGGTCTTCGATCGGACCTGTGAGGTCCAACGATCGGGGGGGTCGAGTGGAAGCTGATCAGGAGTCGTCCTCCTCGGAGGATGAGACTTCCGATCAGGCCGGGGGTTCTAAATTCCGGTGGGCTTTGGAGTCGGTCGCAAGGCGTATGGACTTGCCGATCGATGCTCCAGGGCCCTCACGGGGAACCGGTAGGTTAGCGTCGGCGCCAGTTCGTCGGCCGATCCGGCTCCCTGTGGCTCCCGCGTTGGTCAAGTCATTCGACAAGATCAACAAGGGAGTTACGGCTAAGAAGGATGTGGCTCGTACGGAGTCGACATTCCCGACTAGCCGTGTTCGACCTGAGTCGATCGACACCTATCGGACTGTAGAGTCCGAGGGTGGACACCAGACTTCCGTCCCGGTCGAAAACCCTAACCTTCACCTGCTTTCCCGGAAGCAGGGTACAGTCTGGTCAGCTTATGTGAAAAAGGCTCGCCTTGGGAAGTCGGCGGGGTCTGGGACAGGCAAGAAGACCAAGGGTCAGAAGCCTGCCCAACCTCAGGCACCACATGCACCCGCTTCTGCGCAGCCGCCCTTTCGGAGGGCGCAGCCTCCCCCTCCTCAGGGGGATGGCAAGCGTGGAAGCAAAGGGGGTGGACGCTTCAAGGGCAAAGGGAAGTCTTCTGCTAAGAAGTGACTCGTTGCGGGAAAGCGTAGGCTCTGTGGAAGGTTCAGTTCTGTCGGAATTCGATCTTCCACAACCTGGTCCAGTCGGGGGGCGCCTGGCTCAGTTCGTCCAGAACTGGAGCGATCTGGCGTCGTCAGACAATTCAGTCGTGGCATGGGTGAAGTTCGGTTTCACCTTCAGATGGGAGGCTGGAAAACCACCGATCAGACCCAAAGCGTGGTTCTTCCCTGTGCCCGGCGATCGGGAAAAGTTTCAGCTTCTGCAGCACGAGGTGCAGCAGTTGCTAGAGAAACGTGCGATCGAGGTGGTCAAGGACGAGAGAGGATTCTATTCTCTAATCTTCCTAGTGCCGAAAAAGACAGGCGGGTGGCGTCCCGTTTTCGACCTGTCAAACCTCAACAAATTCCTGATCATACCCAGGTTCTAGATGGAGTCGGCGCTTTCCGTTCAGAAAGCTCTGTCCAAGGGGAAGTGGGCAGTCAGTATCGACGTCAAGGACGCGTACTTACATGTGCCCATGCACCCAGCCGTTCGGCGATACCTCAAGTTCGCCTTCGAGGGCTCGGTGTATCAGTTCAGGGTACTTCCTTTTGGAGTAGCCACCGCCCCTTACGTGTTCACCCGTATCGTAAGGACGATGGCAGCCAGGTTTCGATCGGTTGGAATTCAATTCCACCATTACATCGACGATTGGTTAATCATAGCCGACTCCCCGTCTCAGGCTATAGAGCAATCCGGGTTCGTCCTCAGGTTGGCGACCAGCCTTGGCTGGATCCCCAATTGGGCGAAGTCTCATCTGTCCCCGACACAGAGATTCGAGTATGTCGGGGTAGATTACGATCTAGATCGAGGAGTAGCTCTTCCTCCGCGGAAGAGAGTTCTCAAGGCGATTGCGGCGATGGATGTCGCGCTTACGCAGTCGTCGATCACAGCTCGACAGTTTCTGTCCATCATCGGTCTGTTGGCGTCGATGGAGAAACAGGTGCCGTTCGGCAGGTGCTTCCTCAGACCCATTCAATGGTGTCTAACGTTGCAATGGCGGATCCTCACCGATCGACTAGACCAAGTCGTATCGGTGGACGATCGTGCTCGGGAAGCAATGCATTGGTGGCGGGACCATCGGAATCTTTTCCGAGGGATGCCACTGGCGGAGTATCTGCCCGATCGGACCTTCTTCACCGATGCGTCAGAATTGGCTTGGGGAGCTCATATGGACGAGCATGAACTCTCTGCTGTGTGGAACACGAGCGAGAGGGCGTTGCACATCAATGTCCTAGAGCTGCGAGCGGTGAGACGTGCGTTCGAGATCTGGGGGCCTCAGAGTCCCCCAGGGACGAAATGGCTGGTCTTCACCTGAGTGTCTGATCAGGTTTGCCTTCAAGTCCCATCTGTTTATCAGGGCAAGGCACCTACCGGGTCGCAGGAATGTCCTAGCGGACGCTCTGTCGAGACCGGACAAGATCATAGGCACGGAATGGAGTTTGCATCCGGGGGTGTTTCGTCGCATTTGTCAGGCGTTCGGGACACCGAACATAGACCTGTTCGCAACCTCTCGGAATCACAAGCTTCCGGTCTACTTCTCACCTCTGCCAGAGAGCGAGGCACTGGCTGTGGACGCGATGTCTCAGTCGTGGAACGGGATGTTCGGGTATGCGTACCCACCAACCCGGTTCCTAACGGAAGTGCTGCACAAAGTAGCCAGGTCTCAGTGCGAGATTCTGTTGGTGGCGCCATGCTGGCCAATGCAGGCGTGGTTCCCGCTGCTACTGTCCCTCCTGATCGATGTACCTCGGGTTCTCCCGATCGAGGACAGGTTGCTGAAGCAACCGGGGCGGGATATATTTCACGATTCCGTCCACGTGCTCAAATTACACGTGTGGAGGCTATCGAGCGATCCTTCCAGGAGGCAGGATTTTCTCAGCAGGTGTCTGTACATCTCGCGAGAAAGAATAGGAGATCCTCCTCTAAAACGTATGAGGCTAAATGGTGAGTATTCGTACATTGGTGTAACGGAAGGCGCATTGATCCGCTCTCTGCCTCTCTGAATGCAGTGCTAGACTTTCTCTGCTATCTCTTTGATAGGCTTAATTTGAAGCCTACTACGATCGAGGGATACAGGTCCATGCTGGGCCCTGTATTCCGTGCTAGGGGGATCGATTTAACTAATAATCGTATCCTTGCTGATCTCTTGGCGTCCTTTAGGACGCAAAGGCCACGGGGAGTTCCTACTCTGCCGGATTGGGACATGGCTTTTGTGCTATATTGTCTTACTAAAGCACCTTGGGAGCCTCTCAAGGAAGTTTCCTTGCAGAGGTTAACTCTTAAGACTTTCTTGCTAGTCATGCTAGCAAGTGTTCGAAGACGCTCAGATGTCGCGGCGATCGACGTATCGCGAGTCGCATTTGGCGCGGATGGGTCCGTTTCCTTATACCCAGTACGTGATTTTATGCCAAAGACACGTTGTAAGGAATACGTGACATATATCAGTGCATCATAACAATACAAACACAACCCCTTTAATTTTTATACCATATAATATTCTTTATATTGATGGGTACATGTTTAAGTGGGTTAGTCAGTTATCGGGTCAAGGGATGCACGTGCCAATAAACACACTGGCACTGGTTACAAACAACTAGACAATGTAGTATCAATTAACTTATATAAGTGGCAACTCCCCACATTATAGATGAGTAATATATATTTCTATTGTTCTCTGAGTGCACTAACTGTGTAATAAATAGCCCGCAGCATGAGGGGCTAGTAGAGAGGCCACGAGTTGGCACAGGGCACATATCTAATGTAACGAACACAACGAGAGAGAGAGATTGGTTGTTAATAAACAATCTTCAACATCCTCGCCGAGTTCCGAGCCTGGTTCCTTTTTAATGTAAGACGACATCAGTACCTTACATTATTGGTGCCGTGACCAGGATACGGCTCGGTAAAAGAAGAAGAGTGAAATCGGCATCAAGAAGAGAAGACTGGAAACCAGGCAGGCGGCACGAAGAAGAGCGATGGCGAATCAAGACCTTGCCAACGCAGCCCAGGCCCTACAAGCCGCAGCCCAAGCTATCCAGCAACGACCGGACGACGATGGCCACAACCTGAGAGAACGCGTCCGTAGGGGCATCACTCTCGTTGGCCAGTGCGACGGGACGTCTCCAGACAACCTTCGCCTGTGGTTGCGGGCGATGGATGTCCAACACGCGCAGCTGGGACGAGAAGGAGCCTTGGCGGTCATAGACGCCACGGCTAAGGGGCGCCTCCAGGACGTCATAGAGTCGTATACCACCCAACGCCAAGCAGCCGGTGAAAATCGAAACGCCCGACATTGGGAGGAGCGTGCCGGCCCACCAGCCATCAGGGGTGTGAAGGAGACGGTTCGCGCGGCACTCCTCGGTCCGCATGACTCGGGAAATCTACGACGAGAGCTTGCGCTACAGCACCAAGACGAGTTCGCCGACGAACAGACTTACGCTACAAAATTTCAGCAGTTAGCAGCAGTAGCGTACCCACAACCCCGAGATGACCTAACGGAAGAGGTCCTCGTCTCGCAACTCGTCCGAGGTCTACGAGATCGGCAGCTGGCCTACGACATAATGGCCGTGCGACGTCCAGCCACGCTAGACGCAGCCGAGCTGGCGATCCGAGAGCTAGCAAAACTGAAAACAGCGTTGTCGCCGACCAAAGCCCCGAAAGTCACAGCGATACAAGAAAACGACACCGACGCGAAGCTAGCGGCGCTACAGAAATCGCTAGAAACCCTGACGACGAAGGCGAGCGGTTCAACAAAGAAGGGCGCAGCAGGACGTGGGGGTAAACGGAAAGAATGCTTCTACTGTCGTAAACCGGGCCACTTCCAACGGGACTGCCGTAAGAAAAAGGCCGACGAGAAGCGCGCCCGAGACAACAAACAAACGACGGGAAACGGCGAAGCGGCGGCCCCGCAGTAGGTCGCCGGCCTCACGGATCCAGCAGCGTCCCGACTGGGTCCGTAGCAACTCTGCAGGGACGAGGCCGACCCCATCTGACTGTCAACATCAACGGGAGACCCGTGGACGCCCTCATCGACACGGGATCTGCCCTGACGGTGCTGGACGAATCCTACTTCCCACCGCGCCGGGAAGACTCCATCGAACAGCCCAAAACTATCCTCACAGCATCGGGAGAGAGGATCGCCGTCTACGGACCTTACGCCAAGGACGTGGACGGACACCTCACCGACGTTTATGTGAGTACTGGGATCAATGATGGCAGACCAATTTTAGGTTCAGACTACTTGACCGCAAGGGGGGCCCTGATAGACTATACTACTAAGAAAATAACTATAGACGGCGTGATTAGACCGTTAGTATACCCAGAGTGTAGTATAGCATCGTTAGAAATGGTTACACGTACAGTACAAGAACATGACGTGTTATTTGGAGATGGACAATCGCTACCTGAAATGCATGTAGAAGATAGACTTACGATACAGACTAGGGGTGAACCTATTTCTCAGCGTGCCTACCGGGCACCAATAACAAAGCGCATAGTAATAGATAATGAAATAGATGACATGCTTAAACGCGATATTATACGTCCATCGGCATCGCCATGGGCTAGTCCAGTACTGTTAGTACCTAAGAAAGATGGAGGTACGAGATTCTGTGTAGATTATCGGAAATTAAATGCTGTAACCGTAAAGGATCGATTCCCGCTTCCTAATATACAGGAAATTTTTGATTCACTGAAAGGTGCGACTATATTTTCGACCTTAGACTTAAAATCAGGTTATTGGCAGCTTCCAATTGCTGAGGAGGATAAGGCAAAAACGGCTTTTATTTGTCATAGAGGACAATTTGAATTTAACAGAGTTCCGTTTGGCCTTTCGAATGCACCAGCATTCTTCCAAAGAGTAATGACTAAAATTTTGTCTGACTATATAGGGCGATCAGTGTACGTGTATATCGACGATATAATTTTGTTTGATATAGACGAACAGCAACACGCACGGCATCTAGCAGAAATATTAGATATTTTGAAGCATCATGGGATAACGTTAAAAAGATCAAAATGTGAATTTGGCAAATCTGAGGTGGAGTTGCTGGGTTTTAGAGTCGCAGCGGAAGGGATTTCTCCCTTACCCCAGAAAGTAAGTGCGATTCGGAATCTGGCGCCACCTGAAACTCTAAAGGAGCTACGATCATTTCTAGGAATGGCAAATTATTACAGACAAACTATCCCTAGGTATGCTCATGTAGCGGAGCCGTTGATCGCGCTGACACGTAAGGGCGTTGAGTTTGTCTGGAGCCGAGAGGCGCAGGCAAGTTTTATAGCCCTGAAGGAAGCGTTGACTAGCGACTCTGTGATGGCCTATCCAGATACACGTAGGCCATACAGGCTTTACACTGACGCCTGTGGATATGCGGTAGGTGCAATTTTAGTGCAAGTTGATGATAACGGAGTAGAAAGGCCAATCCATTATCTTTCCCACCAATTAAACGAGACGCAACGGAAATGGGCTACTATAGAACAGGAAGCGTACGCTGTAGTATATGCTCTGCAGAAGCTAAGACCATATTTGTATGGATCAGAATTTGTAATTCTGACAGATCATAAACCACTGAGATCTTTATTTGCCAGTGAGTATCAGAATACTAAAATTCAGCGCTGGGCGGTACTTTTGGCAGAATATGGGGCTACTATAGAGTATAAGCAAGGTAAAAATAATGTCAGAGCCGATATGCTATCACGTATCAAGGAAACGCCCAGTGTTGCTGCCATAACACGTAAACCTGAGAGGAGAGAGCTCTTAGAGGATGGAATCCAAATTAATGAGCTGATTAGGTTACAAAGAGAGGAATTTCCAGAGGAATTTGAAGCCGCTGAAAGCGAAGATAGTATAGACTATAGCCTATTACACGGATATTTAGTCAGTGATGATATACCCCACCCAGGGGCAGAGTACAAAGAGAGAATAGTGCTTCCAAATAAATATAGGGAGAAGGTTATTCGAGAAGCTCATGAGGCAGTAGGCCATATGGCCGCGAGCAAAACGCTAAAACGTATCACTGAGAAGTATGTGTGGAAAAACATGAGAAAGGACACTAAATATGAAATTTCAAACTGTGTGGTATGTCAAGCAGCGAGCCGGCAGCGCCCTCGCGTGCCAGTAGGAGAAATGCCCACACCGAGTAGGCCAATGGAGATAATTGGTATTGATTTTATTGGTCCTTTCATTCCTGCTGACAATGAAGGACGACGTTATGTCTTAACTATTATTGACCATTTGACAGGGTGGGTAGAGGCTTATCCCACTAAATCGCAGTCAGCAGATGATATTATAAATGCATTCGTAGAAGGTTTCCTGCCTCGGTTCTCCTGTCCGGAGATCATTATCAATGACAACGGGCAAGGGCTAGGATCGCGGGCATGGCAAGCTTTTTGCGAGCAGGCTAATATAGAATTACGGAGGACGACTCCAGTGCATCCTCAATCTAATGGTAAAGTGGAACGCGCAAACAAAACAATAAAGGACATATTGTTAAAGCTAGTAGCAAATGAACCAGCGCTTTGGTATAAAAAACTTTCGAGTGCGCTAGCAGCTTATAGAGTCGCAATTTCGGATAGTACAGGGTATAGTCCTTATTACTTGCTGTATGGGCAGCAACCGAGAGTACCGTTAGATAAATATCTCCGCACAGATAATGTGTTTGGTAATCGCCTGGATGAGCTGGCGAACGCTCATCGAATTGCACGGGAGGCCACGGAACGTGCACGGAAGGCTAACAGAGATCGGCTAAATGCCAAGGCCGAAGATGGCCCCCTTGAAGTAGGTGATTCGGTATTAGTCCGTGCCGAAGAACGCTTGACAAATACGGCACGATGGGATCCGGGTTACACGGTGACCCGAGTACAGGGTACCACGCATTGGCTGCGTGAAGATAAAACAGGCAAGACACGCAAGGTTCACAGAGAGAAGCTAAAAATAGCTGACCCTAGCCTAGATTGGGACAGTATACCCCCCAGGCCCAGGAGGCAACGGGCCCGGGTGGAATAGGCTAGATGTAATATGATGAGACCAATGAGGAGCGAGTTAGGGGGAGCTTGGTAGCAGACGATGGTGGCCTGGCGGCCCATCGGAAGCAGAAATGGGATATAGAATTACCATGCCTATTGTTACAGCTAGATTATTGACCGCCAGTGATAACTCTAGTTAGTAGACAATAGATGAGTCATAGCGGCTGTACTTAAAGCCAAGACTGGGTTCCCGCCCTACACTCCAATATGGAAGCTGTGCACAGTGACACACACATACACAGTGTGAATAAGAGAGAGTACATGTACCAGTAGCTAAGTGACACAAGGACTTAGTGACGGATAATCAAAATTGACAGTTGACATTGGTCGCCATGCGAGTCTCAGTAATTATTCGAGTGTGCCTGTTGGTCACACTAGTTAACGCTCACACCAAACTGTCGGATATGATGCAACTCATACCGACCGGCTTCGAGTTAGCAACACCGAAGCGAATGACGATCCAACGAGGTGTTTGGAGAGTCCACACTATTGTGAAAGACGAGAGTTACGACACCCTACGTCGAGTGAGTGGCGAGATCCAGAGGTTAGCACACCAATTCATCGACGACTTTCTTCCACATTTGAACTGCCGGTTCGACAATCCACGACCATCTGCGAGAGACTGCGTGCAGCGGCAAACCGTACGTATGTTGGCAACACAACTCCAACTGTACGTGCACGCACCCGAGACGCTAGCTGGCCGATTACGGGAGCGCCGGGGATTAATCAACGCCTTGGGCAAAGGACTTACATGGCTGGCAGGCACCGCAACGCAAGACGACGTTAACAAGGTAGAAGATCTCGTCAAAACAGCGAGACGAGAAAACAGGAAGATACTCCACAGGGTCTCGGATCTAGCATCCATTTTAGATCGTGCCCTGGTGGAGCATGAGCAAGATCACGCGCGCATCGCATCGATGTGGGGTCAACTCCGACAACTCCAACGTAGAACCGCGGCGTGGTTCCAACGAGTCAACGGGGTAGAGAAAGAAGCTATGTTGACGGAGGCCGTTCAATACCTGGCCTCCATCCGAAACGAACTACTTCGCTTGAAGATGGACCATCAACAAGTCCTACAAGATCTGGCAATGCATAGAGTTTCACCTGAGATATTGCCAGAAACCCTCTACACCGAGATCACCCACGAGATCGACGCCATGGGGTACGTTTCGATGCCATTGCAATGGGTCTATAAACACGGCCAAACCAATTACTTGTTCGAGACCCAGGGACAGATCGTATACACCCTGAGCATTCCGTTCGGTGAGTTGACCCCGTACCTGTACTACGAGCTACACACCTTCGCGATGCCCGTCAACAACCTGTCGTCCATGATCTTGGTTGACACCCATACCGAGATCGGTTACAACACAGAGACTGGTGAAGTATCCGCCGTGGAGAGCTGCGTCGGGGAGGACCTAATGATCTGCCCTCCAACGCCGGCGTACTCCGGGGAACACCTCCAGTGTGAAAGGACAATCATCAATAAAAGACAGGTAGATCCAGCAGTATGCTCAATACATCGCTTGCCAGCCTTGCAACGTACCGAGATTCGTCGTCATGACACCGGGTGGGTCCTCACTATCCTAGAGGAAGAGCTTACCTTGACCTGCCGGGGACGCCCAGAGGAAAGGACCCTCATTCCGACAGGACTGTATAGACTGACCCTCGATTCATCTTGCACCCTCGCGGGACGAGAATGGAGCTTAAAAGGGGAGGTCGCCGCCCGCTCCAGTGTCAACCTGACGACTACGGACATCTCCATCGATACGTCGTGGATAGACCGCTTGCCAGCGCACCAAGATGAAGAAGTCGATATGAACATTTTGCCAGATTGGAATGTTAAACTAAATATTAGTTCTGATAAATTGATGGACAATTGGCAATTGCATGATTTTGATGAAAATGATGAATTATTTGATGATGATTTGTATGATGATGTGACTAATCATGTTTCTGTTGTAAATGTCGTAATTGCTATGATTGTGATAACCATAATCATAATGTTTGCAGTAGCACTGTATAGGAGAAGAGAATCTATTAAGTATTTCCTTCAACCAGGTCAGAAAAAGAAAAATGCCAAAGAGGAAGATAACGTAACTTTAAGGGACGTAGTTATTAGAGGAGATACAATAGAAGCTGAGTAAAATACAATATTTTACTTTTAAATAGGGGAGGGAATGTAAGGAATACGTGACATATATCAGTGCATCATAACAATACAAACACAACCCCTTTAATTTTTATACCATATAATATTCTTTATATTGATGGGTACATGTTTAAGTGGGTTAGTCAGTTATCGGGTCAAGGGATGCACGTGCCAATAAACACACTGGCACTGGTTACAAACAACTAGACAATGTAGTATCAATTAACTTATATAAGTGGCAACTCCCCACATTATAGATGAGTAATATATATTTCTATTGTTCTCTGAGTGCACTAACTGTGTAATAAATAGCCCGCAGCATGAGGGGCTAGTAGAGAGGCCACGAGTTGGCACAGGGCACATATCTAATGTAACGAACACAACGAGAGAGAGAGATTGGTTGTTAATAAACAATCTTCAACATCCTCGCCGAGTTCCGAGCCTGGTTCCTTTTTAATGTAAGACGACATCAGTACCTTACAACGTGCTGCTGTTGAGGGCGGGAAAGCGTTCTCCCCTATCGTAATTCCGTCACTGGGTGGTTACGTAGGACGGAATGAGCCGGACGCTCTATTGTGCCCGTTAAGAGCGCTGAAAATCTACATCGATCGTACCAGATCGATCAGGAAAGATCGTAAGCGATTATTTATTTCCTATCAGCCTAATAGGGCTACGATTATCTCCACAGCTACACTATCCAGATGGGTGAAGGTTGTAGTGAGGACTGTCTATGCGGAGTCAGGTGCTTACGATCGAGTCACTTACAAAATATCGTCCCACCAAATCCGACACATCTCGATGTCTTTGGCGGCCAGGTCGAATATTCCGTTGGAATATATCGTGAGGGCTGGAATGTGGACTAATTCTACGACATTCATCGGGTTCTATCTGTCCAATGCTGCCAAACTTCAGGACCAGTCGTCCAGATTTAGACTGGGTCCGCTGGTCGTAGCGCAAGCTGTTGTTTGAACCAGCTGGACAGAAAAGTCTTGGTTTTAACGTGCACGTGTATATAAGCAACACTTTGTGTTTGTGTTTGAGTTCTTTATGTTACGGTCTCAAGTAGAGTTCCGTTTTCCACCGATGGGTGAAGAAGAAATTCGTGCATGTCGGAGGCAAGCGATCGCACCGCTAGGTGAGTATCTTTATTATATTACTAAAGATATATCGAAAATGTAGCATTTTAGCGATTCGCTTGAAATCAAGACTATCGTCTGTTTCATGACTCTGTAGCACTACTGCTCCACCGCCCATCCTTTGATTCTAAGGAGCATGTAGTAGTTCAGATTGGTGATGTATAAAATAAACTTCCCAAATTTTAATTGTAAATTTGCCATTTATTGTTATTACTCACCTCTAAACTACTACAGTAAAGGCCCTCCCATCCATCCCCGCCAGTTGTGTGCTAGGGGCTTCCTTTTGTCGTTTTTTGGACAGAAAAGTGAAGCTTCTGCGCAGCTGCGCACGCATATGCGCGGCGGTTTTGGCGGCAAAAGGAGCGCTCGAGTCATGCAGGCAGACGATCGTGCCTTGCTTTCAGTACGCGAATTTCTATCCAGAACGATCCAAAGGATCGAAAAGGAGCATGTAGTTGTTTAGAGGTGAGTAATAACAATAAACGGCAAATTTACAATTAAAATTTGGGAAATTTCAGAAATCGTGCCATCACTAATTGCCAATTTTGTCATTCCATTTTTCAGAAAATTAACTTGCAAGTATTTTATTCATCAGAGAAGTAACTCACCAGAATTTTGTTTTTCAGAAAAGTAACTTTCAAGAACAGTCAGGAACGAAAGATTGCCGGAGAAAAGGTTGCGAAGGAAGCTGACCAGCTGAGTCGTCTGTTCATCAAACTGGCGCATACGACAAGCCCAGTAAGTTCTGGCTCTCAATACTCTAGGACTACTGTCCGTCCTGTATTGTATGATCTGAGGGATAGGTCAGTCATTGCAACACAATGAGAATTCAAGTAAAGGTGGTTGCATTTTCGTTATTTTTCACTGCATGAGTGATGTCATACACTGTACTTTCAAAACTGGTAAGCAAATGGGACTGGCGATGCAATTATTTGAAAGCAATCAATTTGTGTTTTGTTTTCACATCTGTGCCCAGGATGACGAGTGCCCATTCAGCATCCTCTCCCCGCTCTCTGAGATCATCAAACTAGGAGATTCGTCTATGCTCTCACTGGAACTAGCGGTCAGTGTGCAGAGTTCTATATACATTCGGGAATTGGTATTCTTGCAAATCAATCATAAGAAGTCTTTTTTTTCGTCAGAAGTCTTTTTCGTACATGTAAAATGTACATCACTGGATATTTCTGCATTTTGCAGGGTTTTGTACACAGTTATCCCGATATTCGTACTGAGCAACTGATCGAGCTTGTTCTAATGCGTGGTGATATCAACAGAAGTGAAGCGAAATCTGTGAGTTTTCTCTCTTTATGAGCACAAAATATTGCCCTTTTTTACCACAGGATTTGCGTTGTAATGATATTGCAACATTTTAGCAAGATAAATGCTGTTTCTAACTGTGTGTCATTATTTGTCCTATTACATATGCCCATTGTGTATATTTTATCTGGCATGTTGCAGGTGGTGGTTGACTGTTTGGGTGAGGACCACGATATTAAGCCCAAGTCCAAGACCACTATTCTCTCCAAGTTGTACTCATGAGCAAACTGTCACCACTTCGGATAGAACAATCTGATTTCAAACGACATGTATCCAGTAAACATTAGGGTGAAGCCATACATCCTTTTGTAACCTTGCATGAATTCATAATAAATGTGCCACTACAGGTCATCAACTATTATCGTATCGTATGAGGCAAATCTATTGTGTACAATCTGTACTGAAGATATGTTCTTTGTGTCTAGTCCATGAATTATGTTCATTTACTCCCTTTTCATCAAAATGTGTACAGCAAACTGTATCGTGTATCAATAAATTTTTAACTGTGTGTTGTTTCTTCGTTGAAATGTACGTGTCACATATTTGTATAACGAACACAAAGGCAAATACAACTAACAATTGCTATGATTTTATTACATCACATGCTATAAATATCATTAGAACATTTTTGCAAACAAATTATTTAGTTCAGTAAAATACATGTATTTATCAGTATTTTTAGCATTTTTTAGCATGATTTCACAACACAATAAACTTACAATAAATGTTTTGCATCAGTCAGTAACTAATAACTGTCCATTTTTGTCCACCTACACCCGAGAGTTCAGATTATCAAAAATATTGCCACTTGTATGCAAGATTATTTCCTGCAAATGTGGCTAAACAAAAAAACTAATTATACATTACGTAGTAATACACCGTACAAAAGCAGACATGACAAGATATTTACCGGTAATCATAGATATTTGATCATCCATGAGTCGCCCATTGGTGGGTTAAAGGCTTGCTCATACCTCAGAGCCATTTCAATTGAATACAAAAACAGATTCACAAGTGAAGGGGGTCAAAGGACAGAAAGGGAAACAAGCCTACAGTAGTTGTATTGTGTTGTGTAACAAACCTCTGGAGTGATGACATTTTGGTCCCAATGTAATTACGCTTAATTTCTTAGGTATTCCTCAAATAGTCCTCGCAAAAGCCATGAAGAATACAGTCCTATCATTTAGATATACAGCATCCACCATCTTTTCTTCACTTGGCTTACTTTATTGTAGTAATATTGCAAGACCCCACTACAAAACAACAAAATACCTACAATCATATAATATTCCATAGAAAACAATACCCTCCTAATTCCGCTCAATGTCTCCATTGACGACCGATGTTCCATTTTCCTGCCGGCGTTGCTGCCAGGAAGACTCTTCCTTCTTCATGGCCTGCGGAATGTCGACCTGCGTCCGTGTCTGATAGGACGGCAGTAGTTTAGGACAGGACTCGACTCCGCGCATAATGCGGTCACAAGTCTTGACTAAGTCGTAATTTATTTCATCAGAAACGACCGAATCATGCTTGTAACTTGGATGATTGGCCACAAATTCTCGCATCCACTTTGCAGTTGTCATCAGCTCTCCTGAAAATGTAACGGCTTGAATTTTAGAAATTCATTCACGTAAAAGCTATAGTCACAGAAGATACTGAATATTTCTTCTCCTAATTTTAATCAAAACTGAATGTGGCTTTGTGTCATCATTTAATCAAAAGTGGTGGAAATCTCGTGTTGACAAAGGGAAGTCTATCGCTACCTGAGGCACGTTTCTGTATGAAGGACAGGTACTGGGCGATGGTGCAGGACGTGTCCACATCACAGTCGTCCACGCTCTGTAGATACAGCTTCAGCAGCGGCACCAGTCCCACAAACTCCCCAGGCTGTTCATAAAACAGTGAAACACACATATCAAACATTTCTTTGCACTGGGCTGAGCTCCATGACAACACTGATCAATAACCAAGGTAGGTCCTCAGTAATCCTTTTGTCACAAACCTTGACATGCAAGATTGAATACAACATGCCATCTATATTGACAATACCACTGACTATATCCTTTGGCCCTTGACTTGCTTTGACCTTGACCTTGGCACTGACCTTGCCATTGATGATCTGGTCGATGGAGAACAGATCCTCAGTATCCGCTTGGCACTGTGTCTTGGAGCATTCAGAGGGGTCCTTGGAGGGTGTACAGCAAGCCTCGGCCTCAGCAGGGGAGTCACCTGCATACAACGATACACATCTGCGTAATCTTCTATCAGTATATGATGATAATATACTTGGGATTCCTTAATTGTAATGTTGGTGGTCATACATGTACACAGTGACTCAGACTTTTTGTTAAGTCAACTATCACAGACTTACAAGTCATGATGTTCTTTTTAAAGTAGAACTTCTCATTCAGCACAGCGTCTCTTTTGTGTGCTTTTGTCATATTTTTATCCACCTGACAAAACCGATAAATGGTACACATGGTATTAGTAAATACATGGTATCCATGGCATTATTATCGCATACAAAACAAATATGTTCTGGACTGGAGTATCAGTAAATTTTTAGGGAAAATCTGATGATCGATAGATTGTTTCACATCTTCGTTAACTCATCATGCTTCATCACGTCATGTAGTATATACCTTGGAAATTGGGATAACTAGATCAAGTTTAAACGACAGGATCACTCGGGTGAGCAGCACCACAAAAACAACAAAGGCAGCATTCTCAAAGTCTGTCAGTTGAACCTGGAACAATTCAAGCTGGTTATCATGAACTGGCCTAAAACACATGTTTGACAAACTGGTACCTGCTTGAAGAAAATACCTTTGAGATTTTAAGGCTACATACTCATACTCATATACACTATCACATAATCACCCTATGGTGGCTATATTTCCCATCATAATTAGGGGGGAAATGAAGACCATTCTAGTCTTAAAAACTAATCTCTAACACTCAAAATCAACAAGGAATGGGGCGTTGAGGTGGTACGACATACCTCTGTGGGTCTGAACTCCACTCGCCAGCCAATGGGGGAGTTTGGTGGAGGAGGCTTGAATCTCATCGTCTGCCAGTTAGTTGACTGGATATTCTGTAACATCAGTCATCACATCACTTTACTATTGTTCACTCTATATTTGACATTTTCTTAATCCATTAAACAGTTCGTCCCCAACAGTGAAACCATGATACATGTAGTTCACTGAAGTGAAGATTCACTGAAGATTAAAGTGACTTCCCTTAAGACCCAAGCTGTTTACAGTTGGCATGATTATAAATATGTGTTTGATTCTTTCTCATGATGGAATACAATGTCGTGTACTTGATGATAACTAGAAGCTTATGGTCTGGCTCTGTAAGCTGGGATTGGGAAATTGTAGAGAAGGCCCAACCTCGAAATGATCGGTGTCCTCTTCATCATTTTGATGAACTTTCTCGGAGAACAGCGAGATCGGATCTCGGATGAACAGATGTGCGATATGTTGTGCCAGAAGTTTGTCTATTCCTGTGTGTGGATTGTGCCAAATGATGTGAGACACATTTACTGAAGATAACTAGACGTCAAGGCCTGAAGATGCCTTGGGGCATTTCGTGTGAGTTCTATTCCTAGCTAACATATACCTAAGAGACCGTGTCTAGAACCATGATGACTCTGAAACTGTCCGTGGTCAAAGTTTAAGTGACATACCCCGCCCTTAGGCATCTTTGCGTTTCGCTCTACGACGCACCGTTTCCCGAGATACGGCAAACAGGAAGTGCTGAGTCGGTGAAAAAAAATTTGACACCAGAAGTCTTCTCGACCCAAGATACCCTCTAGACTAGTCAGTCTAGTGCCAGGAGGCCAAAATTAAGCTCCGTTTCGCTCCACGACGCACCGTTTCCGAGATACGGTCAAACAGGAAGTGCCGGGTCGGCGAAAATAAATTCAACACCAGGGGTCGTCTCGACCCGAAATACCCCTAAGCCTAGTTTGTCTAGTGCCAGGAGACCGAAATTGAGCTCCGTTTCGCTCTACGACGCACCGTTTCCGAGATACGGTCAAACAGGAAGTGCCGAGTCGGCAAAAATAAATTCAAGACCAGGGGTCTTCTCGACCCAATACCCCCCTTGACTAGTTTGTCTAGTGCCAGAAGGCTGGAATTGAGCTCCGTTTCGCTCTACGACACACCGTTTCCGAGATACGGCCAAACAGGAAGTGCCGAGTCAGCGAAAATAAATTCGACACCAGGGGTCATCTTGACCCATAATACCCCCTAGACTAGTTTGTCTAGTGGCATAAGGCCGGAATTGAGCTCCGTTTCGCTCTACGACGCACCGTTTCCGAGATACGGGCAAACAGGAAGTGCCGAGTCGGCGAAAATAAATTCGACACCAGGGGTCGTCTCGACCCAAAATAACCCCTAGACTAGTTTGTCTAGTGCCAGAAGGCCGGAATTGAGCTCCGTTTCGCTCTACGAGGCACCGTTTCCGAGATACGGCCAAACAGGAAGTTCCGAATCGGCAAAAAAAAAATTGACACCAGGTGTCGTCTCGACCCAAAATACCCACTAGACTAGTTTGTCTAGTGCCAGAAGGCCGGAATTGAGCTCCGTTTCGCTCTACGACACACCGTTTCCGAGATACGGCCAAACAGGAAGTGCCGAGTGGGCGAAAATAAATTCGACACCAGGGATCGTCTCGACCCAATACCCCCCTAGACTAGTTTGTCTAGTGCCAGAAGGCTGGAATTGAGCTCCGTTTCGCTCTACGACACACCGTTTCCGAGATACGGCCAAACAGGAAGTGCCGAGTCAGCGAAAATAAATTCGACACCAGGGGTCATCTTGACCCATAATACCCCCTAGACTAGTTTGTCTAGTGCCAGAAGGCCGGAATTGATCTCCGTTTCGCTCTAATACGCACCGTTTCCGAGATACGGCCAAACAGGAAGTGCCGAGTGGGCGAAAATAAATTCGACACCAGGGGTCATCTCGACCCAATACCCCTCTAGACTAGTTTGTCTAGTGCCAGAAGGCTGGAATTGAGCTCCGTTTCGCTCTACGACACACCGTTTCCGAGATACGGCCAAACAGGAAGTGCCGAGTCAGCGAAAATAAATTCGACACCAGGGGTCATCTTGACCCATAATACCCCCTAGACTAGTTTGTCTAGTGCCAGAAGGCCGAAATTGAGCTCCGTTTCGCTCTACGACGCACCGTTTCCGAGATACGGGCAAACAGGAAGTGCCGAGTCGGCGAAAATAAATTCGACACCAGGGGTCGTCTCGACCCAAAATACCTCCTAGACTAGTTTGTCTAGTGCCAGAAGGCCGGAATTGAGCTCCGTTTCGCTCTACGAGGCACCGTTTCCGAGATACGGCCAAACAGGAAGTTCCGAGTCGGCGAAAAAAAAATTGACACCAGGTGTCGTCTCGACCCAAAATACCCACTAGACTAGTTTGTCTAGTGCCAGAAGGCCGGAATTGAGCTCCGTTTCGCTCTAAGACACACCGTTTCCGAGATACGGCCAAACAGGAAGTGCCGAGTGGGCGAAAATAAATTCGACACCAGGGGTCGTCTCGACCCAATACCCCCCTAGACTAGTTTGTCTAGTGCCAGAAGGCTGGAATTGAGCTCCGTTTCGCTCTACGACACACCGTTTCCGAGATACGGCCAAACAGGAAGTGCCGAGTGGGCGAAAATAAATTCGACACCAGGGATCGTCTCGACCCAATACCCCCCTAGACTAGTTTGTCTAGTGCCAGAAGGCTGGAATTGAGCTCCGTTTCGCTCTACGACACACCGTTTCCGAGATACGGCCAAACAGGAAGTGCCGAGTCAGCGAAAATAAATTCGACACCAGGGGTCATCTTGACCCATAATACCCCCTAGACTAGTTTGTCTAGTGCCAGAAGGCCGGAATTGATCTCCGTTTCGCTCTAATACGCACCGTTTCCGAGATACGGCCAAACAGGAAGTGCCGAGTGGGCGAAAATAAATTCGACACCAGGGGTCATCTCGACCCAATACCCCTCTAGACTAGTTTGTCTAGTGCCAGAAGGCTGGAATTGAGCTCCGTTTCGCTCTACGACACACCGTTTCCGAGATACGGCCAAACAGGAAGTGCCGAGTCAGCGAAAATAAATTCGACACCAGGGGTCATCTTGACCCATAATACCCCCTAGACTAGTTTGTCTAGTGCCAGAAGGCCGAAATTGAGCTCCGTTTCGCTCTACGACGCACCGTTTCCGAGATACGGGCAAACAGGAAGTGCCGAGTCGGCGAAAATAAATTCGACACCAGGGGTCGTCTCGACCCAAAATACCTCCTAGACTAGTTTGTCTAGTGCCAGAAGGCCGGAATTGAGCTCCGTTTCGCTCTACGAGGCACCGTTTCCGAGATACGGCCAAACAGGAAGTTCCGAGTCGGCGAAAAAAAAATTGACACCAGGTGTCGTCTCGACCCAAAATACCCACTAGACTAGTTTGTCTAGTGCCAGAAGGCCGGAATTGAGCTCCGTTTCGCTCTAAGACACACCGTTTCCGAGATACGGCCAAACAGGAAGTGCCGAGTGGGCGAAAATAAATTCGACACCAGGGGTCGTCTCGACCCAATACCCCCCTAGACTAGTTTGTCTAGTGCCAGAAGGCTGGAATTGAGCTCCGTTTCGCTCTACGACACACCGTTTCCGAGATACGGCCAAACAGGAAGTGCCGAGTCAGCGAAAATAAATTTGACACCAGGGGTCATCTTGACCCATAATACCCCCTAGACTAGTTTGTCTAGTGCCAGAAGGCCGAAATTGAGCTCCGTTTCGCTCTACGACGCACCGTTTCCGAGATACGGGCAAACAGGAAGTGCCGAGTCGGCGAAAATAAATTCGACACCAGGGGTCGTCTCGACCCAAAATACCTCCTAGACATTTGTCTAGTGCCAGAAGGCCGGAATTGAGCTCCGTTTCGCTCTACGAGGCACCGTTTCCGAGATACGGCCAAACAGGAAGTTCCGAGTCGGCGAAAAAAAAATTGACACCAGGTGTCGTCTCGACCCAAAATACCCACTAGACTAGTTTGTCTAGTGCCAGAAGGCCGGAATTGAGCTCCGTTTTGCTCTACGACGCACCGTTTCCGAGATACGGGCAAACAGGAAGTGCTGAGTCGGCGAAAATAAATTCGACACCAGGGGTCGTCTCGACCCAAAATACCCCCTAGACTAGTTTGTCTAGTGCCAGGAGGCCGAAATTGAGCTCCGTTTCGCTCTACGACGCACCGTTTCCGAGATATGCATGAAAGCCTCAAGGATGAATCAGCAAAAATTCTTCCGAGCTCTAGGTCAGAGGTCGTTCGACGGATTGATCCCAAAATCAATAGGGTTCTTCCCTGGTGGTATATGAACTCCCATGCATAGAATACTTGCCATTGCATGAATACTTTTTGAGTTATCGATCGGAAACCAAGTCTCAAAATAAACCTTGATTTCATCCTCACGGACCTCACGGACCCCGGAGCCGCCTCCAAAACAATAGGGGTCTTCCATGTAATATTTCTGACCAGTGATGTAAATTTGGACAAGATCCGTTCAGGCGTTCCCGAGTTATTGATCGGAAACCAAAACGGCGGAAAGTAAAAAAAAAAGAAGAAAAAAAAAAAAAAAAAAAAAAAAAACCAGACAAAACCATAAGGGCATTTCGGGCCGAAATGCCCTAATTCACAGCTAAGCGTTTTACTTACTTGCATTTTAGCTAATAATTCTACAGACAAGGATATCGCTAAATTGAATTCCCAAAACAGAATTCCAAATATAAGTTATACCATGTAACGTTATTTTTTTTATTCAATTATTCAGTTATTCTCAATATTCATGGTATCATAGCCATTTAATATCAGCTTTTTTGGTAAATTTCAAAGATTACCTGCATCCCTGAGAGTTTGATAACTTTCTTCATCTTGGATAAGTTCAATATCATTGCCATGTGCTGAGCAGGCAGACAAGTAGCTGTCGATTGAAGCGTACCGTGATTTCGGAATAACAAACTTGTTTTCCTTCAGAGGCTGGCAAATAAAATCGTAGTTGCACATTTTTCATTGAAATTGAGTACTGGTAAATTGCTTGATATTTAATTTAGCACTTTATTTAGCAAATTTAGCAAATTTTTACAAGATTGGCGCTCTCTCTCTCCATCTGGACTGATTTGAAATTACAAGTAACATTTTGTCACAATGTTCTTCAAGTTTAACAAGCTACCTTGAGACCACGTTCCTCATCTGTGCGACAGTCGACCGATGCAGAAATTATGTTCCATCGGCAGTCCGTATCTACCAAATACCCACGCTGTATAGGGCAGGCAGCACTTAACGCCAGCTGCCGATATACGTCACACAATGTAATATCATGTTTGTATCTGTATAACAAAATTTTTTGCAAAAAATATTTTATGCCACAATCCCCAACCTGTTATTACTCCATAAACGTCCAATGTATATATATATTGGTATACTGCGATACATACCAGTATAGGGCAGAGTGGGTTCAAAACATCATACAGATGCCTGGCTTCAGTGATGTTGCAAGCCTGGAACGTCATCTGCAGACAAGAGCAACCCATGCCGAAGCCCATACAGTCCATGTACACGTGGTCTGGAAGGTTTGCAGCCTTCGATTCGCCGTCGTCTCCATACTGAGAGAAATCCTCCACAAAGGGGGAAGGTGTGTTCTTATCTTTGAAAACTTGAGGTCGAGAAAAAGTGGCATTTTTCATAAATACATTTTACTCAAATTTATTTATTTTTTTTAAACGTTTTCCTCAGATTTTCAGATCACTGAATTTACTTGGGATGTTGATGGCAACTTTTTTGCCTCTTCTTTCACGGATGTTTCTCGTCAGTGTGCTAAAATTACAAACAAATTTCCATATTTTCTAACCAATATCATGTATGCTTGCTTATAAAACGTCTATGCGCATATAATCATGGTCATTTACAGTTAGATTCAATACTAGTATATCCCAAATAGTGAATGATGACTGTACATGAGCAAAAATCATGCTCTGAATCATGACCGTATATCTTCATACTGAACAAAATATACCAATATATACTACACTGCACACAAGGTACTTTATGTACCTTCATGCACATGCAAGAACTAATGACACCTGAGGATACCAAACGTTATGATTCCCCGGCCGTGGCCGAGCACAGACCTGAAGCGTGGATGACCCTGGTATATCACTTCCTCGGGGTAGAACAGTGAGTGTGAGGCACCACTGTCAGGTGTCGGTTTGTACGGCGGCGTCACAAAGTCCCGGCACCCCAGACTGTATGTTGGAGTAGTGAGCAGCATACAGTATAATATCATGGGGTTGTCTGTTATAAATGGAGGAACTTGATACATTTACAAGCACCTACGCTGGAAAAGCAGTCAGACTCAGTGCCGATTCGTTTTCTCCTTGCAATTGTTCTAAAACTTCCTCCCGTCTGAAACCAGATGATCTTGCATTCAAAACAGTAATATCTGTAGCTGTGCATAACAAATTCTGACATTACAATACAAATACTAGCCAATATGGTACAAACAAATGTGAAGCCACTGATTGTTAAATTTTTTGACAACAAAGACCTCTGGTTTATTGCAATGAAGTCTAGTCTAGTGTGTTGTCTAGTCCATTCGTCGACACATTCATAACTGCAATTTTACCTGAGTCGCATGTTCGCTTCGACCATGTTGAAGTGCGCCATACGATGTCCGAAGGGTTTCCCCGGAGTTCCCTCGATCATGTAAGATGCATACTCTGGCCTCCATGTCGTGGGGTGATCACTAAGTGTGGTAGAAATTGTCGTTTAGATTCACTCTGTATTTAATCTCCTTCTGGAGGCTTCAATCAAACTAGACGCTCTCCGGTCGTTGATAAACGCATGGCTATATCCCCCTGATGCCTTATCATACATGTCATGAAAAACATATGAATGCAAATTAAGCCAACTTGACTTCCATCAGTGTCCTCAATTAAACTTTCAGACCTCAGCTTTTTTTTTGCTGTGTATATTAATGCAGTAATATACCCAATGGGTAATATATTCCTTTTAAATTTATGAAAAAAATTCCTAACCAATTAATTATCTTGAGGCGTGATTCGAGTATTCCGGAAAAATTAGAGTATAAGTTATAATCTTTGAAATTAGTTTTAAAAAACAATTCTAATTAATTTATATTCTTACTACAGCCACACGATCTCTGGACAAAAACTGAATTATCGAAGTCGAAAATTGCAGATGAGAAGTATGATTTTTTCAAAAATACATGTGAAAACTTGGAAAATGCACTTGTGACTGGATTGGAGTAAGAACAATCAGAAATAACAAATTATACAAGGCAGGAAGAGCAGTTAGACGTGTACTCACTGTGGCGTTGTCCTCTCCTTTTCCTGTAGTATTTTGAGGATTCTATCTGCATCCAGCAACAGTCGAACTTTTTTGTTCTGATCGTCAAACTTCACGAGCATATACTCAACCTAGCGAAGATCAGAATTTTTTTTTTTTTTCCAATTTTCACCAAGTAAGCTACCTAAATGACCATAACTCACTCAAAATAATTTTTTCTCGGAGAAAAATATCTGTAGCATCTGACCTGGCTTACTGATGCAAGGCATCACAAAACAGCGGAAACACATTTCTGTATAAATTTCATACAATTTTCAAAGCTTACCTCATCTCCCCATTTCAAGCAATCATTCGACCGATCCTTCAATCGATGATAGAGATTGATAAACTGCTGTATTCCATGTTTTCGGACATGATCCGCAAGTTTTTTTGTTTCTTTCCATGAGAGCGGTGAACCTTCGGACAACAAGCCCATTGCACCCTCCTCAAAATGCAACAGTTGCAACAGTCAATCTGCTATAAAACAAATAATTGAGTTGCAAAGTATGATAATATCTTGATGATGCAAATTTTCGAGTAGATCTGATTAACCCTGCGGTCAAGCTAAGCTATATGTACGTATGCATTAATATATATTACCCAAAAAATATAGAGATTTACACATCATTTGACAAATGAACATGACCATACATATGAGTGATCAATAGGCCTGAATTCCTCAATTTAGGTCAAATCCTTAGTGAACTTACTAAAATAGTAGAATAAACATAGCACCAAGGGTGCTGTGGCTTACCGGCAATCATGAGAAATGCAGAGTACTGATTTTCTAACTTATAAATTGTTACACTGATCTTAAACTCATGTTCGTAGATGTTGCTGGAAACACATTTTCTGTATGGACTATAATAAGAATTTATATTATGTACACATCACAAAGGTACATAAGGAGAATCTTATACATGATTTGAGAAAAACTGTCCGAATAGATTTAGAGAAAATGGCCACCAAAGACAAATTTTGTTTTTTCGACAAAAAAAGGTTGTTTTGACCTTCCAAGGTCATTGAAGGTCAAATTCAAGGTAATCACTCAAACCGCAATACATGATTTCCCATTTGAATGTGCCAATACTTAGGCTCTTGAAGTCTTCTATGAGTTTATTTCGTACAGCTCCCATTATGGAAGAAAAATTGGGTGAAAAAAATTAAAAGTTCAACGGCCAAAAAAAATTTTTTTTGCTGGAAATGGCTCAAAGTGAATAGTGACTTGTTTTTGGACAAGAAAACTTTCAAAAAATCAAAATGGCCACCACACGCAGACCGGCGATTCAAGGGCAACAAAACTTACACACACATCATCGAGGTACATGAGGGGAATGTTTTAAAACAATAAACTCAAATTTGATCAGACAGTTTTTGAGAGAATGGCCATCAAAGTCCAAAACTGGCCAGTTTTCGGCAAAAAAGGCCGCCAAATGGGCAAAAACGATTGAATAAATAAACCAGAAAAAAACGTCTCAGGGTATTAGCCCAAGGAATGTTTTGGTGAATTTTCAGAAAAATTCATCAAGGCAAAAAAAAGTTGTTTGCCGGACGGGCGACGGACCGACGATGGACGGACAACGGAAGACGGACGAACACCCACGACAAAATGTACGAAAGTGTACCAACATTATCAGCATAATCAAATCAATGTAGATATAGCTGATCGACCTGCTTGTAATAGAAACAATTACCGGTAATTTACTTTTCAGCTCCAGTGGTCGAGTGATCCTGAAAATCTAAAAATCCGAGTGAACTTCATAAAAGCACTGATCATTACACGAATACTCGTGATGCAAGCCATTATATATATTGTGTGGCAAGTAGCTAGCAGTGACACTGCAATATTTTGCATAGAGTTACCTAAACTATCTCTTCTTAGAATCTGAGTTCATGTCATTCTAGAATACACAACATGCCAGGCTCTGAATTATAGGCATATATTGCAGAATCCGTCCGTAGGCCTACCCCCACCCCCTCCCCCACCATCCGCTAACAATTTTGCAATGTCACGGTGATAAGCATTCCTCCAATCCGTCTTCATAAATTCAGTATTTTTAAATTGCCCCTTCAACAATTACCTATAATTCACGGTGTATGGACCGACTATGAGGACCATAGCATGGGGTGTCAACAAAAATCGCTCAGGTAAAAAAAATCTAGAGGGTATTTCAGTGCATGTGAACTCATGTGTGAACTTGTGTCAGACTGCAATTAGGTTCTAGTGATTGGCTATTATCTAAGCAATACACAACTAGATCTAAATAAATATAACATTTATCTAGAAATTAAGATGGCAATACATTCAGAATTCTTACTATTCAATCTGTCAGAGTTTGCCAATATCCCAGTTGTAACTAAACAGCTAAACGCGGCATTACATTGACAATGACACATTTGCAGAACTCATGTGGCCCGAGGCAAGGCCCGAGGCTGAGTGCACCGACTTGTTTATGTACGGGTGCTGCCGCCTGCTGGAAGATTTCGTCGTCATCGGTCCAAGTAGGACCAATGGTCCTGTACTTCGTTTTCCCGCCTCAATTTCCCCGTCGGGATCATGTTGATGTCACTCTTCTAATAGTTGCACCATCTCGAGAAGGTTCACCGTCTAGAACCAACTCAGGGATTCCACAATGGCCCAAAAGAATGATAATCTTTCGGTTTAATATGTGCTAATGTTGCATGGATTAATATTCATTGATTATAGGCTGTATTCAAAGAAAATTTTTGTAAATAGTACTATTCGCTGTTTACAAAATCAATGATTCAAATTTGCCCAGCAGTAAACTGATATTCCCAACTTGTACAAATTCCCAGGGATGAACAAGACATTTGCAATGTTTGATCTTTTAGAACAATATCCATGTCCATTATAAGGCGATTTTACCACAAGAATGATAATATATCGGGTAGCCTATATTCCTAAGAATTAATATAGATACTATATGTCATTGATGTGATGTATATTGATGTGTTGCAGATAGAAGTCATCCTATAGAATAAATGTGGCGATTTTGCCTATGTAACGTTTGACGCCCGCTACCTAGGGCGCAAGCGCCCCGCACTGTGGCACGGTCACGGCGAGCTTTGTGATTACTTTAAAACTACAACCAGGTAACAGTCCACCGAACAATTCCGGCCATCATACATGTGGCGATTTTGCCCAAAGATCGCGGCAGGTGATTAATCTTTCTAAATACGCTTGTTTCTGGCCTTGTTTTGGACGCTTCTGTTCGAAGCACGTGTGCTGCTTGGCAACGCCCCCTAAGTCTCTCACCCAGTATGCTGTAACAATGGTCTTACGTCACTTCCCTTGTATCTCGTGCTTCGGGGACTGTAAGTACTCTGGAGCCGCATTGTTCAGTGGAGTTGTCTCAGAGCTGAGCAAGTCAAGAGAACGACGGAGGGCTCGGCCATGAGCTCTACGTCCTCACTCACCGGCTATGGCCCGCGAGGGCCCTGGGGACAATTTCCATAGGGGGCCCAGGTGGGGAAGATCTTGATGACTCGAAGGTGTACCCTCTGGATCAGCGGTCTCCCACCTGGGATGGTGCGACACAGGCTATGGCAGACTGTCGGGCTGTCCGGGGTTCCATCCCCCGTGGCAGACCGCGGTGAGCCGGCCTTACAGTTAACACCACAGTGATGATCGTGTATCTGAGTGGTGTCCACATGTCTGGGCTCGCAGGGCGGGCTGCTCCTGGTTAACATTCCGCAGTGACTCACGGTGAGCAGCTTATCCGCGAGGATCCGGGATAGCGGACGACGTCAAACTTTACATTGGTGCTGTGACCAGGATCAGTCTGACGGCGTTCCATCGCAGCCTAACGTCGCAGTATCTTTGCTCCCTCGTCCCCGGGGACCGTCTGTCTCCTCCGGGACATCCAAGAATGAGCGAGAATGAGAAAGAGAGTCGCGGGCCATACCCGGTCGCACGACGGATGTGAGCCACCCCATTGTGGCTTCAGCGATAGCCAGAGATGCCCTGAGGATGATAGCCGAGAGGCGGTCTCCGAGGGCTGTACGACGGGTTCCGAGGAATCCGACTCTGGTAGCGATGCCGAGAGTGTGATTGACAGGCGAAACCTCACTGTAGAGGGCGACTTGGCCACTGCTGGTGCCGAGAAGCTCCTTGATCCGTCTTCTCTTCCACATATAGATGAGTTGATGGACTACAGCGAACAGGACTCTACTGGTGTGGATATTGAGATCCATCCGAGTGCGGAGATGATTGCGTCTCTTGTCACGAATGAGGATTCTCGTCCGGAAACCCGTCCGGATGACCGCGGTCGTCCGGACACTGTACCCGGCGAGAACCTGTCGGGATCCACATCTGCGGAGTCGGGTCCGCTTGCCAAGGGTGAGTCTGCGAGCTGGTCAGACTGGGTAGATGTGGAATTGGCCGCATCCCAGGTAGGTCCGGAGTCGCAGCCGCCCAGCCCGGAGCAGAAAGTGAGCTCGGATGACAGGTTTATGTCACCCATCTCCAAGCATACGCATGCCCGAGATAGAAAAATTGCCGAGAAGCAATGGGAGGCCCAACAACAACTGGAGGCCTCTAACCGCGGGCAATCTGCGCCTGTACCTGTTGCGGGTATGGGTGGATCCACATCTAAGAAGAAGAGTAAGCACCGAAAGCGCTCGAAGACCTCGGTCTTGCGCGACCTTGCACCATCGCCTGAGTCCGGACCGAAGCCCGGAGGATCCAAGGCGCCGACATTTTCGCAGGGTGGCGCCGGAGGATCTTCCGCCAAGTCCGGAGGTTCTAAGGCACCAAATCCCTCAGAAGGCGGTGCGGACAGTACCTCCACAGAGTCCGGCAAAGGTTAGGGAGGTCCCCGCAGTAGGTCGCCCATCTGGGTACTAAAAGGGGCCTTCTCTGGCAAGTCCTCCGGTAAATCTAAGCCATCCGGAGCTGCCAAGTGTGGATCATCGCCTGTAGACACTGCCCCTCACATGTGGCAGAAGGGAGATCTCCGGTTGGAGCTTCTCCAGAAGCAGGCTGAGGCGGATGGACAGGGAAACCTGTCTACAGAAGCATTGAAGGCTGGCTGGCAGAGCTTCTGTGATAAACGACAGAAGGAAGCAGCTGAACGCGCGCAAAGGGTGCGTCTGACCATTCCAGGCCGCAGTCCGGTCCGGGGAGACAGCCACAGGGGTCTTCCTCGGAGCCACCCCTCAAAAAGCTGCGGGCCGAAATGGGCCCCGAACTCCCTGATGTGCGGCAAGGCGCTTCGAGCGATTCCAGTGCTTCCTCTTCTTCTTACTGCGTGCGGATCGGTCAGGACCCACGTCGGGTCCGGACTCAGATTGCCCGCAGTTAGAGGCCTCCAGTTTCATTTGGGCCTCCCACTGCTTCTCGGCATTCTTTCGGGCTCGGAGACGGGTATGATTGGAGACAGGCGATATAAACCCGTCATCCTCATTCACGGTCTTCTCCGAGCCGGGCGGCTGCGAGTCCGGCGGTACCTGGGATGCGGCCAATTCAGCATCAACCTGGTCTGACCAGCTCGCAGACTTACCCTCGACAGGCGGAACAGACTCCGCAGGTGTGGACTTTGGGGAGTTCTCATCAGGCACGGTATCTGGACGACCTCATCCGCGCCCAGAGATGCAAGCATCTCCGCGGGCGGATGCAACTCGATATCCACACCAGCAGGGCCCCCTTCGCTGTAGTCCATTCAACACCTCCACGTTTGGAAGCGAAGACGGATCGAGGAGCTTCTCAGCACCTATAGCAGCCAAGTTGCTCCCCACAGCGCGTTCCTGCTAGTCTACCACACTCTCGACATCACTGCCGGAGTCGGATTACTCGAAACCTGTGTCTGGGCCCTCGGAGACGGCCTCACAGCCATCATCCTCAGAGCCCGAGCGCCCCGAAAGTGAGTTATCGCTATCAAGGGACTTATCTCCGGATAAGACTGGGCAGTCACTGTCCGGAGGTTCCTTCCCTCCCTTGCCTTTCCCGCTACTCTGCTCTGCAGTAATTCAATGCTCTTAATGCCTAGACACTGGGAGTCAAATCCGCAGATCTGTCTCCACCAGTGCCGAGTGCTCGAATGACCAGCGATTGCCGGTTACATTGTTTTTACAGCATTAAGGCTGGCAGTTATTCTGCACGCACCAGCAGGGCCCCCTTCGCTGTAGTCCATTCAACACCTCCACCTCCACGCATAGCAGTATAACGCATTTCTTGTGGAAACGTCTATTTTTAGCATCGATCGATACAGGCCGACAAACAAATTACGTTTTCTCTGCAGGCTCATACATATACACGCATCTCCCCCCCCCCCCTCCCGATGACTCCTTATCATGTTATGTATATGGGTGGCCTAAATACAGGCCATCCCGGGGGATCCCGCTATCACATACAGTTATTTAATATCACTCATTAGCTATAGCTGCCGCACTGGCGGTAAATGACGTGAAATTAATCACTCCAGCAGGATAAAGATTGTATGCAATTATCAAAAGTCGATCTACTTGTGGATGTTACGATAATGTCCACCTATCAGCAGTGATAAAAATAAATTTACCACCACTCAAACAGTAATGAAAATAAATCCACCACCGTTTGCTTACTTTTCATAGATCACGGCCAACAAGCTTCTGATACACAGCACACAATCTCCTACACCCCTCTAACGAAAGCAGAAATCTCCCGATTTCTAACTCTCTATTGCACCAGGAAAAAGATATATCACTGAACTTATCTCAATGTATGAACGTATATGGCCATATAGGTTGCCCTGGGACCAAGGGGCGTCCGGCTAATCCACAAAAGTGGTCCGGCCAGCATAGGCGTTGGGTTAACTACGCCGGACAGCAGTCCACATGATGCAGATAGACTTGCCGCACGTCCCTAGTGCTAGAAACTACAGGAGGGCGGATGCAGAGCGGCGGCGTTATGACGTAAAGATATCCGCGGACCTCAACTCCGGAGCTAGCCACAAAGTGGCCACTCACAGAGGAAAGTTGTGCGGATTCCTACGGAAAATCCATCCCTGGAGTGATAGATGGATACCGCAGACGCATCCGCTTGAGCGGAACGTTAGTCCCACCCATATCGGATCGGCGCACGGGGTTTCCGGCGTGGCCGCCCATCATCCGCAGGTTCTGGAGGGATTGGGTGAACCTGCGGATCGCCGAGAATGGGTGCATTGTCATCCAGACTTCCATCTGACGCATCAGAGAGGTCCGGAAGACCCACCATCCGGTGTACACGCTCGTCCGGCATCTGCGGATGCTGACCAGAAGTGTCCAAAAGGGGAACATCATCCGGTTCCGCATCTTGTATGAGCAGATCCATGACGAGCGGGCCCTCATACTTCTTCAGGTTGTCGATATGGACCACCAGTACTCTGTCCGGATTGGAATCCACGGCTTTGCAAATTTGTTACCTTGCTTAGCCGGCAGATAGTAATAACGCACTTTGTCGCCTTCCGCAAAAGCAGGCCTGCCCTTAGCATGGGTGTCATAGCCACGCTTCTGCCGGATGGCAGACTGGTCTAGGCGCGCTCGTGCGAAATCATGGGCATTTGCCAGGGCACGGCGAACCCACTCAACGTACTCCGGACCGCACTGGGGTACTGCACCGGTTTCCGCCACAGTTGGATACATAATATCCACGGGCAGATTGAGTTCCCGGTCGTACAACATCGCGTGCGGAGTTACTTCGGTCGAAGAGTGGACCGACGTTCTGTATGCCATTAAGACATACGGGAGGTGGTCATCCCAGTCATTCGCACGATCATTTACAAAGGCCGCCAGCATATTGAGGATAGATCAGTTAAACCGTTTGACCTGTCCGTCAGACTGGGGCTTGTAAGGGGTGGTCCGCACCTTGGTACTGCCCAGCATCTGTGCTAGGTTCCGGAACAGGTTGCTCTCAAATTGCGTGCCCTTATCCGAATGTACCTGTTTAGGTACACCATGGTAAACCACCCACCTATTCACCAGCAACCGAGCTACCTCGTCCGCAGTTTGGCACTGCAGAGGGTAGGCATCGGTATATTTGGTAAAATAGTCCGAGATCACCAGGATGTACCAGAACCCACGCGGAGTGACCCGATGATGTCCAAGGCAATCCGGTTGAAACACACACCAGCCTTAATCGTGGTCAAGGGGTGGTGGCCAGGAGCTGGAACTCCTTTGCGAGAATGACACCGAGGGGAAACTGCGCACCACCGTTGCACATCCAATCCGCTACCAGGCCAGTGAAAGCGCTGTTGTAGCTGATGGACCGTCCTCCGGATTCCCAAGTGACCGGTCACCCAGAGGTCATGCAACTGATGGAGCACTTCTTTGCGCAGCTCCGCCGGAAGCACCAACTGCCAAATAGGGGGCAGTGGGCTCGGTGGCTCATAGCGCCGGTACAAGAGGCCGTCACTCAAGGTGAGCCGTTCCCACTGGGAGATAAGAGACTGGGTCTCCTCCCTGTAGGTCTTCCACTCATCCTTGAAGGGCTTCTGGCCGGCCTCGAGGGCCTTCATAACCGGTGCCAGAGCACTGTCAGCTCTCTGCTTCGCAGCCAGTTGTGCCGGAGAGTAGCCTCCCAAGTAGTTCGGCTCCTCATCCGATACATCTGACTGCGCACCAGCAGCCATCACCACAGGGGGCAAAGACCGCTCGTACTCAGACTCACCCGAGGACGCAGAGGGTACCCACGAGGAGTACACCGCCAGACTCGAGGAAGACTCACTGGAGCAGAGTCTCATCTCCGGTTCAAATGCGGGACGCCATCGCCGATAACGGCGGGTCCTCGTGCGGGGGTGGACTCTTGTTGCTCGGGCTGCCATGTTGTTATAGGGGGCGGCGGCCTGCGGCCTTCCCGGAAGGTCCAATTCCGAGTCTGAGGAAGAATTCCCAACAAGCTGGAATGGAGTCATCCCGGCACAGTTAGGGTTCTTGCACTTATGGCAACGTGACAGTCCGTCAGCATTGCCGTGCAGCTTTCCGGCACGATGCTCAATCTGCATGTCATACTCCTGGAGTTTGATGAGCCACCGAGCCACCAAGCCGTCGGCCTCACTATAGTAGAGGAGCCACCGTAGCGAACTGTGATCAGTCCGCAGCCGAAAATGGCGCCCCAACAAGTAATGCCGGAATCGCTTGGTCATGGGTTACCACCGCGAGGAGCTCGCGGTGAGTCATGCAGTAGTTCATTTGAGAGTGACTCAAGGCCACACTCAAGGCATAAGCCACTACACGCTCTTGCCCATCCACGATCTGCGAGAGGACACCGCCGAGTGCAAAGTTACTCGCGTCAGTGTCCAAGATGAACTCGCAGTCCGGACAGGGTGCCACAGCACCGGGGCAGCTACTAGAGCTTGCCGGAGGTCCGAGAAGGCGATTGCCTGCTCAGCTTGCCAGACAAAATCGGCGCCCTTTTCCGTGAGGATCGTAAGGGGACGCGCAATCTCCGCGAAGCCTCGAATAAACCGGCGGTGGTAGCTCGCGAAGCCCAAGAAGGATCTCACGTCCGCCACGTTACACGGCCGAGGCCAGTTCTGTACGGCCTTGATCTTCACGGAATTTGGTCTAACTCCGGTGCCTGTTACCATGAAGCCCAAGTACAGAATCTCTCGAAGAGCTCGCACTTGCTGGGCTTCAATTTAAGGCCTGCTCCGCAGATGCGATGGA
This sequence comes from Terebella lapidaria, assembly GCA_949152475.1. Classification (NCBI taxonomy): domain Eukaryota; kingdom Metazoa; phylum Annelida; class Polychaeta; order Terebellida; family Terebellidae; genus Terebella; species Terebella lapidaria. The sequence goes on from OX424569.1 coordinate 23,280,490, forward strand.
GCACCATCTGGAGGTTGGTGAGGGTTTCCTCGAACGACCGGCCATACACGACGACATCGTCGATGTAGACCATACATTGCTTCCAGAGGAACCCTTTTAGGACCATCTCCATGAGGCACTCGAACGTCGCGGGGGCGTTGCAGAGCCCGAACGGCATTACCTTGAATTGGTAGAGCCCATTCTTGGTAACAAAGGCAGTTTTAGCCCTATCACTCTCGACACTCTCGGCCTACCCGGAGGCCAGATCCAGAGCATAGAAGTAGTGCGATCCGGCCAGGGCATCGAAGGTGTCCTCGATGTGCGGAAGAGGATATGAGTCCTTCCGCGTGGCATCGTTAAGTTTACGATAATCCACGCAGAATCTCCACGAGCCATCCTTCTTCTTCACCATCACCACAGGACTGGCCCAAGGGCTTTCACTGGGTTCGATGATGTCTAGCTCGAGCATCTTTTGCACCTCTTGGTCTATGACCTCTTGGTGCACAATCGCTGATTGTCGTAGACGCTGTTTTATCGGACGCTCGTCCAGGAGGTCGATGCGGTGTTTGGCCACGTCTGTCTTGCCAACCGCACTGTCCGGACTTATGAACACATCCGCATACTGCCGAAGCAGCTTGCGGAGAGCTTGACGTTGATCTTCATCCATCCGGTCCTTCAGAACTCGAGATTCCAAATGGTCCGGCAGGGTGAATGGATCATCTCCGGTGACCGCTACCGTGCAAGCAGCACGACAAACAGGGTCGTCAGGGATAACTCGACTAAATGACGCGAGTGTAGCAGTAGCTGCCACACAGCCGCGCCGCATCACAACTGGAGCATCGGTGGGATTCACCACGAAGATAGGCATCGAGTGGGTGTCGGACTTGACCAGAGCCCTATCCAGCACGAGTCCTGTTCCCTGGGCAAAATTGCTCACCGGTTGCACTATACACGGACGACCATCAAGGGGCATGTGTGGACGACGCGGCCTCGCCTCAATGATCATCTCGCTCAAAGGCGGCACAATGGTTGTGTGCGCCACCCGGATTTGGAATGAACGGGTCGGACCCACACGGAAGAGGAAATGTGTGTCCTCTCCCATCCGGAGTTTGCCGGAGCTGAAATTGGCGATCACCCGGTGGATCCGGAGAAAGTTCATCCCAATGATCCCAGGTGCTCCGATATCCGCAACGATTGCCTCTGTTATGTACACCTTGTCTCCAAGAGTAATAGGCAGATCGATGATTCCATGGATACGCTTGCTCTCGCTTAAACGTTCCTGTGGCTACGAGGGTAACCTTCGAGCCGGAGTCTACGAGGAACCGAACCGGCTCCCGCCCAAAAGATAAGGGCAGGTACCAGCATGGTAGAGCCCTGCGCGGGTCGCGGATGCGCGGGCTGCGGGTACCCATGGGGCGGGCCGGGTGCGGGTTACCCACATTGTCATGTTGCGGGTGTGGGGCGGGTGCTCTATGTCGCGGTGTATTGCATGTAATATTGTGTGGTTTCTAATTAGTGCCTCTACCCCCAACACCCACATATTGCCCAAACATATGTTCATTAAATTACTTTCATTAGTGTGATTTCTATTGAAAGGAACAATAGGGAACTAGAAATTAACTTGTCAGGGGGGATTCAAACATATTCCATTTTGGAAACTACCGGGCTAATGGTGAAGTAATATCCGCATGCTGTGGTAATCCACATGTCATGGTGAGGGACTTCAAAGTACAATATACTCGTCTGGCTGTGTGTTGTGACAATGGCGACTGGGCCACGTACTGTAATCCCATTGCCCCAGTCTATGCATACATCTTGTAATCATCTGCTTCTGGATCTTTAGAAGTTACTAAAATATGGATCAAACTGTACTTGTGATACGGAGTTGATCCGTATTGGCAGGGGCCGTAGTGGGTTTCACTTGGATACAAATATGAAAGATCTCGGATGTTTCACCCAGATAAACATAGCACCAAGGGTGCTGTAGCTTACCGGCAATCATGAGAAACTCAGAGTATTGATTTTCCAACATATAAATTGTTACACTGATCTTGAACTCTAATTGTCAAAACATGTTCGTAAATGTTGCTGGAAACACATTTTCTGCATGGACTATAATACGAAATCAAATGACATATCACAAAGGTAGATAAAGAGAATTTTATACATTATTTTGAGAAAAACTGTCTGACAAATTTTGACAAATTGGCCACCAAAGACAAAATTCATCGTTTTTGACCTTTCAAGGTCATTGAAAGTCAAATCCAAGGTCATCACTCAAACCGCAATATATGATTTCCCATTTGAATGTGCCAATACTTAAGCTCTATTTTGAAGTCTTCTATGACTTCAACTCTGCACAGCTCCCATTATGAAGGAAAAATTGGGTGAAATTTTTTAAGTCCAACAAATTTTTCAATGGCCAAAAAAAAATTTTTTTTTTTTTCTACTCGAAATGGCTCAAAATGAATAGTGACTTGATTTTGGAACAAAAATTTTTTTTTTTTGCCTACCCTTCGAAAAATCAAAATGTCCGCCACACGCAGACCGGCGATTCAAGAGCAACGAAACTCATACACATCATAGAGGTACATGAGGGGAATGTTTTAAAACAAAAATATCAAAACTGATCAGACAGTTTTTGAGAAAATGGCCATCAAAAATCCAAAATTGGCCATTTTTCGACAAAAAAGGTCGAATTTGACCTTCCAAGATCATTGAAGGTCAAATTCAAGGTCATCACTCAAACCGCAATATATGATTTCCTATTTGAATGTGCCAATATTTAGGCTCTATCTTCAAGTGTTCTATGAGTTTACTCTGCACAGCTCCCATTATGAAGGAAAATTGGGTGAAATTTTCCAAGTCCAAAAATTTTTTCAATGGCCAAAAAAAATATTTTTTCTCTTGCTGGAAATGGCTCGAATTGAATAGTGACTTGATTTGGGACAAAGAAAATTGTTTTGGCCGACCCATCAAAGAATCAAAATGGCCGCCACACGCAGACCGGCGATTCAAGGGCAACGAAACTCATACACATTATAGAGGTACATGAGGGGAATGTTCTAAAACAAAAATCTCAAAACTGTGGCCATTTTTTGACAAAAAAGGGAGTTTTGTCCTTCCAAGGTCATTGAAGGTCAAATTCAAGGTCATCACTCAAACCGCAATATATGATTTCCTATTTGAATGTGCCAATATTTAGGCTCTATCTTCAAGTGTTCTATGAGTTTACTCTGCACAGCTCCCATTATGAAGGAAAATTGGGTGAAATCTTCCAAGTCCAAAAATTTTTTTCAATGGCCAAAAAAAATTTTTTTTCCTTGCTGGAAATGGCTCGAATTGAATAGTGACTTGATTTGGGACAAAGAAATTTTTTTGGCTGACCCATCAAAGAATCAAAATGGCCGCCACACGCAGGCCGGCGATTCAAGGGCAACGAAACTCATACACATTATAGAGGTACATGAGGGGAGTGTTCTAAAACAAAAATCTCAAAACTGATCAGACAGTTTTTGAGAAAATGGCCATCATAAATTCAAAATTGGCCATTTTTTGACAAAAAAGGTCGTTTTGACCTTCCAAGGTCATTGAAGGTCAAATTCAAGGTCATCACTCAAACCGCAATACATGATTTCCCATTTGAATGTGCCAATACTTAGGCTCTATCTTCAAGTGTTCTATGAGTTTACTCTGCACAGCTCCCATTATGAAGGGAAATTGGTCCAAAAAATTTTTCAATGGCCAAAAAAAAAATTTTTTTTTTTGCTGGAAATGGCTCAAAACGAATAGTGACTTGATTTGGGACAAACACATTTTTTTTTTCGCTGACCCATCAAAAAATCAAAATGGCCACCACACGCAGACCGGCGATTCAAAGGCAACGAAACTTATACACATCATAAAGGTACATGAGAGGAATGTTTTGAAACAAAAATCTCAAAACTGATCGACAGTTTTTGAGAAAAATTTTTTTCTCTTGCTGGAAATGGCTCGAATTGAATAGTGACTTGATTTGGGACAAAGAAAATTTTTTTGGCCGACCCATCAAAGAATCAAAATGGCCGCCACACGCAGACCGGCGATTCAAGGGCAACGAAACTCATACACATTATAGAGGTACATGAGGGGAATGTTCTAAAACAAAAATCTCAAAACTGTGGCCATTTTTTGACAAAAAAGGGAGTTTTGACCTTCCAAGGTCATTGAAGGTCAAATTCAAGGTCATCACTCAAACCGCAATATATGATTTCCTATTTGAATGTGCCAATATTTAGGCTCTATCTTCAAGTGTTCTATGAGTTTACTCTGCACAGCTCCCATTATGAAGGAAAATTGGGTGAAATTTTCCAAGTCCAAAAGTTTTTTCAATGGCCAAAAAAAATTTTTTTTTCCTTGCTGGAAATGGCTCGAATTGAATAGTGACTTGATTTGGGACAAAGAAAATTTTTTTGGCCGACCCATCAAAGAATCAAAATGGCGGCCACACGCAGACCGGCGATTCAAGGGCAACGAAACTCATACACATTATAGAGGTACATGAGGGGAATGTTCTAAAACAAAAATCTCAAAACTGATCAGACAGTTTTTGAGAAAATGGCCATCATAAATTCAAAATTGGCCATTTTTTGACAAAAAAGGTCGTTTTGACCTTCCAAGGTCATTGAAGGTCAAATTCAAGGTCATCACTCAAACCGCAATACATGATTTCCCATTTGAATGTGCCAATACTTAGGCTCTATCTTCAAGTGTTCTATGAGTTTACTCTGCACAGCTCCCATTATGAAGGGAAATTGGTCCAAAAAATTTTTCAATGGCCAAAAAAAAAATTTTTTTTTTTGCTGGAAATGGCTCAAAACGAATAGTGACTTGATTTGGGACAAACACATTTTTTTTTTCGCTGACCCGTCAAAAAATCAAAATGGCCACCACACGCAGACCGGCGATTCAAGGGCAACGAAACTTATACACATCATAAAGGTACATGAGAGGAATGTTTTGAAACAAAAATCTCAAAACTGATCAGACAGTTTCTGAGAAAATGGCCTCCGAAGTCCAAAATTGGCAATTTTTCGTCAAAAATGGCCGCCAAATAAACAAAAACGATTCAATCAAAAAAATTTAAAAAACGTCTTTAGATACTGGCCCAAGGTATGTTCTGACAAATTTATGGGGAAATTCATCATGCCAAAAAAAAGTTACAGACCCGGACGGACGACGGACGACAGACGGACGACAGACGGACGACGGACGAAATACCACGACATTAGCTTATCAGCCCAAAGGGCCGCTAAGCTAAAAACAACACGGCTGAGTAAACCTCCAGTACTGTGTTGTATTTTTTGCGGGTTTGGTGCCGGTTAATTGCGGATGCGGGGCGGGTGCGGGCTCAATCACTGCGGGGCGGGCGGGTGCAGGTTGAACTTTGCACATGTGGGTTGAGTGCGGGTGCGGGGCTGGTGCGGGTGCGGGTTTAATACTTGTGGGGCGGGGCGGGTGCGGGCCACTTTTTTCGGCCCGCGCAGGGCTCTACAGCATGGATCCCTCACCAGTGCGCATGGTGGATGATCGGAGTCACCCGGGGCACTGTGTTCCGCTACAGAGTCCTCGTTATCTGCCTCAGCTGCAGAGGAGCTAGACGGATCCTCAAGGACCACTTCCGGAGAAGTTATATCTACTTGAGGGTCGTCCGGCTTGTCTACAGATGGGGCAGCCTCAGGCGCCACAGAACAACTGTCCCCGGACACGGTGTTGGTCGCCACCACGTCCGGCTTCAGTTTCCCTAACGCGAAGGTCGGTTCTGCTGTCCCGAAGGACCTGACCGAAAAGAGGAATTCCTTCGGCGCGGATCAGGGAGACTCCCATGATATCCGCATGCCCGCAGGCGTTCCAGTAGTTCTGGACATTTAAGCCAAAAGTGTCCCTGCTTTCCGCAGAAGTAACAGGGACGGTTCTGAGCCGGTCCGGAGGTGAACGCGCAGCATTCCGTGGGTCCCGGAGCGTCAATTCCTGTGCAGTGCGCAATCATCTGTGCCGCAGAGAAATCGTATTCCTCCAAGTCGTACCCATCCGGAGACGAGCACGACACGACAGCTGGTGCCGCTTGCGCGGGCATCCCTGTGAAGGACGCCGGCGTACCAACCCGCTGAGGGTTGGGCTCCATGGCGGGTTCCCGGGGACCCGGGGCCTGCCATGGGGCCACCTGCGATGCTTGTGCAGGAGTAGGCATTGCCGCCTGTGGGGTACAGCCGGGGCCGAAGCCGGGGCCGGAGGCATCTGTCTGGGACGGACAGCAACCTCTATTGCAAGGGCGGAGTTAATTGCCTCCTCCATCGATCGCTTTTCATGACTGGCAAGACCATAAGATATATGGTACGGCTGCCCCTCAATGAACTGGTCGATCAGCATCGGCTCAAACCGACTGGCCCCTACGTCTGGATAGGCTCTCCGGCCAAGTACGCGCAAATTAAAAGCGTACTCGGTTTCGGACTTAGTCGGTAGGCGGAGTCGAGCTTTGAACTGTCATTCAAACATCTGCCTGTTTGTCATCGGCGTGAACAGCAGGCGAAGTTGCTGGGCAACCTCGCCGAATGTAGCCGTCCCCACCGGCAGACACTGCATAACTCGGCGGGCCTTTCCTTCAAGGCTCCCCAAGAGGATATGACCAGTTTCCTCCTGGGTCCATCCTTCATACACTGCCGTCCGCCACACCTGGAGTAAGTAATCCTCCCGATTGGCGTTATCCCCGTTGAACTTCTTCCGCCAGGAAGACTGATCCGGCCTTCGGTCGCACGGAGAGCGCGCCCGGTTGGCGGATCCAGCTCCGGGGTCGGCAGTGTAAGACGGCAAGGTCCGAGCACTACCCACTCCCGCGGCGGAGTCTGCAGGTGCAGACACGTACACCGCAGACATGGGAGCCGGGAAGCTCATGCTCGTCGCCGGGTACATACCCACTGGTAGCCCACCCTGACTTGGTGCAGTCGGGACTCCCATCGATCCTAACGGATAGGATCCAGACGGGGCGGCATAACTGACGTAGCTGGGGGCCGAAGCCGCCGGTTGCCAGTTTGCTCCCAGAGCACCTTGACTGCCAGGATCAGCTGACCACGCGGCAGCCACTCCAGCCGGGAAGGGTGATGGTGAGCGGTTCCGCCGATCTGGTCGTATCTGATGAGGCGACCGGGCGCAGTCATAGCGCCCCAAAGGAGCCAACTCAGCTAAAGTATTAGTGAGCTGGTCCATCACGCCCTGTACAGACCATCCGGCATCCGAGCCGGGAGTTCGAGGGAGCTCGAGGGAGTCCACCCAGCCGGTGTTGGTAGTCTGAACAGTTGGTCCGTTTGTCCGGGGCCGACCGCGGCCGACATCCTGAGACGTCCCGCGGAAGAGCGCCAGTCGGTGGGGTCGTCCGGACAAGGGCTGGCATGCAGTGAAGCCGTTTCCAGCTCCGCCCACTGCGCCAAACTCGTCGAGGCTCGGCCTCGGTGGCAACGGCTGTTGCGGCCCCGCAGGGCTCGACTCTACGTCCGAAGACGGAATCGTCGACGCCGGAGTTGCCTCCGCAGATTGGGTCTGGTCTGGGGGGTCGTCCGGACGCCTCTGATTATCGCCGGAGTCGTGCTGGGGCGACCCACGGTCGTCTTGTGACCGTGTTCGGCTCGCAATATGGTCTCCCTCATCGTTTTTTTTCTCTTTGTCACTCACTTTTCTCTAAAGTGTCCCGGAGGAGGCAAGAGGTTCCCAGGGACGAGGGAGCAAAACACTGCGACAGTAGGCTGCAATGGAGCGCCGTCGGACTGATCCTGGTCACGGCACCAATGTAAAGTTTTAACGTCGTCCGCTATCCGGGATCCTCGAGGATAGTCCTCTCACCACAGGTCATCGTGGACGCACACCCGCTATCCTCAGATCCTCGCGGATAGTCCGCTCACCGAGGGTCACCACAGGCGCAGTCATTACTCTATCATTAGAACATTAACCAGGTAGCAGCCTGCCCAACGAGCCCAGACATGCGGACACCACTCAGATACAGGATCATCACCGTGGTGTTAACTGTAAGACCGGCTTGCTGCCTCGGGGATGGAACCCCGGACAGCCCGACAGTCCGCCAGAGCCTGTGTCGCACCATCCCGGGTGGGAGAGACCGGTGATCCAGAGGGCATGCACCCCCGAGTCATCAAGGTCTTCCCCAACCCGGGCCTCCTATTGAAGTCGTCCTCAGGGGCCCGTAAGGGCCTTAGCCACGAATCGAGGACGTAGAGCTCATGGCCGAGCTCTCCGTTGTCTCTCTTGCCTTGCTCTGAGACAACTTCCCTGAACAAAATGCCTCCAGAATATATATAATACACTAGAGCACGAGAAACGAAGGGGATGCTCTAAGACCATTGTTATTGCTTACTGGAGCGAGAGAGTTGGAGAGCGTTGCTAGGCAGCGCGTGCTTCGAACAGAAGCGGCTTTTATAATGTCTATCTACAAGTATTTTGTCCGTAAAGGCCAATTTACACATTTCAGGTCAGACATGACCTTGAGATTAAGCCTTCATGGTTGACGTCCCTTTAGGACACCAAAAGATGGTGACCTTCTGCTCTTCTGACTATTTGCTAATAATCCAATCCTAACATGTATTTGCAATTGTTTTAGCCCCACAAGCCAATTTACACATTCCATGTTAGATCTGACAATGAGATTAGACGTCAAGTCCTAAAGATGCCTTGGAGGCATTTCGGTATTAAGACTTTAATATTTATAACATGTTTACCATGGGCTCTACGACACACTGTTTCCAAGATATCGACGAAAATTAGAAATGCTGACTCTGCAAAAAAAATTGAGGCCGAGGTCAAACTTAATTCATAATACCCCTTAGACATGTTTGTCTAACGCGACAAGTCCGAGAATAATGTCCGACGCATCGTTTCTGAGATATCGACAAAAACGAAAAATGTCGACTTGGCAAAAAAAAATTCAGGTCGAGGTCTAAAGTTCATTAATAATACCCCTCAGACATGTTTGTCTAGGGCGTCAAAGTTCATCCATAATACCCCCATAGACATGTTCGTCTAGTGCCATGAGTCCGAAAGTAATGTCCGTTTCGCTCTACAATGCACCGTTTTCGAGATATCGACGAAAACGAAAAATGCCGACTTGGCGAAAAAATTTTAGGTCAAGGTCGAAGTTCATCCATAATACCCCTTAGACATGTTTCTCTAGTGCCACGAGTAAGAAAATAACGTTCGTTTCGCTCTACGGTGCATCGTCTCCGAGATATCGGCGAAAACAAAAAATGCTGACTCCGCGAAAATATTTCAGGTCAAGATCAAAGTTCATCCATAATACCCCTCAGACATGTTTGTCAAGTCCATGAGTGCGAAAATAACAACCATTTCGCTCTATGACGCACCATTTCCGAGATATCAACGAAAACGATAAATGCCGACTCGGCAGAAAAATTCAAGATCAAGGTCATCCTTAAAACCCCTCAGACATGTTTGTCTAAAGCGACAAGTCCGAAAATAAAGTCCGTTTCGCTTCACGACGCACCGTTTCCGAGATATGGATAAGTTCATTCATAATACCCTTAAAACATGTTTGTCTAGTGCCACGAGTCCGAAAACAACGTCCGTTTCGCTCTACGACCCACCGTTTCCGAGATATCGACAAAAACGAAAAATGCCGACTCGGCGAACAAAATTCAAGGTCAAGGTCAAAGTTCATCCATAATACCCTTAAGACATGTTTGTCTAGTGCCACGAGTCCGAAAACAACGTCCTTTTCGCTCTACGACCCACCGTTTCCGAGATATCGACGAAAACGAAAAATGCCGACTCGGCGAACAAAATTTCAGGTCAAGGTCAAAGTTCATCCATAATACCCTGAAGACATGTTTGCCCAGTGCCACGAGTCAGAAAATAACATCCGTTTCGCTCTAGGACGCACCGTTTCAGAGATATCGACGAAAACGAAAAATGCCGACTCGGCAGAAAAATTCAAGGTCAAAGTTCATCCTTAATACCCCTTAGACATGTTTGTCTAGAGCGACGAGTCCAAAAATAACGTCCGTTTTGCTCTACGACGCACCGTTTCCGAGACATCGACGAAAACGAAAAATGCCGATTTTGGCAAAAAAATATTAGGGAAGGTCAAAGTTCATCCATAATACCCATTAGACATGTTTGTCTAGTACCACGAGTCCGAAAATAATGTCCGTTCGCTCTACGACGCACCGTTTCCGAGATATCGACGAAATCGAAAAATGCCGACTCGGCAGAAAAATTCAAGGTCAAGGTCAAAGGTCATCCTTAATACCCCTTAGACATGTTCGTCTAGGGCGACAAGTCCGAAAATAACGTCCGTTTCACTCTACGACGCACCGTTTCCGAGATATGCAGGAAACCTCAGGGATGAGTGGGAGAAAACTCTCCCGACCTTTAGGTCAAAGGTCGTTTGACGGATTGATCCCAAAATCAATAGGATTCTTCCCTGTTGATATATGAACCTCCATGCAAAGTTCTGCAGCCATTGCCTACATACTTTTTGAGTTATCGTGCAGAAACAAAGTCCAAAAAACAAAATTAATTTCATCCTCACGGACCTCGGATCCGGCTGCCAAACAATAGGGTTCTTCCACATAATATGTCTGACCAATGCTGAAAATTTGGCGAAGATACATCGAGGCAAACTTAAGTTATCTGTCGGAAACCCAAAACGGGGGGGGAAAAAAATTAGCCCAAGGGCTAAGATAGGTTACCGGACAATTTTAGTTTTAAGCATTGCGGGTGACATTACTGACATATGACCTGAAACAATGATATGAAACTAGAATGGAACTGACTAGTGCTGAGATATTCTTTGCTTTTGTATTGGTTTCAGTTTATTTAGGTCAAAGGTCAAATTTAAGCTCACAAGAATATTCGGCATATATAATTTCCTATATGTCCTCAATTGATGCCTAAGCTGTAAAGTTGATAATAAGCAAGATATTAGCGATTTTGTGCTCTGACCTCGAAAACGAGGTCAAGTGTCAGGTTCAAGGTCATCAAAATATTCGGCATACATCATTTCCTATATGTTCACAGTTAATTCCTAAGCTGTAAAGTCGATAATGAGCGAGACATTAGCCATTTTGTCCTGTGACCTTAAAAATGAGGTCAAATTCAAGGTCACGATAATATTCAGAATATATCATTTCCTATATGCTGACAATTGATTCCTAGGCTGTAAAGTCGATAATAAGCGAGATATTAGCCATTTTGTGCTGTGACCTTGAAAGACTGGTCGAAGGTCAAATTCAAGGTCACGAGAACAATCGGCATATATAATCTCCTATATGTGCACAATTGATTCCTAATGTCTAATCCCAATATCAAGTGAGATATCAGAAGAAATTTGTCCCCATTATAAAGTATAGGCTAATTTAACATGGGAAATCAAAATGGCTGCCACGCGCAGACCGACAAATCAAGGGCAACGAAACTTATACACAACGCAGAGGTATATCAGGGGAATCTTTTGAAACAAAAATCTCAAAACTTATTAGACATTTTTTGAGAAAACGGCCGCCAAAGTCCACAATTGGTTATTTTTCGACAAAAATGGCCGCCATATTGGAAAAAACGATTCAATCGACAAAAAAAAAAAGATATGGGCCCATAGAACATATTTTGTGAATTACAGCAATATTCATCGAACAGATTTTTCCCAGCGTTTGACAACGCCGACGCCGACGCCGACGCCAACGCCGACACCGACGCCGATTGCAATCTGACGGCAATAGCTTATCGGACCATAGGTCTGGTAAGCTAAAAAATTAGGCCAAGGGCCAAAGATAGGTTACCGGACAATGTTTAATATTTTAGATGTTAGCCAGGTCACTGGTTGAATTCAGGTCAAGAGAATATTCAGCATATATAACATTAAGCATATATCATGTCCACAGTTGATTGCTAAGTTGTGAATTCAATAATCAGCGAGATATTAGCAATTTTGTGCTGTGGCCTTGAAAATGAAGGGGCAAAGGTCAAATTCAAGGTCATCAAAATATTCAGTGTATATCATGTCCACAATTGATTCCCAAGCCATACAGACAATAGAGGAGCAAGATAAGAGCCAGTTTGTCCTTGGACCTTGAGAATGAGGTCAGAGGTCAAATTCAAGGTCCGAGAATATTCAGCATATATCATTTCCTATATGTCCACAATTGATTCCTAAGCTGTAGAGTTGATAATAAGTGAGATATTAGCCATTTTGTCCTGTGACCTTGAAAATGAGGTCAAAGGTCAAATTCAAGGTCATGACAATAATCTGCATATATCATTTCCTATATGTTCATAACTGATTCCTAAGCTGTAAAGTCGATAACAAGCGAGATATTAGCCATTTTGTCCTATGACCTTGAAAATGGGGTCAAATGTCAAATTCAAGGTCATCAGAATATTCAGCATATATCATTTCCTATATGTCCACAATTGATTCCTAAGCTGTAGAGTCGATAATAAGCGAGATATCAGCCATTTTGTGCTCTGACCTGGAATTTGAGGTCAGAGGTCAAATTCAAGGTCACGAGAATATTCAGCATATATCATTTCCTATATGTCCACAATTGATTCCTAGTCTCTAATCTCAATATTAGGTGGGATATTAGGCATAATGTGTCCCATTATAAAGCATAGGAGAATTTAACATGGGAAAGTCCCATTTGTGCTGAGTTTGGGCCAAAATGGTCCACTTCGAGCGATTCTAGCGCAACGAAATTTATAGACATCATAGGAGTACATATCAGGAGTATTATGTATCAAAAAGAAAAAAAAGTTACTGAACAGATTTTGAGAAAATGGCCACCAAAGTCCAAAATCAGGCATTTTTCGTCGAAAACGGCCGCCATTTTGAAAAAAAATGCGAAAATCAAAAAACTAAAAAATAGCTCCTTCTTGAATTATTTTTATGTATTTTTGTGCAAAATTTCAGAAGAATTCGCCCGTAAACAAAAAATTAGCCCAAAGGCTAAGATAGGTTACCGGACAATTTTGGTTTGGCCATGGCAGCATTGGCAGGTTACAGACCTCGAGATTTACCAATCAAGGTTCGCAGTGTAAATCCCAATCAAGGTCATCCGTATGAACTTCGATGTTACCATTACATGTATGTGTGCGGCATTTGATATTCTATATGTTGGGTGGAATCGTTTAGGCCGCTCAGATCAATTTACACATTCCAAGTCAGACATTTGGCACTCAAGGTCATCTGACGTCAAGTTCAAGGTCATCATTAGTTGTGCCATATATGTCTTCCTGTTCATAACATGAGCTCTCTCTGCAAGCATTCCATCTACAGAGGCAAATCTGGGCATTTTTTGACCCCAAAATGGCTGTTTTGACCTTTCATGGTCATCGAAGGTCAGATTCAAGGTCACCAAACAAGTCGCCATATATGACTTCCCATTTGAAAGTGCCAATTTCTAAGCTCTATCTTCAAGCGTTCTATGAGTACAGTCCGGACAGCTCCCATTATGAAGGAAAAAAGTGCCGAAAATTTTCTAAGTCCAAAATTTTTTCAAAGGGTGAAATTTTTTTTTTGCCTAGAAATGGCCCAAAACGGATAGTAATGTGATTTGGGGCAAAAAAATTTTTTTTCGCCGACTCATCAAAAATTCAAAATGGCCGCCACAAGGAGATCGGCGATTCAAGGGCAACAAAACTTATACACGTCACAGAGGTATATAAGAGGAATCTTTTTAAGCAAAAATCTCAAAACTGATCAGACACTTTTTGAGAAAATACAGACCAGGTGCAAATTTGAGCGTTTTTCGACCCAAAAATGGCTGTTTTGACCTTTCAAGGTCATCCAAGGTCAAATTCAAGGTCACCACACAAGTCGCCATATATGACTTCCCATTTGAAAGTGCCAATTTCTAAGCTCTATCTTCAAGCGTTCTATGAGTACAGTCCGGACAGCTCCCATTATGAAGGAAAAAAGTGCCGAAAATTTTCTAAGTCCAAAATTTTTTTGAAAGGGTGAAAATTTTTTTTTGCCCTAGAAATGGCCCAAAATGATTAGTAATGTGATTTGGGGCGAAAAAATTTTTTTTCGCTGACCCGCCAAAAATTCAAAATGGCCGCCACACGGAAACCGGCGAATTTAGGGCAACCAAACTTATACATATCACAGAGGTATATGAGGGGAATCTTTTGAAACCAAAAACTCAAAACTGATCAGACAGTTTTTGAGAAAATGGCTGTCAAAGTCCAAAATTGAGCGTTTTTCGACAAAAACGGCCGCCATTTTGAAAAAAATGCGAAAATCAAAAAACAAAAAAATACCTCCTTCTCAAAATATTTTTAGGCATTCTTGTGCAAAATTTCAGAAAGATTCGATCGTTAACTTTAAAGATAAAAATGTTAACGCCGGACGGACGGACGGACGACGGACGCAACGCCATGCCAATAGGTTATCGGACCAAAGGTCCGGTAACCTAAAAAGATAAAAATGTGGACGACGGCGGACGACGGACGCAACGCCATGCCAATAGGTTATCGGACCATAGGTACGGTAACCTAAAAAAAAAATTCTGCTAAAACCATAAAGGCATTTCTTCCGAAATGCCTTAATGAGGGAAGCTGTTATAGCCAGGTACTGGGGTATATGATTCTTCGAGTTTTGTTGTGAAACCTTACTAGCCAACTGAACATTGTGACCATGTTTCAGCCACAGCACCCTGGTGTTTGAATAAATGACCCAGGTAAATGAAAGTCACATGTACCACTTTTAGAGTACATTGGGAAATCAAGCTCCAGGAAAAAAAATCTATTTATCAACCCATTCTTTTGAGTTGGTAGAGTTGCTGAAGAATTGACCTATCCCAAATGCACCCAAATGTCGTCCGAGGTTCACAGATTACGTCAAAAAACTTCTCTATGGCCAATATCAACGTTTTGCAGAATATGCTGAAAATGACGTAAAAAGACTCGGACAAACTGCATTTGGGAAAGGTCAATTTATCCTGTTAGTATCCAGGTTCTCTTCCTTGGAATACATTTTGTACGGTTGATCAAATTGCTGCAATTTGATATACATGGCAGCGATTTCTGCTGTAATAACAACACGATTCATTTGTAATAATTTATTTTTTTCCAAACAGAATTGTCTACAGTCAAAACTGACCAGTCTTTCCACAGAAAAAAAAAACGTAAACATTTCCTAAGCGGTAACATATTTTGATCAGATCCATTTGTTTTCTGAAGCTGCAAAAAAATAGTTTTGAATGTTGTTTGTTTTTGATTCATTGAAATAAAACTTTTTTCATACAACTTTATACAAAGCAGAACTTCCATACATAAACAGCTGTATTCGATTTTTATAATATCAGATCAGATTGAAAACTGATAAATCTAAGCACATACACGCTTACAATCAAAGAAGACTTACTATTACATAAGACGGGTATTGACAGAAATTGATGCACATTAACATTTACAGTATTATAAAATTCAGCAGCTGATAAAAAGGCATCTAAAACAACATTTGAGGTGACCAGGCATAAAGATAATTCCAGACTAGTATAGGCAAAGCGATCGCAAATATTAAACAAATATCAAATTGACCTCAACACATAGTAAAATGTTATGAAGCTACTGTCAAGCATAGTGTGTAGCAATAACTTAAGTGCAAACACAAAGCAAATATTTTTCTCCAAGACAGTCATCCATAGACTACACAATAAGTTAAGTATGAATGTCAGACTTTAAACAGTGCCAAAGCATGTATGCTTTAAGCATGTATGACAGTTTTAACATGTGCGTAGGAGAGGGACAGTTAAACACATTATTTGGTGAAGTCTTATGCTACATATTACACAAATGGGGCAAAATGCAAAACCAATAATGAAAACAGTACATGAGGAATTGCACACAATAAATATCCTAAGCTTAAGAAATTTATAACTTTGTTCAACAAAAATTTTAATTTAAGTACACAAAATACAGATGTAGAATCTGATCATTTTAAGTACTGTTCACAGTCTGCGTCCTTCGACTATCACTAATACTCGATATGCTTGCATTCCCTGTGCTGATCCAATCTCGTTACTTCTGTTCAGGAATAGATGATGAGATTACGTTGCGATGAAGCAGCCAGCTCCAGTGTCCTATAGTGTCTGCAAGTTCATCTACTGCTTGCTGAGCCGAGCAAAGCTTTCGTTGATAGCTTCCAAGAAGTCCATCGTGTTCAAGTACTGATCAGGTGTCACACTGAAAATAGACCAGTGGTAAAGAAAACTTTTGAATCCAGTCAAAATATTCATTTTTCTTCCAAAATCTATTTCCTAAAAAACTTCTCATCCAAAGGACAATAGATCATACAGAAATCTCCCAAAACCACTCACTTCTTCAAGCCGTAGATACAGCCAGCCAAGTCCTTGGTCATCTTTCCAGAGTCGACGGTTTCGATGCAGGCCCTCTCCATGGTGTGGCACCAGCGCTCAAGGTCGGGGTTGCTGTCCAGCATTGCTCGGTGTTCCAGGCCACGTGTCCATGCGAAGATGCTGGCAACTGGGTTCGTGCTCGTCGGGTTTCCCTTCTGGTGCTCTCGGTAGTGTCGTGTTACTGTCCCGTGTGCTGCCTCGGCCTCAATTGTCTTCCCATCGGGGCACATCAGCACTGATGTCATCAGGCCCAGTGAACCGTAACCTAGGGAACAGAAGGTTGAGAAATAGGGAGGTATATTCACTTTTACTCAGTTCCAACCAGCAAATTTTAAAAATATTTTAGATTTCAGAAGTTTTCCGCAACTTGAGAAAATGCAGTTAACACACTGGATTTGTACCTTGAGCGACGACATCTGACTGGACGTCACCATCATAGTTTTTACACGCCCACACGAAGCCTCCCGACGACTTGAGAGCCTGGGCGACCATATCGTCAATCAAGCGATGTTCGTACCAGATCCCCATCTTCTCAAAGTCTTTCTGGTATGTGCTAGCAACAGTCAAATCAGGTAAATATTCTATAAAAGGTTGAACAGACACAGGATAATGTTTGCACTTTCAGCTTAGATATTTTGAATTTAGATTTCATACCTCTCGTATACTTCTTGGAAAAGGTCCTTGAATCGCCCATCATATTTCTTTAGGATTGTGTTCTTGGTGCTGAGATAAAGAGGCCATTTCTTCTTCAAGGCGTACTGCATACAACTGTGAGCAAATCCAATGATGGACTAGAGATGGGTAAGGAGATGGGGCAGGCAGAAGAATAAACCATCGTTTATTTATTTACAAACACCATGTAATGATACTCAGGAATATCATAAAAAGAAATGTATATACAAAATTGTATTGGCATTGTTCATTAGTCATCTAGATTGTCTTGAAGGGGTTAACATCGTAATACTTTGCTACTTTGAACAATAGATTAGCCACCTATGTGTACTAGACCATTGCAACATGAGCATAGCAATGCAATCACACCTGATGTATTTTCTGGTCCAATAATTCTGTATTCCACTAACTCAGTATTCACTACTACAGTTGGATGAACACATACCTACCATTATACTACTATTTCTAAAGTAAAGTTCATCCATCAGTGAAACACGCTTTTTGACCGTAGTTTTGTTTTGGATAATCAGGTCAACTTGAAATTTTGTGTTTCTCAATTGGGTATCGTGCCGTAATTTTTCACAAAATTTCAGAATTTTATCTCAAAAATTAAAAAAAGTTGCCAATCTAACCCAATGTTAAATCTCAGTCTGAAATGTGATCAAGTAAATTTCAACAAATTCAGGTCTTTTATCGTGTTTATGCCCATACAGAATGAACCTATTGTGTTGATTTAGAGTCGGAAGGCATAGTCGGTGTATAATGTATATAGGTAAATATATTTATTCTGAAGCAATATATAACACGTACATCGAATAAAAGTTGTTGTATTTGTGCAGACTCTGAAATTCCATGTTGGGGCCAAAATTTTAACATTGGGTTAGATTGCCAACTTCCTCAATTTTCGAGATAGAATTATGAAATTGGGTGAAAAATTACGGCATGATGCCGAATTAATATACAGAAAATTTCAAGTTAATGCGATTATTTAAAACAAAACTACAGCCAAAAAGCGTGTTTCACTATTGGATGAACATTAGTTTAACTAGACGTAAAGGCCTAGAGGCCTTGGGGCATTTCGATACACAACACAATCACAGGTGAACTTTTAATTACTGACAACTCTGCAACCAAAATGATTATGTAGATACATCCATTTCAATCCAAGACGACGGATCAAGTTGACCCACGAGTTGTGTCACGAGTCCGAAAATAATGTCCGTTTCGCTCTACGACAAACCGTTTCCGAGATATCGAAGAAAACGAAAAGTGCCGACTCAGCAAAAAAATTTCAAGTCAAGGTCAAAGTTCATCCATGCTACCCCTAAGACATGTTTGCCTAGTGTCACGAGTCCGAAAATAACGTCCGTTTCGCTCTTCGACGCACCGTTTCGGAGATATCGACGAAAATGAAAAATGCCGACTCGGCAGAAAAATTCAAGGTCAAGGTCAAAGGTCATCCCTAATAACCTTAAGACATGGTTGTCTAGGTCGACGAGCCCGAAAATGACGTCCGTTTCGCTCTACAACGCACAATTTCCGAGATATTGAAGAAAACGAAAAAATGCCGACTCGGCTAAAAAATTTCGAGTCAAGGTCAAAGTTCATCCATAATACCCTTTAGACATGTTTGTATAGGGTGACGAGTCCGAAAATAACATCCGTTTCGCTCTACGACGCAACGTTTCCGAGATATCGACGAAAACGAAAAAGGCCGACTTGGCGAAAAAAATTTGGGTCAAGGTCAAAGTTCATCCATAATACCCCTAAGACATGTTTGTCTAGGTCGAGGAGTCCGAAAATAACATCCGTTTCGCTCTACGACGCACCGTTTCCGAGATATCGATGAAAACGAAAAATGCCGACTCAGCGAAAAAAATTTGGGTCAAGGTCAAAGTTTATCCATAATACCCTTAAAACATGTTTGTCTAGGGTGACGAGTCCGAAAATAACGTCCGATTCGCTCTACGACGCACCGTTTCCGAGATATCGACGAAAACGAAAAATGCAGACTCAGCAGAAAAATTCAAGGTCAAGGTCAAAAGTCATCCCTAATACCCTTAAGACATGTTTGTCTAGGTCGACGAGTCCGAAAAATGACGTCCGTTTCGCTCTACGACGCACCGTTTCCGAGATATCGACGAAAACGAAAAATGCCGACTCGGCGAAAAAAATTTGGGTCAAGGTCAAAGTTCATCCATAATACCCCTAAGACATGTTTGTCTAGGTCGACAAGTCCGAAAATAACGTCCTTTTCGCTCTACGACACACCGTTTCCGAGATATTGAAGAAAACGAAAAATGCCGACTCGGCAAAAAAATTTCGAGTCAAGGTCAAAGTTCATCCATAATACCCCTTAGACATGTTTGTCTAGGGTGACGAGTCCGAAAATAACGTCCGTTTCGCTCTACGACGCACCGTTTCCGAGATATGCAATGAGCCACAAGGATGACTCATCAAAATTGTTTTTGGCCCCTGGGTCAAAGTTCGTTCGAGGGATTGACCCCGTAATCGATAGGGCTCCTCTGAGACACTATATCAACATATATGTAAAGTTTCAGAATGGTAGCACAAGTACTTTTCGAGTTATCATCCGGAAACCATTTGACACAAAATTCATCCTCACGGACTAACCGGACCTCGGAGCCGGCTCCAAAACAATAGGGTTCATCTATGTAATATATGTGATAACTGGTGAAAATTTCTCGAAGATTCGTAAAGGCGTTCTTGAGTTATCGTCCGGAAACCGAAAAGTGAAAAAAAAAAAAAAAAAAAAAAAATTCTGACAAAACCATAAGGGCATTTCGTGCCGAAATGCCCTAATTCTGATTTTTTCCCAGCAACAAAATATGGGCATACACCAAGACCAAACTGCACTATCTAATTCTATTAACAGGCTATTTTTTCTTCCACTGCTTATTTCCTTTTCAAAAACATTTTCATTATTATTATACCTCGACTGTGTTGTACATTCCCATGCAGACACCACCTCCTTCCTTGAAGTCGAAGCAGTGGATTCTGTCCTCCTTCCCGTCTACAGCTGTGAACACCAGCTCAAACTTTCCGGGGCCCTGTGCCACATAATCAGCGGCCTTGTACTGTAAACACAGGAAAATATACATGTAATGTATAATGTAATGTAATGTAACACAGAGGCATTCCAATTAACTTCATCAACTTTGATAGTCAACAGATCTACACTGAGGTTGAGAATTTGCATTTGATTTACATGTAATGATATTTTTTGTACTTTCATAGCCTTTTTTTGTTTCTGACCTGATCTCCGTGTGCGTGGCGACCAATCACAATAGAGTTGGTCCAGCCAGGGACCAGTCGGGGAATCGTCTTGCAGATGATTGGTTCACGGAAGACGGTCCCGCCCAGGATGTTTCTGATCGTTCCGTTCGGGCTCAGCCACATTTTCTTCAGGTTGAATTCTGCAAAGTTGAGAGTACAATTTAATTTATGAAACTGCTGAAACTACAATTCAGATTGAATGCCACTCCCCCCCCCCCCCTCATTTCCATGGTTACTGCCCCACACCCACCTTCCACTCTCTCCTCATCAGGGGTGATGGTGGCGCATTTGATACCCACATTGTGTTCACGAATAGCGAGGGCCGAGTCGATGGTCACCTGGTCACTCGTGTTGTCACGGTGAGGCAGACCGAGATCGTAGTACAGGCATTCCACATCAAGGTACGGGAAGATCAGCTGAGAGGGAAATACTTCCGAGGTTACAAGGCAATACAGATATACATGTACAAAGTGAGTGGGAACATACGGAAACCCTCTCAAACAGCAAAGTACGAGATGCTTTGGAGCAAAGTTCCATTAATTCATAGAAACTGCCAATTTAAGAGTTTAGTTATATCTCTGCATTGATTAACCGGCATATGTAGATAAATATCTTGACAAATGTTCAACATCTGAGCTTTGTGATCAATATCAGTAATTTTTCCAAAAGGTTAAGAACCTAAAGGCTTAATACAGTATTTAACAAGCTATAGGTATGTACACAGATGTGCCTAAATATTGTTGTAAAAACTTGTTGAGCATGCACAATTGCTTCACTGTCTGTGCTGCTGTCACAATCATAAATCAATAGTGTATGTGTATTTAACCAGTTCTCTGATATGTGGTCTAAAAACCTGTATACCGGTACGTGTAATTGCAACAGGCATTTTTACAACATAATTATGTCAAAAATACAAAAATAATTCTTCTCTATCTCAATGCAGATTCATTTCTATATATTATTCAAGTTAATGTTAGGTTTCATTTTTTGCATTCATACAAAATTTCAACTACTAGTACATAATTATTGTGGACGCGGTGACAAGTTCATGAAAGAATCCATTGTTTGCAAAAGGACTGCAGTTGAACCTGAGAACTGTATGATAATACAACTAGCTGATGCTGAGTCACATTCAAGAGATATTCAAACCAAACTTAGCTGTGGTAAATTCTGAGTTCAATTGTACTTACAAGTGCAGTTTTTTTCATAATGAAATTTCAGGTCAAAGTTTGTCTTCTTTCATTATTTCATTCAACAAAATGTTTTATTCCCTCATTTTTAGCTTACCGGCCCTTTGGGCCGATAAGCTATTATCGTGGTTTTTCGTCCGTCGTCCGTCCGGGTCTGTAACTTTTTTTTGGCATGATGAATTTCCCCATAAATTTGTCAGAACATACCTTAGGCCAATATCTAAAAACGTTTTTTTAATTTTTTTGATTGAATCGTTTTTGCCGATTTGGCGGCCATTTTTGACGAAAAATTGCCAATTTTGGACTTTGGTGGCCATTTTCTCAAAAACTGTCTGATCAGTTTTGAGATTTTTGTTTCAAAACAATCCTCTCATGTACCTCTAAGTTTCGTTGCCCTTGAATCGCCGGTCTGCGTGGGACGGCCATTTTGATTTTTTGACGGGTCGGCGAAAAAAAATTTTTTTGTCCCAAATCAAGTCACTATTCGTTTTGAGCCATTTCCAGCAAAAAAAAATTTTTTTGACCATTGAAAATTTTTTTGGACTTAGAAAATTTCACCCAATTTTTCCTTTATAATGGGAGCTATGCAGAGTAATCTCATAGAACGCTTCAAGATAGAGAGCCTAAGTATTGGCACATTCAAATGGGAAATCATATATTGCGGTTTGAGTGGTGACCTTGAATTTGACCTTCAATGACCTTGAAAGGTCAAAACGACATTTTTTGTCGAAAAAACGATGAATTTTGCCTTTGGTGGTAATTTTCTCGAAATCTATTCAGACAGTTTTCCTCAAAATCATGTATAAGATTCTCCTTATGTACCTTTGTGATGTGTATAAATTTTGTAGCCTTTGAAATGACAGTCTGCGTGTGGCGGCCATTTTGTTTTTTTGACGAGTCGGCCAAAAAAAATTTTTTTGTCCCAAATCGAGTCACTATTCGTTTTTTTGGCCATTGAAAATTGTTTTCGGACTTAGAAAATTTCACCCCTGGTTTCCTTCATAATGGGAGCTATGCAGAGTAATCTCATAGAACACTTCAAGATTGAGCCTAAGTATTGGCACATTCAAATGGGAAATCATATATTGCGGTTTGAGTGGTGACCTTGAATTTGACCTTCAATGACCTTGGCAGGTCAAAAACGATGAATTTTGCTTTTGGTGGTCATTTTATCGAAATCTATTCAGACAGTTTTCCTCAAAATCATGTATAAGATTATCCTTATGTACGTTTGTGATGTGTATAAGTTTTGTTGCCTTTGAATCGACTGTCTGTGGAAATTTGTCATTAACGAAAAAAATCTTTCAAGATGTAACTTGATTTCGTATTATAGTCCATACAGAAAATGTGTTTCTATCAACATTTACGAAGATGTTTTAACATATTGATTTTAATATCAGTGTAACAATTTATATGTATTCAGTGTTCTACGCAATTCACATGATTGCCGGTAAGCTACAGCACCCTTGGTGCTATGTTTGCACTTACAGTGGAATATTTTGTCACATGCCTCTATCAAAACAAATTTTTTTTTTTGTCATGTGGACCCCAGATTTCCACAATGGAGATTGCTGAAAACTGACCATTTCCTTGATCTTGGCCCAGATGATCCTTGTCATCTCGTCTCCATCCAACTCAACCACCGGCTTGGCAACCTTGATCCTGGACCCTGTGCCATCTGTAACCATAGCAACAAGTCAATACAGATTACATGAGATATATGTCGCTCTTCCAAAACGACAGGTTATTTCAGCAAATTATCATTAAAAACTCATTTACAAGTGTTGGAGTTGGACTTAGACAAAGGGTTACATTTTAAGGGTACAAATACAGACATACATCAGTAAACATGACACATATACATTTGAACAGGTTCCAATATATAGCCATCGAAATGAAGGCATGTTCATTGACCTGGAACCAGAAACCAATGTCAATACATTGTATTCCACCTGTAGTAATGTAGTACACAAGTAACAAGGAACTAGATGTTCTGTTGCTGCTGGGGACAAGATTTATCTCCACTTGACCAACCGCAAACAACTAAAATACTCCATTTTAGTAATAAATCAAAGACTTCACTCTGCAATGTTATACATGAATTAATTAGTAGATTTGGTGGCTCCAGACCATGTGTATAGAAATAGATGTAGATAATAAATACAGCTGAAGTGGCAACATAGTGCTAAACAAATTTCAGATAATACTCATGATACCATGAGTAGTTCTAGACGTAGTCCAATAAGGAGATTGGTTTATCAGTACAGTTTTTATACTGGACCATTTCGCAGGTACATATGAAGTATGTCCACTAAAGATTCTTCATCGCCTTAAGCTTGTGGATTATAGATATTGAAGAAACATCATAAGCCATCACAAGCAAGACAAGGTGTTGACATTACGATAACTTTGTCAAGCAAATCCTGGGCCTCAAGCAAACCCTGAGTTTGGCCTGGGCCAAAACTAGGCAAAAATGTGATTAGCTCAAATATCATCAACCATGCTTGTTCATAAGATAATGCGTCAATAAGAGTACCTTCAATAAGAATGGTACAAGCGCTTCACAAGGATTGAACATTGATTTATGTGTCAAGATATATATAAATAGACCAAACAATTCATTTGATGCACAGCTACACTGTATCGTTCAATGACACATGCATAAAGGAATTTGCATTCTAGCAAATTTTTTTGACCTTCAAATTGTTCTCTGTATGACAGGCAGTGAAGGACATATCAAAAAGTCAAAAACATGTACAGCAAGTGTATAACATATGCAACAATTAAAACATGATATACAACAAGTAATATCATTAATAAATTTAAGCTCCATTATGTGAGGTGGTTTTAATAGAACCATGAAGTGTTGGTTTTAATTGACTGGACCACGACCTGTGATGCAAGCTCTAAATACTCAAGACATAAGATGTGTCATTGAAGTAAGGAATTTAAAGTGATATTGGCAGGAAAACTATTTTTTCCAAACAAATTACACATATGCCTCTGGTCTCATAAAAAAAATAGGTTACAAAACAAACTATGCTTGATCAGATGGATAAACCAAGCATTTGACAGTACTAGCAACCGCTTTCCTTTGTTTTGTGCACCACTCAGAGTTACCTCTGACTTAACCTATTTCATGCTCGATTGGCTCGAACATACACGAGTAAGCTGGAATCGCACTGCATCACGGGATACAAAGCACCGAGAATGGTGGTAATGTAAACAAACTCAAAATCTCCACCAGAAACTCGCAACGAAATCAATTAGAAAGGGGCATCTATTTGGGCATACGGGTGCAGATATATAATTGTTATGCTTTCTTCGTTCAATCAAATAGGTATGGAAAAATCCATAACTTACTGCCAATATCACTTTAAAGGAAACTGAAGTAAAACAAATTGATATGTTGATTTCTCTTCCACATTGAGTCCACCTTGAATGAAATGCTTAACTTTGAATTGCAGTGCCAGTGCTGTGACATGTGTACTAGATCACATTTACTGGTCAGCAATAGGCAGCTGCTTTAAATATTGATTGGTTTGATTATGACTCCCTAACCGGGGAATATTTACAATCTCCCAGGGCATACAGGAACTTTGCCTCTGGTGACCTGGTGATTCGCTAAGGACCTGTATAAAATGTTTTAGACTTTCAGAAAATCACGAATCAGAAATGACAAAGCTGTTGTCAAAAATTGAAACTTTGCAGCACATGTTCAATTTAGTGGGCAATTATGTTTCTCCACGATAATCAGTGATAATTATGAGTTTATCAGTCGTCAAAATGATAATCACAGATAAAAAGAACAAAATGGTGTGTCATAGTAATGGTGTTGTCATTCCTGATCTTAACTATAGGAAATCAACTGGGAATGAAGTTGCCCACTAAATTGAACATGTAACCCTAAATTTATTGTAATATTCATGTAATATTCAGTAAAATAGTTCGCTCGAAGTAATTTGACTGAAACAAAGGCAAAAAACGGTGTAAACGAACTAAAAAAGTATAGTAACCAGGCAATACACAACTGAAGTTCCAGCATAGTCTACATCAACATTTATTGAACAAAGTTAATGTACATGTATATGATAGAGTAGATAGCACATGAGCAGGCGCGCCCGCAGATAGAAGCAGTGGAAGCAGGTGGTTCCAGTAAATTTTTGCGAAAAAAATTATGGTAAATATATTTATTATAGAGAGCTCTCATGATTGGATTAATGAGATTGGGAAAACTACTAAGCTTTCTGGAAATAACCGTGGTGCTATCATCAAATAATGAAATAAGTGGATAATAACTAGAGAGATTGTCTATTGTAACGGCACACGGGTAAAGCTATTGTTTATGAACCCTGAAGATGAAGACAGAGTCTATGAACAGAGTCTATCACAGAGCACCTGGCTGGCAACTGCCACCTTCTGTGGCCCTGGGCGGGCCCCAGACCCCATGCCAACATATCCTGTCCCAATCGCATTGGTCCTTTGTGCTTCCAGTTTTTCAAATCCTGGGGGCACGCCTGCACATGAGTATGTACTGGGTCTTCCTGTCCACAGCGGTGTACTGATATATGTATATTCAGTACAGCGCTGGTCACAGTAACCAAGTAATACTGAATTTAGATTTTGTCCAGATTTTATCTATACTCTGGTTTTTCTAACTTGTTTACACTGTTTTTTTATATATTCGCGATGCTAAATGTTATCGTTCTATAATTTGGCACACTTCATCTGGGAGTCAAACGGCAATTTTTCGACCAAATTCAAGACTCCTATTGTAAAATTTGAAGAAGTTGGCAATCTAACCAAATGTTAAATTTCAGTCCAAAACGGGATCTCGAGAATCTGAGCATATTCGAGGATTTGGTTCTGCGTACATCCATCAAGATTTAGAAAAATATTGTTATTTTGGACCAGAAATCACATTGGGGTGTATTCTACACAACCATGATTTCGAAAGATTGCACTGCTACAAACCGGAGCAAATGCACATTAAGTGTGTGCGGAACCAGGATTTGAATGACAGGGCTAAATTAATGGGGGTAGATTGCCAACTGTTTCAATGTTCGCGTTAGAAATCAGTAATTCAGTACAATATTGCCGTTCGACTCCCAGGTGAAGTATGCCAAGTTATAGAACGATACCATTTAGCATCGCAAAAATATCAGCGAAAAACAGTGTAAACGAGTTAAAAAAATCAAAGTATAGGTCTAGAACACAGAATGTGAGTGGATTAGATTGATCTCAGTTATTGTTCAAGAATTCTGCAGGCATTAGATTCTTCATTCTATCTGTACAAATTAATGTACTAAATTATCTCAAAATCCTTGATGAGTCCATCCATGGAATAGGATGGTCCATCCATGGAATAGGCTCGAGGGTCTATACATGTAATATACCAGTGATTACGGTAGAAATACAATCCACATGACATTGCCCGGCACGCAACAAAGGTTGCGGCATGGTCCCCAAATAACCTTGGGAATTCCTTGACAAATACAGTAAAATTTAATACGAATCTTTCACAAACTTACATTGCCGTTTATGTACAGCACATGTCGAAACTGGCGCGGCCACATGTTGTTGTTTGATGGCCGTTTGGGCCAGAAATCTGGAGAATCTCACAACACTACCAGCCATTTTCCTGAACGAGAAGCAACGAAGTTGAAAACCAGCAATTTAACAGGAACCTCACTATTCAACAGGGGGGGGGGGGGTCTTCTGTAATTTTTTCGTTTTATGTCTATTACAATCGAATGAGCTTGTAATCAGGTAATATACACCAATTTATTCCTAGCTCGGTTATTTCTAGCTCGGTTTATTCGACAGAGTATTTTTTATCTAATTTTATTGTGTAAAATGATGAGCATTCACAACCCAACACCCCCTACTGTCGGGAAATACTCAATACCCAAACCCACGTGTACGTGTAAGGCACTTGGCAGGTCACGGCAGGTGCCCTGGTATGTTGGCCAATCAGAATGCGCGCTTCGACAACTGATGACGTCATATTTGTCCTAGAAGTACTATCTAGGTCGGGTCAAGTTTGTAACAAGGCTTTTGATTGGCTCAGGTGCTTTGAGCCGGTCTTCCCGCGGTGGCCATCTTTGCAAGTTCACGCACACATCGGCCAAACAGGCTGGAAAACACCAAGTTTCATTGCTCTATTTCCATTTGGTAAGTTGCAGAAAAGAGAAGAAATAACATAACCACGAATCTGTCAATCAGATCGTTTGAAAATAAAGTTTACAGTCTGTTTGTGTTTGCACAATGGAACTTCTGTGTGCAATTAAGTTAGAGGAGAAAGCGGTCAAACTCGACAACCACCGTCGGCGTCAACAACCGACCTACCAATAGCCAGATAGCAACCCCCTCACCAACAGTCAACATCAGCACATGTTATCTGATTATGTCATCTACTACGGTGTCACCCTGCTCCACGGTTGAATGCTTCGACATGCGGGGAGTGGGGGGGAGGGAAGGGTAGGACTGGCACGATATATGAAAATATTGATATACCGTATATGTCCTAATACTAGTAATAGACGCGCCGGCGCGTTGCAAAAGCGAAAGCTATTATGTTACGATATACCTGAAATTCATACGTCGGCCTTGTGACCATAATCATCTACTGACATCATAGTGCAAACATGCACTGCAAAATCGCTTCCCGTTGGGGTTCTGCCAGGCGATGCACTGGTACATTATGATGCCAGTAGATATATTTAGCGTGGCCCATGCGCGTGCCGGAAAGCATGAGATTTGGTTACACGCTCGTCGCCATAGACCTATCGGCGGCGTTCGATACTGTGGACCATGAAATCCTGTTGAGTGTGCTGCACAACAGATTCGGAGTTCGCAATCAATCTCTAAAATGGTTCGACTCATATCTTCGTCCACGTGCCTTCAAAGTGAACATCGGCACCAAATACTCTGACACCCAGTATATTAACTTCTCTGTGCCACAAGGCTCATGTGCTGGGCCCGTCTTGTATTCTGTATATGCCTCCACTATGAAAGATGTCATACCGAATGACATAGATATACATGGATACGCCGACGATCATGTGCTCAAACGATCGTTTCTGGCTTCATCACGAAATGAAGAGCAAGCTACACTGTCATCGCTATCCAAGTGTTGTAGCGACATAAAAACTTGGATGGACCACAACAGGCTCCAAATGAACAGTGCTAAAACCGAGTTTATCATGCTCGGACACAGAGCTCAACTCTCCAAATGTTCATCAGAGGATATAAAGATCAATGATGCAACAATTAAAAGGTCCAACCAGATAAAACATCTGGGAGCCTGGCTTGATGAAAATCTATCCATGAAACAACAGATTACACAGACATGTAGAACAGCCATGTACAATCTCCATAGGATAAAGTCTGTACGAAGTTATCTAACAACTGACGCGTGCAAAACCCTGGTTTCAGGTATTGTTATGTCTCATCTAGACTACGTGAACGCTATCTACATAGCACTCCCTCAAACTCAATTATCAAAACTCCAGAGAGTTCAGACCATGGCAGCCAAATTAATCTTGCAACAGGACAGACGATCCAGTGCTACAGGAGCTCTGAAGACACTCCACTGGTTGCCAATCCAACTCCGAGTCAAATTCAGTCATTTGTCTGGTCTACCGCGCCCTCAACAGGCAAGCCCCCTCGTATCTGTCAGACCTGCTTGTCGTCAAACCTCAACCTGAGCGAACGCTGAGGTCCAGACCAGGCATCATTCTCAACGTTCCCTTCGTCAAACTAACAACATTTGCAGAACGGTCATTCGCAGTCCAGGATCCAAAGTTATGGAACGATCTCCCATGTGATATCCGTAACGCCAGCTCATACGAACAATTCAAAAAACTTCTTAAAACACACTTATTTGACCAGTATTAATCCATGTAATGTTTACTGTTTACAGCGCCTCAGATAACCTCTGGTTTTGTACCGTGCTATATCAAATTAAATTGAATATATCAAATATATCAGTGCCATCATGGAGAAACCCAAAATATCTTATGATTTTTGTTTCAGACTCATAGTGGTTAACTTTGCAAAAACGCATAGCAAAAACAGCAAAAGAGTTTTAAGTTGGATAGGCGGCATGTACAACAATGGTGCAGGGATGATACCGCATATGTGTGCAGACTCGAAGCCTTTGTAACGATCGACATTTGTGTGCATTGTGATATATTTGCCTACTCGAAGCCTTTGCAACGATCGACTTTCGATCATTGTGGTCAAATATTGCCTTTGTTTATTGTTTATTTTTGTCAGAATAAGAGGGGGCCGCGTTTATTAGGACCGGTGCGTCTATTAGGGCATATACGGTAGATCTAGATCTACGTGAAAACGATTATCGATAAGGAATTCAAAGAATCGATAGTTGAAAATCATGCTAATTTCGTATCATCTCATAATCAATGCTTTCGTTCGGTAAGATAACTTTGGGGCTGAGCCAAGGCAGAACTGTACAGTCAACGCTAGCATGAAGTCGCAGAGCCACTTGGGCACCCTCACAAATCTTTGATCCACCAATGAATCCATATGAGTATCTAATATAATCTATGTGTATTAGTCTAGTGTAGATCTACTAGATTCTTGTATCAGATCCAGCCTGAAGAATGCGAAGCACGTCGCTCAGGCTGGTATCAGTAAGATCTGGATACACTCGTTGTGACACCTATTGCAAATAGATCCAGGAGCACAAAGGTATATGACAAGTTAACAGATGTCACTGTCAAACAGTCAGACTTATCGGGTGTTAGTTGCTCAGTGGTAGAGCACTTGCCTCACAAAGAGTGGTCCCGGGCTCGATCCCAGGTATTGCTCACTGGCGAAATTTGCACCTGATATCATAGACATAGAACAGAGATGGACTGCCAACTCGTACTCAGTGACCTTGAGCTTGCGTCCTGAGGAAGAGGGGTACTTTTTTTCCGGTTTGGCGTTTTCATGGAAAATTTAATTGTCAAAATACGTCAAATATCGTTCGTGAAGTCATCAATCAGAGGAGTTGGCAGTCCATCTCTGTTGTATGTCTATGCCTGATATGTTGTCCTTCAGTCTGGAGAGGACATTGAACTTGGTGCTGGGTGAGGATTGCGGTTACTGCACTGGGATTCTCAGCGGTGGTGATGGGGAAGCAGGCCGCTATAGAAATTCAGACAATGCAGTAATGTACATATCCTACACCACAAAAAAACAGTACCCGACTAGAAATAAGTGCACGCACTTTCGTGGGTTATCCTGAGGGCTCACCCCCTGAATAAATCCAATCCAATCCAAATATCATGCAAATGGAAGCATTTTGGTTAAATACTAGGTCGTGCTGCATTATGATGAGGCTAATTCAGCTGAAATAGTAACACCATTTCAGTGTTTTCAACCTCTATATCTTAGAGAATCCTGGAGGGAGGTCGTGGTGGGGGACGGTGGATGGAGTAAAATCATATTGTGCGAAATGAGCGGGACATATATGACGATATAGCCCAAATGAAAATATGGCAAACCTGCTGTGTCTAATGGACACTTTTCTCCTGGTTATAATTCCCCTGAAATGAATTATGTGGTGAACATAACAATATATCTGGTGTTGACCAAGCAGTGCTGATTTGTTACAGAGGGTTGGGAAGGTGTGATCGGCCAAGATGTTCCACCTCCAGAGAGCGGCAGTCCTGGTGGACAGCCTCGGGTGCCAAGTCCACAAGCTGACTGCTCAGTCCGTGCGGGGACTTCAGCGCTCCACAGCAATCTACCAGGAGGCCCAGAAAACAGAAGAGCCACCGAAAGGTATGAAATACGCATGTATGTGTATAAGAAACACGTTCATTGGTTTATGGTGTATCTTTGCATGATCATGTGATTGAATATATTCCACAGGGATACCCTACAAGAACCTGACGATAGGTGTCCCCAAGGAAAGCTTGCTGAACGAGCGTCGCGTCGCCATCGTACCAGCTACTGTACAAACCCTCACCAAGAAAGGCTTCACAGTCAATGTAGAAGAAAACGCTGGCGTTCTCGCCAAGTTCTCCAATGATGAATATGCTGCAGCCGGGGCTGGCATCAAAATGCAAAATGAAGTGATGCATTCAGACATCGTACTTAAACTCCGTGTGCCAACACCTGAAGAGGTTGGGGCTCTCCGTGCTGGGAACACATACATCAGTTACTTATATCCTGCCCAAAATCAGGACATAGTGGACCTTCTCAACAAACAGCGACACACTGTCTTTGCTATGGACTGCGTGCCTCGAATATCCAGAGCACAAGTTTTTGACGCTCTTAGTTCAATGGCCAACATCTCTGGCTACAAAGCTGTTGTTGAGGCAGCAAACAACTTTGGAAGATTTTTCACTGGTGTGTCAGAATATTGTTCCATACATAATGTTATTCAAAGTCCTAGATTTATACTCGCATCGATACTATATAGGTACAAGATACTATAATATTTTAGGACATAACTTGATACACAGACATCGTCATATTGTTTCGATCACATGATTTGCTATTTAGGAACGTTTTTTCTCCCTAAACCTACTCTCAACCATAAAATAATTCTTTGTGTACATTTACAACATATAAACTCTTGCTTTGTATCTTTACCTATGTTTATGTTAATGAACTATAACTACTAACCTACTCTTTCCCAGGTCAGATTACTGCCGCGGGGAAGGTTCCGCCCGCGAAAGTTCTCGTCATTGGTGGAGGTGTAGCTGGTTTAGCTGCTTGCGGTACAGCCAAGAATATGGGAGCCATTGTACGATTGTTTGACACGAGAGCTGCCGTGAAGGAGCAGGCTCAATCCATGGGCGCTGAGTTCTTGGAAGTGGAAATAGAGGTCTGTATGTACAGAGATATGGGTGAATAGTAGTAGTAGTAGTAGTAGTAGAGTTTATTTCCCTCAAATCAAATACATTATAATGATAGATAAATACATATAGTACATATGGAACTGACAACGAATATTGAAAGAAATAGTTTCATATGATGCACATAACGTATAATATATGATTAGAGGAGGGCATGTATAGCCTACTGGCTGTCTTACAACAAGCCCTATGAGTGAAATATTGTTTATCAAGGAAACTATAGTCTGATTGGCTAACTTTTGATCGGTAGTGTGTCTGATTCTATCGCTGCTGTTGTCATTCTGGTTGTGAAAAAAAGGTCACTATTTTCGTGTATTGAATAGTTTATTCATTTTTGGCAATTGGAAGATATTTCAGCAAAATCAAATTCAGAAAGGGATCATAATAAAAAAAAACTGTGTTGCAGGAATCGGGTGAAGGGGCTGGTGGCTACGGCAAGGAGATGTCCAAGGAGTTCATTGAAGCAGAAATGGCTCTTTTTGCCAAGCAGTGCAAAGAAGTTGACATCGTCATCTCTACGGCCCTGATTCCTGGCAAAAAGGCTCCCATTCTGATCACCAAGGTGCAATATTTCATCAAGCAAATCAGAATAATACAGCTCCATGTTCTTCCTCGATAGTAAAACCGTGCTATTGCCTTGCCTCAGGAAATGATTGAAAGCATGAAGCCGGGCTCAGTTGTGGTGGATTTAGCTGCGGAGGCTGGTGGTAACATAGAGACAACGCGTCCGGGGGAGCTGTACGTTTACAAGGACGTCACACACATTGGCTACACGGATCTGCCTAGCCGCCTTCCCACACAGTCAAGCACCCTCTACTCCAACAACATCTCCAAGATGCTCTTGTCTTTTGGTACGTATTCCAATATATGATGTGAAAAGTCATCCTGCTGGACTTGCATGAGTTCCATGTAGAATGCTACCTCCTTTTGTAAGCTGGTAAGGCTGGCGACATCTAAATTCACTTATATTGTGTGTTTCCCAGGTGAGAAAGATCATTTTGATGTGGATTTGACTGATGATGTTTGTCGCGGAGCCCTCATTTGTCACCAAGTAAGTACTAGAAATTAAAAAAAAAACTGATATCAGTCTATATTATATTGATTACTTTGTACACAAGGCATCAGATTCAGTTCTGTGTAGGATATGTTATTCTTGTGGAACATCTTCACAAGGTGATAAAACAATCGCCTTCAATGTCAAAGTAATTTGCTCCACAGGGAGAGAAGACCTGGCCGCCCAAGGTTCCAGTTGTTGATCCGTCCCCGCCAAAACCCGCAGTCGCACCAGCAGCAGCAGTAGAGGAAGTCAAGGAACCAAACTACTTCAACGAAACTCTCAAGGACTCGTTCATGTACACTGCGGGACTCTCGTCCATGATTGGTTAGAGACATCAAGAAACTGTTGCCTTCTTGTACGTTATCTTGTGTGATCTATTCTAAATTAGTGCCATCTGTTTCAACTTGTTCTCTGTTGTTTTCAGGACTTGGGATGGCATCTCCGAATCCAGCTTTCACAACCATGGTCACCACGTTTGGTTTGGCTGGTATAGTTGGTGAGTAGTTAAATTATATCCACTCATTGTCAGTGAAAACAATGAAGATCCTTTGAAAACTGTAGATATATTGGTATGTTACGTACATGTCTTCCTCTCTCTGTTTTCTAGGTTACCACACAGTGTGGGGGGTGACACCAGCCCTGCATTCACCCCTCATGTCCGTAACTAATGCCATCTCTGGGATCACGGCTGTGGGAGGCCTGTTACTGATGGGTGGCGGTTACTACCCGACTGACACGATACAGACACTCGCCGCTCTGGCAGCCTTCATCTCATCTATCAACATTGGAGGAGGATTCACTGTGACACAGAGGATGTTGGACATGTTCAGACGACCAAGTGAGGGACTACTACCTCCTTGATTCTTCCATTCTATCAATTACATGACACATATCCTGAATTTATCATCGTGAATACATCCGACTCATTTGAGAACTTCTCTCTCATGTATCATTACCTCTTTGGGTATGTATCCCTGTACATGTACGAGATATTCAGTATATGCCCCTGACACACTTCCATCCACGTTTTCCAGCTGACCCTCCTGAGTACAACTATCTGTACTCGATCCCAGCTGCTGCCTTCCTCGGTGGCTATATTGCATGTAACTATGGCAACTACCCAGACATCCACCAGATGGCGTACCTGGCTGCGTCTCTGTGCTCTGTTGGTGCCCTCACAGGCCTCTCATCTCAGTCCACGTGCAGAATTGGTATGGGAAAATAATTGCAGATTTTCATGTTAACCATGTGGCTTGAGATCTTACCTTGTAAATTATTCTAAAAAAACAATACTTGGTCATGATGTACATGTGTTGTCAAACATACTGTGTTTTACATTTTTTTCTGCATAATATATATCCTGCGAATGGCAACGATGTCGTGATTCGTTGGTCCCATGGTTGCTATGTGTGTGGTTGCTAGGTAACACGCTGGGTATGATTGGTGTGTCGTCTGGTCTGGTCGCTACACTGGGCCTTCTAAAACCTAGTCCGGAAGTCTTTGCTCAGATGGCAGCATGCATGGGCTCAGGTCAGTTCACAGGCTGTCAAAGGATAGTGACTGAAGTTGGTGATGTACCATGTAGAAATAGATTTTTAAGTAAACCTGCATTACAAAACCATCTTTTGGGACACCTATTTAACTATGGAGCTGATGCACTGTGGCGGTATCTATGTTATTTGACGACAACACATTGTTGCAGGCGGTTTGATCGGTGCTATCGCGGCAAAGCGTATTGAGGTGACAGACCTGCCGCAGATGGTTGCACTGTTCCACAGTCTGGTTGGAGCGGCCGCCGTGATCACGTGTCTCGCAAACTTCATGGCAGAGTTCTCACACTTCGCCACGGATCCAGCCGCCAACGTCATCAAAACATCTCTCTTCCTGGGGACCTACATCGGCGGCGTCACATTTACAGGATCTCTTGTAGCATTCGGCAAACTTCAAGGTGTGTGTGGTATTTCTATCAAAGCAGAACGTTTGTTTTGTGCCGTGTTGTGAATATACCATAATGTTTCAGCAGCACACAAGTAGGATTACATTCAATTAATCAATTTAAAATCAATTTAATCCTTGACATTTAATAGTAGAACTTGATCCTGATTATCCGCCAAATTTATGATAGCTCTTCTTATTCCACGCAGGTCTTCTGAACTCGGCACCCCTGATGTTGCCAGGACGACATGCTCTGAACGCTGGCTTGTTGCTAGGCAACATTGGTGCCATGGGCATGTTCATGTATGACAATACGTTCAATACCGGAATGGCCATGCTTGGAGCTACCAGCGCACTATCTAGCGTCATGGGAGTTACACTTACAATGGCTATCGGTAAGTAGTAAATAGATGCATCTCATTTGATAGGTTCAAGGCATGAACAGAGGTGTTAAAAAAGTTCCAAAATCCACATGGTTTTCTCCTGAAAGCCTTGAAAGAGTTTCCAAGTTTAGCTGAGTTACATATTATGTTTGCATGTGAGAATTTCGTATCATTACAATAAATGTAGTTTCATCAACACAATAGTTTACTGAAATCTTAAAACATAAGATTTACATGTGTGTCAGGAAATCTGTATAACATTTTGTTTCATAGGTGGTGCTGACATGCCAGTGGTAATCACAGTGTTGAACAGCTACTCAGGGTGGGCTCTCTGTGCTGAGGGCTTCATGTTGAACAACAATCTGATGACCATCGTCGGGGCTCTGATTGGATCTTCTGGAGCCATTCTATCCTACATCATGTGCAAGGTGTGTGGCTCGTTGGGAATTGCAAATGAATGAATTCAGTTTGTTGTGTTTTGTACAAATATTTCATCTTAGAAAACTCAAATGACAGTTCAAAAGTTGATGAGTCCTGTAATTACGATGATTTCCACAAGACAAAATTCCGCCTATTGAACCTGGTTCTTCTTATAATCCAGGCCATGAACAGATCGCTGCCCAATGTCATTTTGGGTGGATACGGCACATCTTCGTATGCCGGTGGCAAAGCTATGGAAATTACTGGAACGCACAAGGAGATTTTTGTGGACGAGACGATAGAACAGATCGATGAGGCCAACAACATCATGATCGTCCCTGGCTATGGTCTCTGTGTTGCTAAGGCTCAGTACCCAATTGCTGAGCTGGTCGACTTGCTTCGCTCCAAGGGGAAGACTGTCCGCTTTGGTATCCACCCTGTCGCTGGTGGGTTATGTTTGAACTAGAACATGGCTTTGCATACTATATCCTGAATTAGTTCTTGTATGTTCAATTCTGGTTATCAAAATCATCAATTTCAAGATTATGAGAATGTACATCCAGATTAATATTCAGCCTTCTATATTCTATATTTTTACGATACAAGTTGATAAATAGCCATTTAAAGCAGCAAAACTGCATTGTATGTCACAGGACGTATGCCTGGTCAGTTGAATGTACTGCTAGCTGAGGCAGGCGTACCCTACGATATCGTACACGAGATGGAGGAAATCAACGACGACATGCCGGAAGTTGACATGACACTAGTTATCGGTGCCAACGACACCGTGAACTCCGCCGCTGAAGAAGACCCTAACTCGATCATCGCTGGCATGCCTGTCATCAGAGTCTGGCTCTCGAAACAGGTGCGCTCGATAGTCTCCAAATGTTCTGATGAGTAGCGCTCTGAAGAAATCAGTTTCATGAACCTCATCATATACATTAGAAATAGTGCCGAGTATTGCTTGGTATTGAACACTTGTACGTACCTGATGTTGATGGCTTGCACTTTATCTATTGCAGGTTATTGTGATGAAGAGAACACTTGGAGTTGGTTATGCAGCGGTTGACAACCCAATTTTCTTCAAGGAAAACACCAGCATGTTGCTTGGTGACGCCAAGAAAACATGTGACGCTCTCCTAATGAAAGCACGCGAGCACTATGGAAGTTAATGTCAAAACGCACAAACTTTTTGAAAATTTTATCATGCTTTAGTTTTCGTGTGGTATCACTGATATGTTTTGTTATTAGCAAAACACAAAGGTGATCATGTTTATGCATCAGCAATACTTTGCTTCGGTTTTGTTCAGGGCTTTTAAAAGTGTGCCATTTCTTTGCAGAAAAGGGTAATCTTTAGAGCAGCATAGACAATGAAACTATCCTACTTCTAAAGAATCAATTACATGTGTTAGTTTAATGTATCGAGATGCTCTATTCAGAGTCTTCGTTAAAAAATTATAGATTTTCTAGAATGTAAATATGATTTGTTTCTGGCACAAATTTGTAAATAATGTAAATTTTCTCCCAAGAACTCCACAATTTCAATCAAGTGCAAAATTGCAGTTTGATGGCTCACAAAAAATGGAAGAGCCTCCTGCATCCATTTTGTTTTCAGAAAGTCAACCATTGCCTTGAATTAATCATGTTGAATTTGATGTATCTAAAACCCAAACAGTGCTGTGAAAAATATGCATTTAATAGAAGGAGAACTTTCTTTGTTAGTAAGACCCCAAAAGGAAATATGTTACACCTGATGTATGTGTGAACTATGTTATATTTATTGCCCACTTGTGACCTAAATGTATAACAGCTGTGATGGAAGAATGAATGTACTCACACTAGGTAATAAAATATCAACAGATTGAAGTTTGTTTGCCTATTATATTTTAAGAATTTTTTTTATGGGTAAAATAATCTACTTGTTTAAAACATAGCACCAAGGCTGCTGTAGCTTACCAGCAAACATGCTGTTGGGCTATAATAATGAAAGTAGTCCGAGGTCAATTTCAAGGTGAGGGTCGCCAACTAATACACCTCATACTCCCTGTATCGCTGTAATATAACCATAAGTTCTATCTGACATCGTCTACCATAATCATGATCTCAAGATCCATCATGTATGACTAATGCAGTTGTTTGCTAATAATACACTCCTAAGCACTATTGACAAATGTTTTGTCCGCAGTGACACATTTTGGGCTAGATGTGACCTTGAGGACAAGTTCAAGGTCGCCCATAGAACCATCATACGTGATTGCATGTATACTTGTAAGACCTTCCCAAGCTCTATCTACAATGATTAGTGTCTGCAC
The DNA here is from genome assembly GCA_949152475.1 of Terebella lapidaria. NCBI lineage: Eukaryota > Metazoa > Annelida > Polychaeta > Terebellida > Terebellidae > Terebella > Terebella lapidaria. The sequence continues at coordinate 23,319,027 of OX424569.1, forward strand.
AGACCAATTTTACACATTTCATCTCAGATGTGACTTTGAAATTGATCACTCAAGGTCATCTGAGGTCAAGTTCAAGGTCACCAAATGATCCAACATAAATGATTTCCTATATGCTCATGTATGTGATACAAAGCCCTATCTACAATGTACATGTACTTTGTCTGCAGAGACCAAGTCATATTCCAGGTCAAACGTGACTTCCTATATGCTCACAATACAAATCTCGCAGAGGCCAATTTTACACTAGATGTGAGGTGTTTATTTACACTAGATGTTAATAGAGGTCAAGTTCAATGTCGCCAATATATCCATCATACCTGACTTCATATATGCTCCTATTACATTCTTAAAGTCATAGTAGCAAGGTACCATTATATGGTTTTATTCCTGTTCAGATAAAGGCATTGTGGACATTTGGTGATAAAAAAGATGGTCGCGTTAATTAATAACAGCAACATGTAATCGAGTATATCAAGCCAGTATTACAATCGCCTTCTCCAGCCGATGAAAGAAATATCTTCGGCCATTTCCGTAATCGTGACGTCAGTTGAGGCAAAATGTGCATTGATGGCTGGCCAAAAACGTAAAATAGTAATTTGGGCGGTCAGCTCAAAGATAGAAAACCACTCAAAAATGCATGAGATTCAAAAGAAAACACGCTAAAAGCAGCAAATGCTGGACATCCTGCAGTTCAACAAACCTCTGTTCCGGGTGAATAAATAGTACTGAATCTAAATATCAAGGCAAGAAATGCCATATACCCGCCATCTCACCCGTTCATTCGATTTGTCAAACATGCACCAGGAGAATTAATATGCGACATGCAGTTTCCTTGCTGGCTACATGTACTTTCAAGTCTGCCTCAACTGACGTCACCAACCATGTTACCCATACTAAAATCGTGATCAAAATCTTCGGCAATTTACGGAAGGAATGCCTATTCGATTCAATATCTCGAAACCCATTGATTGTATTTGTAAAATTCGTTCGAATTCATTGATAAATATTCATAATGGACTAAATGAAAAGCACTTTCATCGGTATGCTACTAGGTCTTTAAGCTCCATCTACAAGAATAGGATTTGTAAGTCACATGCGGTCAAGGTGTGATATAGGTCATATCTCATTTACAATTCAAATTACTCAGATAACACAAAAGGTGTATGTTTGTTGGTTACCAGAATCACCCAGTGACGGCACGTGACTACATATCCTATAATGTCTGCATGTATCGATTAAAAAATCACAGGTCAGACATGATCTTGACGTAGGGCACTCAAGGTCGCGTGAGGTCAGCTTCAAGGTCACCAGAAGATCCACCAAATACTAGTATGACTCCATATGTGCTTATAATACAATCTTTAGCTCCATCTACATGTGTTCTGTCCCCAGAGGCCAATTTGTGCCAATTTTGGGCCATTCACTTCTAAAGCACCATGGAATATCTTTTTCACAAATGTGGGGATATCAAGATCACATCAGGAATGTAAAGAACTTATCCTTTCGAGACAAAATGCGTCAAGATATCATTGATGCAAATTTGGTGACCTTGAACTTATCCCAACATGACCTCGAGTGTTCAAGTGATTTGTGCCCATCACATAATATGCGAGTTGGTCTTCGGATAAAAGATACGAGTTAAAACTTTTACTTTTACGAGTTAAGGGTCAATCTTTGTGCATTCACAGGAAAATATTGACAATCTTTGTCGAGAAATGATGAGAGTCTTAAAACTACAACTGATGGAAAATTCAATAATTGCAACATGCCAGCATTCTGCTGGAAACCTGGTCCTGTATTGTTTGAACCTCAAGGCATGAATTTCGATTATGGTGTCTGTATTGAGAGAAGACCCTTAAGAGTATATGTTTATTTCCAGATACATGTAGACATTAAATGTATACAATCATGATTGGTCCCTAATAAAAATGAGAAAAAATCCCAACATTTGTTCAACAATAGTTAACAAATTCCAGGAATGAATGAATCACTTTGCAAGATGAAAGAAGGTTGTTCATGAGGCTCATATTATTTCTTCCTTGTCTGAAGAAAGTGAGCCATTAGTGGTATCTTTTTCGATAAATCCATGAACACTGTTGTCGTTGGTAACACTGTTGCCATGGTGAAGTAATACACCTGCCGCCAAATTTATGATCACCCTGGAAACAGAATGAATCTCATGGGACTCCATAGCAAAGGTAAGAGATTAGCATAAAATAGCCATTTCTTTATTAATAGTTCTTTCATTAATTGCAACTGAAAATACATATATCTGTGATGATGTTCCACAAAAGTAAGCAAAGAATGCCTTGATTTGAAGATATACCAATACACTACATACCATAAGACACAGGTGCCAGAGAGGATATATGGGAAGCAGAACACCGATAAAAACGATGCTATACACTGAAATAACAAAACAATATATCCACTCATACTGCAGCTGCTGTTCTTTATATTTTTAGTATTTTCTACATATTATTACAACTTATGTATGTTATATGAACAGTGGAACTATCACTACATGTGTCTAATTGAATGACCTACTTTCCAGTATTGTGAAACTCTAAAACTGTACATGTAGTACTAAGCTGACCTTGCTAATACAGGTAAGTTCCTCCACGTTAGCAGTCACTGCTACCTCCTTACACTTGACTCGGTAAACTGTCAGAAATACGCCACAAACCCCACTGCAAAATCATCATACATGTTCTTATATTGCAGTTTGCAACCTTCTATATTATTTTGTAACAAAGTGAATGGTTCCTGAATGAGTTACTGTCTCATGCAAAAAGCCAACTTTCTTTCCACAATATTTTAAGTCATCACTTAGTGAACCAGAACCAAATATATTCTGATAAAATGAAGTTGAACACACATTTTTGAACACATCGATATTACCAAAATGGTGGTTTCATACCTGAGCACACATCCCGCATAGAACCTGTAATAGTACCAGAACTGGAAGTGTTTTGCAGCCATCGCATCACCTGCACAGAAATAACGTAACATAGCATAATCATCAAATGAAACAACCTGACCTGAAAATTCTATCGCTGAAATGTATGAAAAACATTGTGCTGTACTAAAATGTCACTGGAAGCAGATGAATGCTACATAAACCATTTCAAGCATGCAAACTAGATCATACAAAGGACATGATCATTTAAGCATACATACCAAGAAAGTATGTGCATGGAACAAGCACAGTCAGACTGAAAAAGGGTAAGTGTTTTTGATTAACATTTATTTACGTATATTAAACAAAATTTTACTAATGTGATTGCTAGAATTGCTGATCGATTCACTCTACAAAAATGAACAGAGGAACAAGTTCTGGTTTGACAAATTCTAACCAAATACTGCTACTTTCAAATACCAGTTACTGAGGTATATTATAAATGAACTGTATGTTCATAGAACCTACCTGTAGATATAATTCAGATACATTTTGTCTATGTCCCTGCAAATAGAGAACAGAACGTTATAATATTCATTGAGCAATTTGATTATGAATATGCATTGAAATATATATGAGACACCAGTTATCAATTATTCTTATCCGTCACTTCTGATTTCCGTACTAGAGAATATGTATACATTTTGATAGAATAATTTGTAGACATCCTTTCGGGTTTTACCAATAGCATCATTTTTTACAGATAATTTATTTTTGTGACCATGCCTCTGAAACCTCGAAGGGACCAAATACATGATGTTTACACTTCTTGGAGTGATGGATAAGGGTTTGGAACCACAGTACTAGTAATATTGATTCAATATTCTTCATGTACATGTACATGCAATAAGAAATAGTTACCCCAAATGAATTCTGTAGCGGGCAATACTTTCATACATAGACATCAGACCTACAAAAGACAAGGGGAAAAATACAACTTATGTGACATTGTGCTGCAAGTAATGAAATCTACCAGACTTACATATTATATGACAAAACTACATTTAACTTTCATCAATGGACTGATAGGAATTCTTTGTTGTATTTCAACTAAGTTGTGAATTCAAAAATACTGTTAGGTCTATCATCACAAAATACACGAAAACAAACTATTTCTAAAGATGCATAAAATATGTTTTACCGATACAAACATTAACCTTGGACATTATGTTCAGGTTTGATGAGAAAATTGATACCAATTGTTTGGTAATTACTAGTGGTGATTAAAGAGATCCTAACAAAAATAACCAGCACAATAGGAAGTTTTAACTTGTTTAAAACCAGTATTTATTAATACCTACCTCTATAATAAACTCTTTGGGTAATCTTACCTTGGCATTCAAAGAAGAGGAGAGAGAAATGAATGTCACAAGAATTTTCTCAAAATTCCTGACATCCATCTCGAACTCGAAATTGAAAGAAATTACTCTCACACATCTCAGATTCCCCGCGGTGTAGATGTGACGTCACACCGGTCATATGATTGACCTTAGCCGCCATTAATTTGCCCACCTGGTTAAGGCAGGGGAGGCGGGAGGGAGAATAATCGTGTTTATTATAGAGGTAGGTATGTAATAAATACTGGTTTTAAACAAGTTAAAACTTCCTATTTATTGCCATACCACTACCTCTATAATAAACTCTTTGGGTTATATCAGAATAACCAAAGGAGGTGGGTTTAACCCTCTCCCGGGAATTCATCACCGATGTGTGAGAGTAGGAAATATCCATTGAAAGTAGTAAATATTGTGTTTTACTTTGAAATTATAATTTTAAGTCGAAAATACATATTTACAGGATATTTACAACCATACCATAATACACGCCTGAATTACCTTCAGATGCATGGAGACGAGCAGGGGCTCTGCAGAGGTGACTTTCCTCTTGCAGATGAACAAAAATTTCCTTCGCCAAAAAAGAGGAGCAACTCCCCTGGGAGTCGACCTCAGGTGCATCTGTACAGAGGCGTGTTGAGCTATCTACAGGTATTTACAGCTGGACTACACTCTCCGCCGCCACGTCGTCCAAGCTGGAGGCCGGAGTCATCCTCCCAAGCTAACTCCCTGAGATAGAAAGAAGTGAATGTGTTATGAGATTTCCAGGTACAGGCCGACATGACATCATTCAGAGATACTTTATTCGTAAAGGCAAGTGAAGCCGCGAGAGCCCTCACATCATGCGCTTTGACTCTGAAACCTGTGGATTTTTTCGCCTGTGACTTTTCATAGCAAAATCTAACACACTTCTTGATCCAAGATGAGATCGTAGCAGGATGGATATCATTTGGAAAATCCTTAAGATAGGACACGAAAAGCAAACGCTTGCCGAGATGCAGCTCACGCGTACGATTAACGTAGATGCGGAGGGCTCGCACGGGACAAAGCTTCGCGTCTTCCTCCAGGCCCGGCCCCAGAGAAGGAGTCAGGGCGGGAATGGAAAAGCTCAATAATGGCGTACCTGCTAATTGAGTTTTGGCCAGAAAGGAGGGAATGACTCCGAGGAGAACCGAGGAGCCATCCGACTTCCACTTAACTTTGGAAAAGGACAGGGCGTGGAGCTCACTCCGTCGCTTCCCGGAAGCCAGAGCCAAAAGGAAGACCGTCTTAAACGTCAGAAACTTTAAGGAGGCCCGCTCAAGGGGTTCGAACGGATCTTTTCTTAAGACGTTGAGAACAAGCGATAGATCCCACACAGGAACCGGGTTCCTAGCTTTCGGTCTTTCGATCTCGAAACTATTAATCAACGCAGTCAAACCTTGATCATGACCAAAATCGATCCCAAGTTTGGGTTTTAGAGTCTTCGCGATAGCCGTACGGTAACCTGCGATCGTGGATGGAGCTCGCCCTTCATTTAACTTTTCGAGAAGAAATTCGGAAATTAGGGGAGCATCGACTCTGAAAGGACTAACCTTCCGGCGACGACACCAAGCACAGAAGGAAGTCCACTTCGATTGGTAGACTGCCAAAGAAGATTTTCGATTTGATCGGGCGATCCTTGCGGACACCTCCCTTGAAAATCCCTTCTTTCGGAAACATCGCTCGACAATATCCAGGCATGAAGTTTCAGACTTGCGGGAGCCTGATGAAACATGCTGGAGCGAGGTTGTTTGAGGAGGTCCCACCGATCCGGCAGCTGACGAGGGAAGTCTACTATCAACTCCAGAAGGTCCGGGAACCACGACCTCTGCGGCAGACACGGAGCAATCAGCAGGAGGCGACACTGGTGAGTCCGAAACTTGGCGATCACCTTGTCCAACAACACCGCTGGGGGGTAAGCATACGCGTACATGCCCTCCCAGGACGTCGACATCGCATCCACTGACATGGCCGTGGGATCGGGAATGGGAGACACAAACGAAGGAAGTTTGTGGTTCCACCGGGTCGCAAACAAATCGACCATCGGCGTGCCCCATAGGCCGCAGAGAGATTGGAATACCCTGGGGGAAAGACTCCACTCCATGGCCTGGACCTGGCCCCTCCGGGAGAGGCGGTCCGCCCAAACATTCATATGACCAGGGATATGCCTCGCGAAAAGCGAAATACCCCGGTCGTGACACCAGAGCAGGAGGTCGATAGCGGCTTGGCACAGCGACTGGGACTTCGTACCGCCCTGCTTGTTGATGTAGGCGACAACCGTGGAGTTGTCGGTGGCCACCAACACAGCCTGATTGAGGAAATGTGTTTCCCAATGCCTGAGAGCCAAGAACACGGCCTCCAGTTCCAACAGGTTTATGTGCCATTCCTGCTGAGACGAAGACCAGGTGTCCGAGACCTCGCTGTCGTCCCAGTGAGCGCCCCAGCCGTCCATACTGGCATCCGTAAATACGTGCCTGGATGGAGGCGGCCGGCGGAATGACGACCCTCGGAGCAGATTGACGGGATCCAGCCACCATTGCAGATGGGAAACGACTTCCGGAGAGACCTGCACGAGCTGGGATCTGTCTCCCGTGACCTGGGACCATTGGGAGTGTAGATGCCGCTGAATAGGCCGCATGTGCAGGCGGCCCAACGGAACTAACTTTTCCGTGGAAGCTAGCATCCCGAGAAGGGACTGCCAGCGTCTGGCCGTCTGTGGAATGCGACGAAGGAACCCTTCTGACAGCACGGATAATTTTGACTGACGATCCAGCGTCGGCAAAACAGTCTCTGAGGTAGTCTGATAACGATACCCCAAGAAGACGAAGTCCCGACGCGGTGACAAGTCGGACTTTTTTTGGTTGATTTTGAACCCCATCCGTGAGCATAGATTTACCACAAACTGTGCTTGGACGATCAGCGTTTCGCGACAATGGTGCCGGATTAGCCAATCGTCGAGATATTGGTGGATGAAAATCCCCTGCTTGTGGGCGAGAATCTGGACTTCCCGAGCCACCATGGTGAAAATCCACGGCGCTGTCGATAATCCGAACGGGAGCGCCCGAAACTGCCATACGCGGCCGAGATAGAGAAATCTCAGGTATTTGCGAACTGCAGGTTTCATTGGAATATGGAAATAGGCATCTTTGAGATCTATCGTTACCACCCACGAATCGCGAGGCATGACTGAACGAACTTGCTCCGGCGTTTCCATGGAAAACGTCGGCACGATTAAGAACTTGTTCAACGGAGAAAGATCTATCACTGGTCTCCAACCCCCCGACGCTTTGGGAACCACAAACAACAAGCTGTAGAACCCGGGAGTGTCCCCGGGAGCAGGTTCTATCGCTTGTTTCTCGATCATCGCCGTTATCTCCTCGTGGAGAACACGGCGGCGTTCTGGATCGTTTGGAAGAGTGAAACCCCTTGGGACGGGCGATAACGGTGGCAATTTCTCGAATTTCAGGCCGAATCCTCGACGGAGCGTCGAGACGACCCAGGGGCAAGCCCCGAGCCGCTCCCACTCTTTCCAAAACAGAGTTAAACGAGCTCCTACGGGCTCGTCTGAGGAAGGAATATCGACCGAAACGAGCTGACCATGCAGCTCTCCTCGACACTCGAGCAAAGGATCCGACCCGGAATCCGAAGCTATACGTACCCGGTTTCTTTTCCCCTGCAGGCTTGGGAGCCTCTCCGCGTCCTCGGCCTCGGCCACGACCACGGTCTCCTCGGGTGCCGCCGGCAGGGGCCACAACTCGGACACCCAGAGTGAGTGGGAGTCCAGGGCCCCCTTGTCACCCACACCTTTACCAATGGAGGTGACCAACGAAGCGCAGCTCAATAAGGCTTCTGCCAAATCATCTCGGTCAACGTCAGGGTTGTCCAGGACCTGGTCACGGCACTGAAGAATGGCCCGTCTCGTAGCCATCGAAAGGGCAGCCCTGAGGCCCTGCCTCTAGCTCTCCCACGGCCACGAGCCGGCTGCTGCTGAGGCTGAGACTGCTGAGCTGAAGACTGGGGCTTCTTAAAGGCCGAAACCATCTGTTGCGTCAGACGTTCCAGAGACTTTGACTGGCTCAGGAGGGCATTGGAAGTAGAAGACTTCGCGGCCTTCTCGTCGGCCTCCTTCTTCACCTCCCGCAACTCCGCAGAACGGTCAGGGAGTAGAAGTGAAGTAGGGGCTCCAGAAGAGGGGATCACGGGGTGGAGAACTCTCATGTTCGTCATGAGCTGGTCCGGAACCTCGAACTTGAGGGACGAGAGGAAAGCGTCACGCCGCCACAACTCGGACACCCAGAGTGAGTGGGAGTCCAGGGCCCCCTTGTCACCCACACCTTTACCAATGGAGGTGACCAACGAAGCGCAGCTCAATAAGGCTTCTGCCAAATCATCTCGGTCAACGTCAGGGTTGTCCAGGACCTGGTCACGGCACTGAAGAATGGCCCGTCTCGTAGCCATCGACAGCCAATCCATGGCCGAATCCGTGGCCAGCCCCACTCGAAACGTGTGCTGCAGCTCCGCCAAGGCCGCCCATGGAATCTCCACGGCCTTAGGCTCCTTGAAAAAGGCGTAATGGGGGTGATGCCTCCTCAAAGCTGTAGGCTTGTCATCCAGCTCCGACGACGTATAGTAGTCGTTGACAGACGGGCGAGCAGGATACGCGCCAATCGCCGACTTGTTGGACCTGATGGTCTCGTCCATGCGCTCTTGCATGGAGCCGCGAACTCCCTGCGACAGAGGGAATCGTAGGGCGTCCTTCGACGGCCGGGGGTGCTCCAACTCAGAAGATATCATCGACCGAGCTACCTTCTTGACTGGGGCCGGAGCATGCTCTTCGGGCCACAAACCCGGGAGGACCCTCTTCACAAAGTCCAACTTCTCCCCCCAAGAGAGAGGGTCGTCGGACTCGGGCTGGTCCGCCTCCTGGTCCGGGTCCACCTTACGCTTTCGCGGAAGCGTGAGGCCTGACGGGCCAGGTAACGGCTGGTCAGCCGACTGAGAGCCCTGTAGGGAAGGCTCCTCATCCGATGACGGCTCGTCCCTAGGCAGAGGGGAAGATGGGGGCGGTGGCGGCTGTGGAGGCGGGAACCTCGCCAGAAACTGCTGCCACTGGCCTAACATCTCCGCCCGAAAAGACTCAAGCTCGCCCCTAAGGCGCTGCTCTGACGTCGGGAGAGAGCTCCCCTGGGCAGGAACACCGGACGGCTCCGACGCACGGGAAGACCCTTGGTCCGCCAACTGGGCGAAAGACAACATACCCTGGCTGGAGGCGACGAAACCGGAGGGCAGGGCCGTAAGAGGGGAATCGTCCTTGATATCCTCGGCGATCTGAAACACACGGGGCGAATCAGAAAAAAGGAAACACTGGAAACCGTGGAGACATGGAAACTCCAGGAACCCATGGGTTTGGACGGCTCATGGCCCTTGGCTCCCGGCCCCTACTGGCCACGGCTCCGGTAGCCACGGCCTGGGGTCCAGTAACCGACGGGAAATCGGGTGCCGGCGGCCGTATCACTAGCGACACGGGCCCGGACCGAAATCCGCCCTGGCTATGGGGTTGAAACCCAGCTCCGGGGGCAGGCGCCCGACCCGGAGGGGGAAACAACACTCTCTGTCCAGAGGGATCCCGGGCGCAGGGAACCGTCGTGAGCCCGACGGAACCGGCAGACCCCGAAACCACACTCGGACACTGAAACCCAGGTCGTTCAGCCAGAGAAGCATGAGAACGAGGGGCCAGTAGAGAGGGAGCCAAAAGTGAGCCACACAAACCCGTAGGTTGTGGGGAAGTTAGGGTGCCGAGAGCCGAACGCGCGGCTCCCGGGACCCGTACCTGGCTGAAAGAAAATGACAATGATAAATCAAAACTTACAGCACAAACAGCATTGGATAACTGCAAATCTAATCGCCGCTTGCGTTCCTCAGACGCCTTGGGACGCGGCCTGGCGCTATCAGAATCTGACGGGGAAGGGGGAGTAGGGCAACCAGCAAACCTGCGGGCCTGAATCTCACGTAAGCCTTGCAGACAAAGTTTCCACTCGTCGATGGACCAATCCGCGCACAACTCACAGGTGGCTGAAATACGGCAATAGACAGTGTCCCTACACTGCCAGCAGGCGTTATGAACCTCCCACTTAGGAAGGTAGTGTTTGCACACGATGCACTTCATATCTGAAACATATCAAACATCGAAGTACAAACGGGCGATAACGGGGGAAGGAAAGGGGCCTGGGGAGGCTTTACCATTTCCTCCCAAAAAAATCGCAAATCACTAACTCTAAGCTAGCTAACAACGTAAGAACGATCTACTGAAGAAAAAGCTGTGCAAAGAACAGCCTAAAGACGATCGTAGACGTGAAGAAAATCGACTTTGAATGCCGAAAGCAAGACTTGCTGCACATCCAACAATGGAGGAGCAAATTAATGGCGGCTAAGGTCAATCATATGACCGGTGTGACGTCACATCTACACCGCGGGGAATCTGAGATGTGTGAGAGTAATTTTTTTCAATTTCGAGTTCGAGATGGATGTCAGGAATTTTGAGAAAATTCTTGTGACATTCATTTCTCTCTCCTCTTCTTTGAATGCCAAGGTAAGATTACCCAAAGAGTTTATTATAGAGGTAGTGGTATGGCAATAAATATAACCCTTTTCAGATCGAATGACTGCAAACTATAGACACCCCAAATCACACTCCGATTCTAACTACTTATCCCAAACTATAGGAATAGATCTATAGGCAATTCGGTAAAATCCTCAAAAAAAAACTAAACACTTCAAAATAAAATGTCTCAATTTAAGAAGTGAAGGTGACATCCTTTGTACAAAGAAGAAATCCCGGGATATGTTCAAACCAGCCAAATACAAATATGTGATTTAACTCTACCTCTATATTTTCTGGACCGCTTTGTTCGTGGTAGAAGATAAAGCTTCATACGCGAGGGGTCGCCAATCCATTCGTAAACCACTTGCCAACAGATTGTTTATAGTATGTTTTTATAATTCCATTTTCCTATGAATAATATCTCATGCCATATTGACTATGAATAATATCTCATGCCATATTGACAGTTTTGCAAGTTTGCAATGATCAATGATCGTGAAATAAAAATAAGAGGTTTTGTATCAGAAAACTACACAATTATATCCATCTAACATGTCCAGAGTGAGATACTGTAGCATGTGAAGGCTGTCCACAACACACACAAGCAGCCTGACTAACTGGAGTGATGGAGAAAACTTGCAGGCTTAGGGTCACTTACCCAGAGAAACAATGTGGATACACATCCAGAAATATCCTACAGCATTGTACTGTATTGCGGAGAAACAAAAACAATACTTTTGATTTAAACATGTAAATATCAAAATGATTTTTGAATAGAAATACACTTACAGTTGGTGCCTATCAAATTTAAAATACTAAATCTTTTTTTTATTCAATTTGTTTTCAAGTCTTACTACAGAGGGTGATCCCACAACAGGGATCTACAATATTAAATGTTGGATAACAAACATGATAAATGGACTAAGTTTATACATGACATGTACTTTTTACTGACTTGTGGGTCAGTCCAGCTAATTAAAATCACTGTGACCAGAATCAACATCAGGAAAGTGTATTTCTTCGCAGTCACATTCTGGAATCAGAATACATTTGGATTCACAAATAAATTTCCAAACATCAAGTACCTTACATCCTGGAAGAGAGCATGTATTTGCCAAAAAGAATTGGATCCACACGGAAATAAAGTATTACACTTTATAATGATATTGTACATCTGGATAGGTAATAACTCACCGATCCTGTACTGATAACATCACCCGTGGCCACAAATATGTAAACCAGATTGTGCAGCGCCATGTACACAGGGACACTCTGAAATATGACAATACTATTCACTATATTATATGAATCTCTGAAAGTCAAAGCCATCGGATTCAAACAAGTTCACAAAATTACTCTGAATTCTCAATTGTACAAGACAATTGCTATTATATACTGGTGCTATTAATTAATTATAAAATACATGTGACTAATTACCAGCTTGGATAAGGCAACCGATCCTGAGTAAATCCCGACTAGAAACAGCATCATCGCCGGGATCCATGGTGCTATTGTGGCTCTGTGCAAAAAGTTCATATGCGATTCATTTTAGATTTACCGTAAACATCACAAAATTCCTCAAGTGATCTACGTAAGAGCATCAGCATGAGAGCATGAGATATATGAAATATGAAATACATATGAAATGATTGAACACTGAGAACTACACAGTATATACCTGGACAGTGATGTGAGGTCAACTTGAACTTTTCCAGTCTGAATGAGACCGCGCAGTAAGAGTGTGCCAACTAGAGTCTGCCATCTGAACAATGGACAATAGTTGAATAAAAAGCATGTATCATATATGTATATAATAGTACCTGTTTACTAGGTCAATATTGGTCGAGGAAAAAAAATGTTTGGGAAACAAATGAATATTTTTGTCTTACCCTTGAAATATTGTTGGATATGTGAAGAGAAGAACCGACAGTACATACTACAAAGGCAAAAAAAAAAAGTCAAAACTTTAACATCACATTTGGAATGAATATATCAAAACAGCGGTGATAAAGAAAATAATTACTATTTGTGTTATTATAGTTCATGTTACTATAATCATGATAATGCTATATCTTTTTTTACTGATATCAGAAAACATGTCCACTAAATTGACCAACATGCAGTAACTCAATGTTTGTTTTCTATCCATACCTTATTGATAAAGTTGGTGGCAACAAAGAGAGCTATGTACAAACACACATCTCTAGGCCACATTTTGTGTCATCATTCGTTTGGTAGATCACATGATGGTACATGAGACTATGACAGTAACCTGCAACCATAAACATGATGTAACCGTGAGCAATCAGGCAATGAATTTCTACATCTTGTTACTGGTAATGTTCAGATCTGCATACACATGTACCAATTTGTTATGCTGAGCCAGCTTTTTTTGTTCTCGTTGATATCTCGAAAACAGTGCATTAATTGTAGAGGATGTTATTTTTTGACTCGTTACCATAAACAAACTTGTTTTAGGGGTGTTAGGGATGACCTTGACCTGATTTTTTTTTTTGCTGAGTTGGCATTTTTGCTTTTGTCGATATTTCAAAAACAGAGCCTCGTAGAGCGAAACAAACGTCCTTTTCGGGTTTGTGCCCCAAGGCCAACATGGGTTATGTTTATTGAGGAATGAGGATGAAATTTTGGTTGGGTCGGCATTTTATACAAACTTGTCTTTGGGGGTAATTTTCCCCTGATTCTAAATATTTTCCATTGAGTCAGCTTTGTTGTGAGTTATGTCTGCACTGCAATTATATGCCTCCAAAGTATCTTTAGTCCTTGTGTTTCTATAAATTTAAAAGCAGTTGCCAAAAAATAAAACTTCCAAAGTGTATTTTTCTTCAGAACAGCACAAGTTTTCTTCCAACAAATATATCAACCGAACAATGCAATAGATCGCCAACCTGTAATGTTTGCACAGTTCATGATAGTATTTGAGAGAATCACATCTCAAATAGAGGTAAACATTTCAGGAACTGTTCATGTTCATACATACTTATTTGTGTACCTAAGTGTTAATGTGTATTTCATGCGGTTTATTTAATTGAATGTTCAGCGCTTATCAGATCACTCAATCAACTTGGTTAGGCTAACCATTGGCTTACGTATATATAGATCTATCTGGGCATATTATGTCTGGCCTACATGAATTGCACAATTTTGTAGACTCACCGCGGAACATACTAGAAAGCAGTGGCTAATTCAATTTTGATTGCCATGTTATACCATAGCCAAAACATAACTTGATATCAAACCCAATACGGCGCACATCGCGACACGATATTATGATAATTGTATGCAAGTGAAATCACCTTTTTTTAAAATTATCATTTTATTCTACAATGTACATGTACAGATGTAAGCTGGCCTACATGTCAACACTCATAATTGACTGGCCAACTTCAATTGTCATTCAATGATTTGAATCAGTCAGTCGATGACTGGTCTGACTCCATACCGGCAGTTGGGGAAAGGGGCAAATTTGTGGACTGTTGTCAAATTTACCAACAGTACCCAAATTTGGGGACCAGGGGTTGGTAAATTTGGGTATGTGGTATTGGACATTTGCTCTCAGTAGGAAACTATTTGCTTCGTGAAGAAAACGTTCGCTTCACGTAGGAAACATTTGCTTTGCAAAGCAAACTATTTACTTCGTGTAGAAAACGTTTGCTTCGCGAAGAAACATTTGCTATGCAAAGCAAACTATTTGCTTCGTGAAGAAAACGTTTGCTTCGCGAAGGAAACATTTGCTTTGCAAAGCAAACTATTTACTTCGTGTAGAAAACGTTTGCTTCGTGAAGGAAACATTTGCTATGCAAAGCAAACTATTTACTTCGTGAAGAGAACGTTTCCTTCGCGAAGCAAACATTTGCTCCTTGTGTAATTAAAATATTTATATCTGAATTTTTTTTTTTACAGAAATTAATCTAATTGTGGCAGAAATAAGCCACTGTAGATTACTCCAGAAAAAAGATAAGTTTATTTGAGTACCAAAATTTACCAACCCCACAGTTGTCAAATTTGGGTACTGTTGTCAAATTTAGCAACTCCCCAAGAGTTGTCAAATTTGCCCCTTTCCCCAACTGGCTACCGGTAGGTGACTGCATGCCATGAATTGCCACGATACGATCCTAGCTACTAACGTATAGGTAGCTAGGGTCGTATCGTGGCATGAATGGCATAATCATCATCGTGCATCACTGCATGGATGGATTAGACCCCTCTATCATCTGTCGGACAATGTCAGTTTCAGTGCATTCATCACATCATCAATAGCAAATTAGTGAATATGTTATTCTAATAGTCAGGTAATAAAATTATATTTACTGGTAAATGATCAGATTATTCAAAACAGGACGTAATCAACAAACACAAATCGTTTTGACAGACACGTCCTTCGTGAAAAGCATCAAATTCAGAGCCATTGGGGACTCGGATTCCCACTTGTCTCAGTACTTTCAGCACTGTCCTTATATTCGAGCCTGTCCTTTTATTCGAATATAAGAACATGTCCCTATATTCGAGAAGGTTGACTTTTTTCGCGCCATAAGCAATATTCGTTTATCAGTTGGGAAGAATCCCATTTGGTGGCATATATATATGCCCAAATGGGATATATGCCACCAAATGGGTATACTTCCTGTATACCCAAATGGGATATACCCGAGAGCTTGGTGGCAGTTTTGTGGTCATACTCATTGGGAGACTCAGGGGGCCTGGGTATTCATTCATTTAATGAATATAAACCAATTGATTCATCTCCCTTTATGATTGGTTTCAATTTCACACTGTCTGTCCAATTTATTGCTGGGACATGTGATTTCTCATAAATACAGAATATTTTGCTGTGTAAACCTGTTTAGATGTAGTCGGTCAAGCAAACATGAAGTATATATTATGTATCAAAAATTTTCTCAATCCATACATCCATGTTTATAATTTCACAGCACTGAAATAAACTGGGCTGTGAAGATGGAAAAGACACCAAACTCTTCAAAAAGTATATCAGGCGTTTCTTATTAATTATTTCGATAAACCCCCAGGTCCCCTCCGTTCCCGAGCATCTGGATCCAGCTACATGGAACGAAGCCTTCAAGTATATCCCGTTTGGGTATACAGGAAGTATACCCATTTGGTGGCATATATCCCATTTGGACATATATGCCACCAAATGGGATTCTTCCCAACTGTTTATAAGGACACCCATGTCCTTATATTCGAGACACTTGGGTTTTGGCGCCAAAAACGCAACGGTGTCCCGAATTAAGGTAGTCCGCTCCAAAGAGTGAGGAGAGGGGGTCAAAGAATTTTTCAAAATAAATGACTGTATCAACAAAATCTAGAGCTTCAAAATGACATATTTTATAGAGTAACTGATCAGTATCCTAAAACTGAAAAAAAATTAGGGGGTCACCGTATCCGTTCTCTTGGAAAACAAGATGCAAGATGTGAATACGGGCAAAAAAATGTGTAAAAATACCATAAATTAAGTCATTTTAGTGAAAGTTTGTGATTTTTTATCGAATATGTCGAAGAAACCAGCCCAGTGACCCCCTATTTTCTTTTCAGTATTAGAATGCTGATCAGTCACTCTATAAAATATGTTATTTTGAAGAGATAATTATTCAATATATAAATTTTAAATTTTGATTTTTTCATACCTCCCTGTTTGTAGCGGACTACGTTAAAGGGCACCCATTGCACGTGGTATCACGTGCTGCCAGGCTTACGACCACTGTCGGTAATACACGAGGTTATTGGGAACTCATTCAAAATAGGCCTCAAACACCTACCTAAGCCAACGCATATAATGTATTTGACATCAGTGGTGGTTATGACTTGTCTAGAATACTTGCACACTATAATTTAATTTAGCTTACCATTTTCTTATATGCGGGTTATTGGGGGTGTCCTTATATTCGAATATAAGAACATGTCCTTATATTCGAGACACTTTGGTTTTTTGGTGAGAGCTCCCAAAACGCAATATTCCGGATATAAGAACATTTCCTTATATGCGCGATTATACGGTATCACAGTGTGTAGAATATAGATCTACACTCACTGGATATATATATTCGATTTATTTTTCAGGGTATATATCTATTGTGCAAACGGTATATCATTGTAAAGTTCAGCGGGCGCCCGCTACAAGGCGTCCGGCACTACTCTACGGAACACTACAACCAGGTACAGTCCGCCCGGAACGAGTCCGGCCGTCATACACTACGACATAACACATGCATCTCACCAACTCCTTAACTACAACATGCATATTACATAGTTATGGTAATGTAGCCGTATGTAGAGAGATGTATGTAGAGAGATGCCATGGGATCGGCACCACGGAACCCGTACACGTGGGCATGTTGCTGGCCTGCCTCGCCGAAGGCACTGTCACAGAGATGGAACTCTGAGCCAGCCCGACGGTCTGCCAGAGCCTGTGTCACACCACCCCAGGTGGTAAGAAATTGGTGATCCACAGGGCGTGAGCCCCCGAGTCAGCAACGGTCTCCCCCACCTGGGCCCCCAATGGAAATCGTCGCGAGGGCCTTACCCAAGACACAGGGACGTAAAGCTCATGGCGAGCCTCTCGTCCTGCCTCTCGGCTTGCTCTGGGACAATCTCACAGACCAAGCCAATGCTCGCGTATATATCGAACCGAGAGGCGGGGGGAGAGACTAGGTCAAACCATTGTTATAGTTTACTGGGCGCGATTGAGTACAGTGCGTTGCTGGGCAACGCACGCTCCGAACTGGAGTGATCTAAAAATAGGCCGTAAAACTGGTTAGTGTTTTGCATAGACTCCTGCCGCGATCTTTGGGCAAAATCGCCACATTACCCCCTTCTTACAATGTTGGTCCCCAACATGTTCCGCCCGCGCCCAAATTGCCAGAAACCCGACAAAGGCTTCGCATGGCGGGGTCCGGAAGAAGGCAAGATGGCAACACCCGGAAGTCACGGCGTAAAAGACTAGGACCTTAAGGGTCCCTTTTGGAAGAATGGGGAATGACCCCCGGACTTACGGAGTAAACTATAACGCGCTTTTCAATTTTGAATAAACCCTAATAAACAAGCTAAAATTTTGACCGAGGTGGTCCAAAAAGGTGTGGTGACCTTGGAAGGTCATCCGCCGAAAGGGACGGTGTGTCGAGTCTTTGGAATATCTTTAAGGTTAACCTTTAAATTCGGAAATTTGGTAAAACGACACACCGAGTGATCAAAAGTGATAGTACCTCTAGAAAAGGTTGCCAGCCGCCCTGCGGGCTGGCGCCTCAGGTCCGCAGGACGGATCTGAGGCAGGGCGGAGCCACAGAAGCGGCTCCGGCACGCTGCTGCATTGCCGCAGCGATGAGGCTAGCACGTAGCTTTCCTCCTCCTGCATCGGCTCATCGTCCGTGCCGCCTTTCTTGGGGTTTGGCGGCGGAGAAGAGTCCCTACGCTGCGGAAGCAGCGGAGCCGGCATGGAGTAATCCGGCTGCACGGGCGGACGAGGCAGGCCTGGTGGCGGTTGCAGGGGTTTCACTGGGGTACCTCGCATACCAGGTCCTGACGGAGCCAACGCAAAGGAGGCCGGTAGAGCTGTTGCGCCGAGCTGGGCCACGGCGCCAAACATATCTACCACATCGCGGGTTCGCTGGGCGCCGGCCGTGCGCTCTCCCCATATCCGGACTAGGATAGGGTAGATGGCCAGCTCCAAAGCAGCATCCGCCCGCTGGAGAGCAGACTGGTCCATGGCGGACGACGGGAGGTCATCAACGCCCTGGAGCAGGCGAGTCCTAGCAGTCTCGGCTTCGTCGAGACGACGCTGTAGCTGCTGATTCTCAGCCTCCAGTTACCTCGGGTGAGACGGAGGTCCTCTCGGACTGTTCGGCTCTGGCAGCGGCTTGCCCTTGGGCGTAATCCCGCCGCTCACACTCGGCCGACAAAGTCCGGTAGCTCTCAAGGCTCCGCCGGGTACCTTCCATGAGGCCTTGGTCGTGTGCAAGGTGGCACGCAACACGAGAGGCCTCGGCACGGTACCGGCTGAGCCGTTCCAGAGAGCGGTCCATCTTCGCTACGAGGTATTCCGCGGTCTGAGTGAGCCTGCCATGCTGGGGGTGATCCCAGGGGTACTCTTCTCTCGCACAACGCGGCTACACCTGTGGATCCCAAGTCACCAATGGCGCGAGGGACCGGCAGGCTAGCCAACGTTGAGTCCGACAGTATCCCATCCAAACCATCGCGACGATGGCCGACCGCACCGCACCGCACACACCAAGGCCCGCACCCGCACCGCACCGCAGTATATGAACAACTGAACATAGACCTATATATGCATTTATCAGGTGTATGAATAAAATATATGCATGTATGTGTGATGCATACAAAATATGTATATGAACACACATCTGATCTCTATCGGATATTATTTCAACAAAAACGAATATGCAAGAATCCACTAGTACTTATTCAGATCTTTTCTGACTTATTAGCAAATCTTTTCTGACTTATAGAATATTAGGTGCTCCGGAAGAATTTATAGCCAAGATTATTGCTAATGAGTGGGAAACTGACCAGGGGGAAGGCCCAGGGGGTGGTGGTGTAGGGGGCGGGGGGGGGGGGGGAGTGCGGGGTAGTAAGACCGCTGGCTAGCTGTGAAAACGCGGCCTGGAGATTATTCAACATGTTCAAAGGCAAGCTAGGAACTACATGTAATTATACCAGGTGAATATATTTTGTCTTTGGATAGATTTATCATCAGGCTCGTGCTATCACAAGTCTGTATCATTTTTACTGATTTGTAAATGAACCATATCACAATAATGAGATCGATGAATATAACATTCTGGAGTGTTGCATTGTGCTGACTTCCTGTTTCGAGATCAAAGATTTGATTGAGACAATCCCAGTCAGACCCCGGAGGGAGGAGGTGGAGAGGGGGGGGGGGGGGGCGGATGAAGGGCTGCATGTAATCACACCGGCTGATTTCATTGTTTCTAAAAACAGACATGGGTATGGCAATATGACTCATTAAAACCGCTCCATGTGATCATATTTCAAACTTCTTTTCATCATTTACACATATATCCAAGCCTAAGGTATGTTTTGTGTCACGGTGAGACACATGTACTGTTCATTATCCATGCTACTTGAGGAATCCAAGCATTGCATTCAATTTATACATGTATATCTACAAATGTAGCACGTGCCTATAATATTAACCCTAGTTTCATATAAACAATCATGGTGAATATATATCGTATTGACTTTCTGTAATTATTTTGGACAAGTATCTGCAGATATGACGATTCCTGTCAAAAGATATATACTTTCATAAGATACAATTGATTGATGCGACAAACATCATGAAAATAACACAGTTCTCTCACAGTATATCCTCTCACAGTTCTCTCACAATATGTCACATATTCATTTTGATTATTAAATCATGGTGACTGTTGGCCTAATGGGGTGTATGATCCACAGTTGATCTGATGCCCTGCACATATACAACACATGATACTGAAAGACATCAATACACACATAGAACATATTCATGGGTCTTAACATCACTTTTTCGAAACAAATCGTCCAAGATTTTATTCCTTAGCTCAGTTATATTCTGTAAATTGTATGCGAGCCGCGGTGCGGTCCCATGCGGTCCTTCGACAAAAACTGAGCCCGCACCGCACCACACCGCAGCCGATATCAAATTGCCCACCCGCACCGCACCGCAGTTTCCAAAGTTCAGGCCCGCCCCGCACCGCACCGCAATGTTCTATGAGTTGATTAATAAATGTAAATAGCGGTATCCAGATTAGGACATAGGGAGGACCCTGAAAATAGACTATGGTAATTAAAGGGTTAATTGGTAACACCAGGATCAATCACTTCATAGGCTTATTACAATGTTCGAATACCATGTGTGGATATGTGAATGACTTATTATTTCATGCGAATGACTTAGTACTTCGTGCAAACGACTCAGTACTTCGTGCAAACGACTTAGTACTTCGTGCAAACCAGCATTCCCTATGTGTAGCCTATTCAACATCAACTATCTGTACACAGTAATAGGAAAACATACCCGCGCCCGTTGCTGCCGAATTAACATCCCCGTCATACCCGCGCCCATGCCGCGTCCGCGCCTGCGCCCGCCGATTACTAATAGCCGAGAAGGCAACTTCCTGCTCAGCCGACCAGACGAAATCGGCGCCCTTTTCCGTGAGGATAGTAAGGGGGCGCGTGATCTCTGCAAAACCTCGCACAAACCGGCGGTGGTAACTCGCAAAGCCCAAAAAGGAACTCACGTCCGCCACGCTGCAAGGCCGAGGCCAGTTCTTCATGGCCTCTAGCTTCTTGGGGGCTGGTCTAACTCCGGTGCCCGTTACCATGAAGCCTAAGTACAGGATTTCCTGCGCGAACAGCTCGCACTTACTTGGCTTCAACTTAAGGCCTGCTTCGCGGACGCGATGGAGCACCATCTGGAGGTTGGTGAGGGTTTCCTCGAATGACCGGCCATACACGACGACATCATCGATGTAGACCATACATTGCTTCCAGAGGAACCCTTTAAGTACCATCTCCATGAGGCGCTCGAACGTCGCTGGCGCGTTACAGAGCCCGAACGGCATTACCTTAAATTGGTAGAGCCCGTTCTTTGTAACGAAGGCAGTTTTCGCCCTATCGCTCTCCTCCATCTCAACCTGCCAGTACCCGGAGGCCAGATCCAAAGCACAGAAATAGTGCGACCCGGCCAGGGAATCGAAGGTATCCTCGATGTGCGGGAGAGGATATGAGTCCTTCCGCGTGGCATCGTTTAGCTTCCGATAATCCACGCAAAACCTCCACGAGCCGTCCTTCTTCTTCACCATAACCATAGGACTTGCCCAAGGGCTATCACTGGGTTCGATGATGTCTAGCTCGAGCATCTTCTGCACCTCCAGGTCTATGACCTCTTGGTGCACGATCGCTGCTCGCCGTAGACGCTGCTTAATAGGACGTTCGTCCAGGAGGTCGATGCGATGTTTGGCAACGTCTGTCTTGCCAACCGCACCGTCCGGACTCATAAACACATCCGCATACTGCCGGAGCAGCTTGCGGAGAGCTTGACGCTGATCTTCATCCAGCCGGTCCTTTGGAACTCTAGATTCCAGATGGTCCGGCAGGGTGATCGGATCATCTCCGGCGGCCGCCGCCCACACGCAGCACGGCAGACAGGATCGTCGGGGATGACACGACTCGACGACGCGGGTGCTGCGGTAGCGCCTGCCGGAGCGCCGAGAAGGCAACTTCCTGCTCAGCCAACCAGACGAAATCGGCGCCCTTTTCCGTGAGGATAGTAAGGGGGCGCGCGATATCTGCAAAACCTTGCACAAACCGGCGTTGGTAACTTGCAAAGCCCAAAAAGGACCTCACGTCCGCCACGCTGCAAGGCCGAGGCCAGTTCTTCACGGCCTCTAGCTTCTTGGGGTCTGGTCTAACTCCGGTGCCCGTTACCATGAAGCCTAAGTACAGGATTTCCTGCGCGAACAGCTCGCACTTACTTGGCTTCAACTTAAGGCCTGCTTCGCGGACGCGATGGAGCACCATCTGGAGGTTGGTGAGGGTTTCCTCGAACGACTGGCCATACACGACAACATCGTCGATGTAGACCATACATCGCTTCCAGAGGAGCCCTTTAAGTACCATCTCCATGAGGCGATCGAACGTCACTGGCGCGTTACAGAGCCTGCACGGCATTACCTTAAATTGGTAGAGCCCGTTCTTGGTAACGAAGGCAGTCTTCGCCCTATCGCTCTCCTCCATCTCAACCTGCCAATACCCGGAGGCCAGATCAAAAGCACAGAAATAGTGCGACCCGGCCAGGGAATCGAAGGTATCCTCGATGTGCGGGAGAGGATATGAGTCCTTCCGCGTGGCATCGTTTAGCTTCCGATAATCCATGCAGAACCTCCATGAGCCGTCCTTCTTCTTCACCATAACCACAGGACTTGCCCAAGGGCTATCACTGGGTTCGATGATGTCTAGCTCGAGGATCTTCTGCACCTCCCAGTCTATGACCTCTTGGTGCACGATCGCTGCTCGCCGTAGATGCTGCTTAATAGGACGTTCGTCCAGGAGGTCGATGCGGTGTTTGGCAACGTCTGTCTTGCCAACCGCACCGTCCGGACTCATAAACACATCTGCATACTGCCGGAGCAGCTTGCGGAGAGCTTGACGCTGATCTTCATCCAGCCGGTCCTTCGGAACTCTAGATTCCAGATGGCCTGGCAGGGTGAACGGATCATCTCCGGCGGCCGCCGCCGCGCACGCAGCACAGCAGACAGTATCGTTGGGGATGACACGACTCGACGACGCGGGTGCTGCGGTAGCCGCTACACAACCGCGCCGCAGTACAACGGGAGTATCCGTGGGATTTACCACAAGGATGGGCATCGTGCGGGCGTTGGACTTGACCAGAGCCCCACCCAGCACGAGTCCGGTTCCTTGGGCAAAACTGCTCACCGGCTGTACTACACACGAACAACCATCGAGGGGCATGCGAGACGACGTGGCCTCGCCTCAATGATCATCTCGCTCATAGGCGGCACTACCGTAGTACGCGCCGCCCGGAGTTGGAACGACTCGCTCGGACCTGAGCGGAAGAGAAAGTGAGTGTCCTCTCCCATCCGGAGCTCGCCGGAACAGAAGTTGGCGATTACCCGGTGGATCCGGAGAAAGTTCATTCCAATGATCCCAGGCGCTCCGATATCCGCGACGATTGCCTCTGTGATATACACCTTGTCCCCAAGAGTAATAGGCAGATCGATTATACTGTGGATACGGATGCTATTGTTACCCGCTCCGTGGAGCGTGTAACGCCCGGGATCCCGCAACACCATGTCGTGGAGTGCTGGCTCACACTTAAACGTTCCTGTGGCTACGATGGTAACCTCCGAGCCAGAGTCTACGAGGAACTGGACCGGCTCCCGTCCAAAAGACAGGGGCAGGTACCAGCAGGAGTCCCTCACCAGTGCGCACACCGGATGATCGGAATCATCTGGAACACTGGGCTCAGCTACGGAGTCCTCGTTGTCCGCCTCAGCCGGGAGGAGCTAGACTGATCCTCAAGGACCACTTCCGGAGAAGTTATATCTACTTGAGGGTCGTCCGGCTCATCAGCGGGTGAGGAGGCGTCCAGTGCCACGGAACTACTGTCCTCGGACGCAGTATTGGTCACCACCACATCCGATTTCAGTTTCCCTTCTGAAAGGGGCGGCCTTGCTGTCCCGGAGGACCAGGCCCAGAGTATGTACTCCGGCGCGGATTGGGAAGATTCCCCTGGTACCCGCGTGCCCGCAGACGTTCCAGCAGGTCCGGACACTTCAGCCAAAAGTGTCCCTGTTTTCCGCAGAAATAGCAGGGACGGTTCTGAGCTGGTCCGGAGGTGAACGCACAACACTCGGCGGGGCCCGGAGAGTCGATTCCGACGCAGTACGCAATCATCTGTGCGGCGCCAAAATCATTTTCCTCATAGTCATACTCATGCGAGGATGAGCACGACACGACAGCTGGTGCCGTTTGAACAGGCATCCCTTGCGGGGGTGCCAGTGAACAAACCCACGGAGGGTTGGACTCCACAGTGGGTGCCCGGGGACCGGGGCCGACCATGGGGTCACCTGCGATGCCGAGGCAGGAGACGGGGCCACCGCTTGCGCAGGGACAGCCGGGGCCGAAGCCGGGGCTGGAGGCATCTGTCTGGGATGGACAGCTACCTCTAACGCAAGGGCGGAGTTGATTGCCTCCTCCATCGATCGTTTTTCATGGGTGGCCAGCCCGTAGGAGATGTGGTATGGCTGGTCATCAATGAACTAATCGATCAGCATCGGTTCAAACCGACTGGCTTCCATGTCCGGATAAGCCCTCCGGCCGAGAATACGCAAATTGAAAGCATACTCAGTAACGGATTCAGTCGGTAGGCGGATCCGAGCTTTGAACTCCCGTACAAACTGCCACCTGTTGGTCGTCGGTGTAAACAGTAGGCATAGTTGCCACGCAACCTCGCCGAAAGTTACTGGTCCCACCGGCAGACACTGCATCACACGGAGAGCCTTACCCTCTAAGCTCCCTGAGAGGATATGCCCAGCTTCATGCTGGGTCCATCCTTCATATACTGCCGTCTGCCAAATCTGGAGTAAATAGTCCTCCAAGTCGGCGTTATCCCCGTTGAATCGATTCCGCCAGGAAGATTGGTCGGGCGCCTTGTCACGTGGGGAGCGCTCTCGACCGGCAGAACCGGCTCCGGGGTCGGCAGTATAGGACGGCAAGGCCTGTGTACCACCCGCTCCCACGGCGGAGTCCGCTGGGGCAGACATCAACGCCGTTGACATGGGGGCAGGATAGCTCACACTTGCCGTTGGGTACATTCCCGCTGTCACACTATCCTGACTCAGTGCGGTCGGGACTCCCGTCGAACCCACTAGGTAGGCTCCAGACGGGGCGGCATAGCTAACGTAGCTCGGGGCCGGAGCCGCCGGTTGCCACTGCATGCCCGATGCACCCTGACTGCCAGGATAAACTGACCACGCGGCACTAACTCCGGCCGTCGGAACGGTCGAAGCTGCGGCCGGTGTGGTGCCTCCGAGTCGCTGAGCAGGCGCGGATCCCATTGCGGACTTGGGGAGGAGCCATAGGCCCAGTCATCCCCGGAGCGTAGGGGACCGTCGGGTCAACGCTCGAAGTGGCCTGATTCTGCTTGAACTGCTCAAGCGCCGTATAAATCAGCCACTTCTCCCTCTCCTACAAAGACCCCGGAGGGTCCACTGCACCTGGTGCGGACCGTCCGGAATCCGGATGAGGGGCTCTCGAAGGAGTCCACCCGGCCGGGTTAGGCATACGGAACTGCTGGTCCACTTGTCCGGAGGTACTCGCGCCGGCGTTCACTCGATCCCGTACATCGGGAGATGCCCCCTGGGAGAGTGCCGCCTGCCGTGACCCGCTTCCGGACGTAGGTGCGCACGGCGTAAAGCCGTTCCCGGCTCCACCAACCGCGCCTAAATCACCGGAGCCAAGCTCCAGTAGCAACCTCTGTTGCGGCCCTGCAGGGCTCGACTCTACGTCCTGAGACGGAGTCAAAGGTGCCGGAGTCGACTCCGCAAGTTGGACCGTGAGCAGCCCTCGAGCGGCTCCGGCGATAGAGAAAGGAGCGTGTCCAAAATTTCACCCAATTTTCCTTCATAATGGGAAATCCTTTCTCTATCGCCGGAGCCGCTCGAGGGCTGCTCACGGCTGTCGCGCGACCGGGTATTGTCCGCGACAATACCACCCTTTCCCTTCCCTTTGTGTTTACTCATTTTTGTCTTGTCCCGGAGGAGTGGACGGTCCCCAGGGACGAGGGAGCAAGGAACTGTGACGTTAGGCTGCAATGGAACGCCGTCGGGCTGATCCTGGTCACGGCACCACTGTAAAGTTCGGCAGGCGCCCGCTACAGGGCATCTGGCACTACTCTACGGAACACTACAACCAGGTACCGTCAGCCGGGAACGAGTCCGGCCGTCATACACTACGACATAACACATGCATCTCACCAACTCCTTAACTACAACATGCATATTACATAGTTATGGTAATGTAGCCGTATGTAGAGCCCGAGATGCCATGGGAGCGGCACCACGGATCCCGTACACGTGGGCATGTTGCTGGCCGGCCTCGCCGGAAGCACTGTCACAGAGATGGAACTCTGAGCCAGCCCGACGGTCTGCCAGAGCCTGTGTCACACCACCCCAGGTGGTAAGAAACCGGTGATCCACAGGGCGTGAGCCCCCGAGTCAGCAACGGTCTCCCCCACCTGGGCCCCCAATGGAAATCGTCCCCAGAGCCCGGGAGGGCCTTACCCAAGACACAGGGACGTAAAGCTCATGGCGAGCCTCTCGTCCTGCCTCTCGGCTTGCTCTGGGACAATCTCACAGACCAAGCCAATGCTCGGGTATATATCGAACCGAGAGGCGGGGGAGAGACTAGGTCAAACCATTGTTATAGTTTACTGGGCGCGATTGAGTACAGTGCGTTGCTGGGCAACGCACGCTCCGAATTGGAGTGATCTAAAAATAGGCCGTAAAACTGGTTAGTGTTTTGATCCTGGTTAGACTCCTGCCGCGATCTTTGGGCAAAATCGCCACATCATGAACGTGATTTAGATATCGTATTAAAGTGACCAGTAGTCGTACAGGGACCAGTGCTCGTATAGTCAGTCAATGAAACAATCAAATTATGGTGGATACATTTTTCATGATTCTCCAGACATAAGGACGAATGGGAGTAAATTTACATGGAAACAATAATTCCAAATTCATACCATGTCAGCAGCTCACATGACACAATTCATTGAATGTACGATCACTGGTCCTACTGTAGAATCCCCACATTTTGATGAGTGAAATTATTGATAATAATTGAAGTAATAAATATGAATATTATTACCACAAGTTTGGTAATGTCATTCTTTTAGAGAGAACACACACGTACCGCCGGTATATTATGCTTTTCGTATTTGAAATTATATGTAGGCCTACTATATATCCCATAAGATAACATTGTGACTGACATTTCGTTCAAAACGTGTAGAAATATACTTTACACACGTATACGCAACTATATGTTTTTCTTGATTATTCATTTATACTGTAAAGTACGGAAGCTCATATTCGCCACATAGAGGACCGCAAATTTTTAATTACAGTGTAATAACGCTGTAATACAGCGTTATAACGCTCTAATTTAGAGCGTTATAACGCTCTATTTTAGAGCGTTATTACGCTCTAAATTAAACCGTTCACCTTCCTAGCATATTTCCATTATCGTGATTTGTAATAAACATATCTAGATCAGAATAATTTTGAGATTTCCCTACAAATGATTGAGCTGATGAACTAGCAGGTCCGATGATGTCTCTGGCAGTGTAAATTAGAGCGTTATAACGCTGTAATTTACAGCGTAATTACGCTCTAATTACAGCGTTATTACGCTGTAATAGAGCGTTATAACGCTGTAAATTACAGCGTTATAACGCTCTAATTTACAGCGTAATTACACTCTAATTAGAGCGTTATTACGCTGTATTAGAGCGTTATAACGCTGTAATTAGAGCGTAATTACGCTGTAAATTACAGCGTTATAACGCTGTAATTAGAGCGTAATTACGCTCTAATTACAGCGTTATTACGCTGTATTAGAGCGTTATAACGCTGTAATTACAGCGTAATTACGCTGTAAATTACAGCGTTATAACGCTCTAATACAGCGTAATAACGCTGTAATTAGAGCGTAATAACGCTGTAATTAGAGCGTTATTACGCTGTAAATTAGAGCGTTATAACGCTGTAATTTACAGCGTAATAACGCCTAAATTACAGCGTAATAACGCCTAAATTACAGCGTTATTACGCTGTAAATTAGAGCGTTATAACGCTGTAATTTACAGCGTAATAACGCCTAAATTACAGCGTAATAACGCTGTAAATTAGAGCGTTATTACGCTGTAAATTAGAGCGTTATTACGCTGTAAATTAGAGCGTTATTACGCTGTATTACAGCGTTATAACGCTGTAAAGAAAAAAGTGCATTCCTCCATCTGGCGAATATGAGCCACCGTAGTAAAGACAACCTAATTTATATGGCATACATGTACTAATATTTGTTCCTACATGTAAAGCTGATGACCATGAAGTGTAACGCGGCATGCAGTGCATGTCGATAATTAACAGATTAATTACTTTGGCTACTTTGTCTAGATGCATCTAATACGACCAGTGGCAGGTATTATATCTGAAAAGTTTAGACAATGTATCCTAATTGCCGTACGTATGTGGTATATGCTGTTAATTGGCACAATGCATCACAATATATGTGTTTGAGATGTCCCGCCATTTACCTCCGCCGCTGGTTGGTTTGTCAACCGTTGACCAATCAGAGTGCTCCTTTTCTCAATTATCAAGGTCGGCCAGAAAGCCAGCTCAGTGAGGAAGATAACAGGTCGGACGTTTTAAAAGGATGAAATTCAACGGAATTCGGCCAATCATGCTGACTTAAACACAAGCGTGTTAACAGGTTATCACTCAAATTATAGTGAGAAATCAGGAACAATCTGAGTACATGATCTGAAGATAAAACTGGAAAGAACAGAGCTTTTGTGAGGGATTTGACGTTCGCAGTCTATCGCCATCATCTGGCCATCGTTCGCATTTCTGCGACCATCCACAATACACAACAAATATGAGTGCTAACACGAGATCTAAAACCCAAGCAAATAACTCTCCCACCACGCAGAATCCAGAGGACATGTTGAAAAATTTTCACACGTTGGATCGGAAATTTCGAAGGGCGTGCCAACACATCAGGATATTGAACAGGAAAATAGAATCCATTCAAGTACGCTATGACCGCGCATTTCAGGCGCACAAAAGATCGTTTCGTTATACATACAGACTGCAACTCGCCACACTGGAAGGCATGCGGAATATGTATTATGAATACGCATGCCGGCGAGCGGATGAACTGGAAAAAATACAAGACAGATTGATTCAAAATGGATTAATATCGGATACTTCAGACACTGATGATGATATGGATTTTTAAAGCCGCCGTATGTTCTCAAGAACGATATGAATAAAGATTCAAAACCATTCTTCGAGAGCTCAAGAGAAGCCCCTTCCCAGATCGTAGATTTACTTGCACCAACTTCATTGGCTCAACAAATCTTTGTAAAACTATTAAATAACAATATATATGATAATCACTTGCAGATTGATATACATCATTAGGATATACATATATCATCATTCTGCAAGTGATGTAGTTCTATCTGTATTATGTAGTACACATGGTTCTGTCATAATAAATAGTAACTAATTTACATTGTGATATTTGTACAACTGTGTTCAATTTGCATGAATTGGAATATTAATAAATGATATACACAACTAGTACCATGAATTGATAACTGAAGACCATTGTTGAAGCATGTGAAGAGGCTTGTGTTAATTATGATGGGGGCTCTCTACTATTAGGGCACATACTACTATTATAACCTATGTACAGTAATTCTATAGCTGAAGTAATAGCTGGTAGAAAAGTGAAATTATATTCATGCTTTCAGCGACATGTGCTGGACATCGTTCACTGAACTAGCATCATTGATCAGTGAGCAATGTTTTTTTGGTGAATATTTTGTCAATATTTTACTTAATCAGGTGGAAATTTGCTAAGTAGGGATAAATTCTCGAGGCTATTGGGTGCAAAAAAAGTGGGCATATCTTTTTTGTGGTGAAAAACTGGTGAAATCCATTTTGGACCACCATAGCATTATATCAGATAAGGTTTTTAAATTTTCTTTTTAAATCGTGAATAGATCTGGGCCAAATGGGCTAACCTTTTTGTTCACATAACTACACTTTTTTCGTTTACAAAACTAAACCTCTCCCAGAAATATTACACCCAGTTAATAGGCGAATAATATGGAATAACTTTGCTGCCAAATTCTCAAGAAATATGAAACATTGATTGTTGGAATAATTAAGAAATAGTGCTCACACTGTAGCAAACAAAAACATGTTATCACTAAAACATGTTATCGCTTAATAGTGATACTACACAAGAGTTGTTTTTGTTTTAATTTTGTGGGAAAAGAAATTTGTCAGACACGCAAGTTTTGCAAAAGATTACTCAATTATCATCATACATATGTGTACGTGTATGGAATCAGAAACACATAAGAGACCCTTATGGGTTTCCGATAGTATTGAGGAGCGAATTATGAACTTATATTGAACTAAATTAATTCAGTGCATCATTTAATGGTGACTTTTACTGGTGAGAAATAGTCAATTTATCTGTTGGATTGTTCATTGCAAATGAGACAGAGATGCATATTTGATCAATAAATAAAAACATTTATTGCAAATTCCATGTTGTTTTTGTTCAATTATCACATACTTGTATCATAAAATTACAACCCAACTGGCATAGAATGTGGATGAAAATACTATGGTACACCTAAAACATATTATGCAGTACAATATATACAAATCAGATAATTGCAGTAAAACATAGTACACTCTTGTTCATGAAAGCATTCACATTTCACATTCTTACAAACTGAATGTAACTACCTATGCGCATTCTTGATTGTTCATTCTCAAATTGAATTCATAACCCACACATGTTCACATTCACTCAAAGAATATCACAATCATACAAAAACATGGCAATTTGTAAATGCAAATGCTGGAGGAATAAACTTTGGTGCAGTTAAAAACTTCCAACTGAACACATTCCTGATTTTCAGAACCAAGACAAGTGCGTGACAGTGAATACATATTTAAAATAAATGCATACTAATAAAATTTGAAAAAATAATAGCCTCTAAAACATATAGAAATTACATCCCAGGACAAAGCTGGAGTTTACAAATTTTTTAATCATGAACACAATAAAACAAAAACCTCAAATAATGACATGCTGCAATCGCACGGATATTTACACATATATTGAGCAAAATAGTTTGACTAGCTGACAGAAGCAAACCGTCAAACCAAGCTATAGCCTTCTAAGGTTCTTTTTGCTGCGTTTAGTTCCAACTGTGGATTTGGTATTTTGTTTCTTTGCCTCAATTCTCAGTCCACAATCTTTGGCACCGTGGAAAGGACTATGGCACTTGATACAGAAGTCGTAGATGCAGTTTCTGTTGCAGCACCAGGCGCGTTCTTGGGCAGGATTGACTTTTGCCGGTGACGAACATTTTGGACACTTCCGAAGATATTCCTCGTTCTTCAACCATTCTGCTTCCTGAGAAATCAATGTGTAAATCTTTAGGCACGAGTTTTCAGGATTTTTCCCCCCAAAATTTCATAAAAAAAATTGAGTATGTATGTATCTTGTTGTACTAATTTATAGTTAATAACAAGTACTAGTATTCCTGATGTGAGAATTTGGCAGAAAGAAAAATATGGGGACAAATATCAGGTCATACATAATTTAATACACTCAGAAAGCCTTCAATAATCCCTTACGGGTTTCTAAAGTAGGATACGTACCTTCCAGTACTTTTCGGATAGGTTCATCATGTGCTGTGCCTCTGCTGATGTAGGTGTGCTTGTAGTCGGATGGTTTGAAGCTGTAGCTTGTAGCACGGAGAACGCAGAACCAGTGGATGTGGGCCTGGTCAGTTCCCTGTTCTCACTCTTCTTTCTCCGGACACAGTTCTCCTGCAAAAGTAACATCATTGATAAAATCCAAGACACCATGTGTCTAGTGAATCGTGATAAGAACCGCACCTTTAAATAGGCACTGGCACTAGACAACAGTTTTCAATATTATATGCAACATAACACAGATATATTGAAAATGATTAATGTCTCAAGTTAAGTGAACAGAAGAATTTACTTTTAAGACACTATTACATGTATTTGTTACTATTACTGTAGTTCCAGATGTCACACTTTACAAATCTTGACTGTGTCATACCTTTTCTACGGACATCTTTCTGGGACTTTTGTGGGAAAGTTTCCTATATGCATGTAAATCTGAATGAACTGTGTTGCTCCACTCTGAGCTGACTTTACACATGCTGAAACAGAAACATTTATTTTATAGTGTTATTTTGTTGGTACAGAGAGCACAACATACTTAGAGTTGTGATTATCATCTCTAAATAAACATTTTATTAATCTGACAGATGGGTAAATCCAATCAGTATTACTCAATAGGAAAACCTAATTGCAATTATCAATGACATCCTGTTTAATAACTTTATATACCGTACATATAAAGTAAATACAGTGAACATGTATGGGCCAATCAGTGACATGTACAATTGGGAACATGGATAAAATACTTACTTCCTGAGATCTTGTCTACTCAGGTGCCTCATGATCATATTGAGTGGCACTATCAGATTTCTGGAAGACAGATGACTGATAATGTCCACATGGTTCAATCCCATCTTTGGACCGATGAGTCTGTCCAGTTCTTTTGGTGCAAACTGACTGAGGCACATTGACAGTGAGGATGTGGATGATTCTGATGCCAGATGAGATTCATAACCGGTATCTGCTGTTATTTCTGCTGCATTTGAACAATGGAACGATGGGCTACATTCCAGTTCAGACGAATGTGTTTGACTGAGTTCTGACTGACTGTTGAAATCTGCTACTGAGTTGATGGAGTTGTGTGATGCTTTGGCTGTCGAAGTCAAGGTGGAATGCTCCATTGGTGAATGATTAATATATTTTGTTCTGTCATCATCAGTTGTTTGTTCTGATGACTGTGGAACTTCGACATCGCATTCATCACAATTTGACATCTGAGAAAACAACACAGCTTTTGGCGTGTTTGGAGATTCAACACCATCATCCTTACGTGTGCGTGAGTCAACACATGTTGCAGAGAAAAAAACATCATCCCTCAGAAATCCAGCTGAAGATACATGGGTTGCACTGGACAATGGTCCACATGATGTGTCTATCGCAGAGTCATTCAGAGAACTGTCCGAGAAGCATGGTGTGAATTGTGTTACTGAAGCTGCACTGGTGCGACTGACATATGGCGTACTTGTACTGCCTGTGCGACTGGACAAAGCTTGGAACTCGCCAGCCAACACTGTTGATGGTAAGTGTGAAGTAGGTTTCAAAAGACACTGGGGGTTCTTGAATGGGATGCCTGGCAGTGCCTGTTGCTTGTGATGGCCTGTTGCTTGTGAAATCATCCGTTCCACATTCATCACTGGACTGTGGAAAGGAAAAAAAGAAGAACATTATCATGCTGCTGGATTCGGAGCAATCCTGTTTCTGTATGATAATCAATGACAATGATGAGTTAATCAGTGGCACAAAATGATAAATACAGATAAAAAGAACATCTGGTGTCATTGGTGTGTAATAAAGAACATTTTCTATCATAACCGATTGTCATTCCGGATCCTAACTATGGTGAATTAGTTGCTTATAAAATTGCCCACTTTATTGTACATCCTAGCCCTGGATTCTATACTCTGATTTTATTAACTCGTTTACACCGTTTTTTGCCTTTAGTTCAGTCAAGTTACTTCGAGCGAACTATTCATCTGAATATTGCATATCTGTGGTACAAACGGCGATTAATTTACACAAACCTGCCTTCCAGAACGCTATCTCTATCTGTTTCTTTCAAAACACAAAACTGAAATTTTATCTCTAAAAAAAAAAGTCAAAATCTCACCATTTTGTCAAACTTTTTGTGGATTGAGAAGTAGGGATATTGATGTCCATCTTGATTGGCTATTTAAAGCAAGTCAGGCATGATGGCAACAAGTTCATTATATTATCTCTTTGCCAGCTTCGCGGGTCCCCTTGTTGTGTATTCAAACTTCAAACTTGTGTCCGGGCCGGGGCGTTGTCGGTGACGTTGAATTTAATCAAGACTTCGAGGTTGATTTTTCTCTAATCAACAACTATAAACTTCTCACATTTGTTAAAATATGATGCTCCGTGGTCGTTACATACAAAATATATCCGTGTTAGAAGAGACCAGACAGTACATAATGTCTTTTCAGAAAATATTTTGAGAT
Organism: Terebella lapidaria; assembly: GCA_949152475.1. Classification (NCBI taxonomy): domain Eukaryota; kingdom Metazoa; phylum Annelida; class Polychaeta; order Terebellida; family Terebellidae; genus Terebella; species Terebella lapidaria. The sequence continues at coordinate 23,353,508 of OX424569.1, forward strand.
CAGTCACTTTTCGCTCTTTCCCGGCTGATTACAACATTTTGACTTTGGAGCCCAAACCAGATGGACCAATCACAGGCCGACTTCAAGTCTCGCGAGACTAATGCCCCTACGTACTAATTACCGAACTTTGACCATAATGCCGCGCATATTTATTGATAATTTCTTGAGCCAATACGAAATAGCCCACTTCTTGCTCTGCGCGTCTTGTTCTGCGCGTTTTTTTTTGTATCACACGAAAATGTAATATGTTTTTTTTTCTTTTTAAAGAAATTCACAAGATTTTTGTACGGAATACATATTACGGTGGCTCTTTTAGGACATTGCACTTTTACTTTTAAATAAAAAGAGTTAGAAATATTTGTGGCACGTATTTAATCATTTATACGCGTCATCATTTTATACACGTATTTAATATTTTATATGCGTATTTATTGATTTATTATGCAAATTTATTATTTTATATGCATATTTAATCATTTATTACACGTATTTAATATTTTATATGCGTAATCAATATTTTCATGCATATTTAATCATTTATTACGTGTATTTATTATTTTATACGCGTATTTAATATTTTATATGCATATTTAATCATTTATTACGCTTATTTAATATTTTGTATGCATATTTAATCATTTATTGCGCATTTTTAATATTTTTTATGCAATTTTTAATATTAAATTCGCATATTTAATCACTTATTACGTGTATTCAATATTTTATATGCGTATTTAATATTTTATATGCATATTTAATCATTCATTGTGCATATTTAATATTTTATATGCATATTTGATATTAAATACGCGTATTTAATCATTTATTACGTGTATTTATTATTTTGTATGCATATTTAATATTGTAATAAATATAAAATACTAAATATGCGTATACAATATTGAATATGTGAATTAAATTATTAAATATGCGTAAAAAATAATAGATATGCATAAAAAATATTAAATACGCATAATAAATGGTTAAATATGCATATAAAATATTAAATATGCATAATAAATGATTAGATACGCATATAAAATATTAAATACGCGAATAAAATAATTAGTGTTACAGGCCTACATGTTGTCCAGCCCCTTCCCCCAAAAAGCAACAACAAGAAAGGAATGTATACTGCTCATGAAGGGTAATAGAATTTCGTTCTCCTTCCTCCCGGATATAGATCTGACCATTCCATTGTGACGTTGAAACTGAAAGAATATACCGATCCCAGAAGTAATGTTTTTTGGAAATTGAACACTTCTCCACTAAATAACACAGACTATGTGCGTGAAATAATGCATACCATTAATGAAAATATTGAAGGCTGAAACAGATGGAGATATATCGGACCTAAACACTAAGCTGACTGACAATAAGCGAGCAGCTCTTTTTTGAAACGTTAAAAATGTAAATAAAGAAAACTACTATCAGTTTCGCAAGTAGACGTAAGCGGGAAAGGGCAAATTTGGAGAATGATATTTTAAAACAAATAAATGATCTGGAAAAGCATAGTGACATGATAAATTATGCTGGGGAAAACTTGGAAACAATAAATAGTTTGAAAGATAAGTTGCAAGAACTGAGGGAAGATAAAATAAAATGTATGATTCTAATATTTAAAGTTGATTGGACAGGATATGGCCAAAAGCCGATAAAATATTTTGCAAGTCTTGAGAAGAAACTCAAAGAAATTCAAAGTTTCTATGAGACTCTATATACTTCAAAATCAGGTTTAGATTGCGAAAAATATTTGAATTTATTTTTCGATCCAAAAATCATTAATTCCTCAAAGGAGGATCAAAAGCTCACATGTGAAGGTAACATTACCAGGACAGAAATATAGGAAGTATTGAAAACGCAATAAAACGCAATAAAACTCCCGGAATAGATGGACTCCAAGTTGAATTTTATATTTTTTTGGAAAGACATTGGACATTTTTAGTTAGATCTATACAGGTAGCATTCAATACGGGTGAGCTGTCTATTACTCAGAAACGGGGGGTAATAACATGCATTCCAAAAGGCGACAAACCAAGAGAATATCCTAAAAAAAAACCCTGGCGACCTATATGGTTACTAAATACAGATAATAAAATTATATCCACAGTATTAGCGAAACGTATGAAATCTGTCTTGATTGATATAAATGGTCCGAGCCAAAAGGGATTCCCAGGGGCCGATCCAGGATTTTTGAATAGGGGTGGGGGTGCTCTTCTTAAATGTACATAATCTTGAATTAGTGCGAGCGTAGCGAGCAAAGCCTTATGCGGTCTGTGGGTTCGGACGGCGCCGTAAGCCCCCCCCCCCCCCCCGAGAAATTTTGGAATTTAGTGTCTCTGAGATGGTTTCTAAGGTGTATTTTACAACTGTACCTTCTGAAATCAATAAGTAGAATTTTACTTCAGAAGTCTGATTAGTTCTGTTGTAAATGAAGGATAGATTTTCAAAGAAAGGAACGTCTAATAGTCCTACCATTCTAAGGCTGTTCTAAGGTTCTTATGCACCAGACAGGGTGAGTAGCTTACACGGCGTGGGGTCTGGGGCCCGCTCAAGGGCCCCAGAAGCCAGAGCTTTTTTCATGTTCTGTGGTTGATTCTGAGCTCTCTCTGGCTCTGATTGAGTATTTTTCATTCCACACATGCATGTAAATATTGCTGGTACATGTATTTAAATTTATTTATCCCAAAACTACTCCTTGTCACTTATTATATGTCATATAACTTAAAGAACTCGTGATTAATGACACTCAATTGCATAATTATTGACCAACGAATATTAGGCCTATGTAACGCTTTAATGCACCTTAACATATTTCTGAGTCACAGATTTTTTTGTTGAAGATATATTGTGGGGTCCCCCCCTCCCCTCCTGCCCCCGGTCAAAAATATCAAACGAGGAAAATTACACTCATATTTCGTTACATGTAGGTGCATACCCACATTTCCTATAGCTTCTTGCGCTCTCTTTTTCTCTCTCTTTTTATCTCTTTTTTCACGGCCCAATTAGAGGGGGGGGGGGATATTGCGCGCCGGGTGCACCCCCCTCTAAATCCACCAGTGATTCCTAAAGGGTAGATACAAAGAAGAATACACTCGTTTTATTTATGGCCTTATCCAATACTGTAAAGAAAAATGATAACGATCCGTGAGGCATACCTTCAGAAGGCGTTGTATTGTATAATTTTGGTGATAATTTCATTCGATGGTTTCACATAATTTAGAATGATTCCCAAAGTTGTGTCATAAATAATGGACACTATTCTCCTATTTTTAGGTTACCGAACCTATGGTCCGATAACCTATTGCCGTGGCGTTGCGTCCGTCGTCCGTCCGTCGTCATCGTCGGCGTCGTCGTCGGCGTCGTCGTCCGTTCACATTTTTATCTTTAATGTTTATGGTCCAATCTTTCTGAAAATTTGGGAAAAGATACCTTAAAATAATTTGAGAAGGGGTATTTTTTATTTTTTTTATTTTCGCATTTTTTCCAAAATGGCGGCCATTTTTGTCGAAAAATGGCCAATTTTGAACTTTGGCAGCCATTTTCTCAAAAACTGTCTGATCAGTTTTGAGATTTTTGTTTCAAAAGATTCCCCTAATGTACCTTCATGATGTGTATAAGTTTTGTTGCCCTTGAATCGCCGGTCTCCGTGTGGCGGCCATTTTGAATTTTTGGCGAGTCGGCGAAAAAAAATTTCTGGCCCCAAATCGCATTACTATCAATTTTGAGCCATTTCTAGGCAAAAAAAACCCTTTGAAAAAAATTTGGACTTGGAAAATTTTCGGCACTTTTTTCCTTCATAATGGGAGCTGTCAGAACTGTACTCATAGAACACTTGAAGATACAACTTAGAAATTAGCACTTTCGAATGGGAAGTCATATATGGCGACTTGTATGGTGACTTTGAATTTGACCTTCGATGACCTTGAAAGGTCAAAACAGCCAGGCCCATTTTGAGGTCAAAAATTGCCCAGATTTGCCTCTATAGATGAAATGCTTGCAGATAGAGCTCATGTTTGCATTATGAACATATAGGAAGACATATATGGCACAACTAATGATGACCTTGAACTTGACGTCAGATGACCTTGAGTGCCAAATGTCTGACTCGGAAAGTGTAAATTGACCTGAGCGGCCTAAACGATTCTACCCAGATTATCTTTGTATTAAGAACATGTTATAGAATATCAAATGCCGCACATATCATGTAATGGTGACATCGAAGTTCACACGGATGACCTTGATTGGTAAATCTCAAGGTCATATGTTCACACTGCGAACTTGATTGGTAAATCTCAAGGTCTGTTACCTGCCTATGCTGCCATGGCCAAACCAAAATTGTCCGGTAACCTATCCTAGCCTTTGGGCTAATTTTTCAACAAGGACGGGATGTGGACTAGGAGATCCACTCTCTCTCTCTATATATATATTTTTTAGCAATTGAACCCTTTGCACAATATATCATAAATAACCAAAATATACAAGGGGTAAGAATAGGACATAATGAAATCAAAATTGGCATATACGCAGATGGAACTTTTTTAACACTAAACGGTAATCCAAAATGCATTGAGGCTACTTAAAAAACGTTTGAAATGTAAAGTTCGGCGCCCGCTACAGGGCGCCGCTCTCTACGGTAACAACTACAACCAGGTAACAGCACCTCCGGATCGGATCCAGAACATGCGGAGCGGGTTCCGCACATCCGGAGCGGGTCCCGCACATCCGGAACGGGTTCCGGAACGAGTCCCGCACATCCGGAACGGGACTCCGCACATCCGGAACGGGCTCCGCATATCCGGAACGGGTCCGGCCGTCATACATCACAACATAACACATATCATCATCATCTTATCTACAACATGCACATTATACATTCGTTATGGTAATGTAGCCGTGTGTAGAGTCCGAGGAGCCATGGAGCGGCTCCACGGAGCACGTACACGTGGGCATGTTGCTGGCCGGTCTCGCCGAAGGCACTGTCACAGAGATAGAACTCTGCACCAGCCCGACGGTCTGCCAGAGCCTCCGTCACCTCGTCCCGGGAAAGGGGAGAACTGGCGATCCACAGGGCTTGCGCCCCCGAGTCAGCAGCTCGTCTCCCCCAGCCCGGGCCCCCCAATGGAATCTGTCCCTAGGGCCCCCACGGGCCTCTACTCGAAAGACAGGGACGCAAAGCACATGGCGCGCTCTGCGTGCTGCCTCTCCGCTCTCTCTCGGACAGACTCCTCGATCGAGCGTTTCCCAGTGTATATATAATACACCAGAAAGCCGAGCCAGCACGCGCAGCGTATACAAACCATTGTTATAGTTTACTGGAGTGTACACAATCACGAGCGTCGCCAAGCAACGCACACTCGAACCGAGTAGGCCAAGACAGAAAAGGACGTATAAATGAGTTATGTTTTACACAGTCACCTGCCGTGAACTTAGGGCAAAATCGCCACAGAAATTTTTCAGTTGATATTTGGTCTAAAAATGAATGCGGACAAAACCGAAATAATCAAACTAGGGAACACTATGAGGGGTGGCTCATGTCCTGTTTTAAAAAAAACCTTATACAGATACATTCAAATTTTTAGGAATACGTTTTCACACTGATTTATCCAAATCAGAGGAGTTGAATTATGGAGATAAAATAATAACTGCAAAGAATGTTATAAAATTCTATCAGCGTCAAGGGTATTGCAGGGAGAATAAATGTAATTAAAATGCATATTTTACCTAAATTCATAAATATCCTGACAGTATTACCCAGAACAGATGTTTTTTTGTTTTTATTTTTATCATCATCGGTGGTCGCTCGGGTATTCTGTTCGTGCTGGTATTGCTTGTGAATTTTTTTTTCTTTTTTGGGTTGCTGCTTTTTGTTTTATTATTCACTAAATGTTTCAAGAGCCAACAGGAAGATAGCCATCACGTTATGTTGGTCCTTCAATTTCCATCCTGTTCTTCTATATGTACTTTTCACTTGTTTTTTATTTAACCCTCCGAGTGCAACCTTATTTTACAAACACTAAGTGCGTGCTGGGCCTTTGAGGCCCACTCCTTGCAACCGATTTATCAATGTTCGGGAACATGGTATAATGCCTTTATTGCACAAATGAATGCTGTGAACTTGTTTTATGTGCACCTCAAACCCAAGTAGATTGTGTTGTATGTGGTATGATGGAGCAGATGCGTAACTGCCTCGATCGGGAGACGTCTCTCCTGGGACGTATTCGCTCTCAGATCCACTTCCATCAGTAATATGATCATTGTCTGAGTCTGGAGTAGCTGCAGTGGTTGCTGCAAGCCCAGTGAGGGCATCAAATATGTTCCGATTCATATTTGAATTTTGCTGGAAAAATTCTACATGCACCAAGAGACTAAACCAAGTACAACTAGACATCAAGGCCTAAAGATGTCTTGGAGGTATTTCGGTGTTAAGACTAATTTATAATATTTATAGCATGTTTACCATGGGCTCTACGACACACTGTTTCTAAGATATCAACGAAAATAAAAAATGTCAACTCAGTAAAAAAATTTGAGGTCGAGGTGAAAGTTAATCCATAATACCCCATAGACATTTTTGTCTAGCGGGACAAGTCCGAAAATAACGTCTGAAGCACCATTCCTGAGATATCGACAAAAACGAAAAATGTCGACTCGGCAAAAGAATTTCAGGTCGAGGTCTAAGTTCATCCATAACACCCCTCAGACATGTTTGTCTATGGCGACGAGTTCGAAAATAACGTCCGTTTCACTCTACGACGCACCGTTTCTGAGATATCGATGAAAACAAAATATACCGACTCGGCAGAAAAATTCAATGTCAAGGTCAAAGGTCATCCTTAATACCCATCAGACATGTTTGTCTAGGGCACGAGTCCGAGAATAACGTCCGTTTCGCTTTACGACGCACCGTTTCCGAGATATCGACGAAAACGAAAAAATGCCGACTCGGCGAAAAAATTTCAGGTCAAGGTCAAAGTTCATCCATAATACCCCATAGACATGTTTGTCTAGTGCCACGAGTCCGAAAATAACGTCCGTTTTGCTCTACGACGCACCGTTTCCGAGATAACGATGACAACAAAAAATGCCGACTTGGCAGAAAAATTCAAGGTCAAGGTCAAAGGTCATCCTTAATACAAAATAACGTCCGTTTCGCTCTACGACGCACCGTTTCCGAGATGTGCAGGAAACCTCAAGGATGACTGGGCGAAAACTCTTCCGACCTCTAGGTCAAAGGTCGTTTGACGGATTGATCCCAAAATCATTAGGGTTCTTCCCTGTTGATATATGAACCTCCATGCAAAGTTCTGCAGCCATTGCCTACATACTTTTTGAGTTATCGTGCGGAAACAAAGTCCAAAAAACGACATTGATTTCATCCTCACGGACCTCGGATCCGGCTGAAAAACAATAGAGTTCTTCCACATAATATGTCAGACCAATGCGAAGATACATCGAGGCAAACTAAAGGTATCGATCGGAAACCAAAACGGCAGGAAAAAAAAAAGAAAAAAAAAATTCTGCTAAAACCATAAAGGCATTTCCGAAATGCCTTTATAATTCAGTAACCATAGCAAGCAAGGGAGTGGGCCTCAAAGGCCCAGGTTGCACTCAGTGTAATTTTTAAAAATTTCTTACCTCAAATTTTTCCCAGTAATTTTTTATTCAACTTTGAACCGTCATAAGATGCCTACTAGGTTGCTTGAGGATTACCTATAACATGGGTGTCATTCACTCAATGCTACGCGAGATACGTCAGTTTGTATACAGCCCTGGGCCTCAAAGGCCCCCATTTGCACTCGGAGGGTTAAAAATGTGGTTGCTTTTTTCATGGAAATTGAAAAAATCACTTCACTTCACTTCACTTCACTTCACTTCACTTCACTTTACTTTACTTCACTTGCTTACTTACTTACTTACTTACTTACTTACAGATCAATTCTACATCAACCAGCTAAATAAATTATTTTTAAATTTTGTATGGGATGACAAGCGCCCCAAAATACAAATGAATTCACTAATACAGGACTTTGCTTCGGGTGGATTGAAAATGATTCATTTTGAATCCTTCTGTACAGCAATGAGATTGACATGGTTTAAAAAATTAAGACATGTTCTGATCACAATTCATGGAAAATAATCGCGAAAACAATTCTAAGGGTGGATATTAACTTTTTTTTGAGGGTTCGATAGAAAATGAAACCAGTTAAAAACGTCTTTTGGAAAGAACTAACTGACGCATGGATGAATTACGCTAGTCGCCTTCATAAAAATTACGATAATGAATTTGGGTCTGCCCAGGTAATTTGGTACTCAAAATATATTAAAAACCAAAATTTATTGGTCAAGACGAATGAATTTTTGTCAAAAGGGTTAATATATTTTAGGGATCTTTATGAATAACAAACAAAGAAAATATTGAGTCTAAATGAAATTCATTCAAGATATACTATTTCCTTTATTTTTTTGGATTATATGAGTCTCATCCATTCAGTTCCAAGAAACGTACAGAGCGATATTCTGAAAAAAAAAATCAGTCTGATGAGTGTAAACCTCCTACTAGTGACGTTTCATCACAGCAAAAAGTATGTAAATATGTATATGGGAAATTAGTGTCCCAAATGCCATATAGCGATAAATATAAAGAAAAATGTTATCGGGATATAAAAAGCACAGTTGATGACCAACTCTGGGAATATATTTTCTTGCTACCAAGAAAATTAGCCCGAGGGCTAAGAAAGGTTACCGGACAATATATATTTTAGATATTAGTATTTTGTCCCGTGACCTTGAAAATAAGGTCATTGGTCAATTCAAAGACACGATAATATCCGGCATATGTCATTTCTAGTATTTCCACAATTGATTCCTAAGCTGTAAAGTCACTAATAAGCGAGCTATTAGCCATTTTGTCCTGTGACCTTGAAAATTAGATCAAAGGTGAAGTTCAAGATCATGACAATGTTCAGGATATATCATTTTCTATATGTTCACAATTCATTGCCGAACTGTAAAGTCGATAAAAAGCGAGATATTAGCCAATTCGTTCTCTGACCTTAAAAATGAGGTCAAAGGTCAAATTCAAGGTCATAGCAATGTTCAGCATATATCATTTCCTATATGTTCATAATTGATTCCTAAGCTGTAAAGTCGATAATAAGCGAGATATTAGCCGATTTGTCCTGCGACCTTGGAAATGAGGTCAAATGTCAAGTTCAATGTCATGCCAATGTTCAGAATGTATCATTTTTTATATGTTCACAATTGATTGCTAAGCTGTAAAGTCGATAAAAAGCGAGATATTAGCCATTTTGTCCTGTGATCCTGGACACTTTTCCTGTGACCTTAAAAATGAGGTCAAAGGTCAAATTCAAGGTCATTAGAATATTCGGCATATATCATTTCCTATATGTCCACAATTGATTCCTGTAAAGTCAAAGCTGTAAAGTCAATAATAAGCGAGATATTAGCCATTTTGTGCGATGACCTTGAAACTGAGGTCAGAGGTCAAATTCAAGGTCACGGGAATATTCAGCATATATAATTTCCTTTATGTCCACAATTGATCCCTAAGCTGTAAAATCGATAATAAGTGAGATATTAGCCATTTTGTTCTGTGACCTTGAAAATGAGATCAAAGGTCAAATTCAAGGTCATCAGAATATTCGGCATATATCATTAATCTCAACAATCTCAATATTAAGTGATATATTAGGCTTATTGTGTCCTATTATAAAGCATAGGAGAATTTAACATGGGAAAGTCCCATTTGGGCCGAGTTTGGGCCCAAAATGGCCCACTTCGAGCGATTCAAGGGCAACGAAATTTATACATGTCACAGGGGTACATATGAGGAGTGTTAAGCGTTAATAAGAAAAAAAGGTACTGAACAGATTTTGAGAAAACGACCGTCAAAGTCCAAAATTGGCCATTTTTTTTTTACTAAAATGGCTGCTCCGACCTTGTAACCGAAGTCAGAGGTCAAATTCAAGGTCACGAGAATATTCAGCAGATATCATTTCCTATATGTCCACAATTGATTCTTAGTATCTAATCTCAATATTAAGTGAGATATTAGGCTTAATGTGTCCCATTATAAAGCATAAGAAAATATAACATGGGAAAGTCCCATTTGGGCTGAGTTTGGGCCCAAAATGGCCCACTTCGAGCGATTCAAGGGCAACTAAATTTACACATGTCACAGGAGTACATATGAGGAGTGTTATGCATCAGTAAGAAAAAAAGTTACTGAACAGATTTTGAGAAAACGACCGTCAAAGTCCAAAATTGGCCATTTTTCGACGAAAACAGCCGCTCTGACCTTGTAACCGAGGTCAGAGGTCAAATTCAAGGTCACGAGAATATTCAGCATATATCATTTCCTATATGTCCACCATTGATTCCTAGTCTTTAATCTCAATATTAAGTGAGATATTAGGCTTAATGTGTCCCATTATAAAGCATAGGAGAATTTAACATGGAAAAGTCCCATTTGGGCCGTGTTTGGGCCTAAAATGGCCCACTTTGAGCGATTCAAGGGCAACGAAATTTATACGAGTCACAGGGGTACATATGAGGAGTGTTTTGCATCAATAAGAAAAAAAGTTACTGAACAGATTTTGAGAAAACGACCGTCAAATTCCAAAATTGGCCATTTTTCGACGAAAACGGCCGCCATTTTGAAAAAAAAATGCGGAAATCAAAAAACTAAAAAATACCTCCCTCTCGAAATATTTTTAGGCATTCTTGTGCAAAATTTCAGAAAAAATCCGGTAACCTAAAAACTTCTCACGATGCAACTATACATAGTTTTCAATACAAAATAATTCATCGCATCCTACCAATGAACAAATAACTCCACTTATACGAAATACGCGACAACCCATATTGTGAATGCTGCCACGGCAATATAGAAGATTTAGTACATTTTTTCCACTTATGCCCCGAAAAGCTAAAAATATGATATGGACTGACCGACTGGTTAAAATCGTATTTTAATTTGTATCCATAGGCCTATATAAGTTCGGAAAATATTGTTCTTGGGACTTTTCATGAAAATTCCAATAAAGATATAGACAAGTGTAAGTCGCGCCCGCGACAATTGGGCGGGTTGCATCGAGGAGGGCTGTTAGTGGAAGGAATTGGCATTGTTCTCATGTATTATCAAGTTCGAAGTCCTGCCACGACTTGAAAAATAGGTCAAGGTCACCCATCATCGAACTTGTCCGAGATCTGCTCATGATGCACCTCCGGTATGATTTTGGCGGTATTTCGTTAAAAACTTTGTAAGTTATCGCGTTCACAAGGTACAAAGTCCTGTTTTCATGTATTGTCAAGTTCGAAGTCCTGCCACGACCTGAAAAATAGGTCAAGGTCACCCATCATCGAACTTGTCCGAGATCTGCTCATGATGCACCTCTGGTATGATTTTGGCGGTATTTCGTTAAAAACTTTGTAAGTTATCGCGTTCACAAGAAATTGTTGACGGACGGACGGCCGGACGGACGGCCGGACGGACGGCTAGACGGACTTCTGAACGGACAGACGGACACGCCAATCTAATAGGCGGGTTGGTTGCACGCAACCCGCCCAAAAACACAATCATTTTAATTGTTAAACGTTACTTATATACAAACAAATGGAAAGATGGTAAATATAATACTTTTGAAGCACTGAGATATATAAGAAATATAATGAAAATTGAAGTCAATCTTACTTGTTCGAAACAGAGGGCAGAGAATATTACAAAATGGGCCCCCTTGGTTGATAAGTTGTCGCAATATATGTAAATACATGCATATGTTTCTAAAAACTTCGTCAAAACCTATATGAGCAAAAAAAAAAAAAACGCGGATAATTTAATCTTAAAAAGTATGTAATGTATGTATGCAGTATGTGTCCCTGTTTTTGAGTATTAATATATTTCCATTTGAGCATATATTATTCACCTGAACGATTCATCCAGTCTATGTATCAAATGACATTGATCAAAAGAATGAGTCAATGACAATACATGAACATCTGTAATTTATTTTCGATACTTTTCATTCTGCCAAAATGACAAACTCTCATAAGATGGAGAAACAATCTCGTTTATAGGCCCTATTTGGAGAACAGGAATATAAGTAAGTTCCAAATACTAGGTGCACTGCAGGTTATGTGGATCACATGTATCGTGTATTCCAAGTGCACGTGCCTGAAAACCACGGGTGTATGTTATGTTTGTATACACATGTAGCGAATTTGGTGTTATTGTTGGTGCTGTGAGAGAGAGTTGTTGTTTGTTTTCTCTCGTTGTGTATATTTTTCGTATAGTTCTTGTGTAGTACCTCTTGTCGCTATTTCCGAGCGCTATAGAAAGTTATTGGTGAGACGTCCGCAATTCCACAGTATTTCTCTGAGTAGAGAAAAGTGCTGAAGTCATAAATTCAAAGACAACATTGGTAATACAGGGTTTTTCTACCAATACACGACGATCAGATAATCACTCACAAAATATAATTATGCAATATTTCCAGATTACACAATGAAAAGGTTTATATTAAGTCATCAGGCCATACAATATAAAATGTTACACCGTGTCCAGGTTTAGACTAAGACCCTGCTCAGTATCAACATCAGATCTAGCGTCAGTCTCGTCCCACGCTGCGTACATGCGGAGGTGATCAGTCCCTGGCTCTGCACTCTCCCGTCTCCGGAGTACTGCGGAGTCGAACCGTCGCGGAATTGTGGTCGGTGCGGAGGTCCTTGCCCCTGCGGAGGTTCTCTGGTCCTGCGGAGGTCTCGTCACTGCGGAGGGTTTCTCACTGTGGAGGTTCTCCATGCTGCGGACGTTCCGTGGCTCTGCAGAACTTGTCTCTGCGGAGCGTCCTCCGCACGTCTACGTGACTTCCCTCGTCTGCGGGTGCAGAGGTACATCACTTGCGGAGGCTGGGGTGTCCTTCCCTCGCCTGTCCTAAGAGGACGGAACCGTCTCAGGAGATCCGTCGTCCGTGGACCGTCCAGACTGATCTCAAAGAGAGCTGTGGTTGCCTCCACTTAAGTCAACCCAAACGGAAGTTGATCTGTGCAGACGCATGCCCGGTCTCCTGCATGCACGTGATTACGGCTCCGCACGCAAGTGGCCAAACCTGCGCAACCACGTGGACAAACATCCGCAAGTGGCTGGTGTTTTTTATTAGTTCGTTATATACATACTGGGGGGGGGGGGGGGGGGTAACGAGCGACTATAGCGAATTGGTTGTGGTCGTTTGATCCCTGAGGCCTTACAAAAAATATGCCAATAATATAATAGATCGCGATAGGCTTTGGCCGTTTTAGTACACCATACACGTCTAGTTTTGGCTGTTTCACATTCGAAGCTTGAATTAAAAAAAGTTGGCAATCTACCCCAATGTTGAATTTCAGCCCAAAATGGAATATCTGGAAGCTCAGCATATACTAGATTTGGTCGTGTTGACATCCATCGGGATTCGAAGTATAGTTATAATTTTGGACCAGAACACATAGTGGAGTGTATTCTACAGAAACGTTGATGTTGCAAAAAATTTAACATTGGGGTAGATTGCCAACTTTTTCAATTTTCGTGATAGAGGTAGAAACTTGCCATTTGACTCCCTGGTGGCGTATGCCAAATTATAATATGATATAGCGCTGCAAAAATATCAACAACAAAAACGGTGTAAAAGGAGTTAGAAAAATCAGAGAATGGTAAACGCACAATTACGGTAACACCAGCCATGTCACTATTTAGTTGAAGAAATTTTCCGGCACATGAGTTTCGTTTGTAAACAAAATTCGGAACTCCCAAACTTTTGTTGGAAGGAAATCGTTGGGTTGCCAGGTATTACTAGAAAATCTAGGATACTTTCGCACATATGATTACTATAACCAAGAGTCAAATACCATGAATCCGAACACCTGCGAAAAATACAGTCACTGAGTCACACTGAGTGACTAGAGTCTAGATCCAGCCTGAGCGTAGGGACAGCACAAGTACTCGAGTACTCGTCAACGAGTCGAGTCACAGCAAGAACCGAGTTTTAAATTGATAACCGAGTACTCCTTGAACGAAACTAAGACTTTAATTTCAGTAAATATCACGAAATGAGCGCTCAAAACCATGACAAAACTTTGAGAAAAGATCAAAATTTGAGTTCTTGTTGACATTGTTTCAAACAAGAACTAGATGCGCCACCTGGCGAATCACTTATGCTGCCTCTGGGCTCTTGCGAGTGCACTGTCAACTAAGTCACGTGATGCAAACTGATGCAAACAAGATGTCTGCGCCCATCTGAGAAGGATTGCAACTTAGCTGTTCAGTGATTTAGTGATTATATATCCAGATATTTAATTCTAAACTGCTTGGCAACATACGATTTTACCTTCTGAATGCCCCCACTCATTAATTCAGTAGTCTACTGCCAGTCCCAGTGCATTACAGGGTGAATTGCCGATCTATTCGAAAAATTTTGCCAATGCAATCTACATTTGGTATTTTTTTACGAGTACTCTGTTACGAGTCGAGTCACAACACCCGAGTACTCGAGTTACGAAATCTGTACTTGTGCTGACCCTACCTGAGCGACGCGGAGCGTCTGAGATGGCTGTCATTCACCCTCGGGACGGAAATCGTTTGGACATCTTTTCAACTAATAAATCAAAATTTTCCACAACTGTACCTTCTAGGCCCCATCTATATATCGAGAGGACATAGGGGATACATATTTGACAAACAATCAATGACTTTATCACTGAAATATCCCAACTTGAAAACGCGAACCAGATTTTGACAAGTGTTTGGCCGGGCCATGGGTTTATCCATTTTCCCAATAGTATGACATCGAATTCGCTTGGTGGCGCCACAACTCGATCTCAGATAATGAGAAGTGGCGCCACCAAGTGAATTGCGAGGTCAATACAGCTGGAAAAATGGATGCGCCCATGAGATGTGTCAAGTCGTCACAATCTGGTTCGCGTTTTCAAGTTGGGATATTTCAGTGATAAAGTCATTGATTGTTTGTCAAATATGTATCCCCTATGTCCTCTCGGTATATAGATGGGGCCTAGAAGGTACAGTTGTGGAAAAGTTTGATTTATTAGTTGAAAAGATTTCCAAACGATTTCCGGCCCGAGGGTGGATGACAGCCATCTCAGACGCTCCGCGTCGCTCAGGCTGGTCTAGATCTAGATCTAATACGGCCATTTCGAGATACAATCTGCCCACTCCCACGTACAGTTAATATTCCCTGTGGTATTGGAATTTGCAGATCTTTTTGTTTATTAACATTAGAGCGTTGGGGGCGAAGCCCCCAACCCTCTACATGTCTATGTGCTGACTTTTTTGTGGAGGTTTCATGCCAACCTATCGACGCCCGTTTTGGGGCGTAAACGTTTGCATACCTACTTCAAATGAGGATTTTCTTCGTCCTTGACATAAAATCTCTCGATTTGATGGCAAGCTTTGAATATTCCGCAGATATGTAATGCATAAATCGATGTGTTATGTTTGAGAAAATTACGCAAAATGCTCAGCTCGTCTGAAAAAACGTCAAAATGGCGGAGCCGATGGAAATTCACGTTCCCAGAATGCAAAGCAAATTTTACCGCAATGACGCGTATTTTGGAAAGCACAATTTTCTGTGCAGCATTTCGTGCATGCATGTACATGGAACCTTGCTTGTGGCCTTCTTTAGCGTAATGAAGGAAACACAGATTCGTTTGCGATACCACGACTACGTTTACCGTAATTTGACGTATTTCATCACATGACAAGGTGTTCCATGTTGGGTTGCGAAACCTTTTTATTCTAAACCGGTCTTTCAATTTTCCCAGTATGCATGTGTTAGCCATATCATGATATCAGATGCAGATATTCCTCATAGTTTCCAATATTTTAAGGATATTTTATTGAGGTTGAATATCATTTTATCAGGTGTATCTGTTTCATTGAGTTCAAAATAAATGTTTATAGGAATATGATTGAAGTAGACCTATGTGTTTCATTCAGCTTTCGTGGTTCTGGTGATATGCTCGAGCTCTAATGTCGTCTCCCGCAGTTAGCTGCATTTTCTTGTTATATATGGGATAGCCAAACTGGCTTTATTGTGTTTTGGTTTCATTTTGCCAGATAAAATGACGTATATTCATGACGTCACAATACAAAATTAGCCCAGAGGCTAAGATAGGTTACCGGACAATTTTGGTTTGGCCATGGCAGCATTGGCAGGTAACAGACCTTGAGATTTACCAATCAAGGTCATCCGTGTGAACTTCGATGTCACCATTACATGTATGTGTGTGGCAATTGATATTCTATATGTTCATAATACAAAGATATATCTGGTGGAATAGTTTAGTCCACTCAGGTCAATTTACACATTCCGAGTCAGACATTTGGCACTCAAGGTCATCTGACGTCAAGTTCAAGGTCATCATTAGTTGTGCCATATATGTCTTCCTATATGTTCATAATCATGATAATGCAAACATGAGCTCTATCTGCAAGCATTTCATCTATAGAGGCAAATCTGGGCATTTTTTTACCCCAAAATGGCTGTTTTGTCCTTTCAAGGTCACTGAAGGTCAAATTCAAGGTCACCACACGAGTCGCCATATATGACTTCCCATTTGAAAGTACCAATTTCTAAGCTCTATCTTCAAGTGTTTTATGAGTACAGTCCTGACAGCTTCCATTATGAAGGAAAAAAGTGCCGAAAATTTTCTAAGTCCAACATTTTTTTCAAAGGGTGAAAATATTTTTTTGCCTAGAAATGGCCCAAAATGGATAGTAATGCGATTTGGGGCGAAAAATTTTTTTTTCGCCTACTCGTCAAAAATTCAAAATGGCCGCCACACGGAGATCGGCGATACAAGGGCGACAAAACTTATACACATCACAGAGGTATATAAGAGGAATCTTTTTAAACAAAAATCTCAAAACTGATCAGACAGTTTCCGAGAAAATACAGACCACGTGTAAATTTGGGAATTTTTCGACCCAAAAATGGCTGTTTTGACCTTTCAAGGTCATCCAAGGTCAAATTCAAGGTCACCACACAAGTCGCCATATATGACTTCCCATTTGAAAGTACCAATTTCTAAGCTCTATCTCCAAGTGTTCTATGAGTACAGTCCGGACAGCTCCCATTATGAAGGAAAAAAGTGCCAAAAATTTTCTAAGTCGAAAATTTTTTTCAAAGGGTGAAAATTTTTTGAAAAATGGATAGTAATGCGATTTGGGGCGAAAAATTTTTTTTCGCCGACCCGCCAAAAATTCAAAATGGCCGCCACACGGAAACCGGCAGATTTAGGGCAACCAAACTTATACATATCACAGAGGTATATGAGGGGAATCTTTTGAAACCAAAAACTCAAAACTGATCAGACAGTTTTTGAGAAAATGGCCGTCAAAGTCCAAAATTGAGCGTTTTTCAACAAAAACGGCCGCCATTTTGAAAAAAATGCGAAAATCAAAAAAAAAAATACCTCCTTCTCAAAATATTTTTAGGCATTTTTGTGCAAAATTTCAGAAAGATTCGGTAACCTAAAAACTTAACTTTAATACCTCACGGTGGAGAGTTCTAGGGTCCGCAAATTGTATCTCGAAACGACCGTATTGCCATAACACTCTGACTACTGTCCAGATTCGGAGCACACACGTCACAGTTCAGTCATGGGGCGAGTTCGGTCATCGACCAGGGTCACTATAGTTCGACCAAAGTAGACTGAACTCACTCTGGTCTATACTCTGATTTTTCTAACTCGTTTACACTGTTTTTCTCTGATATTTTTGCAATGCTAAATGGTATCATTCTATAATTTGGCATACTTCACTTGGGAGTCAAACGGCAATTATGCACCAGATTTCAGACTTCTATCACGAAAATTGGAAAAGTTGGCAATCTACCTCAATGTTAAATTTAGCCCTGTCATTTATTTTCACAGTCCGCACACAATTTTGTGCATTTGCTCGGTTTTGTAGCGGTACAATCTTTTAAAATAAACATGTTTGTGTAGAATACATCCCAATGTGTCTTCTCGTCCCAAATTACAAGAATACTTCGAATCCTAGTGGATATAAACAAGACTAAATGCTCGAAAATGCTCATATTCTCAAGATCCCGTTTTCACATAAAATTTAACATTGGGGTAGATTGCCAAATTCTTCAATTTTTGCGATAGAAGTCTGAAATTTGGTAGAAAATTGCCGTTTGACTCCTGAGTGAAGTATGCGAAGTTATAGAAATATAACATGTAGCATCGCAGAGTTATCAGAGAAAAACAGTGTAAACGAGTTAGAAAAATCAGAGTATAGACAAAGTACATCTTTCGGGAATACCTGCTGAGGACCGCAGGTCCGAAAGACGAAGTGCCATGCATCATTGCATGATAAAAAGTGTACCTCGATGCGAATGAAATCTATTCGCCGTTTGACAGCTCAAAACATGGTGAAAACTGACGAAAATTTAAGCTAAACATACCAAAATGGCTAGGATAATCATTTGTAAGTCGTTATCTGCACTAAAATCACTGATTTATTATGTTTTACAAATATCTTGATCTTGAATCGTTTGAACCAAAGTTGCAAAATCTGGTAACTTCCTCGCTTCGATTCAATGGCGGTTTTATACGATGTTGAATCAAATCGAAACTGGCTTAGTGTTGCGTACATGTTGTTTAGCATTCAATTCAATTCAATTTATTTCAGCATAATGACAAAAGTTTACAGTGAAAGTTGTATGTCGCTGCAACATATTTACAAGACATCACTTAAATTGTTACTACAAACACATAGTTAAACACGGCACAAATGTACAATGTAATCCCTGTGAGAACACGTAACTGAATATGAACATATTACATGTATATCTATTGGAATTCTAAATAGGTAGACATGTTTTCCCATATTGTTGCATTATATAATATTACGAGATTTTACATGAAGTCTGAATCAGCGCTCACTGAGATATTTTTTCAATAACCTTTTGAATGTAAATAATGATTTGGCCATCTTGCATTGTTGTGGGAGTGAATTCCATATTCTGGGGAAGGGGAAGGTGTGCATTTTCTGGGGAAGGTGTGCATTACGCAACACATGTCCGTTTCGATTTGATTCTACACCATATTTCTGTGTCACAGAGTTTATCGAGGCAATGGTGAAACCGCCATTGAATCGAATCGAAAAACTTGCCAGATTTTGCTGGTTTAGTTCAAACGATTAAAAATGTTTGTAATGAGTGAACAAACACTGGATAAGGTGCAATCTCAGATGTTCCCATTGCATGAAGGTTTTGTCACAGTTCCTGCCACAACACCCTTGTACATTTCAGTGTGTAGTCATGGAAACAGAGAAGAAGGATGCCCCTGCAAAACCATCCACTATGGTCTACATTTGTGGAGGTATTGTAAGGCCACACCAATTTATAAAGTTGGTCTATGGAATCGCCGCCCCTAAAAATTCATTCTCAAAATTTCGGTAAAAACAATCGCCGCACCTATTTTGACCTAATAAAATTCATCGACAACTTAGTTTTTGCTCCATATAAAAATCACAATCTGTATCCCCCCAAATAGTTGTCAAAAACCGCATTTAACGAGCCAGTATTGATATTTTCCGAGGAACTGTTTGAATCATTGTGTGCCAACACTACACAGGATCACCTGTGAGCGGAAGATATCAGCATTTTGGGCCTTTAGCACAGCTCCGGGCGGGTCTTCCTGGCATGATATGTTGATATACATGATTTCAACAGAATATATCTCAATACCAAAAATTTTCCAGAACTTGACCAATAGTATCTTGCGATAGATAATTCTTCCAATATAGATAGGTCTATATTTCCAACTACATGTATAGTCATCTGAATACATCAGTACAGTTTGAACTTTTACTCAATAATACTGCAATACTTTGCCTTATTTTAGACAAAATCCATAAACGTGACAAGACATGTAATTCAACATGACACATTGAAAATCGTTCACAAATTTCTGAACTATTTACTGTGAAAAAAAGGCACAGAATACATATTGAATTGTTCATCTACCAGAAATTACCCATACGGCCTAGATATATACATGTAGATGGGTTAACAGAGGAAAGAACAGGTTAAATGATCCTATTTTTCCGCTAAACTGGCCAATTTGATTTTATAAGGTCATGACGGTCAAATACAATACCAAAATAGGCGGCAAATACATAAGTTATCATTCAAAATAAAATTCCTCGCACAAATTTTGGCAATCTAAATTCCAAAGACAGTAACTTTTAGTTAAAAAATATATATCGCTCGTACCATTTTTGAAGTGAAATTCCAAAGACAGAAAATTTAATATTAAATGTAAAAAAATTTCGCTCCCACGTACGATTTTTTTCAGACAAAAATCCATAGACCAACTTTATAAATTGGTGTGGCCTAATTGTATTTCTATCCTAAATATTATAAATCCATGATATTTCAATATAAATCCAATATTTCTATTGGAATATGTGAAATATCATGAATGAAAACATTATCAGTACAAGGTGTTTTACAAAGTCTCTACTCCTATTTTTCCAGAGTGTCATCATGAGAACGAGATAAAAGCCAGAGATCCGATCCGTTGTCGAGAATGTGGTTACAGAATCATGTACAAGAAGCGGACGAAGAGGAGTATCCTTTCTAACTTGAACGAGCTTTCAAGTATAATCTTGCCGAGCAAAAGTTGCTTTTTTGGGGTCGTCGAAAATACTCCCCAATTTCGTGATGGTCTTTAAGATTGCGTATCGAGTACGATCCACACACTTTCAATGGTTCCATACCATGTGCAATTTTGGTTCATATCTCGGCTGTTTCATAACAAACTTACATGAAATTTGGAATATATATCCTCTATCTATCCATGAAGCTGACGCAAATAAAAGATTGAAGATTTCATCAATAAATTAGTATATAAATGGAGTTGAATATTGCTTGAACAAATGTAACTTACGTTGCGTACACGAAGCATCACATGGTGTAGTTTCTTAACTACAGCGAGTGCACATATCTGTGATCAATAACCTACTCTTATATTTCAAGTATCCCATCTATATTCATCTCAAATTGATGCGCAAAAGTGTATATCTATTGCGATTCCCTGAAAATGTCTGGTGCCGCTGGTCAGTGGAGCGCTAAGTACAGATCAGCGGATTATTCGTATGGCAAATACCGTCAATGCTCAGCTGCCGAGAACGTTGTACTCAGGAATGAGATATTGATGTGATTTAGGTTCTATACTGCACTTAGAAAATATTAGAGTCGCTGAATTCTTGATGTACTTTGCGGTTGAGTTTACAATACCAACGGATATAGGCGTTATTAATGCGATTGATGATCGATTTCTTTTGCCCAGTGTATCTTCAATGCGGATGATATATAACATGCTATTTTGACCATCAAAATCCCATCAAGTGTTGAAGTAAATCCCAAAACAGGCAGTAGGTTATTGTTCTATGATATGAAGTCTAACCATAGTCAAGAAACTGTACCCTAAAACGCTGTCTGTTTTCTATGTAAGTTACATTTGATTGGCGGTGTATAACGTTCAGGATCTGTATGAATATGGACTGGGTCTTCAATCTGGTCATTGGACAAGCCTTGTAGTCATGGATAGAACCTACGCAACAATTTTCAGCGCAATCCATGAAAAAACTGCAGAGTTATAGGCCGAACAAAACATACCAGAATTCTGCTGATAAGACATGGATCCTGACTGATAAGCATCCTTAATGGCAGGTTCTGTCTATGTTGTATGTGTATAACTGTGTTTCACATTTTGTATGCAAGATGTCATAATTGGGTATCTTCTAAGTCATTCTTTTCTCCTTTTGTGTTTATTTCCTTGACTCCAACCTTCAGTGGTGGTGTTTGAAGGAAGGTGATTATTTTCAGCACTGGCGACATCCGATCATCTCCCAGAAAATCATCCTTTCATCTTGCATCTCATGTCTTTGAGTGGACATGGTTTCTATCATAATTCGTGTCGTGAATGTCAAGCCATACATGTATTCATTAATGTGCCCTAGTTGTGTAGTATGTTACAGAACGCGTTTGATATTATACAAGAGATCTTTGTATAGAACAGCAGTGTGTTGTGTAGTTTTGTTCTGCACTGCCATAATCAGCTGACTGTGTACATCTTTGATTTCATGAACATCGTCTTCCATGCATTTAGAGAAGTCGTCCACCCATTAGTACATTCATTCTGGTGATTGTGATTAAACAATTCAATTCACTAGTGTTTCAAATTCAGATATCAATGACTTTCTTAGGCCAAAAAAAAAAGTATTATGGTTCTGGTTATTGGGGTCCCCGAAAAAGTGATGCGACGACGCGATTTTTTTTTTTGGCTAAAATTGGCGGCCGATGACTGATCCGGTCAATTATGGCCCATTTAGCCAACCATTATCTCCCAAAAATCGGTGTACAGGTGGTGTCGATTTACTATAAAAAAAAGAAATTCAGCTCTCAAAAAGTGATGCGCGCGATTTTTTTTTTTGGTTTTTAATAAAAACGAGTGATGCGCAGGGTTAAAACTGACGCCCGCGCCTAACCAGAACCATAATACTTTTTTTTTCGGGCTTTTGTGTTTAAATTGGATAGAATATCACAATAAAGTGAATGGTTTTCATAGATTTTTTATTTGTGTTATTTTACACATTACTAAGTGCACACATAAGATTTAATGACCTTTCTACATAATTTGCATTTTCTACATATCGTATACATGTACATAAAAATATAGCAATTCAACAATAAAAATGTTTCAACAATTCGAGTGAGTGCATCGTTGGCAGTAATAATGAACAACCCGACATCTAAACAAAATCTTAAACAAAGGTTCCAGCAACATAATAGTTTCCAATTGTGACAATACTGCACAAATGCACTTGTGACACTTTGGTGCGAGTGGTCTCGCAGTAATAAAGAAATGCGACCGAAAAATACACTGGCTATAAGTAAAAATATACATATGATTAATAGTAAACAATAATAAACATGTGATGAAAAACATAAAATTGAGGGAAAGACAGGACTTGACACTAATCTATGTACAATAATAACAGCATATTTGCAGGTTTATGCATACAGAGAATAGGAGCAAACATAAGAGTACATACTTCAACCATTTGGAAATAACAAAAGCACATCGGTCTTGATTGCTTTTTTCTGCAAGACACTGGAGTATCACCTTTGAACTGTATCATGGTGTGGACATAACAACAGTATTATCTATTTAACCTATATGAGTATGTGTAATGTACGGAAGCGTATTAGGGCCACATGAGTTTTTTTAAAGTTCAATTTGTCGACTTATTATCTCGATAAATCGAGTTAGTTATCTCGATAAATCGACTTAATATCTCGATAAATCGAGATATTATCTCGATAAATCGAGATATTAAGTCGATTTATCGAGATATTATCTCGATAAATCGAGATAGTATCTCGATAAATCGACTTAATTATCTCGATAAATCGAGATAGTATCTCGATAAATCGACTTAGGACTCAGACATTTAAAGTACAAGTAAAATGAATATGCATCGACCATAGGCGTTGGTTACCTTGGCAACAATAGGACAAATAAAATATACTGATTACTCATATTGAAAACTATATGGAGTAAATGATTAACAGTCATTACATTAATCTCTGAAATAATACCAAACTATACAATTAAAGAAACCATTACAAATAACTTTACGAATATACCTCAATCCATGTCTAATAGCTAAAGAATTGTTAAAAAAAATTATAACATTTTCATTGATGAACATGTTGCATCTTTATAAAAGATAGTGATATAGTAACTTCATTATAGTTTTAACTAGGTAGTTTTGTATGTATTATTCAATATTTAACGTTATAATGGTCCATCATAAGCCTATTCAACATAAGAATATTGTGACTAAACATATTTCCATTTTACTTGAACTTTAAATGCCTAAGACATAAGTCGATTTATCGAGATAACGAACTCGATTTATCGAGATAATAACTCGATAAATCGAGATAAATAAGTCGATTTATCGAGATAATATCTCGATAAATCGTGATAATTAACTCGATTTATCGAGATAAATAAGTCGATTTATCGAGATAATTAACTCGATTTATCGAGATAATATCTCGATTTATCGAGTTAATATCTCGATTTATCGAGATAATAAGTCGATTTATCGAGATAATATCTCGATAAATCGAGATAATTAAGTCGATTTATCGAGATAAATAAGTCGATTTATCGAGATAATTAACTCGATTTATCAAGATAATATCTCGATTTATCGAGTTAATATCTCGATTTATCGAGATAATAAGTCGATTTATCGAGTTAATATCTCGATTTATCGAGATAATAAGTCGACAAATTGAATTGAAAAAAAAAGTCATGTGGCCCTAATACGCTTCCGTAGTAATGTGCATGAGATATTCATGTTGTTAAATGCAGTGATCATATTACATCTACCGAGAAATTTGTTGAGTCACGTGATCGGTATCAACATCGTGACCATGTAACACTAACAGCCCATTCTGCTCATGAAGGTGCACGGATGTTAGACAATTCAGATGGTTTGATTTTCACTCATTGATATCGCACATGCTATCTGATAGCATCAGTGTTAACATTATCTCATAGGAAGTCACATTCTATCGTATGATCTAACTACAAACAGCTGATATTTAATACTAAATGTGAGAGTTTAACACGTCTGTTATATACATATTTTATATAAGATGCAGACTGCCAGGCATATATCTTTGGTGTGAATCTTTGGACATCTGATGCAGGACATCCAGTGAAACTGAATAATGACACAATAATGAAAATAGATATAAATGCCAACATTGTAAGTTACATTCCACTGAGACACCAAGCAAAACCATCACATGGATTATAAACACTGCAATAAAGTAGACCAATTGCAATCCCCTATAGCATTTTGATGACATATTATTTTGACATTCATGACTACTCCTTACAATTTAATTAATTATGTGCAGTATGAATAAACGTTCTGTCGCTATTGGTGACAAGGTTGTCTCTCTTCCTTGTCATGATATCTGATACTATGTTGATTTAACCAATATTGAAGTATGCATTATATCAAGTCAAACTAAAATCAGAATCAACCCCATCCAATGAACACCCTTATGAAATTACAGAACATCTTGTACAAACTTGTGACCTATATGTATAAAGAAATGACCAGAAAACTTGAAGCAGACACATTGGTAACATTGGCAAAACCATATTATCTCTGACTTGTCATCTGGAGATAAAGTCACTGAGAAAAAAATGTTGAGGAGTATCATGAATATTTTCCCTTGCTCCTTCCGATATTCAAACAAACAAACAAACAAACATAAGTAACAAGAAAAGAGACTTCAGTGAACACAGTCAAAAGTAACATACCGATTTTTGTACAATGTAAGTTTGCAAATGACATCATAGTACCAAAACATCCCTGAAAACCAATACATGTACATGTAATTGTAGTCTGTCTACTGACTGCCTGCAAGATTTTTTTTTTCAGTAAACTACAGTAAAGGGGTACACAATATATAGGTTAAGAAATCATTTCACAAGTAGGTGTCAAAATCTAGTGGAAGATGGAAAATATTTGATGATTCGCCAAATTACATGTATTGGCACAATTATATGCTATTTGCTAAGTGTATTCATCATTTTTTGATTATCGGATTTTAAGTACATGGCCCTGCTATGAACTTCGTAAGTGTATAATACTTATATTGAATACAGTTTATCACTCCAATTTGCCTTCAAACTGTTCAAACAAATTCAAAATTTACAGCCAGTCTCAGGATTCCTAGTTTGATCCATATTAGATTGTGTGGCCAATACACAAATTTTTCATCAAACCGTCCATCTACCTCGCTCCTCGCCACACTGAAACTCTTCCATCCAAACTCCCTGCACCTGATACAACATAACGGTCGTAAACAGCAGATAAAGCTCGGATCGCATCACTATGGGCGCTCAGTTTCAACGTCTGCTCAAGAGATGAGGCATCAAAGACAAAAATCTCCCCATCTTTTGAGCCGACCCACACCTGTCGATAAACAACAGCAGGAAAATTAAAACTCTGATTTGCTCAATAAAGGTCATCGAATTTTTAGTTTTCTAGATATATTTTAAGTTTCCTGTCTTACATAGAGGTACCGTATTTATTCAATTAGTTCGAACACTCTAATAATTCGAACACCAAAAATTATTCAAGAAAATAATTTTCAAATTGACTCGTTTAGTTCGAACAGTCAAATTTACGATCGAAATTTCGATTGAAACAACGAACGAAATCAACTTGTCAGCTGCCAAAACTTACAACTCGCCAGGTGGCAGCACTACGAAATGAGTAATCAGCGATATATTCGCCAGGTGGCAGTGATCGCGATTAGGCCTTCCAATGCTAGGGTATGTGACAGAAAGCGCGGACCTCATAGTGCCAGGCGTTTTGCGGGCCATTGAAGATTTCCGAGTCGAGTGACTCGAATGCACTTGCAATATGACTAGAATCTAGCATCAATGCGAGATTATAAATTACAGTTACCCGGCGATTTAGCAGCCAGTTATTCAAGTTTTTTTTTTAAATGCTAGTTGTCTGCAGTTAACCTATCAATCGTACAGGCCCTAACCAGCCAGCATGAGCGGCATCTGTCAACTCGCGTAGGCCTATCTCATCTGCCATGGCATGATCGATCTGGGTTTGGGATTTTTTGACATTAGAGCGTTGGGGGCGAAGCCCCCAACTCTCTACATGTCTACGTCAGTACGTGCTGACTTTTTCATGGAGGTTTCATGCCTACCTATCGGCGCCCGTTTTCGCATGTAAACCTTTGTACACCTACTTCAAATGAGGATTTTCTTCGTCCTTGACATAAAATCTCTCGATTTGATGGCAAGGTTTGAATATTCCACAGATATATAATGCATAAATCGATGTGTTAGGTTTGAGAAAATTACGCAAAATGGTCAGCTCGTCTGAAAAAACGTCAAAATGGCGGAGCCGATGGAAATTCACGTTCCCAGAATGCAAAGCAAATTTTACCGCAATGACGCGTACTTTGGAACACACAATTTTCTGTGCAGCATTTTGTGCATGCATGTACATGTAACCTTGCATGTGGCCTTCTTTGGCGTTATGAAGTAAACACAACGATTCGTCTGCGATACCACGACTACATTTACCGTAATTTGACATATTTTATCACATGAGAATGTGTTCCATGCTGGGTTGCGAAACCTTTTTATTTTAAACTATTCTTTTAATTTGCTCAGTATGCATGTGTTATCTATATCATGATATCAGATGCAGATACTCCTCATAGTATCCAATATTTGAGGATATTTTATTGAGGTTCAATATCATTTTATCAGGCGTATCTGTTTCATTGAGTTCAAAATAAATGTTTACTTATTAAGAATATGATTGAAGTACGCCTATGTGTTTCATCATAATATAGGGAATGAATTGGAATCATGTGGGGGCATGATATGGTTCAATGTTCTTTTTTTTGCGGGGGGGGGGGTAGCATTGTGTAAGATTCATAACAGCTGTCGTGGTGCTGATGATGTGCTCGAGCTCTAATGTCGTCTCCCGCAGTTAGCTGCATTTTCTTGTTTTCGTTTTGACGGACGATTTTATCGTGAATCTAATAATTCGAACATTTCAAAATTTAATTATTTTTAGCTGTTCGAACTAATTGAATAAATACGGTATGTTAGTTCAAATTTCACTTATTTGAGTTACTATAATTTCAGGAACATTTAATCAAGGTGTGAAATTATTTCCAAAATTTCAATGTGAATTACTCAACGCGAGAAATTTGGCCCTGACCTGGTTCATGAAGAGCACCATACGACTGAGTCCTCGGGTTGGCACGGTGATCACAATGATCGGCTGTAGAGTGTCCGCGTCATAGACATGGATCTCTCCTTGGCGACCCAGGCCCAGCCATAACTACGAGCAAGTCAGAACATGCAAAGTCCATATTTATTATTAAGGCATTTCGGCAGAAATGCCTTTATGGTTTTAGCAGAATTTTTTTTTTTTTTTTTTTTTTTTTCTTCCGCCACTTTTGGTTTCCGGACGATAACTTTAGATTGCCTTGACGGATCCTCGTCAAATTTTCACCACAAGTCAGAAATGATATGTGGAAGAACCCTATTCTTTTTGAGCCGGATCCGAGGTCCGTGAGGTCCGTGAGGTCCGTGAGGATGAAATCAAGGCTAATTTTGAGACTTGGTTTCCGGACGATAACTGGAAAAATATTTACGCAATAGTTGCAGAACTCCGCATGGAGGTTCATATGCCACCAGGGAAGAACCCTATTGATTTTGGGATCGATCCGTCAAACGACCTTTGACCTAGAGGTCGAAATAATTTTTTGCTGATTCATCCTTGAGGCTTCCTGCATATCTCAGAAACCGTGCGTCGTAGAGCGAAACGGACGTTATTTTCGGACTCGTCGCCCTAGACAAACATCTCTAGGGTGTATTATTTTTTTTGATCCGGCTCCGAGGTCCGTGAGGTCCTTGAGGATGAAATCGAGGCTGATCTTGAAACTTGGTTTCCGGACGATAACTCGAAAAATATTCAGGCAATAGTTGCAGAATTTTGCACGGAGGTTTATATATCAACAGGGAAGAACCCTATTGATTTTGGGATCGATACGTCAAGCGACCTTTGACCTAGAGGTCAAAATAATTTTTTGCTGAGTCATCCATGAGGCATCCTGCATATCTCGGAAACGGTGCGTCGTAGAGCGAAACGGACGTTATTTTCGGACTCGTCGCCCTAGACAAACATGTCTAAGGGGTATTATGGATGAACTTTGACCTTGACCTTGAATTTTTTTGCCGAGTCGGCATTTTTCGTTTTCGTCGATATCTCGGAAACGGTGCGTCGTAGAGCGAAACGGACGTTATTTTCGGACTCGTCGCCATAGACAAACACGTCCAAGGGGTATTATGGATGAACTTTGACCTTGACCCGAAATTTTTTTGCCGAGTCGGCATTTTTCGTTTTCGTCGATATCTCGGAAACGGTGCGTCGTAGAGCGAAACGGACGTTATTTTCGGACTCGTCGCCCTAGACAAACATGTCTAAAGGGTATTATGGATGAACTTTGACCTTGACCTTGAATTTTTTTGCCGAGTCGTCATTTTTCGTTTTCGTCGATATCTCGGCAACGGTGCGTCGTAGAGCGAAACGGACATTATTTTCGGACTCGTCGCCCTAGACTAACACGTCTAGATAGTATTATGGATGAACTTTGACCTTGACCCGAAATTTTTTTGCCGAGTCGGCATTTTTCGTTTTCGTCGATATCTCGGAAACGGTGCTTCGTAGAGCGAAACGGACGTTATTTTCGGAATCGTCGCCCTAGACAAACATGTCTAAGGGGTATTATGGATGAAGATTGACCTTGACCCAATTTTTTTTTGCCGAGTCAGCATTTTTCGTTTTCGTCGATATCTCGGAAACGGTGCGTCGTAGAGCGAAACGGACGTTATTTTCGGACTCGTCGCCCTAGACAAACATGTCTAAGGGGTATTATGGATGAACTTTGACCTTGACCCGAAAATTTTTTGCCGAGTCAGCATTTTTCGTTTTCGTCGATATCTCGGAAACGGTGCGTCGTAGAGCGAAACGGACGTTATTTTCGGACTCGTCGCCCTAGACAAAAATGTCTGAGGGGTATTATGGATGAACTTTGACCTTGACCCGAAATTTTTTTGCCGAGTCGGCATTTTTCGTTTTCATCGATATCTCGGAAACGGTGTGTCGTAGAGCGAAACGGACGTTATTTTCGGACTCGTCGCCCTAGACAAACATGTCTAAGGGGTATTATGGATGAACTTTGACCTTGACCCGAAATTTTTTTGCCGAGTCGGCATTTTCCGTTTTCGGCGATATCTCGGAAACGGTGCTTCATAGAGCGAAACGGACGTTATTTTCGGAATCGTCGCACTAGACAAACATATCTAAAGGGTATTATGGATGAACTTTGACCTTGACCCGAAATTTTTTTGCCGAGTCAGCATTTTTCGTTTTCGTCGATATCTCGGAAATGGTGCTTCGTAGAGCAAAACGGACGTTATTTTCGGACTCGTCGCCCTAGACAAATAGTCTTAAGGGTATTATGGATGAACTTTGACCTTGACCCGAAATTTTTTGGTCGAGTCGGCATTTCTCGGTTTCGTCGATATCTCGGAAACGGTGCGTCGTAGAGCGAAACGGACGTTATTTTCGGACTCGTCGCCCTAGACAAACATGTCTAATGGGTATTATGGATGCACTTTGACCTTGACCCGAAATTATTTTGCCGAGTCGGCATTTCTCGTTTTCGTCGATATCTCGGAAACGATGCTTCGTAGAGCGAAACGGACGTTATTTTTGAACTCGTCGCCCTAGACAAACATGTCTAATTGGTATTATGGATGAACTTTGACCTTGACCCGAAATTTTTTTGCCGAGTCGGCATTTTTCTTTTTCGTCGATATCTAGTATATATTATAAATTAATCATCACACCGAAATGCCTCCAAGGCATCTTTAGGCCTTGACGTCTAGTTGATTGTGGACTATTTCCTTATTTCACAAATTTGATCAATAAGCATTAAAGCATTTGGAGCATAAATGTTGAATCAAACAGACCTGGTTGTTGGGCGAGAGCAGAAAGCAGTCAATCTGGGCGGGATTTCCCAGCGGACCCGACTCAACGACCACCTTGTTCAGGACGTTCCCCGTTGTCGACAGCAACAACAGCTCTTCCTTGCCACCTGTAGAATTAAGTGATCGCACACCATGAATAGTTTGTATTAGTATCGAGACGTGATATTTTGACATATATTGACTGATATTACAGTTTTCATGATCAGTATTTAAATTCACAGTGATTCAGTAGAGGCATAATCCCACGATGACAAAAATTAGGCCAAGGGCCGAAGATAGGTTACCGGACAATGTTTAATATTTTAGATGTTAGCCAGGTCACTGGTTGAATTCAAGGTCAAGAGAATATTCAGCATATATAACATTAAGCATATATCATGTCCACAGTTGATTGCTAAGCTGTAAATTCAATAATCAGCGAGATATTAGCAATTTTGTGCTGTGGCCTTGAAAATGAAGGGGCAAAGGTCAAATTCAAGGTCATCAAAATATTCAGTGTATATCATTTTCTATATCATGTCCACAATTGATTCCCAAGCCATACAGTCAATAGAGGAGCAAGATATGAGCCAGTTTGTCCTTGGACCTTGAAAATGAGGTCAGAGGTCAAATTCAAGGTCCGAGAATATTCAGCATATATCATTTCCTACATGTCCACAGTTGATTCCTAAGCTGTAAAATCGATAATAAGTGAGATATTAGACATTTTGTCCTGTGACCTTGAAAATGAGGTCAAAGGTCAAATTCAAGGTCATGACAATAATCTGCATATATCATTTCCTATATGTTCATAACTGATTCCTAAGCTGTAAAGTCGATAACAAGCGAGATATTAGCCATTTTGTCCCATGACCTTGAAAATGCGGTCAAAGGTCAAATTCAAGGTCATCAGAATATTCAGCATATATCATTTCCTATATGTCCACAATTGATTCCTAAGCTGTAGAGTCGATAATAAGTGAGATATTAGCCATTTTGTCCTGTGACCTTGAAAAGGAGGTCAAAGGTCAACTTCAAGGTCATGACAATAATCTGCATATATCATTTCCTATATGTTCATAACTGATTCCTAAGCTGTAAAGTCGATAACAAGCGAGATATTAGCCATTTTGTCCTATGACCTTGAAAATGGGGTCAAAGGTCAAATTCAAGGTCATCAGAATATTCAGCATATATCATTTCCTATATGTCCACAATTGAGTGCTAAGCTGTAGAGTCGATAATAAGCGAGATATCAGCCATTTTAAGCTCTGACCTTGAATTGAGGTCAGAGGTCAAATTCAAGGTCACGAGGATATTCAGCATATATCATTTCCTATATGTCCACAATTGATTCCTAGTCTCTAATCTCAATATTAAGTGAGATATTAGGCATAATGTGTCCCAGGGGCGGGTATAGGATTTTGGAAGGGGGGGGGGGGGGGGCCAAAACCTTTGTTTGACAGAGCGGCGAGCGAAGCGAGCCCATGTCGGGCGGGGGTCTGGGGCCCGCTCAAGGGCCCCGGACGCTGAAGGTTTATGCATCCCCAATGGTGTGTTCTAGGGCTCTCCTTGGACCAATTTCATGGGCTTGGAGAGTTTATGAATACCTGATCTTGGGTGAATCCAGGGTTCTGATTGGAAGGCCGAGATATGAAATGTCGTGAAGCGAGGTGGTGAAGACCAAGGATCTGGTACCCGCTTGAGGGCCCCAGAAGCTGAAGGGATATGCAGCGGTGTGTTTTATAGGTTTCCTTTGGTCCATTTCCCATTCCCCTAAAGAGTGTGTTGCATGGCTGATTCAGGCAAATCTAGGATTTTGAGGGAAAGCCTAGTTCTGAAATGTTGTTAAGGATGTTGAAGCAAGCCCCTGTCGGCCGGGGGTCTGGGGCCCGCTAAAGGGCCCCAGAAGCTGGCGGTATTCGCGTGCCTAATACAGCATCCCAGAGCTCTCCTGGGTCTAACTATCAAGCATTACTTAACACCCATAAATGCATGATCACTGTAGTTGGAATAAAATATGACCTAAAATATTACCTGGTTTTGGACCCCACCAAAGGATTAAGTGCATTTGGCCATTCAATGCTTTCAAATCATTTGAAGAAGGTGAAGGGCATAAAGTGCTTCCACTGAGAATAGGTGGGTCGGTTATAGAATGAACACACTGCTCGCGACATGGGGCCCCAGAAGTTAAAGCTACTTCCCGGTGTAATGTATCTTGAAAACACTTCCTCCCCTGTCTTTTTCCCCTTTTCCTTCTTTTTTCTTCTTCTCTTTTTAGGAAGAGCAGGGCTCTTCCTCTATGATGTTGGTTTTTTTTGGATTTTTGAATTTTTTCTTTTGTTTACATTCTTGAAAGTGCCACTTGGAACCACAACAGGCTATTCAACTGTGGCTAATTGGGAGGGCCCGGGGCCCGTTGGGAGGAAAATGACGCCCGTGTACCTAATCATGGTTAATGTAATAAGTTATTAGCGATAATAATCCCAGGAGACGTGTGTTCCGACCTTTTTTTTTTTGTATGTCACCGTTTCATACCCATCACCACTCCCGTTTTGATCTCCACTGGAACAGTGCTTTCTTGCAATCATATGCACTCAAAGTTTTGGATATACATTCCGCACAATATATAGATACAGTATGGTATTGCAACAATGAAAGACAAGTTGATACGGCAACATAATAATTATGTGTTAGTGGTGGTATTCCATATTCCAGTGGGCAAATTCAATTCTCGTGTGGCCCCGATAAGCAGTCACGGCAGTCGGCCCGCCAGCCAGAGAGTCACTGAATTGTCCAATCGGGAAGCTGTCTTGGCGGACACACCCACATGTTTATGAAATACACGTGGATATAATGATATGCAAATGATCACGTGAGCGAGTCCCGCCAATTAGCGTACTGCCCCAAAAAATTGCTGCAGGGTCAAGGTCAAAATGCCAGCCGCCAAGAGATCGTCCAACCATAGAACTCCCAACTGAGTGCGGTATTTGTGGAAATACTTGTTACGACCCAAATAAATGGTCTTTTCTATGACTCTTTCCTACTTCACTGGTAATACTTCATAAAAATATCACCACCGAAAGCTTGTTTATGGGGGAATTTAATTAAAAATGCCATTGAAGTGAAGCGAGATTTCAACGAGATTTGACTAAAAGGAACAGAGTCGGAAACAAACAAACAAAACTTGGCAGATTTGCAGATTTGCGGAGCTTTTACACGGGAAAAAACTTAGTTTCCTCCTAAAATAAGCAGAAACAAATGGATACTAGATCTAGCACTTTCATCATGTTTATGATAGTTTCATATTGCCGACGAGAATTGTCAGTGCTGATTTTGATAGCAGTCACACGAGCGGCGATTCGGGGTGGGGGGTGTGCCTGGGCTACTTCAGTATTTGGCAGCTGACACTACACACTGCACACTGACACAACATGTACGCTGATCTTCAAACCAACATTTGGGCAAGGAGAAACATGATCGCATTGATGAAAAAAGCTTTCATACATGTCATGAATTATTGGAAATGCAGACAAGTTACTGAAATGTCTCTGCAGTACAAATCAAAACACTGAAAAAAATCCATAAAGAAATTTAAATCTTAGACTAAAGCTCAAAAAACATTGTGCCTCCTAAATCAGAAAAACATAATCAGAACCTTGAAAATATTACACATTGGTCCCAAAAATAGTCGGGTGATTTTTAAACGTGTTCAATAAGGTAAAGCTTCTGACTTGTAGAGATTTCATGGCTGTAACGGAATAAGTAACATTAGTTTTATTGATTAAGTCTTATTGGCCACAATAAAAATAATTATTACAAGAAACATTTATTATCGGGTTCAACAATGTAAAGGTTCTGGGGCCCAGACGAGTCGACAGGTACCCAAATTCGGGGCGGGTCATACAATTACCTGGATCGGAATTTTGTTACTCGTATTTGAGAACAAATAAAGATATAGTTTTGAATATTTGTGATAAACACTAGTAAAATCACAAGAATGACAAGGAAATCATCAGGAAAAGAAACGATAGTTTTATGAGGTCATGACATTGTGATCTTTCTCAAACTTGAAAATACTGGTAATTACTGACGAAACAAATAATATGTGTCAAAGATCAATGTCTGGCGTTTACGTGTTACAAATTGCTTCAGTGAGTATCATTCAAATTTTGCTATATATTTGGACGGGTCGGGTCAGACGACACAGGTACCCGGTTCGGAAATTTCCGACTCACTCGGGCCCTAAAAAGTTCTATCCAGTCATGACTAACCGAATAAAAATAGTTACATGACAAGAAAATAGTTACATGACAAATTTATTGGCCCAACAAGGTATAGATTCTGCCCAGTAGAGTTACAATATGGCCACAACATATATGTACCAAATCAAATACAATATTCAAGGGTTTTTAAATAGTTCTGTGCAAACATTTTCGAAGCTCTTCCTTTGAGGCCAGTGGCCCTTGTTTCTTCTTTTTTTTTTGGGGGGGGGGGGGGGGGGCATGGCCCCTTCGCCCCCCCCCTAAACCCGCCCCTGTGTCCCATTATAAAGCATAGGAGAATTTAACATGGGAAAGTCCCATTTGGGCCGAGTTTGGGCCAAAATGGCCCACTTCGAGCGATTCAAGCGCAACGAAATTTATAGACATCATAGGGGTACATATGAGGAGTGTTATGTATCAAAAAGAAAAAAAGTTACTGAACAGATTTTGAGAAAATGGCCACCAAAGTCCAAAATCAGGCATTTTTCGTCGAAAACGGCCGCCATTTTGAAAAAAATGCGAAAATAAAAAAACGAAAAAATACCTCCTTACTGAATTATTTTTAAGTATTTTTGTGCAAAATTTCAGAAGAATTCGCCCGTAAACAAAAAAGATAAAAATGTGGACGACGACGACGACGGACGACAGACGACGGACGCAACGCCATGCCAATAGGTTATCGGACCATAGGTCCGGTAACCTAAAATGTATTACATTTACTGTATGTACCGGTACATCATGCACTGGTACACATTAAAATCTACATGTACGTACAATGATTTGTCAAATTTACATTTACACAAGGGACGGGTAAACAGAAAGAAAACTATTTCAGACTCACAGCACCAGAGTTGTTCAGATTTGTATTGAACACTGCGCAGAAGTGGGTTTCCCGGCAAGTGGATTTTGTTGATAATGTTTAGCGTGTTGGTGTCCCAGCGAATAATCTGGCCATCGATACTGGCACTGTATATACTGAAATTGAGAACATGGGTATTCAATAAACATGTACAGAATATCCTGTATCACATATCACATGTTAACTGCCATGTATATTTAAATATTTGGTTCTATTTTGTTGGTGGACTAGAATAAACAAAGTACCTGCATAAAATAGTACATTTACGGTTTCGAACAAACATTTTATATCACGATATACGTTATACAATAACAAAAGGATGATTCGACCCCAATCTTGGAATCATCTCACATCGATATGGAGTAGAATTGTTGCTAACCTGTCATCGTCCCCGTGGCAGAACTCTGTGACCATGTCTCTATGATCTGGGAGTGTTTGGTTACACAGTTTGGTGCGTTGGTCCATCACATAGATGTTGCTATCCATGCACCCCACCCACACCTGTCTGTCACCCACGGCAACCAAACAAACCTGTCCGAAATTCAATTACGTCAACATACAATCCAGATATGGATATATATATTTCCTTGTCTTTGCATGATAAACATTCCCAATCAGACAACCAACAATTTTTTCTCCAGTTGAATTTTCACCATTGAGTTCAATTGTATATTATCATCTGATGTCAACCTGATATATAACATCGAAAAACACACACAAAACTGACCAGACGTTCTGTCGACAGGGAGCGTAGTGATTCGACTGCCCAGCAGGCGGCGTCATACACTGCAACACGACCGCTAGACAGGGCACACCACAGGCGCGGACCAAAGTCTTCTGTGTGTACACCAGAGCGTCCTGGCGAATATACATGATCTTCAATACATGTAACAGAAATAGCTGTTTTCAACATGTTTTTTTTGTACAGGGCATTCTTTCACTGCAAGATGTTAACTAGTGACATGATTTGATCACTTGATGGGCTATAATTCATGTGTTTTCTCTCATACAACATGTTTTCGTCCTGTGTTTCCGATGCCATTGTATGACATGAATTCATTAGTTCAGCACGCAAAACCAACTACAAGTAACTTTTTCAGATGCACAATTGCAGAGTAGAGAAAGATCCCTACTGCCTGGTACGTAGAGCAGTGCCTCGACTGCGGTCCTCTCAACCTCCGCCTGACTCGGGTCCAACTGCTGCTGCAGGAACTCTTTGGTGTCCGGAGGTAATGTTGTCGCACCCTGGATCCGACGCTGCATGAAGTAACAGAGCGACTCGGCCTCCTCCATTTCATAACCGCGGTGGTTGGCAAAATCTGATTGTCCACTGCAAAATACAGTCGCATCATCGTGAACAAACGATTTAACACAGAGGAATTTGTGCCAAGATAATATTCTGTTTATTATTGTGCAATACCATCTGGGAGAGCATACCTCTGTATGAAAGCATTGACTAGAAGAACATTCTGAGCAGCGCTGTGAATGAGGCTAGGATTCCGAAGTTCTTCAGCGAGCAGTTTTCCCGCCCACATCTCATTGATCAACAAGAACCATTCTTGGCAGCAGTCTTTCAGTATGGCGGAAAACGGCTTGACCTTCTCATCTGGTAGTTCAAACATAAATTTGTAATGAACACAATAATTTGGCTGGGAAAAAGGTGTCATTATGTGGTACACTGTATTTATGACTTGTGAGCTAGTGAAATATCACAACACACAAACAATTTGCGTGGACTCACCAATACTGTAAACTTTCAGTGCAAGGACAGGTTTCAGTAGAGTCCGTTGCTGTGTGACGTCAATTTTCTTGATATTCCTCAGCTGTATGATTTCTTTCCATTTTTGTGATCCCTCATGGAGGAAAAACAGCCTGCCGAGAATAAAATCACATTCAACTACATAGGTCTATCTTCCTTTGTTACCAAATGGACAGACATACATTAATGCAATATTGACATGATAATGCCCATGAATTTATTACTCGTGATGAATGAACACACAGTTCCAGTTTTTTACCGTTTCATACTGAGAACGATGCGCCCTGTTCCCACAGAACACCTGCAGATGTCAGACACTTTAAGCAGAATCTCGCTCGGGTCCAGGCGTACGCTCGGGATGTTGACTTGCTGTAAAGCGACCTCATTCTCCTTCCAGCTCTGGTAGAACTCCTCAAATGTGTACGGATCCACGACTGAAAGTTTTGGACTGATTCAGGTGTATCTTTCTTTCTGTTTTTACACACTTTACTACAATGGACCCTTGTATGTCTGTGTATACATGATGTCTCCAATACATAACTGCTTACATGTACAATTGTATAAGTATATTGATAACTCACCGGTTCTTTCGCCCAATGTAAGTGCATCAAACAATCTTGAGATTGTCTCTGAGTCTGTTGTCACATCAAACAGTAACTGGACAAGCTCTGCAAAACCACTCTCATCTGGAACCACACAACCATATGTAAGACCACTTAGACATGTTACTCAACTGTCAGTAAGTCACTATAAGTAACTCAACACCTTTCACATTCCATGCTTTGTGATGAATGGAGCAATATCTCCTTGAATTTGTATGCAGAAGTGGTACATTATATGTGTATTCCATAAGTTGTCACTCATTTTCTATCATCAAGAATATGGATGGTAATTCTATCTTAACTTGCATTACTGGTATATGATTATTTTTCACACGAAGTTTATCCTATATAACATTCGTAGATACAGTAAACTCCCGTTATAACAAAGTCGATGGGACCCACGTGAGTACTTCGTTATAAAAGAAGTTTGTAATAAAAGAAGTTACATATTTAAATGTTGTTTCTCATTCATTACTAAATGTGGTTTCTCTCAAAACAAGAACACAAATCATTAGTTTATATGAATAGTTTGTTCAATGAATACATGTTTCCGTTTGGTAGCCATGATGACTATTTATAAATTTCATAATTTGCTCTATTCATAGCTATTGTGCGCCCTGTAAAAACGTGATGAACATACTATCTATTCAATATGACAAAATCTGCTCGGCATCGTGTGAAAACAAGACTGTAACTACACCGTGAAACAACTTTGCCTGCCTGATTGCAATCAACCAGTGACACGTGCAGACAGCCGACAACTAAAATCACAGCTTGCAATTCACCAATAGTCAATGTATTTGGCCACGATTTCTTTCTGAGGGGCGATTGTCAACAGCCAGTGGGGCGTGAAATTGACCAGCTTCGATGACTTCGAATTAACCGTAGCAATTTCAATGAGTTTGATTGGATTGGGACCAGCTCATGTGTTTGATATAAGCGAAATTTCGATATATACATTTCGTTATATCCGGCGTCGTTTGTGATGTAATTGGAAGGGGACTGGGCTGGACCACCAACCTGCTTCGTTATAAGAGGGTACTTCGATATATCCGACTTTGAAATAACGGGAGTTTACTGTATATACAATTTCAAGCAAGTCCATAGTATCCAAAGCCTACCTATATCCTCCTCTGGTATCTTGCTAAGTTCCATGATGACGGGTTGACGAGATGGTTCTTTCTGCTGACTAGATGCCTCACGGAACAGCGCTGACTTCTGGTACATAAATGACTGCTCCACGGCTGTGCGGTCTTCTGTGCTCAGTGAGCTCATGATTTGTGACACATACCTGCAATGGTAAAGGTATGAAACGTAGAGCCATAGAGGGCTCTAAGCTTACCGGACCCAAGACAGTTATATGTAAGCCGAAGGCAATGTCCTGAAGTCATGAGAATAATTGCATATCATTCATGCCTAAATCTTGCTCTACGTAAGTCAATCGTGTTAGGGCCTAATATAAAATGATATGAAACTAGAATGGAACTGACTAATACTGTCAAAGATAATCTTTGCTTTTGTGTCAGTTTCAGTTTATTGAGGTCAAAGGTCAAATTCAACCTCACAAGAATATTTGGCATATATAATTTCCCATATGTCCTCAATTGATGCCTAAGCTGTAAAGTCGATAATAACAAGATATTAGCGATTTTGTGCTCTGACCTTGAAAACAAGGTCAAAGGTCAAATTCAAGGTCATCAAAATATTCGGCATATATCATTTCCTATATGTCCACAATGGATTCCTGAGCTGCTAAGTTGATAATAAGCGAGATATTACCCATTTTGTGCCCTGACCTTGAGAATAAGGTCAAAGGTCAAGTTCAAGGTCATGAGAATATTCAGCATATCTCATTTTCTATGAGTCAACAATTGATTCCTAAGCTGTAAAGTCGATAATAAGCGAGATATTAGCTATTTTGTGCTGTGACCTTGAAAATTAGGTCGAAGGTCAAATTCAAGGTCACGAGAACAATTGACATATATAATTTCCTATATGTGCATAATTGATTCCTAATGTCTAATCCCAATATTAAGTGAGATATTAGGAGAAATTTGTCCCCATTATAAAGCAGAGGCTAATTTAACATGGGAAAGTCCCATCTGGGACCAGTCGAAAAAATCAAAATGGCAGCCACACGCAGACTGACGATTCAAGGGCAATGAAACTTATACACAGCACAGAGGTATATCAGGGGAATCTTTTGAAACAAAAATCTCAAATCTGATCGAACAGTTTTTGAGAAAATGGCCGCCAAATTCCAAAATTGGCTATTTTTCGACAAAAATGGTCGCCATTTTGGAAAAAACGATTAAAAAAAAATGGTCCGGAGATATGGGCCCATAGAACATATTTTATGAATTACAGCAATACTCATCGAACAGATTTTTCCCATCGTTTGACAACGCCGACACTGACGAACGGACGCTGGACGCAACCTGACGACAATAGCTTATCGGACTATAGGACCGGTAAGCTAAAAACATATCACATGCTATAAAGGAAAACATATCACATGCTATACCGGAACTGCATGTATAACGAGCACATTTTCAAAACAATTTTGTCAGATGACTTCCTCCAGAGCAGATCTAATTTTTCATTTATACCGGTATTTTGTCCCAATTACACAGGATTATACTACCCATGAATTAAGGAAATCAGTTAAACGTATTTTTAGAGGGACTTGTTTTTTCTTAGCCATTTTTCATGTCATGTCAAGTACTTACTGTAGTGGGAAAATACGAGCGTTGCAAGTTTCAACGTCATGGAATGCCTCCAACGCTTCCTTCTTCTGGTGTTTGGCGGCAAGTAAGATCCCCCGGAGGTACGCATAGACACTCCTAGCTTCAACCGTCTCACAACTCTGGATATTTGAGATAAACTGCCGAGAGTGGTGAGGTTACATGCATCTATCTTAAAATTTGAAAGTTGAATGTTACTGCAAACCTTTAGAGCATTTTCGACTTCTAACAGCGAGTTATCGATGTAGGAGTGGCTGAGCATGTAGACAAATGGTGGAAGTTTGAGAGGGATGGGTTCTGCTGACTCCCAAAGTTCGCCACAACACTGGGCTGAGAGGTTTGAGATGGAGTGACTTCGCCGTGTCAGCGGGGAGGAGGAACGGGAACTGGAGTGAAATGTCAAAATTCACTGTTATAAAATCAGCAAAAACACATGTAGGCATATTAGTGCATGTGCATATTCACTATTTGGCTGAGGCCTACATGTATTATTTGAAATAAAAATTTCCTGTGTAAAATTCCCACTTCAGGAGAAAATTTTGTGTTTCAAAGTTCGTATCCCAACTGCAGTCCAGCACTGTAGATAATCGAGATCTGAGAGCTTTCAAGTCAGGAGCCATAATAACTAGATGCTTCCGGTCGCCTACGACCGCTTGGATGTACACCCATAGCCCCATCATCCCTGTCGCCCCAAATATCACTGATAAGCATGAAAAACTAAAGTAAGGAAATGTAAATGTAAAATCTTAACATGCTTAAGCCAAAACTTCAGTGCACATGAATTTCCATTCCAACATGTTCGATAAGATAACAAAATTACAGCCAGATCAAACTTTTCATCAAAAGTTATATTTCAACTCACATTAACTTATATTTTAACTCAATTACTCAAATTGTAGCCAGATCAAACATTCCACCATAAGTTATATTTTAACTCATAATATGTGCCAAACTTGGTTTCAAGTTGAAATTCAAAGTAAAAGTTGACCAAAACTGCATTTCAAGATGACGACATTGGAGCCGGATCAAACTTTTCACCATAAGTTAGATTTCAACTGATATTACTAAGTATGTGCCAAATTTGGTTTCAAACTGAAATGCAAAGTAAAAGTTGACCAAAACCGAATTTCAAAATGACGAAATTGAAGCCAGATCAATGTTTTCACAAAAAGCTCTATTTTCACCCCAAATATGTTCCAAATTAGGTTTGAATGTGAAATTCCAATCACCTGGTTGAGCTCAATAATAAATGTTTCTCATCTTAATTATTTTTATTGTGGTCAATAATAGAGTTAGGTGGCAAAAAATAATGTTAACTTATTTGGTAAAGCCAAGGAATCTCTACTGGACAGAACTTTTACCTAGTTGAGCCCAATAATCAATATTTCTTGCCTTAACTATTTTTATTGTGGTCAATAATAGACTAGCAAAAATAATGTTAACTTATTTGGTTACACCCATGAAATCTGTAGTGGACAGAACCTTTACCTTGTTGATCTGAATAATAAATGTTTCTCATCTTAACTATTTTTATTGTGGTCAATAATAGATTTAACTAGCAAAAATAATGTTAACTTATTTGGTTACAGCCATGAAATCTCTATTGGACAGAACCTTTACCTTGTTGAACCCAATAATAAATATTTATTATCTTAACTATATTTTATTGTGGTCAATAATAGACTGAACTACTAAAAAATAATGTTAACTTATTCGGTTACACCCATGAAATCTATAGTGGACAAAGCCTTTACCTTGTTGATATGAATAATAAATGTTTCTCATCTTAACTATTTTTATTGTGATCAATAATAGCCTTAACTAGTAAAACTAACTTTAACTAATTCGATAATATTGTTCTGTTTTTCACCAAAAACATTCTCCATTCTGAACAAGAATCCAGTGCCATTTGCTTTCATAGTACAGGGTATTGGAGTGATCACATACATGTACGTGTATATCAAAGTGGGTATTTTAATGGTTGTAATAAGTTAGTCAATTAACTAATTAATATTTATACGATCATTCTGAAAAACAATAGGTTTCATGAGACAGTCTTTCTTATCGAGCCTGTGCGATTTCGTCATCATTCATCAAAAACTCCCACTCATAGAGCGTTCACAAGCCATGTGTGTTAAACAGGCTAATTTTAGCACAAAATGTGTCGCTAATCAGCCAATTTGGTTGCTATGGCAACCAAAATCGATAGGTGTTGTGATCTTACCATAAGACATGTCCATATGAAATTTTATCAAAATCGGTTCAGATTTGCAAGCTGTAGCGCGTTCACAAGAAAGTGTCTGCGGACGAGGCGGCACGACGATCGTAAATCCATAGTATCCGCCGAACTTTGTTCGGGGGATACAATAATACCAGTAGTGTGGAATATTTTGTTGACAATTCTTCAAACTTGACACAAGTTGATCCTCACACTAAGTTCACATGTATCAGATATGAGGTGTTTTCAAAGTTCAATTTGTGAAAGTATATTTCCTACTAGCAATCAAGCAAAACATACCTGGGGAGTGAGTTTGACTTTCTCGGCATCAAAGCTTGGAGGACTACACATGAATGTGCGACAGCCATGGGCATATTTTTCTTAATGTCAATCTCCAAAGTTAAGCTCTGGAATTTGCTGTAACAACCATGAAATTCCAAAATTGGAAGCCAAAGATTACACTTTTCAAGAGTGATTTAGATTTATCTACAGAGTGTGTAGATCATGCTGGAATATCTTCTGACCAGAACAGAAAGAAGTCCTGCACTTGAAAAGGTTATGAGGTACAGTACCTATCATTGTATATCCCATCAAAGCATATGGGAGATTTGCAGCACTTGAATAAGACCAAATTTTCAGATATCTGAGCATTTTTAACAAACACAGGGAGTTTCTTTGTCTATCAATCTGGTTAGTTCACAAGCATTTGCATAATGAAAATATTTCCATGTGACTTTTGAAAGAGGACCCAGTTATACAACATTAACAACAGTGTCAGGATATCAGAGAGAAACACAAACCTGAATATCATAACACAAGACACTTAACTATAGCTATTGTAATATTACTCAGCAAAACATTCCCAAGCAGATATTATGACATAGAAATAACTACAGTCATTAGAAA
Organism: Terebella lapidaria; assembly: GCA_949152475.1. Taxonomy (NCBI): domain Eukaryota; kingdom Metazoa; phylum Annelida; class Polychaeta; order Terebellida; family Terebellidae; genus Terebella; species Terebella lapidaria. Next base: position 23,397,566 of record OX424569.1, read on the forward strand.
GTATTACAATGCAATATTTTACAACATTAGCATGATTGTGTATGCCATGATTTGTCATGACCTAAGCAAAGAATTTGCCCTTACTGTGAACACTGAAGTTTTTTTTTAATGAATATACAAAATACATCAAACTTTTGTGCCAGTACATCAAAATTCTACTGTGTTACAATTACTGTGTCTTGAGACATAGCAATAGCGGAATGGAAAAATATCCCCGGACTTACTTTTCAATTGCAGACTGGATCAAAGAGTTGCGACTGTATGGTTTAGTTTTTTCCAGGAAGTCTGACCAATAGTCTCCTTGGAATTTGGATGACAACTGTTGTTTCAGAAAATCCCCAAAGATATCAGTTCCCAAAACCTGAAAATTGAGACAAATTTTGAGCGGTTCAAAGTATATTCATCTGCTAAATCCAGTTAAATATCTTGTAATTTCAAATCTTTGTTTTCAGATTGATAACTTATGTACTTCTCCAAGTAATGCGTGTTGCAAAAATACAAACTGTCATGTAAAATTCTTTCTGTTGGCTTTCAATAGTCTCCAAAAACTGATCCTTGTGGAAAAAACGCTTTTCTCGATTGGTGTGTGAGAAAACATCCCTGCATAAAACATATTATATAATGTAATACATGTAAAAAATGCACATGGATCATAGATGCAAATTTGAAATAGTGATGACAGAAATGATGACAGATTTCCATAAGTGATAATAACTATATTCCAAACAGATAGATGGAGTACAGGCAGTGTCCAAGAGCTTCGTTTTTCGTTAATTCAAGTTCTTTTTGTCATATATAGCATATTGCATATTGCATGTCTATGTTTCCGTAGTTTATATGTTGCCGCTCTTACCATATCTATAATGTAGGTCAGGGCGGACGTTCGGTATTATTACAATAACAATGACGTGAGCTTGCGTGTTCGTTCTTATTATATGGTGTCAGAAACCAAAGAAATACAGAAAGGACGAGAAGATGGAACAGTCACTACGACCGCCAGATATTCTACATTTAGAAGGTAACCTCGCTGAAAACTGGAGAAAGTGGAAGCAGAGATTTAAGCTGTATATGGTGGCGACCGATTTGGCATCAAAATCCGACGCTGTCAAGTCGTCAACATTTCTCCACGTGGCCGGGGACGAGGCGATCGATATCTACAACACGTTTACATGGGACAATGCAGGTGACGATAAAAAGGTTGACAAAATATTCGAGAAGTTTGAACAGTATTGTGAGCCCAGAAAGAATGTGACTTGGGAAAGACATGTGTTCAATACTCGTAGTCAATCAACGAGTGAAACTATTGAACAATACGTCACTGCCCTGAAGTTGTTGTCAAAAACATGTGAATTCGGTGATCTTGCTGAAGGACTGGTGAAAGACAGACTAGTTTGTGGTATACGAGACGATCAAATCCGTGCAAGGCTACTGAGAGAATCTACCTTGACACTAGAGAAAGCGGTTGACATATGCCGTGCTAGTGAGGCAAGTAGCAGCCAGATCAAACAGCTGAGTCATCAATCCACCGGTACAGCTGAAGTACACACCGTGAGAGCCAGAGGTGGTGGTGCACGGCCGAAATCGTACAAACAGTCGTCACAGAAACAGTCAACGCATCGATGTCGTAATTGTGGTATAGACCATGACAAGAACAGATGTCCAGCTGAGGGCGCAACCTGTTTCAAATGCAAAAAGTTTGGACATTTTGCGTCAAAGTGTCCTGAGAAGAAGACACAGAACAGACACCGGAGACATGTATATGGCGTGCACAAAGAACATGAGCAAGAAGAAAGTGACAGTGCTAGTGACAATGATTTCTTTGTTGGTACAGTGACAATGCCAGGGTGTACAACCAGAGCATGGGTTGTACCACTGTTCATCAATGGAACTCGGATCAAGTTCAAGATTGATACTGGAGCAGAGTGCAATATAATGTCACGAGCTGCATTTAATGCAATACCTAGAATCCACGCAACTCCACTCAATCCATCTGATGTTCGTTTGGTGACAAGGAAAACAGGAAAACATTGAGTTCTACATTGTCGATGGAGACGCCCCATCAGTGCTAGGTCTTGAAACATCAGTCGCGCTGAAGCTAATCAAGCGAGTGAACATCGCTGAGAAGTACAATGTACTGAAAGAGTACAGTGATGTGTTTTCAGGACTCGGGTGTATTGAAAACACGGTCCATCACATCGAGTTGGATCCGAGTGTTACACCAGTAGTTCACCCACCAAGGAGAGTGCCAGTTGCACTAAGAGAAAAACTGAAAGCAGAACTTGAGCGTATGGAACAGTTAGATGTGATACAGCGTGTAAATGAACCAACCGACTGGGTAAACAGCATGGTGTTAGTGCAGAAGCCTAACAACAAAGTGCGTGTGTGTATTGATCCTCGTGACCTGAATAAGGCAATCAAACGCCACCACTTTCCCATGAGAACTGTTGAAGAAGTTGTCGCTCGCATGCCAGGAGCGAGAGTGTTCTCTGTACTTGATGCCACATCAGGTTTCTGGCAGATACGTCTGACGAGAGCTCAAAACTCTGTACTTTCAACACTCATATGGCAGGTACAGATTCCGGAGAATTCCGTTTGGAATTAAATCTGCACCAGAAATATTCCAGGCAACAATGAGTGATATATTTGATGACCTAGAAGGTGTTGAGGTCATTGTGGATGATTTGCTGATTTGGGGTCGTACACTCAGTGAGCATGACGGGAGGCTTCGTGAAGCCCTGAAGCGCTGTCGTCAGAAGAAAATCAAACTGAACAAAGACAAGTGTCAGATTGGATTGGACAGTATCAGATATGTGGGCCATGTGCTGACCAAGGATGGTCTGAAGCCAGACTCAAATAAAGTCATTGCTGTCCAGGAAATGCAGAATCCAGAGTGCAAGGAAGATTTGCAGAGATTTCTGGGAATGCTGACTTACCTAGGAAAGTTCATTCCTAACTTGTCTAGTGAGAGTGCACCACTACGTGGGCTTCTAGAACAGAACATTGAGTGGCACTGGGAGAAATCGCAGCAGGATGCATTCGAGAGACTCAAGAAGATTGCATCAGAAGCCCCAGTTTTGCAATACTTCGATGCAAGTTTGCCAGTGACACTTTCAGTTGACTCAAGCTCGAAAGGTGTGGGAGCTGTGTTACTACAGAATCAGCAGCCAGTAGCTTATGCTTCGAAAGCATTGACATCAGCTCAACAAAACTACGCCCAGCTAGAAAAGGAACTTTATGCAATTGTGTTTGCATGTAACAGATTCCATGACTACATCTATGGTCAAGATGTAGTGCATGTCGAGTCCGATCACAAGCCCTTACAGTTCATCTTTAACAAGCCATTGTACTGTGCTCCACTGAGACTCCAGAAAATGCTGATGAGACTGCAACTGTACAATCTCCGAGTGCAATACAAACCTGGAAAAGAGCTACACATAGCCGACGCTTTATCAAGGGCATATCTGGATGATACGTCGTCAGACCGCGAGTCAGCTGATGAGTTTCAAGTCAACGTAGTGGAGATGTTGCCAATTTCTGATGTCAGGCTACGTGAGTTTCACAGAGAAACGCAGCATGATGCAACTCTACAGCGGCTGAAAAGTTACACGACCAATGGATGGCCTGACAAGAAGCGTGATGTGCCACCTGAACTGAAACCATATTGGCACTACAGGGAGGAAATTACAGTATGTGATGAGCTGTTGTTCAAAAACAACAAGTTGATTGTGCCAAAAGCATTGCAACAGGATATGCTGAAAAAGATACATTCTTCTCATCTCGGGATCGATAGATGTAAACGTCGAGCTCGAGATGTGTTGTTCTGGCCGTACATGTGCCAGGATGTCGAGAATGTTGTGCATCGCTGCATGGTGTGCAGAGAAAACAGCAGGCAAAATCAGAAGGAACCACTGATCAACATACCTGTGCCTGATTTGCCATGGTCAACAGTTGGTATGGACTTGTTTGAATTTGATGGTCATCAATACCTGTTGATGATATGCTATTACTCCAACTTTTTCGAGATCAACCAGTTGACAAAAACAACATCACGTGCTGTCATTACCATGTGTAAACCACACTTCGCGAGATACGGCATACCCCATCGTGTTATTACTGACAATGGGCCGCAGTTCTCTTCTAGAGAATTTGCTGAGTTTACACACATGTATGGATTCAAGCATACAACTTCAAGCCCAAATTACCCCCAGAGTAATGGAATGGCCGAAAAAGGGGTAGGAATCGCAAAGTCGTTGCTGAGAAAAGCAAAACAAGATGGCACAGATCCAAATCTGGCCATACTGGAGTATCGTAACACTCCTCGAGACAGTAACCTTGGTTCTCCAGCGCAGCGACTAATGAGCCGCAGAACAAACACGGTGATTCCGGTCAGTACATCTCTACTGAAGCCAAAAGTTGTGAAAAATGTCAAGAAACATCTGGTTGAGGTCCGCGAAAAACAAAAAGAGTACTTTGACAGGAATGCCAGACCACTGACCCAATTGAATATTGGAGATAAAGTGCATGTCAGCTTACAAGACAAGTGGAAACCAGGTATGATTACAGCCATCGCAGATACACCAAGGTCGTATCTGGTGGATCAAGGCGACACAACATACAGAAGGAACAGGAAACATCTCCTGGGACCAGGACCCAGAGACGAAAGTGAAACTCCACCACCAAGATTTCAACTGGAACAACCTGATCCACCACCAGATCCACCAAACAGTCCACCACGAACCACACCCGTAGCCGAGCCCACACAGGAACCAGCAACACCTGAAGATCCAGAGGAGCTGCGAAGGTCAAACAGAAGTACACGGCTGCCTTCAAAGTTTAAAGACTTTGTACTGAAGAAATGAACACTGTTCTGGATATATGCATGTTTGATGATGTTGACATGATTGATGTTTTGTGATTTTGTATGTCCATGTTTTGATGCAATTGCATGTTATGTTACTTTGGTCATGTAGAGTTTTGAATGATATAACCAATGATATATAGAGTACCTTTATTGCTTAAGAAGGGGGATGTCATATATAGCATATTGCATATTGCATAACAATATGTTTCCGTAGTTTATATGTTGCCGCTCTTACCATATCTATAATGTAGGTCAGGGCGGACGTTCGGTATTATTACAATAACAATGACGTGAGCTTGCGTGTTCGTTCTTATTATACTTTTTATTACTGATACCTGAATAGATTGGCCATGAGTTCCAGGCAAACAGTCTGAAGCCCTCTATTGATTCTGGAACGAGATTTTTGCTCCTGTAAGATTGCCTCTGCCTGGCTTGAAGCTGTGCATCTGCAAAATTTCATGACAAAATTTAACATTACTGTGATATCAAAATCCTCTTACAAAATATTTGAATGTACATGTATACAATCTAGGCCATTGCGACAATATTCGAAGTACTGGGCACTCTACCAAAATGTGAGTATTAGTAGATTGGAAGAATTCGTATAATTCTTTGAATGTACAATGTACATGTATACAATCTAGGCCATTGCCACAATATTCGAAGTACTGGGCACTCTACCAAAATGTGGGTATTAGTAGATTGGAAGAATTCGCATAATTCTACCTGTATAAAGTTTGTATTACAGAAACACATACCGGTACATGATGCTCAGAGCACTGTGAATGACATACAATATAAATATTTGAAAACAGTTATGGACAACCAAAACCAAAAAATTCTTTGTGAGCTGATCACCGAAGCGATTAACATTGAAACACCAATGGGAAAGGAAATACTCAAGTTACTACGGACTACCGGAAATTTGACAGCGAACTTCTTAGAAACATTGAAAGAAAAAATCAGGACCTCTTCTTCCACAAGACGACAGGACTATCTCACGTTAAACCAGTCACTTCTCCCATATCGGATATACAAGGACAATGTTCCAGAATATACACGGATATCAACTACAAGATTAAGACTAGGATCACATAGACTAAAAATAGAGACAGGCCGATGGGCTCATGCTCTACTATCTTGCCCAAAAACTCTTACTCTAAGAAACTGTATTCCAGAAATCAAAAACTGCAATAACTTAAATGAAATTTTCACAATGATAAAGCCTTCAATACTAGCTCCTTATATTTTCAGAGCTTTGAAACTTTTGGAATAGATCGCATTATATATATACATTTATGTACTGAATCAATTATGCAAATATATGCAATTCTTAGATACTGTAACTCAAGTATCATATAAGTATGATGTCTCATTTCAGTGTGTTAACACATTCAAATTTCAATATGCAAATGCCAAGCGTGCGACACAAATATTTTATTGAATTTTTGGTTTAGTGACACTTATCCCTGACATTGTAACATGTATTATGTCAATAAACTTACTACTACTACTACAAAAATCCAACGAGGTCCAAATCAACACATCCTCTGTGTTGAATGTGATTGAATGTAAATCATCATGGTTCTGACTTACTGTCCGACATTCAGCCAGTCTGTCTGTCGCCTCGCTTGCTTGATTGCCATAATGAAAATATGTGCAGCAGCAGGGGGAATTCTGGGAAGGTTCAGCGAGGGGCAGACTTTCACTTCACCAAGGTCAAGGTCAACTAGCACAAGCTCTTCCACCTGTTTGTGTAATTAATCAATAATGATTCACTCAGTAAATCAGCATCGAAATCTCACATCGATATTACATTGACTGGAATGAACAGAATTTCAGGCTCTTTCTCTGAGTAGAATTATTCAATGGCAAATACATTTTCCCTATATATTCCAATAGCATGTCTCTGTACCCGTTCAATGTACTGTCGATCACGTGCGTTACATCCCATAATAAATGTTCCTGGGGCCTCGATCAGCTCAATAAGGTTCCAGCTCAAGAGAGGCACATACGTAAAGTTCCAGTGAAACGGCTGGATCAGTGTCAACAAACTCTGAAAATAACCAATAAATGGACACATTTACTACTGTACACCAGTAAAGTATGGAAAGGTCAATAAATATTTGTACTGCTCATGATGGTCACATTGATAGGTCAAAGATACCATCATCCCAGATTGAAAATGCAAATTCAACACTAAATATGGTAGTACTATATCTTAAATAGATGACTAAATTCAGTAAGAATGCACTGCAACCATTCCTTAACTTGTATTGAGAAGGAAAATCTACAAACTGAATTAACCTCACCTCACACGTAAGCACTGTGAGGGCGTGATGTGCCGATACCACAACAATTCTCTGTTGCGACAAAATTGCAGCAAAAATGAGCAAAATCTGGTCCGGATGTAGATGGAGAAATGGTAGGTAAAGTGGAATGTCCACGGCGTGTTTTCCCGGGTGATCAGGAGGGAGCAGCACTATATCCAAGTCATAGAGCAAGGAAACATGCTGGAAATATAGAATAGAAGAAATGATTTTTTCCACACAAAAATCAACTCATAATTGTTTAGCTCATAATCAGTATATGGTAACTATATCAACTACAATATGTAGGACTAGAGAGTAGACATGTTAGGCACCATGGCTACAGGTCCCGGGGGTGGCAGTGGTACTTTTGTCAGGTGAAGGGTGAATTCCTTCAACAGGTGGCACCAGTGTTCTGGAGTTTTCTGGATACGTGAGACTAGTCTGTGGATTAAACACATAAGGTATTATCATCCAGTGCCAATTTTCAGCAGAATCATGAAAAGACAATTCAAGTGCAAAGCGAGCGCACAGACATGTACAAACAGTAAATTTTACAATTTCCAGAATCATGTCTATAGGCGAACCTTAGTTGATTGATTTGTTATTGAAAGATACAAACTCAGCACGTCGTCAGTGAATTCAATCAGAGACACACCTTGACAAAGCATCTTTCAGCACGGTCATGTATGGAGACTTGGAAACCGCTACATAACACTCAGGCACATAGACGGTGAGCAGTTGTCCATTGTCTTGACTGCCACGACGAGGTGAAGATTTACTCAACTCCCACTTCTCAACGTCTTGGGTCTGGGTCTGTGTAAAATGTTATTCTTACGGGTCAAATGATGCCATTATTTGTTTGAGTACATAATATATTTCAGTCCTCTAATAACTTGAGGATCTCATAACTTGAGGTTCAAAAATCAATCCGAAGAGTGATGCCATTATGTGAAAGTACACACAAAATATCAAAAGATGGATATAACTATCTAGTACTTCTATTTACAATGTACTAACAATAAGTTTAACTCTAATAATTACCCATTCCCAGGAACTGACCTGAAAGCAGCTATAGCTTTGATAGGCAGTGACACAGACAGCATAACTACGGTAACCATCAATGTCGGTTAGTACAAGGTAGTGAACACTAGGTGGCAGGGGACAATCTTTGACATATGCACCATCTGTGTACAAGCGAAATAATGCAAATGTTTGGAAGACTTCATAAACCAACTCCAAGAGATTGCATTGTGCATGCAAACTTGCATCCAATACTACTAGTAACCTGGGAAGCAGAAGGTCATCAGAGAGTTCAATGTGTCTGCTCCAAGAGGGAGAGCGGCGGGTGAGATCATCAGGTTTGCTGTACTGGCACGCTGACTCGCCAAGTCGAATACTCGAAACGAGCTTGTACGTAATTTGTTTCTCTGTAGGAACGAGCCTTCTCCACCTGGCTGCTTCTTGTGGAGTGTGGCCCGCTGTTTTGGTTTCGATGCTGCCCATGTTTTGTAGGGTCCAGGTGCTGGTGTATCATTGCTTCCCTGGTGGCAGTAGGTCAAGCCGAGTTAGCTCATTCAATATTTTTTTAACTACCTTTCTAAGTGTTCAACAAACTGTCAAGTTTACCTTCGACTTGCGACCTGATCGTCCCAGTTGTGTGGCAGCTGGAGGGTAATTAGAGTCTTTGGGCTCGGACTCAGTGGGAAATGTCGCCACGTGTCCAGATATTGCAGCCAGGGTCTGAGTCTCGAAGGCTGTGGAGAATATCTTCTGTTCATGGTGAAACAGTATGGGTGGCTGTTGGAATATATAAAAAAGTCACATAAATTTGTAAAACTCCAACAATTCAATACATGTGTACTGGAATTCTGACTCTCAAGTAGGCTCCTGAAGTAATGGAGGTTGTTAAATTAAATTATATTGCAATAACACCTTTAATAAAACTGAGTTAATACATACATACATGTACCTAATAAATCTACTCTATATTCTGTGATTTAATACCATACTTTTTTTTAACTAGATCAATATTTAACTAGATCAATGTGTCACAAACCTGAGGCTGGCTGGGAACTAGTCCGGTATGCTCGTTCATCCCGGCCACCATCACCATCTCCAGCAGGGCATTGTGAAGTGAATCCATTTCCTCACACCCTCTATCACAAACTCCACATCGAATGGGTTCCAGCAAATCTGTCCATTTTCATCACCGTGTATTGTCCCATGTTTGGAACATGAACTACCTACATAAAACAACAAAATTGATAAATATTTTTTTTTTAAAAACTTAATAACACATACATGTGTACTCCTACACTGTATGACAGCATGTAGTAATGTGTATTAAAAATGGGCCTATACTATAGCATTATTATCATCAGCAGCATGTCACGACACAAGATAAGTCCTGTGACTGCTATTGATCTCTACTAGATCTAGTCTGCGTGTCGCTTCACGAATTAAAACAGCTACATTCAGCTCAATAACGGGCTTCTAATTTGAAACATATCACGAAACAACATGATTGACATAGATCAGAATGAATACCGAGAAAATGAGCAGGATTTCCGCTGTTCTGAATTTTAAGTATTTTCCGCGAAAGGTTTCGGTTTCGGTAATACATTGATAAAGTCTAAATACCGACCGACTCTGGAAATGACAACAATTTCCATTTCACGGAAGCTCCGAAATATTCTAAGCTCTGGAAGGAAAATAACATGGTAAAAATATACACATACGAGATATCACAGAACCATGGCATGTGTCTATTGTAAGCATGTTTTTCGATACTTGCTACCCCCCCCCCCACCCCTAGCCCCACTATTGGTCAATGTTGACAGTCTGTCACAGTCGAAAGACTGTATAAAACATTGGCCAATAGTGGGGCTACCCCACCCCCGTGGTCTGACGGATGGCTATAAATACATTGTACTTTGACCTTTCATTTTGTATTTTCCGTTGAAAGCATTCAAGACAAATTACAAATGTGTGAGGGACGACTACCTTCTCCATATAAACTACAATTTACGGCGGAAAAACCCCAATATATCTCAAATACCGGAATATGCATCGGTATTGGCAATTCGTATTAGACGAATAAGCATTAAATATTTCAATTGCATTGTTCAATAGCCAGAGGCTAGTCGTGGTGCTATCCAATAAAAGATAAATAAAAAAATATTAGCGAAAGAAAGAAAGACAAAAAAATAACAATTGAAAAAAATATGAATGAATATACATAATAGCTCAAATCAACACGAAACAATTAACACAAACATCAAACAACATATCATATGCATGCTAAATGCAATATACAATGAGTCCGCTCCAAACAGTGAGGTAAGGAGGGATCAAAGTGTTTTATTTGAATAAATCACTGTATCAACATAAAGAGCTTTAAAATGACATATTCGATAGAGTAACTGATCAGCACCCTAAAACTGAAAAGAAAACTAGATATTAAAGCCTAAAGACTTTGTGGCACCCCCAAAAAGAAAGGAAATTGCCACTAAATTGCCACGAAATTGCCGATAAAATATATCGTCGCTATTGGCGTCATTGGCGTGTGCGACAGTAGTATGCCAGAGAATTTACCGTCGGTATTGACGTCATTGGCATGCCACAAAATATACCTTCGCTATCGGCGTCATTGACGTTAAATACAGTAGTATGCCAGATAATTTACGGCCAATATTGACGTCATTGGCATGTTCCACAGTAGTACGCCAGAAAACTTACCGTCGGTATTAGCGTCATTGTCTTGTCCCATAGTACATTAGCATTCGACCTGACATGGAAATCGGGGAAAATTTCGCGTAAATTACCACGAAGGGGTAACCCAAGTATAGTTAAATAAAAAAGTAAATTGCAAATTAAAAAAAGGCAAATTGTTGATTCTGGAAATGTGAATTCATAAATAGAAGAAAGTAAATTGCAAATCAAAAATTAGGCCAAGGGTCAAAGATATGTTACGTCATGTCGGTTTCTTCAGGGCGGCGCTAGGCTCACGCCCAAATTACATGGCATTATTATGGCCATCACTACAATATCCATTCACCACCCTTCTGCCAAGCTGGTGGACCGCGGTGGCGGGCTGGCCTATCTGGCGTGGTGACCGGAGTAGCAACGTGATTCACCGGAGTGACGTCTCGTGGACCAAGAGGTGCGGTGAGTAGGTTCGGAGGGGCCTCAGATGTGTTCTCCTGGTGGTCTTCCTCTTCAGATGACTCAGAGGTGTCTGAACATGGTTCCAAGCCCCGGATCGGGCCAGTGGGGTTTGGGAGAGTGGTGGTGGGGACTGGATAGCAATCGCTGAGACGTACCTCATACTTTTGCGAGCGGTACTGAGAATTGGTACTGAGCGGTTGGTGAATTTCTGAAGCATGCAATGATCACCAGACACACAAGTCACGAGATAGCGGTCACGGGCTTTGGTTTTGTCACGATCTGAATGTAAGTAGACGAGTATGCCAACACAAATATCGTTGTGTTCAGGTGGACGACCACGAGCCTTTGACCTGGAACTGGGACCATGGTTGGCATTGCGATGACGTTTCTTGCTGTATCGAATAGAGGTAGTTGTTCGCCTGTTATTCGATTGCGCTGCGTCCAGAGCTCATGAGCAGACAAATAACCAAATCTGATCCTGGAATTCAAATTTGCTGTTGCCAGCGCAAGTGCGATACGTGAGATGGGACCACCTTCAGGTGACAGGTGAAGTATTTCTAGGCCAAGTTCTCTAATAGCGCCTTCTGCAACTGGATTTGTATTCACATTTTTACGCAGTCCGACTTCTATACGAATGTTTTGTTTCAGCAACACTGGATCCTGGACAAGAGCCTGGAACGCTGGCGCAGGATCCACACGAATGAGGATACCAGTATTACCAGGTCGTTGGAAATCAACACAGCACACCAGGAGGGCTTCACGTAGATCTGAATGACGTTCGGATGAGATGATGACTGTGCGGGTGTAAGACGTGACTGTTGCTCGCATAACAAAATTCAGCTGTCTGTAACGACGCATGACATCAGCAGAGAATGAAATGCCGACTGCTTTAGGTCGGTCAGATGTGGATTGAGTAGTGAATTGGGCAGGTAAGTCCTTGAGTGAGGAACAATGGTGACAGGCCGATGTGACAGCTGTGAGAGCTCGTTCTAGGTCAAGGGCGTAAATTGTTACACTGATCTTATTGTCAAAACATGTTCAGAACAGTTTCTGTAGGGACTATAATCTGATAATACGAAATCAAATTACACATCACAAAGGTACATAAGGAGAATCATATACATGATTTTGAGAAAAACTGTCTGAATAGATTTAGAGAAAATGACCACCAAACACAAAATTCATCGGTTTTTCGACAAAAAAAAAAGTCGTTTTGACCTTCCAAGGTCATTGAAGGTCAAATTCAAGGTCATTGATCACTCAAACCGCAATATATGATTTCCCATTTGAATGTGCCAATACTTAGGCTCTATCTTGAAGTCTTCTATAGTATGAGTTTACGGTCTCACCGGTCCTCCATGTTTGTAGTCGGTGTTGAGGGAAGAGCAGCGATGGGACCGCGAAAAATAAACGAACACAAAACTCACTCTCACAGGCTCATATTTACGAGATATTTGCTGACGATGTCGAGGATCATGATGGGTTTCAGTATTATAAATGTTTTGTCCGCTTATGCGATGCACAAATCAGGTAGTACCTAATAAAGCTCCATCAAAATTGTGGTGAGCGATAATGAGTGAATCTTTCAGTATAAATAGAAAATAGAAGTCGGAAATTTGCTGGAAGGTTTTGATTTGATTTATGTTGGTACCATACTATATATATAGGCCTTATCGTGAAATAGGTCCCGCTTATTTCGTACGTTATGATCCACCCCCACCACCACCCTCCAGGATTCTCCAAGATTATAGAAGTTGACTGAATACATTAAAATGGTGTTACTGTTTTAACTGAATAAGCCTTGTCATAATGTAGCGGGACCTATTTCACGAGAATGCCGATCTATATGATGATAAAAGTAGATCTACATAAAATATAGGCCCTACTGAGACAGCAAGAAAGTAAGTTCCCAATAGTTCCCAATAGACGCACAGTGAACCAGTGCAAGGCAAGGTGTGCATGTAATCTGGTAATGAGCTGTATATTTATTATTGTGGTTGAGAGATCCAGTAAACTAACACTAAAATCTGCCTAGTATTATTAATTTATTATTAACTGTCCTGGTGAGGTCAAGCTGCAGGGTCAATAAAAACTACAAGGCCCATAAAATCCCTATCCACTACTCATAAAAATTCTATGTAAAACTGTAGAATGATGCTATGAATTAGTGATGCTGTTGGTCGGAGATAACTATCCCTGAAATGATCCAGAGAACAGGGCATTTTGTCTGCTCCACAATTCAATTGAGAAGTACTAGTCCATATTCATATTTTAAGAGTTTTTGTACTGATAAATAGAACTTGGAAGTATTAAAAGTGTATGTTTAACTTGAAAATATTAAAATGTATGTTTGTGTTCTCTGAAAATATTTGTGTGTGTAAGAGACTCTCCCTCAGAAGGGGGATACTCTTCTGTTAGATAGTGAGCTTCTATTGGAAACTATACTGTATACCTTCCTGTGTGTATGTTATTCAACCATTTCAACCAGGTTTGCAGATCACACTACATGTACAAACGATCGACCTCATTGCAGGTTTAGATCACAGATGTCATGTTATCTTTTGCAGGGCTAGTGGACACTGGATGGCATTGTCCTGTTGTGGAGGACGACAAGCATAGACCACCTGTTAGCATGATGGAGGTGCTGCTGGCTTCACTTCCATGTTGGGGCATGACTTACCTTACAAACGCCGAGTTGAATGCACCAAGACGTTTGTGCCAGCAACACCTGGAGCTTACTAGGTTTATTCTTATTGTGAACAAAATAGCATCTTTTGTGTTCCTTGGTCTGGATCTGATCCTGGTTGGTTTGTATGCTGTGTTTTCTGCAGTCGATTCACTAAGTCAAAGGATAATAGCGACATGTCGGGAACGTTTTCACGCATATGAATATAATCATGTGTCTAATACAATACCGAGACTTAGGAACTATGTGAGGAATCTGAAAGATGAAGAGTGCTTGACAATTGGCTCCATCATCATTGCAGCCTTGGTGTTAACACTTCTCATCAAATATATAGTGCAATTTTTTCCTGTAAATGGCAAAGTGGACAGAACTATATGCAAACAAACCCAGGAAAAACAACTTTCTACAAAGAAAACATCCAACATACTCAAGCATGGATCAACAGAGCAGCTCCATCGAGCACACAAGACACGGATTCCCCTCAAGCGTACAACGTTTGTCGTCCTTTGTGTGACCATCCTTCTAAGCATCCCGTGGGAGTTCGCTCGGATTTACCAGGAACAGTGGGCCAAGAGAGCCGCCATCACAGCCAAGGCATGATTTGTTCTTTTCATAAACAGCTAATGAATCTAACTAATACTTGTGAAAAATGATTTGATGAAAGGAACTCTTCTAAATTCTCATTAAAGCAGCTGCCTTCGAATGTATGCAATATTTTCTTCAAAACTAAATCTTAGTGCCACACATCTAATACAAGATAATAAAACATGTGCACACTGATTTTGACGATTACACTGTGTCCGAGTTGTTTTTTCATCCGATTTAACACACATTTTATGCCAGTTTTGTTTATAAACAAACGAAGTGTTTCCATCAAACTCGAATGTAAACAAATGCCCAAATTGGCCCTAAAATTCCCCATTGAGTACATTTTCCAGTTTGTATCTGCGAACCTGGTGTTGTTGTGAGAAAATAATTAGTGATATACCGTTTTGCATGTGGAATTGTCATTCCATCTTGCATTTTCACGCTTTGTTAACATCTGCGTGTGATGGATACAGTTATTTTGTTTATATACAATACTGGCATAAAATGTGTGTTAAATCAGATGAAAAGACAACTCGGATGGAGTGTAATCGTCGAAATCAGCGTGCACATGTTTTATTATCTTGTATTAGATGTGTTGCACTAAGCTTTAGTTTTGAAGAAAATATTGCATACATTCGAAGGCAGCTGCTTTAAACTTATTTTCTTATTACTATTCTTAATATTCTTAAACTCTTATTCCATGTTTTTTTTTTATTCTGGAAGACTAAGATAATTCCATAGGAAGTTTGTCATGAAGATTTTCAATCATATATTGTGATTTCATGCACGTGCTAAATGAATCGTGTTGGTTTGCCCGTGACAGGGAGTACCGCCGGAGTGTGTGGGTGAACAGACCAGTCTGTGGCAGAGCCTCAAGGTGTGGGCGATGTGGCAGTTCTCCTGGGCTGATGATCAATGTCAGGTGTATCACACAGCAGTCCTCGTCAATCCACTGCTAGAGGTCACTCCCACGCTGGTACGTGGTATTCAACGTAGATATGTCTCGAATTCACTGTTTTCATGTTGTCATACGCATGTACACCTATAACAACATACAGTTATAGACAATGAATTATTGGTATCAAACACTACCAGAAGCCTATATCGGTTTCTGATATTAAACAGACCAGCTAATTCGTTTATTTAGACATATACACCAGACGCTGTTTCTGTTATCTACATGTACTCTGTTTTGTGTCGTGTTCTAGGTTCTGACTTCGCTGCTCACTCGATGCGTGACAACTCCCATTCAAGGCATTTTCCACACACTCGGGATGAGTTTCCGTCTACTGCTCAAGGAAATACCTGGTCATTGGCAGCCGGTTGTCATGGCAACAGTTGTCATGGTGTTCATTCTCTTGGTCCTCATTGGCTGCAAGTACAGATTGTCTGTACCTTTGTTTTTACGGGTCGAACCCGCCAATAAACAGGACCAAAAAAAACCAGAGACAAATAGCAAAGCAGAGAGAGTGTGCAGCAAGTCAAAAACGGGGAAGGTTGCCACTTCTCGTGACAATATGCAGCACCCTATGCTGTGTTTGAATAAGAAACAAGATCACCAATCAAGCATCAAGGAAAAATTCGGAGATTCGCATTTGAGAGCCAATCATACATTCGTCGGTCCAGACAAGTGTAATGTTTACAATGATACTGCAAATACATCTTTAGATCCTTGCTATGAACAGTGCAGTCAAACCAGTGAATGGGATTTCTAGCTGAGTAGCATTACCCTGGCTATAGGCATGCAGTTGTGCACAATTGTGATAATGTGTGAGATAAACAACTAGATCATCTAGATGTTATGTTAGTGTGTGTAATCATCCGTATATGTTCCAAAATATGTTCCATATTTTGCCACATTTCCAGAACCTAAAGAATTTAACTACTTGTTCCATATTGCATCTGTGGCTATTACCATGCAATTTATCCTGATACAAGAAACACAATGAACTAATAAAATTTGTGAAAACTGTGTTCTTATAGACAATTTAATCGGAATAAACATTTTGCAAGAAAAGGAGCAGCATCACATCTAGTACACTGTATACATACACCGATTCATCATTTATTACATGTTTCACTACAAATAGATTAATTATTGCCTTTTTCATATTCACCTCATTGACTTTTCAAACAGTTAAGACCAGTCTTGCGTTCAGTGAAGAGAACGTTCTGTAGCGCTACAGGATGGAAGTAGGGATTTCTATTGTTCTTTCATGGCAATGGTGAACTGTTGCAAAACGTTTTCTGTCACTGAACGCAAGGCTGGCTTTGAAAACATTACGTGATCACAAACGACTGATCGACAAATTTGAATACATACAATCAACAAAGCTTAGTCATCATGGTCACTCATCCATGACCAATAATGTGTAGGTTCATTTCGGTACTGAAAATATCTTTGATACTACTTCATGAAAACATTGACAACATGTCTACACTACAGAGTAGCTAATGTATAATGCATTCTTTGTTATTCATTGTGATAATATAGGCAACATAATCAGTTGCATGTCTTGTCAACCAGTTATTTTGTATACAGTCAATTTGCAGCCCAATGTAATGTTATAGCTATTAGGTTGTGATGTTTGGGACTCTACTGTGTGAAGAGCCCAGTCATGGAACTTTATAGTAGTGAACATTTGAAAGCAAACATCTTGGTGTCTGGTAAAAAAAACAAAAATTAGCCCAAGGGCTAAGAAAGGTTACCGGACAATATATATTTCAGATATTAGTATTTTGTCCCGTGACCTTCAAAAAACGTCATTGGTCAATTCAAGGACACGATAATATTCGGCATATGTCATTTCTAGTATGTCCACAATTAATTCCTAAGCTGTGAAGTCAATAATAAGCGAGATATTAGCCATTATGTCCTGTGACCTTGAAAATGAGGTCAAAGGTCGAATTCAAGGTCATAGCAATATTCAGCATATATCATTTCCTATATGTTCATAATTGATTCCTAAGCTGTAAAGTCCATAATGAGCAAGCCATTAGCCATTTTGTCCTGTGACCTTGGAAATTAGGTCATAGGTGAAGTTCAAGGTCATGACAATGTTCAGAATATATCATTTTCTATATGTCCCCAATTGATTGCTAAGCTGTAAAGTCGATAAAAAGCGAGATATTACCCATTTCGTTCTCTGACCTTGAAAATGAGGTCAAAGGTCAAAATTCAAGGTCATTGCAATATTCAGCATATATCATTTCCTATATGTTCATAATTGATTCCTAAGCTGTAAAATCGATAATAAGCGAGATATTAGCTATTTTGTCCTGCGACCTTGAAAAGGAGGTCAAGGTCAAATTCAAGGTCATAGCAATATTCAGCATATATCATTTCCTATATGTTCACAATTGATTGCTAAGCTGTAAAGTGGATAAAAAGCGAGATATCAGCCATTTTGTCCTGTGATCCTGAAAATGAGGTCAAAAGTCAAATTGATAGTCTCGATATTAATCTGCATATATCATTTCCTATATGTCCACAATTGCTCCCTAAGCTGTAGAATCGATAATAAATGAGATATTAGCCATTTTGTCCTGTGACTTTGAAAATGAGATCAAAGGTCAAATTCAAGGTCATGACAATAATCATTTCCTATAAGTTCATAATTGATTCCTACACTGTAAAGTCAATAATAAGCGAGATATTAGCCATTTTGTGCTCTGACCTTGAAACTGAGGTCAGAAGTCAAATTCAAGGTCACGAGAATATTCAGCATATATCATTTCCTATATATCCACAATTGATCCCTAAGCTGTAAAATCGATAATAAGGGAGATATTAGCCATTCTGTGGTGTGACCTTGAAAATGAGGTCAAAGGTCAAATTCAAGGTCATCAGAATATTCGGCATATATCATTTCCTATATGTCCACAATTGGTTCCTAAGCTGTAAAGTCGTTAATAAGCAAGATATTAGACATTTTGTGCTCTGACCTTGAAACCGAGGTCAGAGGTCAAATTCAAGACCCTGAGAATATTCAGCATATATCATTTCCTATATGTCCACAATTGATTCCTAGTCTCTAATCTCAATATTAGGTGAGATATTAGGCTTAATGTGTCCCATTGTAAAGCATAGGAGAATTTAACATGGGAAAGTCCCATTTGGGCCGAGTTTGGGCCCAAAATGGCCCACTTCGAGCGATTCAAGGGCAACGAAATTTATACGTGTCACAGGGGTACATATGAGGAGTGTTATGCATTGATAAGAAAAATAGTTACTGAACTGATTCTGAGAAAACGACCGTCAAAGTCCAAAATTGGCCATTTTTCGACGAAAATGGCCCTCTGACCTTGAAACCGAGGTCAGAGGTCAAATTCAAGGTCACCAGAATATTCAGGATATATCATTTCCTATATATGCACAATTGATTCTTAGTCTCTAATCTCAATATTAAGTGAGATATTAGGCTTAATTGTGTCCCATTATAAAGCATAGGAGAATTTAACATGGGAGAGTCCCATTTGGGCCGAGTTTGGGCCCAAAATGGCCCACTTCGAGCGATTCAAGGGCAACGAAATTTATACATGTCACAGGGGCACATAGGAGGAGTGTTATGCATCAATAAGAAAAAAAGTTACTGATAAGATTTTGAGAAAATGACTGTCAAAGTCCAAAATTGGCCATTTTTCGACGAAAACGGCCGCCATTTTGAAAAAAATTGGAAAATCAGAAAACTAAAAAAAGACTTTCCTGGAAATATTTTTAGGTATTTTTGTGCAAAATTTCAGAAATATTCCATCATAAACTTTAAAGATAAAAATGTGAACGGACGGACGGACGGACGGACGGACGGACGGACGGACGGACGCCGGACGCCGGACGCAACGCCATGGCAATAGGTTATCAGACCAAAGGTCCGGTAACCTAAAAACAAATCAGGATTGCCAAACCACAAGACTAATGTGTTTCCAGTCAGCTGCTTAGATATCAAAGAACAGATCAGTATTTTTAACACATTTACATCTTTTTTTTTTTGCAAATATTTTTGTGATGCTAAATGATTTCGTATTACATGTATAACTACACATGTCAAATGGCAGTTTCCAAACAAGTTTCATGCGTTCAGAATGAACATTCGAATTGGCAATTTACCCCAATCCTAACTTTAGCCCAGGGTATGCCAAAGTGGGAAAAAAACTAGACGCTTCCGGTCGCCTACGACCGCTTGGGTGTATCCCCCGTAGCCCTATCATCCCTGTTGCCCCAAATATATCACTGATGTACATTGTGAGTGTGAAACCTTTCAGACTTATTGAAGGTCGAATTCAAGATCACCACTAAAATCATTGCATTCGAATTTCCATTTCGACATGTTAAAAAAAAATAACGAAATTACAGCCAGATAAAAGTTTTCACCTGAAGCTATATTTCAACTCAGAATATTTGACAAACTTGGTTCGCAATTAAGTTGCGAGATGACTAAATTGGAGCCAGATCGAAGTTTTCACTGTAAGTTATATTTCAACTCATACTATGTGCCAAACAACTCATGCTATGTTCCAAGTTGAAATTCAAAGTAAAAGTTGACCAAAACTACATTTCAAGATGACAAAATTGGAGCCAGATCAACTTTTCACCATAATTTAAATTTTAATTCATAATATGTGCCAAACTTGGTTTCAAGCTGAAATTCAAGTAAAAGTTTACCAAAACTGCATTTCAAGATGACGAAATTGGAGCCAGATCGATCTTTTCACCATAAATTATATTTTAATTCATAATATGTGCCAAACTTGGTTCCAAGTTGAAATTCGAAGTAAAAATTGACTTTACTGGTAAAAATAATGTTAACTTATCCGGTTACACCCATGAAATCTCTACTGGACAAAACTTTTAAATTGTTGAGTTCAATAATAAATGTTTCTTGTCTTAACTATTTTTCTTGAGGTCAATAATAGACTTAACTAGTAAAAATGATGTTAACTTATTTGGCTACAGCCATGAAATCTCTACTGCACAGAAGCTTTACCTTGTTGAGCCCAATAATAAATGTTTCTTGTCTTAACTATTTTTATTGTGGCCAATAATAGACTTAACTAGTAAAACCAATGTTAACTTATTCAGTAATATTGTTCTTTTTTCACCAAAAACATCAGTTCTGTATTCTGAACAAGAATCCAGTGCCAAATTTGCTTTCATAGTACAGGTTATTGGAGTGATCACACATGTCAAAGTAGGTATTTTAATTGTCGTAATAAGTTAACCTCTCAAACTTATTAATATTTATTCGATCATTCTGAAAAACAATAGGTTTCGTGTGATGGTCTTTCTCATTGAGCCTGTGCGATTTCATCATCATTCATTGAAAACTCCCACCCGTAGAGCGTTCACAACCCATGTGTGTTAAACAGGCTAATTTGAGCACAAAATGTTACGCCAATCGGCTATTTTGGTTGCTATGGCAACCAAAGTCGATAGGTGTCCAGATCTCACCATAAGACATGTCCATATAAAATATTATCAAAATCGGTTCATATTTGCAACCTGCAGCGCGTTCACAAGAAAGTGTCTGCGGACGCGGACGCGGCGGCGGCGTCGCGACGATCGTAAATCCATAGTATCCGCCGAACTTTGTTCGGGGGATACAATTACTGGACCATTGGGCCAGTAAACATTTCGATATTACCAGCCCAGAGCAACGTTTACTGGCTCAACAAACATAAGTCACACCCAACAAAATAGTAAAATTAAGAGAAGCATGGTGACATGTATGTAGTCACTTTTCCCCACCTCAGACTGAGGCGTATCATTCTCATGACTTGAAGATCCAAGATCTGGTTGTAGATTATATTACTGACAAATGAAATATTTTACCACCGTTGTGATATTTTTGCTGATAAAAACTTTTCGGTCACCTGGGTCAGTGAAACTGTTATTATTACCAGCCCAGGACATTTTTTATCAGTCTTGGGCTGTGGGCTGGTGACTTTGGCATACCCTGCTTTAGCCCCATCATAGAAATTCTGGGTCTACACATGATAGCGAGCATTCACTTCCATCTGTACCATTGCAATTTCTTGAGATCAGCATGTTTGTGTAGAACACATCCAAATATGTCTTCTGATCCAAAATCATACCAACACTTCCATTCCTTGTAGATGAAAACCAAACACGGGAATATGCTCAGAGTCCTGAGCTCCCGTAGCAGGTGGAATTTACTTTTGCGGTAGATTACAAACTTCTTCGAATTTTTTGATAGAAGTCTGAAATTAGTCAGAAATTGCTGTTTGACTACTAGGTGAACCAAGTTATAATACGATACTATTCAGCATCGCAAAAATATCTGCAAAATAAAGGTGTAAACGACTTTGAAATATCAGAGTATAGAGTTTGGATAGTTTGTCAGTCTTCATGAAAATATTTATCAACTTATACATCAATTCAACAGCATTACTGGTAATAGGGAAGTTTAGCAACACGTCTATGCGTGTACTTGAACTTGAAAATATTTATCAACTTATACATCAATTCAACAGCATTACTGGTAATAGGAAAGTTTAGCAACACATCTACATGTATGCGTGTACTTGAACGTACAGAAAATTCATGTTGTATTCCTTGGTTATAAATTTGAAGCAAAAGTTTTACTTACCGGTAATAACACATTTGCTTGCCGCTTAGATGTAAACGTACAAGTTTTTATGTGCAGCTACACCTCTCTAATAACTTATGAAGCACAAAGTGTATCTAAATATATCGTTACGGTATGTACAACATATTTGTATGCATAATCACAAGTATAAAACTATAAGTAATACCGCGAAGGTCCGCGATCCCATGATTATAAGCACCAGATCAGTAACTAACATGAACATTTACTGTTGTCTTTCGATTTTGACTTGAGGTCGCCAGCACTGATTTCAATTGTTCCCGGCCTCGGTGGTTTTGCTGGCAGACACACATCGAAAATATCCTGGAATACACAGTTCACATTGTGGCCAGTAACACTGGACGTTTCGTAATACGGAATTTTGTCAAGTTTACGCGTGTTGAGTTCCTTAGCCAGGATTAGAGCATCCTTCTTCTCATACTGCTTGTTCTGCTTTGTTGCAAGGTCATGCTTCATGCCGACAACTACGATATAGCAATCTGGGTCTGCTGACTGCAATAGTGGGACAAAGCGGGACCTGCGGAAAAATATCGGAAACATTTTGTCAATGATTTTTCATCATTCAGCTTCATGAGCTATCAAAAGTATGAATGACTTTTATTTTTATCTAGTTATACCTGAGAGTGTGAAATGAGTCCTCACAGGTTAAATCATATGCTAGTATTGCAGCTCCTGCATTACGACAATAAAAAGAACTTAGTCCAGTGAAGCGTTCTTCTCCAGCAGTGTCCTGTAAAGGAAAAAAACTGTCTGCTGAAATATATAGATTAGAAGCATGTGTGAAATCAAGTAAATATTGCAGGTTCCATTATGTGTACACGTATACAAAACAAATTTATCTCACTATAAAATGTCAATACTAATGTATATAATCACACCAGGTAATGGTTTTGCCTAATCTCGCCGGCAAACGGTCATTTCACGCCTCTCGGCGTTAGTGCAGACTATTTTCGGCGGCAACAAGTAGGCAAAATCCAAGACAACACGCTTCTTTGTACATTTTCTTAAATTCATGTGGATTGCCAATAAATAAAAATCTGATAACGGAACTTGTAGGCATATCCCCTTTCTAGAAATCTCTGTTTGACACGCTAACAGTTATAGGTTCTGTTTAATTTTGGTGACCTTGAAATTGACCTTAAGCGATATCTTGCCTGACCTGATATGCCATTGTGGAATTGTTGATATAGAGCTTATATGTTTGTTTTATAAACATATGCAGCATACCTAATGGTATTCAGCATACCTAATGGTGACATTGAATTTCACAAAGATGACCTTAATTGGTGAATGTCAAGGTCATAAATTATGTGACCTGAAATGCTTAAAATCAAAATTGTCTGGTAACCTATTTAGCCCTTGGGCTAATTTTATTTATTTTCGGCCATATCTCATGAGCGGTGTGCACATCATAGAGCAAAACAGGCCTCATTTCACCCACTCGCGGCCCCAGACAAACATGTATGTAGTTTCTGTCTTACTTTAGTATCATACTACGTATTTATATTGGGCATACTATAGATAAGAAATCATTCCCGCCATATTAGGCTTTGCCGCCACATAGAATAGTCTTTACTACAAAAATATGATTATATCAATAAACGTGCATCAAATCTACATACTATTATATATATCACCAGGTCTGTAGACCCTGTAAAAAATATGATGCAACACTTGTCCCAAGAAGTGAAGAGATAGATCCAGCCCATTGACAAAATGGATGATATTGCAAGACCACACATTTTGTGGCATTGATTGTGATCACGGAATGAACTGTTTGCCGCCGAGATTAGGCGAAACTATGACCTGGTGTGATAATGAATCATTTGGTATATATTTGAAGCTCACTATGTGACTTATGTGTAAACCATTCTATTTAGTCTTTCACTTATGAACTACATGTATGGTATAAATACATAACTGATTTATCATACCCATATTGCTATATTGTAGGATCCCAGCTGTTTCAGGAAAAAACTTGCTCCTATTGTCTGCTTCAGAAAAGAAAACGATAAATTGTCATGATTTGCACATAAATGGAATCAACAATATTAACACATTGCAGTGATGATTGATGGAATATAAAGCTAATGAAACAATTATTGAATTGTATGTAAAATCTTCACGCTTACAATAAAGCTGTAAAATTCAGTTACACTTAACAGAGAGAAATGAAACACTGTAAATTCACTCACGCTAATTGTTTCCTGAAATGCTCCGTCGATATATCGATGAATAAAAGTGGTCTTGCCCACGTTTGCAGAACCCATGATGACCACCTTCAGGTCACTGTTCATAAATAAGAGAGAAAAAACGTACTGGTAAGCTTTCTGAGACCTTGTCGTTTATTACTACTAGATCTATATCAGAAATACTGCATTCGATGGTTATCAGGTCAGCATATTAAAACAGGAGTTCCTGCATGGTAAATTCATAATCGATACCAGGTATACGGTATTCACCATACAGTAAAAATTTTGCAAATCTTCACTAGTGATGCGAGGGATATATCATATGCTTAGTGCTAATCAGTGCGATTACTGCTGAAATGAGTCCATCATCAACTCGCATTATGTGAAAAGCTTGCGTGATGCCAACACAGTTAAACTGACCTCAAGCATCGCATTTGCGCATGCGATGCACATGATGTAGTCTGTCTATAAACCACTTCCCAGTAAGCCAGTTCAACATTACAAGAGTGCATGTGTAAAAATGTAAATTTGGTAGTTTAAAAAAGCACGTGACAATGATGTCTGAGGAAAAAACATCAAGCTTTGCACAGATAATCCAAGTGTCTCAGATTAAATGTAAGACATAATCAACCATCCGCATTTGCTTGTCCACAAAATAATTACTTTTTTGGCATGCTCATCTTGTTTATGTGCCTGTAAATGAATTCCGAGCCTATATGATCATATTTACTGAAAGAAGTGTTAGTGTGCCAGTACGTGCCACAGTGTCAAGAGACATTGCCAGCATTGGGCCGTGCTCACACATATTCAGCTATCATCAAATCACATGGCATGTACATTATTATAAATGCCTCATGAGACATACTGTTAAGGTACTATTACTTGCAGGGGATTTATTTTCCTTTTCAATGACAGTGCATACCTAACACTAATAGCACCCTCCCCATGTGCCCTATTTCCTGTGGTAACCTGAGGTTATTGCAGGTAGATGTCTATTTTTCATGCCTGTAAAGGGGTACAGCTGATAAGGCCACCAAATTTATCAGGCCGCCATTTATAACCAACAAACTGCGTGTTAAGTGATGGATGACGAGTGTTATACTAATGGACAATATAGGGGGCATAGTGGATATTACACCCAGGTGCCCCACTCATAGAGCACGAAGCTTCGCGCTCGATGAGTGGGGCACCTGGGTCTTAGCCCCACGGCCTGAAAACAACGAATTGACAATCTGATATTCAGCATGTTGTTTTCGACAACAGCTAGATATCAGATTGTCAATTCGTTGTTTTCGGGCCGTGGGGCTACTGGGTCTAAGTGGACATGTCATAGACGTACACTATTACAAATAAAGAAAGCACTATAAATACGACAATGCACTGAGACTTTCAACATATATCCAGGGTATCAGGATATTATATTGATCAGACAATGACATTAGTATAATGCACAGTAAAAGCCCAGTCCCACAGTTGCGAATGATTCCAGCGAATTAATGCGAATCTGTGAGGCTGAAATCGCAAGCGAACGGTGTAATTTTTGTAGCTCAAAACAGAGCTAATGAGATGCATTACGATGATAAGCGCAAATGACTAATAATCAGTGAGACATGACCACGAACATACGGCACACAATAAAGTCTAATACGAAACAGTAAGGTAATGATGGGGAATCAATACGGATGCACTAAGAAACGAAACGAACGTCATGAGAACTAGTGCGAACCAATAGGAAATGATACGAATCAATGGGAATCATTACGTCGGAGTACGATTGGCCACGAAAGAATAAATATCTTAGAAATTTGTGGTACAAATTTAAGACCCTCAAGATCAAACATGCCAAAAGCATCGAAAGGGAACATTCTGAAGGAAGACTTCAGAAGGAATTCTGAAGGAAGACATATGACTTAACTCATCCTCTTCTGACAAGGTGTAAACTCTGAGTACGAACGAGAAGAGCCACAACTGTCATATCAGGAACATATACATATGTACACCTCTCAAACTCTATCAGCTACCCCAGATCCCTGTAATTAGGCTCCGGGCATATGATCGGGAAAATGTGTATGCCAATGGACGTACATTCAAGAAATAACAATTTCACTGGCCACCCAATCGTAATATGTAGTATTTTATACATTTACTAGTTGCATATAGACATAATAAAACCGCCCTTGTCTGTAAAGCAACACGAACCAATGCGAATTCGCGGCGATCTGATAGGAATATGAAACGATGAGATACAAACGGAAAGGAATTGACACGAAGTTCAACGACAAACCGCGAATTAGTGAGAACGATTTTCAGGAACATTCAGTTCGCAGGACCAATACGAATTTTTTCAACAGTTCAAAAAATTCGTAGTGGTCTGCGATTGATCTGCGTTTCTGTGCGAATGATGCCGATGTGATACGAATGTGTCAACGAATTGATGAGATGCACTGAGAACCAATACGATGATGCGCGATGTGCTACGAATATTCGTTCGTATTAATTCGCAGCCCCGATTCGCGACAGTGGGACCAGGCTTTAACTGAGTGTAGATCTTGTCTCAGTTGTCTGTTGTGAGTTGACGTGGACCGTGGTGGAACATGACTGAGCGATAATCAGTGGATTTTACATGAATACACATTGCAATTTAGAACTTTCGGACGTGTGCATATCTTACGCTTTCTTCTTTGATGTCTTTGCGGTTGCCATAATGGTGTGTGTGTGTTTTGAACATGAACTAGCGTTCAGTTCCTTATCAGCTGCTTAATACTGAGCGTTTTCCTTGCAAACTGTCAAACATTGTTTTGATTCCTGTAGCTTGCATGTGACCTAGATATCCCACAATTCCACTTCCGTAAACAATCTCGTTTTGCAGAGCGTGACGTAGTTTTGCACACGAACGGCAGCGAGGACAGCGCCACCTCGTGGGGCCGTCAGGATTTAATTTTTATTTCAATGGAACGCCAACAAGAAAGCTAAGCTAATTACGACATTGAAATTGACACCACAGAACATCGTTCGTGGACGGTGAAATGAGTTGATGGAGAGGAGCACTGCCACTCATGTAATCCAGAGCCGTCTATACTTCTCTGTAATTTCTGTGAATGAAACTGTTTATTAGCAGCAAACATTATGCTAATTGCGCCTGTAACAAATGGATTTACTCATTTGAACAGGCGATTCACGAGGAATTTTGAACGTCGAACAGAAACTATCCATCACACACACACACACACATGCCTAATTAATACAGTTCATCAACCTGAGTAGGTACATGTATGCCTTGCATCTGAAGAAACATGTCTAAAGTTTAGATTTCAAAGACTACAGGTTGCACGCATGAGTATGGAGCACTATAAGCATGCAAAAGAAAAAATTATAACCGTTATTGTAGCATTTTATTCCAAAATATACGATCAAACACTGTGAAAAAGGTATTGGGTCACACAATTCCATATCTGACATCTAAGGATATCATATCTACGGAGCCGCTGAAAGGACATGGAAGAAATATTTTTTGACATACGGTTATTGCGTTCCCTCGCAATATTATCGCGTTCCTTCGCAATCCGGATCGCGTTCCCTCGCGATCTTATTGTGTTCCCTCGCAATCCGGATCGCGTTCCCTCGCGATCTTATTGCGTTCCCGCGCAATCCGGATCGCGTTCCCTCGCGATCTTATTGCGTTCCCTCGCAATCCAGATCGCATTCCCTCGCGATATTATCGCGTTCCCTCGTGATAATATCGCGTTCCCTCGCATTCCGGATCGCGTTCCCTCGCGATCTTGTAGAATAACCTTCTCAGAAGTCATTGGCGTCAGCACAATGCAAGGGAACGCGATCCAGAATGCGAGGGAACGCAATAAGATCGCGAGGGAACGCGATAATATCGCAAGGGAATGCGATCTGGATTGCGAGGGAACGCGATCTGGATTGCGAGGGAACACAATAAGATCGTGAGGGAACGCGATCCGGAATGCGAGGGAACGCGATAATATTGCGAGGGAACGCAATAACAATGTGCTAAAAATATTTCTTCCATGTCCTCTCAGAGGCTCCGTACATATCCGTAGATTTTCTATTCCAGTATACTGGGTTCTTGTATTATTGTTAGATCATAATGCACCGTAACTTGACCGTGCCTTGCATTCGTCATGATGTGGCCTTCCCTGGACCGAGGAACTACACTCTTAACGTGGAATAACCGGCTTTTGGTTTTCTGGTTGAAAGTGATCAGTAGGGTAGCAACTGTACAAAGCAAAAGTTCCAATGCGAACACGAACTTGTCAAAATTTAACATTGAAAATCGGATTTATAAAATTGTTTAGCACGGAACGGTTCCCATGCAGTGATGCAAAATTAACAAAATAGTTGAAAATGTAAAAAAAATACACAGCCGTATCACTTGAAACTCGTATATGTATGGTATACAATATTATTGGGTCCCCAAGTTTTCAATCTGATCGTTTTGTGTTGCAAATAACGACAATATAGGAAAATTCGTGTCTTTGTTCATGTTAGAGCAGATGTAAATAATTCGTTCATATCGTTCACATCGTGCGTTTTTACGGTATGTTCAAACTCCACTGCAGGGTCATGCGGACGTATTTTGGGGGTTGTAAAAGTGCTATATCATATAATATATGATCGCCAATTGATTGGTAACGAATTTCAGAAACCGATTATTCCACTTCAAACACTTTATCATGGGTGAGGAGATATTCCGGGACCCACAAAATGATCATCTTATGACCTTTGTTGTCTCAATAGTATGAATTACTAGTACATACATGTGCAAGCATGTTTAAGATTATATCTATCTGGTGTACAAATTTGCAGGTATTGCATGCCTCATGATAGCACCAACCAACCTTGCAGATATAACAATATCAATGTCATCTGGCGTCATTCTAAAGCATTAATTTATGAAACCATCAATTGAACAATTTATGAGTCATTACATGTACACTGTTCATCTTTGACTGGAATAAGGTTTTAAGGTAGTCCGCTCCAAACAGTGAGAGGAGGGGGTCAAAGAGTTTTTTAAAATAAATAACCGTGTCAACATTATCTAGAGCTTCAAAATGATATCTGTTATAGAGTAACTGTTCAGCATCCTAAAACTGAAAAGAAAA
This sequence comes from Terebella lapidaria, assembly GCA_949152475.1. Taxonomy (NCBI): domain Eukaryota; kingdom Metazoa; phylum Annelida; class Polychaeta; order Terebellida; family Terebellidae; genus Terebella; species Terebella lapidaria. The sequence goes on from OX424569.1 coordinate 23,427,126, forward strand.
CAGGGGGTCACCGTATCCGTTTTCATGGAAAACGCGATGCAAGATGTGAATATGGACGAAAAAATGTGCAAAAATGCCAGAATTTATGTCATTTTAGGTAAATATGTGTGATTTTGATCGAATATGTAGAAGAAACGAGCACGGTGACCCCCTATTGTTTTTTCAGTATTAGGATGCTGATCATTTACTCTATAAAATAATGTCATTTTGAAGAGATAATATTCAAGAAATGACTTTCAAATTTTGACTCTCCGTTACCTCCATGTTTGTAGCGGACTACGTTAAGGAGGTAAGCCCTACTTGGATCCACCCAGAGGGGCTATAATTTGACATTTACTTGACAATTTTCAGACAGAACTTTTGGATCAAATATTTTATGCACCATGGAATTATGGGTAATTTTACCCCCAAAATACCTGGAAATGGGTCAATTTTGGACATTTTTAAAAATAATTAATGCAAAACAATATCTGAGATTTTAGTGTATATAGTGTAGTGAATATAGCCATTCATGTGATATGGATTCAAAGAATAAGCAAGTTTTCGTTTTGGGCTTCATATGCAGATGTCCTTGCGCACTTTTAGGAATAAAATTTTCCAAGATTGTAAATTCGAAAATATTTCGGTGAATTAAAAAATCCTCACAAATATTCTGCAACAATTTAATATCTACATATGCCTACTGTCTAACATTGCATTTTTACAAGCTTGTAGCTCATGTATAAAAAATATGATATTTTTTCCCGTGCACATTTTTTAGATTACCGAACCTTTGGTCCAATAAACCTATTGACCTGGTGTTGCATCCGCCGTCTATTGCTCACTTTTTTATTTTCAACATTTACGAGCAATTTTTTTTTCTAAAACTTTGCACAAAATATTCCCAAGAGAGTTTTTTTTTACTTTCACAATTTTTTTTTCAAAATGACGGCGACGGAAAACGCCAAATTTTAGACTTTGGTGACCATCGCATGACTGCGTGGCATGGCCATTGTCATGGGTCGGTGAAAAAAATCTTTTGTCCAAAAAAACTGTCCATTTTAGGCCATTGGATCTTGAGATACATAAATATAATTATGTTGTAGTGCCTAAACACAGGGTTAAATTTGACCCCTTACAGTGGCGCTGTGATTCATACAATATACCCAATATATACTTTCGATGTCTATTCTGCAATCTAGCGCTAGCGTTATCAAGGTTCGGGCGCCAGCATGATGTGCCTGTTCCTGAATTATGCATGTCGCAAGCCGCATGTTACGAGTAGCCGCAACGGCACTCCATAGTTTCTCGAAACAAGAAAGTCACTGCATTTGTGTGTACTTGAACTGAAATTGGCCGCCCTGAAGATCTGGGACCGTTCTTGTATCGATAAACAGAGGTATCGTGGTGATTTTTGTATACTTTGGAATTGGAACTGTGTGAAAGGTGGCCAATTTGACATATTTTTGCGGCGCTTAGCGTGGCGTGTTCGTGACCGGCGCAGTTGGTTTGACGCGTCGGCCATCTTGGAAGTTCGATCAAATGCGAGCAAACAATGAAAAAGATCTGCCAGTAAATTCGACCGCTGAGAACCGTGAAAGCACCATGAAGCTGACAGAAACTACTGAGAATAACGTCCAAGCCACGCCAGACATCACGGGTCTGGCAGAATTGGCACACAGGGAGTACCAGGCTGGTGATTATGAACATTCAGAGCAACACTGTATGCAGTTGTGGAGGCAGGAACAAGACAACACTGGGGTGCTGCTGCTTCTGAGCTCCATACATTTCCAGTGTGGCCGGCTTGACAAATCGGCATATTTCAGTCAACTTGCCATAAAACAGAACCCGCTATTGGCTGAAGCATATTCGAATTTAGGGAATGTGTACAAGGAACGGGGACAGTTACAAGAAGCGCTGGATAACTACAGACATGCCGTACGTCTGAAACCAGACTTTATTGATGGGTATATCAATTTGGCGGCGGCACTGGTAGCATCGGGTGATCTTGAGCAGGCTGTCCAAGCGTATGTCACTGCACTCCAGTATAATGCTGACCTCTACTGTGTGAGAAGTGACTTAGGAAATTTATTGAAGGCACTAGGCAGATTGGACGAAGCCAAGGCATGCTATTTAAAAGCTATCGAAACTCAACCAAGCTTTGCAGTAGCATGGAGTAATCTTGGGTGTGTTTTCAATGCTCAGGGTGAAATTTGGCTGGCGATCCACCACTTTGAGAAAGCTGTGGCACTAGATCCCAACTTTCTGGATGCCTACATCAACCTAGGAAATGTCCTCAAAGAAGCAAGAATATTTGATCGAGCTGTGGCAGCGTACCTGCGAGCTCTTAACCTAAGTCCCAATCATGCTGTTGTACATGGTAACTTGGCATGCGTGTACTATGAGCAAGGCCTCATCGACTTGGCGATTGACACTTACAGACGAGCGATTGAACTCCAACCAAACTTCCCTGATGCCTACTGCAACCTCGCCAATGCCCTCAAAGAGAAAGGTCAAGTTGCTGAGGCCGAAGAGTGCTACAACACCGCCCTGGCGCTATGTCCAACACACGCCGACTCCCTCAACAATCTTGCCAACATCAAACGCGAGCAAGGCTTCACAGAAGAAGCAGTCCAGCTGTACACGAAGGCTTTGGAAATCTACCCTGAATTTGCTGTGGCTCACTCCAATCTGGCCAGTGTGTTGCAACAGCAAGGGAAACTTCATGAAGCTCTGCTGCACTACAAAGAAGCCATACGCATCTCACCAACTTTTGCTGATGCTTACTCTAACATGGGTAACACACTGAAAGAAATGCAGGATGTCCAGGGAGCTCTGCAGTGCTACACTCGAGCCATTCAGATTAACCCTGCTTTTGCTGATGCCCACAGCAATCTAGCTTCAATCCACAAAGACAGTGGAAGCATCCCTGAAGCCATTCAGTCATACAAAACCGCCCTCAAGTTGAAGCCTGACTTCCCTGATGCATACTGTAACCTGGCCCACTGCTTACAAATAGTGTGTGACTGGAGTGACTACGACTCCCGCATGAAAAAACTTGTACAGATTGTTCAAGATCAGCTCGAGAAGAATCGTCTGCCGTCTGTGCACCCCCACCACAGCATGCTGTACCCGCTGTCTCACTCCCAGCGCAAGGGGATCGCTGCCCGGCATGCTGCACTCTGCCTGGAGAAGATCAACGTGCTGCACAAGCCACCGTACACACACCCCACTGATCTGAAGCCAGCGGGAGGCCGACTGCGGATAGGATACGTCAGCTCAGACTTCGGCAATCATCCAACGTCGCATCTGATGCAGAGCGTTCCAGGGATGCACAGCAAGGATTCAGTGGAAGTGTTCTGTTACTCACTGAGTGCAGATGACGGAACAAACTTTCGCTCGAAGATAGCACAAGAAGCAGAACATTTCATCGACCTTAGTCAACTGCCATGTAATGGCAAGGCAGCTGACAGGATTCATGCTGACGGGATTCACATCCTTGTCAACATGAACGGCTACACAAAGGGCGCACGCAATGAAATCTTCGCCCTACGTCCAGCCCCGATCCAAGTGATGTGGCTTGGTTACCCAGGAACCAGTGGTGCATCCTTCATGGACTACATCATGACAGATGCTGTCACATCTCCAATTGAACTTGCCAAGCAGTATTCTGAGAAGCTCGCTTTCATGCCCAACACTTTCTTCATTGGAGATCACAAACAGATGTTCCCACACATGATGGACAAAGTTTTAGTTACAACACGTGATGCAAAGCTTGGTACCAAGGACACAGTAATGGTCATCAATGGACCTGTCGATACGATCATAGACAACTCGGTAGTCAGAACAATCAGAACATCTGCTGGCGAATCCGACAGCCCAGAAGTCATCACAAAGGTCATAGAGCTGCCCAACCTTCAGCCAATCACCAGCATGATCCAGTCTGGCCAAGCCCAGTGTGTCATCAACAATGTTGTTGTGCAGAATGGACTGACCACAAACCAAACCAACAGTAAGGCTGCAACTGGAGAAGAAATCCCTTCAACTCTCATCATGACTTCGAGGAGCCAGTATGGTCTGCCTGATGATGCAATCATCTACTGCAACTTCAACCAGCTTTATAAGATTGATCCTAACACCCTTGAAATGTGGGTCAACATTCTGAAGGCTGTCCCGAAAAGCGTCCTCTGGGTGCTGCGATTCCCAGCTGTGGGTGAACCCAACGCACTTCAATATGCTACAAGTCTCGGGCTTCCACCGGGAAGAATCATCTTCTCACCTGTCGCGCCAAAAGAGGAACATGTCCGTCGTGGACAGCTGGCCGACGTGTGTCTGGACACACCCCTGTGTAACGGACACACAACAGGCATGGACGTCCTGTGGGCCGGCACCCCAATGGTCACCCTACCCATGGACACACTAGCCAGTCGCGTCGCCTCGTCACAGCTGATGACGCTCGGCTGCCCAGAGCTAGTGGCCAAGGACACGGAGGATTATCAGCGGATCGCCATTAAGCTCGGCACAGACCCCGAGTTCCTGAAGCGTGTTCGGGCGAAGGTGTGGAGTGGACGCATCACAAGCCTGCTCTTCGACGTCAAAACATACGCACAGGACATGGAAAAACTGTTTAAAAAGATGTGGCAAAATTATGAGGCTGCGAAGCCATTTGACCACATTGTTCAATTTGATGATTGAAAACATTGCTGTTTGTGTCCTTCTGTATCAGAAAGACTTTATGCTACTATTTAGCAGATGTTGTCATTGCTTCTGTTGGTCATCGTGCATCCTTCACTAACCGAAACTCATTTATTTGCATCATTTATCATTGTATATATCTAAGTATATCTTTGATGTACAACACTATCCAACGGAATTCAGTGAATTGTATACATTAAGCATTGTAACATAACTAAGCATCGGTATGACGTGTATATATATATATATATATATGTATTTTATCATTGTGTTTTGTGAATCATTTCCCATCATTGTAAATACATTGTGGTTGAGGCAAAAACCTTCCAAACATTAGCTATTTCACGGTTCCTGTAGTCGTTAGTAAGTTATGCCTTCTGCTAAGTTGCATGGTTCTATATGCTAATTGTAAACATCAAATTAGCTATATCTGGCGAATGCAGTATATGTACATATATTTTGCTGCTCGCTACGATGAATTGATGGTGTATGATCTTTTCTGAACTCAAAGTACTGACTGTACATGCAACCTCCCATGTTATGAATGTGTAGTAAGGAACATTTCAAATTCTGTTCATGCAATTGTTTTATCACGAAATATTTGGGTCGTATTGAGAATGTACTCCTGGATTCTTGTGCTGTTCTCTGAATTTCAAAATGTGGTGCAATTTATTGGCCTTGGGTGGAATAAGATAAGCCTAAATTGCAAATTATTGTTCAGTTACAAATAAATTCCATGGTAACTAGCAGCTGATAGTAACCATCTGCTGTAGATGGTTACTGTTTCTAGGTTTCTAGAAGTTTCTGAAGGTTTGTCAATTGTTAATTTTACAAAATCAGCTTAGAACCCGTAATTCCTTCATTTGTCGGAATCTTTGATTGGTTTCAAATGTTGTATCAAAATAACACATTTATTGATATAAAAAATGGGAAATTTGTTGGTTACTAGTATGAACTTATGATATTGTTACAAAATAAGTTTTTCCCGAGAAAGTAAGTATGTCTTAATGGAAAAAATGATGCAGTAGTGTTGCTGTACATGTTCAGTGTAGTCAGTCAACGGACAGAAACATTTAAGTCTGGTTGTAGCTAAAAATATTGAATTATAGACTACACACTTATGAATTATTGTATTTTATAAACAGGCTAATTCTAGCACATATTTCATACACTTGTGTCAAAAAAAAACTTAGTGAATATTTTTACTCAAAGACCTATTGGTGACAGATGGTATGTACTTGTGACCTTGCCGACCTGTTCAATTATAAAATGTAGCTTAAAATGCAGTACATTTGTGCACAGCCTTCTCAAAAGCTGTCAAATATGATGAGTACATGGAATCATTTCCATAGTTATTGTATCTATTCTAAAGAGTGTAATTAGGTGCAGACCATGCAGTTGTGATGAACATGGTGAAATATCCATAGGATTTGTAAATTTTGTGATGATTTCTGGTTCTTGGTGGATGTTGAAGTGATTAAACTAATCACTACATAGAATATCTTCATGATTTTGGGGGGAGACAATTGCAGAGATAGAGTTTGTATGTGTTGTATGATTTATCATCCCTGACAAAGTTCAGGAGATTTATGGGACAACAACAACTATGATGTTTGCAGTCAGTCAACCAAGAAAAGTCGTCATATATTGTCTAAAATTCACCCCTGTAAAACATTCGTGCAACTTCAGTGTCCCTTCATCCATAATAAAGTATAATAGGAAATGTAGATTGTTGTAAACCAATAAATTTTGGTTGCTCTTTTGTTTGGTGCTTCTGATTGGCTGTTGTAAGAAGTGTTCGTTTGGTTTAAAATGATGATAGGTGTTATTTGGAAACAAAAAATGTGTACATGTTCAATTTCGACATCTTATAGACAACTGTCGCAGACCAACATTTCTTGGTTTACATGTAGATTTTTGTGATCTGACTTTCGTGTTGGATTGTCCAGAACTGAGGTTTTGTGAATAAAACTTTGTTAAATTTATCTCTTCCTCTAACTGCAGTTTGTAATATGCCTGGATAATATTAGCCAACAAGTGTAACTGTAGGAACAGTAGTTTACAAATAGAAATTACTTTGGCATTACTTTGAACATCCAATACATCAAGTTAGTTTAGTATACATTTGTACTAGTATATGACTAAACAGTTACATGTAAAATTCAATGTGGCAACACGGACCAACTTTGCCCAATCACGAACACGCCACATGTAGAATATAGATTCAACTATAAAGCTTAAAAATATTACAGTAACTCTTGACGTGAATTTTTTCTTTTAAAAAAGCACGTTTTGTGACGATGACAATTCCTGTCAGAATCTGGAACTAATACAAATACTACAAATTTAAAGCATTTCTTATTCGCATCCATGTAAAACCATGATATACATAAGTGCACAAGAATAAATTGATTCCAGATTTGCATTATTTAAACGAAGTAGAATTGGAAATTTTTGCAAAATAAATGTACTAGTAATTCTTTGGGGTTATTGTTGTCGAAAGTTATATACCTAAATGGTCGAAGAGTGTTGAAAAATATAAGTTGGTTGGCCGATTGGCGATATGTTTTCTAATGAAATCAGCCGATTTGATACACGTGGCTTGCGAGTGCTTTGGTTGTGGTAATTTCCTAGGAATCACGGAGATATTTGATTGGCAACCTGTTGTTTCTCAGAAAGATTGAATCAATACTAACTAGACGTCAAGGCCTAAAGATGCCTTGGAGGCATTCCGGAGTAGAGATTATCCTTTTTACTTTTATGATATGCTTGCCATAAATGACACTGTTTTGCTCTATGACAAACCGTATCGAGAACAAAATCCTGACCTGAAACAAAATACAGGTCGGGGTCTGTTTCACTATGATGCACCATTTCCGAGATATCAGCGAAAACAAAAAATGCCGACTCCGTGAAAAAAATTGAGGAAGGTCAAGGTCAAAGGTGATCCCTAATACCTTTCAGATATGAGTCCGAAAATAATGTCCGTATCGCTCTACGGTGCACCGTTTCCGAGATATCAACGAAAACAAAATATGCTGACTCTTAGCGAAAAAATTCAAGGTCAAGATCAAAGGTCATCCCTAATACCCCTCACACAGGCTTGTCTATGGCAACGAGTCTGAAAATAACGTCCGTTTCGCTCTACGACGCACTGTTTCCGAGATATTGACGAAAACGCAGACTGCCCACTCAGCGAAAAAATTTAAGGTTAAGGTCAAAGGGCCACGAGTCCGAAAATAACGTCCGCTTCGCTCTACAACTCACCATTTCCGAGATATCGATGAAAACGCTAAATGCCGACTCGGCGAAGAAATTCAAGGTCAAAGTTCATCCCTAATACCCCTTAGACATGTTTGTCTAGGGCGACGAGTCCGAAAATAACGTCTGTTTCACTCTACAACGCTCTGTTTCCGAGATATCGATGAAGACGAGAAATGCCGACTCGCTGAAAAAATTCAAGGTCATGGTCAAAGGTCTTCCCTAATACCCCTTAGACATGTTTGTCTAGGGCGACGAGTCCGAAAATAATGTCCGCTCGCTCCACGATGCACCGTTTCGAGATATCGATGAAAAAGAAAAATGCCGACTCAGTGAAAAAAATTTAAAGTAAAGATCAAAGGTCCTCCCTAATATCCCGTAAACATGTTTGTCTAGGGCGATGAGTTCGAAAATAACGTCCATTTGGCTCTATGACGCACCACTTCCGAGATATCGACGAGAACTAAAAATGCTGACTCATTGAAAAAACTTAAAGTCAAGGTCAAAGGTCATCCGTAATACCCCTTAACCATGTTTGTCTGGGTCCACAAGTCCGAAAATAACGCCTGCTTCACTCTAAGATGCATCGTTTCCGAGATATTGAAGAAAACGAAAAATGCCGACTCGGCGAAAAAATTTAAGGTCAAGGTCAAAGGTCATCCCTAATGCCCCTTTGTCTGGGGACACAAGTCCGAAAATAACGTCTGCTTGAACTGCTTCACTCTACAATGCATCGTTTCCGAGATATTGAAGAAAACGAAAAAGGCCGACTCAGTAAAAATTTAAGGTAAAGGTCAAACGTCATTCCTAATACCCTTTAGACATGTTTATTTAGGGCGACGAGTCGGAAAATAACGTCCGTTTCGCTCTACGACGTACCGTTTCTGAGATATGCAGGAAGCCTCAAGGATGAATCAGCAAAAAATCATTTTGACCTCCAGGTCAAAGATCGTGTTATGGATCCATCCCAAAATCAATATGGTTCTTCCCTGGTGGTATATAAACCTCCATGCAAAGTTCTGCAACATGGATATTTTTCCGAGTTATCGTCAGGAAACCAAGTCTCAAAATCAGCCTTGATTTTCCGAGATATTGACGAAAACGAAAAATGCCGACTCGCCGAAAAAATTCAAGGTCATGGTCAAAGGTCTTCCCTAATCGAGTCCGGGTCGAGTTTGAAAATAATGTCCGCTCGCTCCACGACGCACCGTTTCGAGATATCGATGAGAACGAAGAATACCGACTCCGTGAAAAAAATTTAAGGTAAAGATCAAAGGTCATCCCTAGTATGCCGTAAACATGTTTGTCTAGGGCGACAAGTTCGAAAATAACGTCCATTTGGCTCTACGATGCACCGTTTCCGAGATATCGACGAGAACGAAAAATGCCGACTCGTTGAAAAAACTTAAGGTCAAGGTCCTAATACCCTTAAGACATCTTTGTCTAGGGCCAGGAGTCCGAAAATAATGTCTCAATCTTCGATCTACGACGCACCGTTTCCGAGATATCAACGAGAACGAAAAATGCCGACTCGGCAAAAAAAAAATGAGTCAAGGTCAAAGTTCATACATAATACCCCTCAGACATGTTTGTCTAGGGCGACGAGTCCAAAAATAAAGTCCGTTTTGCTCTACGACGCACCGTTTCCGAGATATGCAGGAATCCTCAAGGATGAATCAGCAAATAATTATAATCAGCCTTGATTTCATCCTCACGGACCATGGAGCCGGCTCAGAAAAAAACAGGGTTCTTCCACATATCATTTCTGATTAATGGTGAAAATTTGGCAAGGATCCATTGAGGCAATCTAAAGTTATTGTCCGGAAACCAAAACGGGCGGAAGAAGAAAGAAAAGAAAGAAAAAAAATCTGCTAAAACCAAAATGCCTAAATGAGTTAACTTATTACAACAATGTGAAATATCCAGTTTGAGATCAATCCAAATGGTTGAATGTGTACAAATATAGTGCTGATAGTTTTGTGCAATGCAGATTACTATTCCTTGATGAGTTTTAATGAATTTCACTAGTTAGTCTGCTATTGTCCACAATAAAAATAGTTGAGGTGAGGAAAATGTATTTTTTTGCCTAAAGATGGCAAATCTTTTATCTGGTAAAGATGGTATACCGGGTAGCTGTACATGTAATAATAATATTAGCGGGTCAATGTCGCTAATTTATTACAATAAGAACGTTTTCAGTATTAGCTCATATTTATATTGAAATCGCCCATAATGATATAGGATTGAGCAACTTTCATATTCCATTTTTGTGACAAGCTTTCCTGGAAAGTATTTGGTTGGAATAAATTTTATATCAATATACTATCAATTAAACGTCAAGGCCTAAAAATGCCTCGAGGTACTGGGCCCAAAAAGGCCGTTGCACACAGTCATACCGCTGCACCAACTCAGCGGGTTTGTCTTAAAGAGTTCTGCAACTCTGGATCCTGCAGGGCAGCCATCTCCCTAGGGATCTCCAAGGCCAACACTTCCCTTCGTAACTCACCCAAACTAATGTCCACTGGATCCAATGTCCCGACGTCCAACTCTGCTGGCTCGGCATTGGGGGTAAGTGGGCCCTTGTGGACACTCTCATCCGGCCGCTCCCTCGTTCCAGAGGCCTGTCAAACACCATGGGAATCACCACTACAGCCTCCCTTGGGTGGGTACCCTCTTCCTTTGAGATATTCCCAGTGTTAGCCATCACTGTGACGGTCATTTGCGAGTGAGACTCCCGAGTCCCATCAGCTTGCCACTGTCTCACTGCTGGTCACAACCCCAACCATGCCGGCCAAAGGTATCTGGGGCTCGATTCGGTGCCAAACGTTCGCCCATGGTCACTGTCCTTGTTTCCCTTCTCGCTGTTGCGGCCCGGCCCTGTGGATCCTCCACAGGCCTGGACGAAGCGCAGATGCCATATTCTCCCCATCCACCTTCGCCATGGCATACTCCCAAGAGCAGTTCCGTTCGGCCACCATGGTGGTAGTGGCTGCTGTGGGGAGAGTGCCCCCCTCTCTCGTCTCCGCTGTTGTAGTTCCACATTCAGCTGATTTGAAGTTGCTCAGTATTTTTGATGTCCCCAATCGACTTGCTGGATAATAAACGCCTCAGTGGTCTGAGAGTCAGATTCACTGTCGGCCTCCTCATACCCTGCGGGTCTCCCCTTGACCAGACGAGCCGGCACGGTCCAACTCAAACCTTCCATGATAGGTGGTAGCTTACTGCCTGGTGACCCTGGCACTGGTGGCAGGGCGTAAGTGCCTGGATAGGACCATACAATTACAGATGGCAATTCTCCGTGTGTTCCTGTGGTAACTACCCTGGTGGTTTCTTGAGGGTCGTCCCAAATTTTCATGACCTCCGTGGTCCCTTCGACCTGGTTCTGCCGAGGCTGTCCCGATCGCGTCTGGACATCTGACATCACGTCCTCATCGGCATCTCCTTCGGGTGTTTCTTCTTATGTCTTGGGGTCCTCCCTCCCCTGTGGCAGGGATTCAGGTCCCATGTGACCCTGCTCTTCCACATACATAGCCGACCACTGCCTTCTCGACTCGAATTGGATCCGGGTCTTGTTCACCTATCGAGCTGCCATAGCTGTGGCAACTGCTCACCCCTCACTCTCATGGTGGAAGTTTGGAGATGCCTATGTAAATTTCTTTCCAACATTGCTTGCTTGCCCACAGTGTGGACAAGTAATCGTCGTCCTGGACTTGCCTTGTGTGGTCGGTAACCTGGGAATAGGGGAACCTCGCTCCCTTTCCCTGATCACCGCACTGCAGAGCTTCTGAGGTGGCGAGTCTGCCATTACCCTGCCCGTGCGGCTGCGCTTTCCAGCTCTGAAAAGCTTCATCTAGCTGTTCCGTAGGGTTACACTGTATCTTCATAGGCGATCTCTTGATGCACTTCCCGCAGTCCCTCCACCTCTAAATTTGCGTCTAATTCCTTGGCTTCATCGCCTAATAGCCTTGCCAGCTCATGCGCATGTATCTCAATCAGAGGCTTCCCTGATTCTTACTCTGGCTCACTGTCACATGTTTGGGAGTTTCCCCTCATGCCCCCTTTATCCGGCCCTGATGATCTCTTCATAGTCAGGATCCCCGTTTGATACTGCTCGGCTTCACTTTTGTGTATTGTTTGTGGTTGCTTGACGGCCGCTATGCTGGTTATCCACGCTATCACTCTATGCAGTCGGTCTCTCTGCAGATTTGTCTTTGCAATGTCTGGATCGACCCCTGTTGTCCTCGACACTGGATTATCATCTGAAGCCGCCTCATTTTCATATGAACTCCGTTCTCGCCAGTTCTACTGGCCTGCACTATTGAGTAAGTCTTTTAAGGGTATGTCTCTCTCACGTGGGACATCTACCCTGAGGTTCCTCTACGCTTTGCTCCACTTCTTCAGGGGTTCGTATGTCCTCCCCCTATGTCATAACGTCTTATTCTTCAATCTCTCCCTCGGACTCGGCTTCAGACGTTGCCTCGGCTCTGTCCTCTGGTAACCATGACTGTGTTCCCCCCCCCCCCCCCCACCATCTTTTAAAGATATTCATGATGCACTGCAGGTTTCTGCTATCTGCAGGTTCTGTCCTTGCATATGCTCCCTGCAGTGCGAACTGGAACCTCTCTACATATTCCTTCCACACTCCGGGTTCTCCATTTCTCCTAGTTCGGCCATCAGATGTAGAGGGTGTGTTTTCCCTGCCAAACAGCATCAAATTGGGCGTACACCCAGTGGATCCATGTACCGGCGTCCTGTACACTGCCGTCATATAGGGGAGCCAATTATCCCAGTCATCCTGTCATTCAGTCATTAGGCATCCCGATTGAAAATCGGGAGGCCTTATGTTTTTGTCTGTTTTTTTTTTTTTTTTTTTTCTTTTTTTTTTCTTTTTTTTTTTTTTTTTTTCTTCCGCCGTTCGGTTTCCGGATCATAACTCTTGAAAGCCTTAATCTATCTTTCCGAAATTTTCACAGCTCATCCGAAATACTTTGCTCCTAACCCCTATTGTTTTTCGTCGAGACCCGAAATCCAAGATGGCCGCCAGCGGCCATTTTGGAAAAAAAAATCGGGCGATTCCTGTCAATGTCATAATTTGATTCAGGCAATTTCCAGGGGGAAAAAATTTTTTGGGTGTATTTTTTTTTGGACTTAGAATTTTTCCCTCACCTGCCCCCATGCAGATGTAATACTGTGACTGAGCCATGCTACTGTATTCACTGACTGCAGCCTGCATGTCCAGCATGAGGCTAGGCTCTGCCCTCTCAGCCAGTGCAGTATATGAGAGCCCTGCTCAGTAATGCCTGTGATAAGGCAATACCCCCCCCCCCCTCTCCCTCCCCCACCTCCACTGTCAGCCAGTCTAATCTGCATATGAATGTAGCAATGTATCAGTGACTTGTATGCACTGCCCCTCTTCCCCCCCCCCCCCCCTCTCCTGTCCCCTCACCCCAGTTTACTATACTAACACCAACAAGTTGGAACAATGCCCTCCTTCCCTTTCTAAAGAAAACAATAGGTGGTTATATAATGATGACCCAAACTGAAGATAACAGCTTTGAAGGTCTGCCTGGGCCTTGCTTGCCGGTCAATTGTTCATTGTATTCAGTTAAAACAGCACTGTGTTTATCTGGATGAAACTACATGCATTGTTTTGTTTTCTAGCTGTATTTCACATGCAGTGACCAAATTATCATTGTTTTACTTAGTCAGAACCCAGAATAATTTCCTTTTTGCTTGTATTATGAATGTCTGTCATGTCTGTACATTTAATACCTATTGAGATTAAAACAAATATCTGATGGACATTTGTCTAGTAATACTGTGACTGAGCCATGCTACTGTATTCACTGACTGCAGCCTGCATGTCCAGCATGAGGCTAGGCTCTGCCCTCTCAGCCAGTGCAGTATATGAGAGCCCTGCTCAGTAATGCCTGTGATAAGGCAATACCCCCCCCCCCCTCTCCCTCCCCCACCTCCACTGTCAGCCAGTCTAATCTGCATATGAATGTAGCAATGTATCAGTGACTTGTATGCACTGCCCCTCTTCCCCCCCCCCCTCTCCTGTCCCCTCACCCCAGTTTACTATACTAACACCAACAAGTTGGAACAATGCCCTCCTTCCCTTTCTAAAGAAAACAATAGGTGGTTATATAATGATGACCCAAACTGAAGATAACAGCTTTGAAGGTCTGCCTGGGTCTTGCTTGCCGGTCAATTGTTCATTGTATTCAGTTAAAACAGCACTGTGTTTATCTGGATGAAACTACATGCATTGTTTTGTTTTCTAGCTGTATTTCACATGCAGTGACCAAATTATCATTGTTTTACTTAGTCAGAACCCAGAATAATTTCCTTTTTGCTTGTATTATGAATGTCTGTCATGTCTGTACATTTAATACCTATTGAGATTAAAACAAATATCTGATGGACATTTGTCTAGTGAGCAACTGCTATAATTTGAACTCTCACTCCCACCTGTGTTCAATAATCCTGGTATATGTATTATAATAACAGTCAAGTTTCACCATTAGAAAAGAAAAGAAAAATTGGGGGATGCCACAAAGCCTATAGGCTTTTATGTCTAGTTCTCATTCACAAATGAGGTGAGCGTGACTATGATGCTCCTGTTTGCTCTTTCCAACAGCCTGTCACTCTGCAGTCGTTATGTTATTGTTTTTGTCTTCTGGCACAGCAACAGCTTGCACAACTCCTTCATTAGTCTGGACTCGAATGCCGTGCCTTGATCTTTATGTATCCTCAATACTCCATACTGACAAATGAATTGTCAGGGTCGGATTCCTGTGCTTCCTGGAGGGTATATATATTTTTTTTTGCGGGAGTGAAAATGTATGTAGTGAGCCTCGCCACATTCTGACTCATTCGCAGGTCCAGATCCGGTAAGTCAGGGTCGCGCCAGTCTTCACCTGACAAGTCAGGTATGTCTTCATCCTCCAAAACCTTCTGCAGAACCTACCGACCGATATCCCGCGTCTTCACTCTGGGAGCTTTCGGAATCATTCCATGTGACCCTTCTGACAACACGACATGTCATCTGTGTTGGCATGTCTGTATCTTGGTCGAACCTAGATTGTAAATCAGAAGCTTGATTGCTTCACTGAGCAATCATACCAGCATCCCTGAAGTAAATATATCAGCCACGTCAGTGAAGCATGATCGGTCCTGAGGGACCACACTCGCCACAGGTAGTGTCACAGATATGTAATGTCAAAATGATGAATCATCACCACGACCGCTTGCAGCTCCCTCTTCGTTGTATAGTAGTTTTGTTGTGCTGGTCGTAGGGTATAGCTGGCATATATGCTATCACCCTTTCTCGCCCCTGCTGGATCTGGGATAGTACACCCCCAATTCCGTTCAGGCTGGCGTCAGTGTTCAGGATGAATGGTTGGTATCTCTCTGGGTAGGCCATTGCTGGGTCTCGGATGAGCTCATCTCTAAGGGTCGCTAATGCCTCCTGCTGTTCCGACCCCCACTGAAAAGTGGTTTCAACAGCCAAACCACGACATAGGTGCCACCTTGGCTGCATACATGTAGTCTGGATGAATCTTCGATAGTATCCCGTGAATGTATGCTGTTACATCTGTCAGTGAAGTCAATATTTTGACACTTCTGGTCCGCTTCTTGGGTCACACCTGACATCCTCTTCCGACATGACATGTCCCAGGAAGGCTACTTCTCTTGAAGATTTCACGTTTGGTTGATTTCGGCTTCAATCCCGCCTGCCGTAACTGCTTGGAACACTAACTACAGATTGGCCAGCGCATCTGGTACGTCTGCCCCGGTGCAGATAACGTGGTTTGTCGCACAATATAAACTACAATGCTACAATGCCACTCCAAAAGGTATGATAACCTTTTCTGTTCTACACACTCTGATATCACCCTACTTCAAATAATCTGTATTACTCGCTGATCCACACCAGGCCGAACCTACTTTTTTTACTGCGGATCACGTAAAGACCGAGAGTTACTTACCAAGCCCAGATTTGCTATTTTTCGGACATAATAATAAATTGATATATTAATGATATATCAATTTCAATCAATCAATTTCATTCTCAATGTATGCCTAAACAATTGTGTGTGATGAAATGAAGACCACGCTCGTGTGTTTTCCATAAAAAGATAACAGTAAAATGGCCAATTTTACACAATTTCAAACTTTGAAAATAATTTCCTCAAAATTGATATGATAACTTCCTGTATATCTCTGTACAAGCATGCCATTTGTAACGTGTATGAAGATGGTAGACTTTGAAACGCTTGAACGGCCCGATATGTAGCCCAATACTATAGTGGTCCAAAATTGGCCCAAATGCACAAATTGGCATCTGGCGACAGAACATCTAGCTTAGATTACTATGAGCATTTAAGGATTGATTGCATGTGATCGTCATGAACCTGGCAGTGACCAGCTGTCCATTCACTTATAATGTAAATATAAAGGTAACAAATTCATGAATTTACACACTTTCAACCAACGTGAAACTTTGCCTTTCTGATTGTTAGCCGTCAAGGATTACTAACCGAGACTCTGTTTCTTACTAAGCAGTGTTAAATTTGTTAAATTCATCGTTTTCATATGTCATTTTCCGACCTATTTCTCAGTCTACAAAATACACTCACAACAATGCGAGCGAAAGGATTATGCTGTGCAGCAAATAGCTAGTGAGGCCAGTAAAACTCACAGGTGATATGCACTCAGGTGCACCGAGGTGTTTGGGATTATGAATGTTCAGCTCATTGTATTCATCTCACAGAAAGTATAGCCCTAGATATTCTCATTATTTTGACGACAACAAGGAATAAATATATGCAACAGCCAGTGCTTGTCAAAAAGAACACTCGAATCTTCGTTTTGGTGAAACGTATAAAATGATTCATCTAATCATCAAATTGCACAGCTTTCGTGATATCATTTATGAAACCATGTCTCGGTTCATCATCCATGAGTATTTGTGTGTGTGCAAGTCAAGTTTTAGGTCAGGGGATTGTATTGTTTTGGTGATTTTGTTACCTTTACTTTCACATTATAAGTCAATGGAAAAGTGCCTCAGTGCAGTCACCGGTAAGTTACGTGCAATCACACCTTAAAGAGCATACTTCCTATACTTTGTGCAATTTCATTTCTGCGGGTGGAATTTGTCGGTATTTTCAGGAAGTGCCATTACACTGCATGAAACTTACTTCAAGATTTGTATACTGTGACAGTATTGTTTCCCGCCATTCGTTAACATGTAAACAAATCAACTTTTTTGTATGGAAATGTATAGGATTTGTAGGGTTTGTGCTGATCGGAGCTCGGTGAATACTCAATTCACTCACCAACCATCGCCGTTAGTGCTAGATTGTGTATATCAACAGTTGAAATAGCTGGCACTCGTTCAATATAGAAATAATCGCCAAATTCCACCCACACAAATGAAATTGCACAAATTTAGGAAGTCCTATGGTGAATCTTTTGGCGATCTTGAAATTGACCTCAAACAACCTTGAGTTCTAAACCTAGAGGTCACTTCTATGTAGATGGAACTACATTGTATACATTCTTAGAGGTAAGATTTAGGAATGTTTTATGAGCATATAGGAAGTTAGTTATGAATATATTAGTGACCATGAACCTGACCTTGACGGTCACATCTAACTTAAAACGTGTAAAATGTGGCCTCTGCATACAAAACACATGTATTGATACATGTAGGGTTCAGATTTGTATTATCATCATATCGGAAGTCATATATGTTGAATCTTTTTATCACCTTGAATTTGACTTGAATGGTAAATCTTAAGGCCACTTTTGACCCGAACTATGTAAATTTGCTTCTGCCGGCACAACACAAGTAACAGTGATTGGGTTTGTATTATGAACATATGTTGGCCTTAAACAAGATACCTGATGATCTCAAGTGGTAAATTTGAAGGTCACATTTGATATGAATTATGGTGACCTTAAACTTGACCTCATACTACGTTCATGATTACACCTCAGTATTATAGCACGTTTGATCTAAGTCTGGTGGTAAGCTAAAACACCCTCGTTTGATCTAAGTCTGGTGGTAAGCTAAAGCACCCTTGGTGCTATGTATGTTCAAGCTGTGTTCCATTTCACTCTTCCACCCTACACGTAGATGGATATATTTGTGCACCTCCCATGTCAAGGCTGCACAACTCCTAGATTGGCTCTTACATTGTAGTTAGCCATATGGAGGGAACGGGTCCATTTCCCCACAGCACTAGGTAGAATATTCTCAGGTCTCAGCAACTTTGCTGGAGTGACATTTCAATGTGTTCTCATCTACACCAAAATTATTTTAGGTTACCGAACCTATGGTCCGATAACCTATTGCCGTCGCGTTGCGTCCGTCGTCCGTCCGTCGTCTGTCCACATTTTTAGCTTACCGATCCATAAGGGCCGATAAGCTATTGTCGTGGTTTTTCGTCCGTCGTTGTCGTCGTCGTCCGCAACATCATCTGTTAACATTTTTTATCTTTTTTTCGGGGCTGATGAATTTGTCCATAACTTTATGTGGATATCTATTGGGTCAATACCCCCAGACTTTTTTTCATTTTTTTTTATTTAATCGATTTTATGCAGTGTTGGCGGCCAGTTTCATGCCGAAAATGGCTGTCTTTGCATGTTTTCAACTTTAAAAAATATTTTCTCAAAAACTGTCTGATCAGTTTTGAGATTTTAGTTTCAAAAGGTTCCCCTCATGTATCATTATAATGTGTAGGTTCGATGCTCTTGAATCGCCGGTCTGCGTGTGGCGGCCATTTTGATGTTTTTTACCAGGCCCAAATAGGACTTTCCCATGTTAAATTCTCCTATGCTTTATAATGGGCCACAATGTTCTTGATATCGCACCTAATATTGAGATTAGACACTTGGAATCAATTGTGGACATAAAGGAAATGATATATGCTGAATATTCTCGTCCAGTTTGACCTTGGATGACCTTGAAAGGTCAAAACAGCCATTTTTGGGTAGAAAAATGCTCGAATTTGCACCTGGTATGTCTTTTCTTAAAAACTGTCTGATCAGTTTTGAGATTGTTGTTTCAAAAGATTCCCCTTATGTACCTTTATGATGTTTATAAGTTTTGTTGCCCTTGAATCGCCGGTCTCCGTGTGGCGGCCATCTTGAATTTTGTCGGGTCCGCGAAAAAAGTTTTTTTGCCCCAAATCGCGTTACTATCCATTTTGGGTCATTTCTAGGCAAAAAAAAAAAATTCACCCTTTGAAAAGAATTTTGGCACTTTTTTCCTTCATAATGGGAGCTGCCAGGACTGTACTCAAAGAACGCTTGAAGATATACCTTAGATATTGGCACTTCCAAATAGGAAGTCATATATGGCGATTTGGGAGGTGACCTTGAATTTGACCTTTGATGACCTTGAAAGGTCAAAACAGTCATTTTGGGGTAGAAGTAAAATTTGCCTCTACGGATGAAATGCATGTAGACAGAGCTTCAGTTTGCATATGAACATATAGGAAGTCATATATGGAACAACTAACGATGACCTTGATTTTGACCTTGGATGACCTTGAGTGCTAAATGTATGGCTTGAAATCTTGAAAGTGGCCTCTGAAGCTTAAACTTTTGCACATACAGGTTAGGATTGTGTATAAGCCTACAAAAAGTCATGTATAAATGACACATCTTTTGGTGACCTTGAACTTGACCTTAAACGACTTTGAAAGGCACAATCTTAAATTGGCCTGTACAAACGAAATACTTGTTGATAAAGCTTATATGTTTGTATTATGAACATATATGAAGTCATATGCAGCATACCTAATGGAGACATTGAAATTCACAAAGATGACTTTGACTGGTAAATCTCAAAATCATATGTCACCTACAATGCTTAAAACCAAAATTGTCCGGTAACCTATCTTCGCCCTTGGGCTAATTTTTCATGTGAGGCTAATCCATCGATCGTCGTGTACTCTAATACTAGTATATGCCAGGTTCACGGACTCATCTGTCCATCCTTTATGTCTGTTCTCATATTCTCTTGAATATGTACCTCTTAGAACAAGATTGAACGTATTAAGGTTCAGATTTTAAAGGTACATGTATGTCTTTTCAGGCCCTGTAGCATCGACTGAGTCAACTTTTTTCTATCAGTCATAGATCATACATCGTCAGGTTCAAGAGCACTGTCTTGTTACAGAGGGACTCAGCAGTAACTCAGGCCACTTGCTTCTTGAGGGACCACTGGACCACTCGATGGCCTGTTATTTGATACCATTCCAAGGACCCGAAAGTTGCTTTTACCAATCGTTTTCAATTCGTTTTGGAATGTACTACGACATCAGATACCAAAGCTGAAATATCCCACCAAGACAGTCAAGAAATGCACTTCGAATTGTTCCTTCAAGCTAGTTCACGAATGGGTTGGAGCGAAAAATGTCATTATCTGACCACTCAGTCGTTCTCTGACTCAAAGCTAAAGCCAAATGAGACCAAGAAACCTTGCACCAAGCGGAATTGTGTACCCTCCCAGTGTCTTCCTCACAAGAGCCATTTCCCTTGAGTACTCATGAGTTTCCTCCACGTTCTCCGACATTTCCTCAACGGGTAAAAAGGGGTGATGAAAGACTTCAATCTTCAAGTTGTTAGTATGCAAATCTGAAGATTAGCTTTCAGATTTGCCGTAGCCATACTGAATTAATATATTGTTTTTACAGGAGATGACAGGTGGTGGCATTTTGTGGAGGCTTGGGAGGTTATTAGCACCATCCCACCTGAAGTCCTGCAAGCCAGTTCACGAGAGGCACTTGTCCACAGGCACCTCAGGTTATGCAGTGTACGTTTCAACATGTTTTGACGTTTTTCAAAACCTGGCTTTCGAGGATTGGGTGTACAGCAACGTGAGATTGGCCCATGACAATGGAGTGTTGTTTCTATGGCGGAACAAGCCCTGCATTGTGATAGGTCGCCACCAGAACCCCTGGGCAGAATGTGACGTTCACTTGGCCTTATCAGAAGGCGTGAGCGTAGCCAGACGAAGGAGTGGCGGAGGCACCGTCTACCATGACATGGGCAATCTCAACTGTACTTTTATGACGTCACGTAAGAAGTATGACAGACGGGTCAATCTGGAGATTCTGGCTAATACTCTAATCAGACGCTGGGGGTTCGACGTTAAAATATCAGATAGAGATGACCTGATACTCGATGACACATATAAGGTCAGTCCCCAACAAACCTGCTTCTGGAAATGGCGTGCTTGTTGTTTGTTCAATGTGGTAAATGGGTTCTTGCTCAAAGTTCTTCCGATCAATGACATGACTAATTCCTGCTTAATACGATCGACTATTATGACATTGCAGATTTCAGGAACGGCTTCAAAGTTAGGCGATGGTATGGCATATCATCATTGCACACTCTTATGTGACGTCAACAAAACAGCTCTTCATAGACTTCTCTGTAGTAAAATGGTTGGTAATAAATGCATTGCTCACCGTGTCTATGACATTACTAAGTTGAACCACCATACAAGTAGTTCTATCGTAGTGCACTGATGTGTACTCGGAACAAATATCACTGCAGTTTTACACATGGACATTTTGTAGTGATCGATGGCTGAGCAGGAAATCATTTCAGTGTTGTCTGTTGTCTGCTGCAGGAAGGTTTGGAGAGTCGCGCTACCACCAGTGTACCATCTCCTGTGAAGAATCTCAGCAACGTCGATAGTTCAGCCACGTGCGAGGATCTGATGTTTGGGGTAGCAGAGGAGTACCTTATACACTACAAGTCACAGGTTTGTATGACAATATATTATATTTATTTATATACTAGTACAAATGGAGGAACAATGACTTGCATGATAGGCGTGCCATTTGTTCTAGCTACATGTATGTACTTCTCTTTCGTTGCAGTTCCCAGTCCAGTACATAGATCCCTCTAAGGAGAGTATCTACCAAGGGATACACAAGCTTGACCAAGACCTACGAAGCTGGGAATGGATATTTGGCAAGACTCCAAAATTCTCCATACATAATAAAGTCACGTGCTTGGACACAACCGTTGACATTAGCGTGATAATCAACAAAGGAATGATTGAGGATGTTCGATTTAAAAGCAGTTCTTCAGATGTGTCCAAACTGAACTTTAGCCTAGTTCGTCAGTGTGTTCTTGGAGTACATTTCTGGCCTTCCAGTGTTCAAGAAGCGTTGAAGAATATAAATCATGACCAAGGTGCTTCGAGTGTCAGAGAACGAGAGCTCATATTATCTGTTCTTAAAACTCTTGTTGGAATGTGTGGTTAAATACATACATGTACGTGTTTGCAGAATCTGTTGATACATGCATCTCACATCATTATCCAAATTGAATACAGAATGTGGTATTTTGGGTCTGTGAACCTACATGGTGCATGAAAGCCTACATGTAATTCTCATGCATTCGATTTGTGTTCATACTTACATGGAGATCAATATACTAGATTATGGGAAGTGTGCATCTGTTTAAGCGCATTTGATCAATGATTTGAGCACCAGCATAACCAGGTATTTTTCACACATGGCACATGAGAAATGTTTTAGCTGGTGGTATGTTTTCAATATATGTATTTCGATTATCAATAAAAAAAAATTAGCCCAATGGGCTAGAAAGGTTACCGGAGAAATATACAGAGTTAAGCCGAGAAAGTTGAAGGTCAAATTCAAGGTGACCACTGAAATCGCCATATCTCTAACCTTGAAAATGGGATCAAAGGTTAAATTCTAGACCACCAAACTATTCAGCATACATCATTTCCTATATGTTCACTATGGACCCCTAAGCGATGACACATATAAGGTCAGTCCCCAACAAACCTGCTTCTGGAAATGGCGTGCTTGTTGTTTGTTCAATGTGGTAAATGGGTTCTTGCTCAAAGTTCTTCCGATCAATGACATGACTAATTCCTGCTTAATACGATCGACTATTATGACATTGCAGATTTCAGGAACGGCTTCAAAGTTAGGCGATGGTATGGCATATCATCATTGCACACTCTTATGTGACGTCAACAAAACAGCTCTTCATAGACTTCTCTGTAGTAAAATGGTTGGTAATAAATGCATTGCTCACCGTGTCTATGACATTACTAAGTTGAACCACCATACAAGTAGTTCTATCGTAGTGCACTGATGTGTACTCGGAACAAATATCACTGCAGTTTTACACATGGACATTTTGTAGTGATCGATGGCTGAGCAGGAAATCATTTCAGTGTTGTCTGTTGTCTGCTGCAGGAAGGTTTGGAGAGTCGCGCTACCACCAGTGTACCATCTCCTGTGAAGAATCTCAGCAACGTCGATAGTTCAGCCACGTGCGAGGATCTGATGTTTGGGGTAGCAGAGGAGTACCTTATACACTACAAGTCACAGGTTTGTATGACAATATATTATATTTATTTATATACTAGTACAAATGGAGGAACAATGACTTGCATGATAGGCGTGCCATTTGTTCTAGCTACATGTATGTACTTCTCTTTCGTTGCAGTTCCCAGTCCAGTACATAGATCCCTCTAAGGAGAGTATCTATCAAGGGATACACAAGCTTGACCAAGACCTACGAAGCTGGGAATGGATATTTGGCAAGACTCCAAAATTCTCCATACATAATAAAGTCACGTGCTTGGACACAACCGTTGACATTAGCGTGATAATCAACAAAGGAATGATTGAGGATGTTCGATTTAAAAGCAGTTCTTCAGATGTGTCCAAACTGAACTTTAGCCTAGTTCGTCAGTGTGTTCTTGGAGTACATTTCTGGCCTTCCAGTGTTCAAGAAGCGTTGAAGAATATAAATCATGACCAAGGTGCTTCGAGTGTCAGAGAACGAGAGCTCATATTATCTGTTCTTAAAACTCTTGTTGGAATGTGTGGTTAAATACATACATGTACGTGTTTGCAGAATCTGTTGATACATGCATCTCACATCATTATCCAAATTGAATACAGAATGTGGTATTTTGGGTCTGTGAACCTACATGGTGCATGAAAGCCTACATGTAATTCTCATGCATTCGATTTGTGTTCATACTTACATGGAGATCAATATACTAGATTATGGGAAGTGTGCATCTGTTTAAGCGCATTTGATCAATGATTTGAGCACCAGCATAACCAGGTATTTTTCACACATGGCACATGAGAAATGTTTTAGCTGGTGGTATGTTTTCAATATATGTATTTCGATTATCAATAAAAAAAAATTAGCCCAATGGGCTAGAAAGGTTACCGGAGAAATATACAGAGTTAAGCCGAGAAAGTTGAAGGTCAAATTCAAGGTGACCACTGAAATCGCCATATCTCTAACCTTGAAAATGGGATCAAAGGTTAAATTCTAGACCACCAAACTATTCAGCATACATCATTTCCTATATGTTCACTATGGACCCCTAAGCTGTAAATTTGATAATAAGCGAGATATAAGCCATTTTGTAGTCTGACTTTGAAAATAAAATGACTGACCTTGAAATTTAGGTCAAAGGTCAAACTCAATATCATTAAAATATTCAGAATATGTCATTTCCTATATGTTCACAATTGATTCCTAAGCTGTAAAGTCGATAATAAGCAAGATATTAGCCATTTTGTCCTGTTGAGCTTGAAAATGAGGTCAAAAGTCAAATTCAAGGTCACTAGAATATTCAGCATATATCATTTCCTATATGTTCACAATTGATTCCTAAGCTTTAAAGTCGCTAAGAAGCAAGATTTTTTTAACCGAAGGTCAAATTCAAGGTCACGAGAATATTCAGCATATATCATTTCCTATATGTTCACAATTGATTCCTAAGCTGTAAAGTCGATAATAAGCGAGATATTAGCAATTTTGTCCTGTGACCTTGGAAATGAGGTCAAAGGTCAAATTCAAGGTCATGAGAATATTCAGCATATATCATTTCCTATATCTTCACAATTGATTCCTAAGCTGTAAAGTCGATAATAAGCGAGATATTAGCAATTTTGTCCTGTGACCTTGGAAATGACGTCAAAGGTCAAATTCAAGGTCCTGAGAATATTCAGCATATATCATTTCCTATATGTTCACAATTGATTCCTAAGCTGTAAAGTCGATAATAAGCGAGATATTAGCCATTTTGTCATGTGACCTTGAAAATGAGGTCAAATGTCAAATTCAAGGTCATGAGAATTTTCAGCATATATCATTTCCTATATGTTCACAATTGATTCCTAAGCTGTAAAGTCGCTAATAAGCAAGATATTGGCCATTTTGTCCTGTTGACCTTGAAAATGAGGTCAAAAGTCAAATTCAAGGTCACTAGAATATTCAGCATATGTCATTTCCTATATGTTCACAATTGATTCCTAAGCTGTAAAGTCGCTAATAAGCAAGATATTGGCCATTTTGTCCTGTGACCTTGGCTCATTTTGTCCTGTGACCTTGAAAATGAGGTCAAAGGTCAAATTCAAGGTCATGAGAATATTCAGCATATATCATTTCCTATATGTCCACAATTTATTCCTAGTCTCTAATTTCCATATTAAGTGAGATATTATTCTTAATGTGTCCCATTATAAAGCATAGGAAAATTTAACATGGGAAAGTCACATTTGGGCCGAGTTTGGGCCCAAAATGGCCCACTTCAAGCGATTCAAGGGCAACGAAATTTATACATGTCACAGGGGTACATATGAGGAGTGTTTTTCATCAATAAGAAAAAAAAGTTACTGAACAGATTTTGAGAAAACGACCGTCGAAGACCAAAATTGGCCATTTTTCGACGAAAACGGCCGCTCTGACCTTGAAACCAAGGTCAGAGGTCAAATTCAAGGTCATGATAATATTTAGTATATATCATTTCCTATATGTCCACAATTGATTCCTAGTCTCTAATCTCAATATTAAGTGAGATATTAGGCTTTAATGTGTCCCATTATAAAGCATAGGAGAATTTAACATGGGAAAGTCCCATTTGGGCCGAGTTTGGGCCAAAATGGTCCACTTCGAGCGATTCAAGCGCAACAAAATTTATAGACATCATAGGAGTACATATCAGGAGTGTTATGTATCAAAAAGAAAAAAAGTTACTGAACAGATTTTGAGAAAATGGCCGCCAAAGTCCAAAATCAGGCATTTTTCGTCGAAAACGGCCGCCATTTTGAAAAAAATGCGAAAATCAAAAAACTAAAAAATACCTCCCTCTCGAAATATTTTTAGGCATTTTTGTGCAAAATTTCAGAAAAATTTGATCGTAAACTTTAAAGATAAAATTGTTGACGGACGACGACGACGACGGACGACGGACGATGGACGACGACGCTGGACGCATCGCCATGCCAATAGGTTACGGACCATATGTCCGGTAACCTAAAAACAGGTACATATGTGTGCCAGATTTGTGATACTACTTTACTGTATCGCCATTAGGAATAAAAAAAACCTAATTTATTTCCCAACATGTTCTGCATTTATCCTTCACGTGCTCATGTGCAACATATCCGCATTTACACGAGCCACAGAAAAGCCTTGTTCTTTCTCGGGTTCATAATCACACCTGAGCACTTCCATGATTAATCCTCTCTGCTTTGCTGACTCCCAGATGGCTCCTAGTTCGTCATTCATCGACGTTTGTGGGTAGTTATCGTATATCACAACACTGTTCTGATTAGCCATCCGCAGAAAGTTGTCCAGGTCTTGCTTGGCCACGTCGTGGATGTGCCCTCCATCAACTAAGATCAAATCACAGGTCACGTGAGGGTTCGTTGCATGGAACTCTGGTATCGTTGTTCTTGAATCTCCGAAAGCCACACCTAGACGTCCTGGAAACATCTTCTGAAGGAACTTGGCCATTGGCCTCACGTATGGATACTCATTGATGTCGAAGGAAAACACGGTGACGTTGGGATTCGATTGTAGCCAGAGGAAGGCACCGTGTCCTGCGTTGAATCCCGTCTCACAAACTGTCCTCACAAAGGGTTGCTTGACTAGAGTGTGCATGACTAGGGCCTCTTCTATGAACTTCCCAGTGTGACCCATTCTCTTATTAGTCTGTTTATAGGTTTGTTTAATCCTGTCCTTGAATACAAGTCTCCTCTCAACATATGCGTCATCGAATGGATTGTCTTTGTCTAAGTCTTTGAACAAGTCCTGACACGATGTCAGTCCAGGAGGGATGAACTGGAATACTTTCTGCCAGTTGACATCACTCTTCACATCGACTCGTCTCTTGGGAAGGTTTCCATTGCAAAACTCGTCCTTCAATAGATACACTAAAGCACACATACAACACAGAAATATCACCAAGCGCCGCATCATCTGCCACCTGCAAGGCTGGGACATCCTCAGATTCATGTAGGCCTATCTTCAATAGTTAGTAGTTCGAATGTTTGCTTACACGTACATTTACTAATATCAAGTACGCGGCTCAAATTCTTAGGCATCATCTACTTGTAGTCAGTGGTTTCCTTTGCCAATCTATTGGGCATATGATATCGCCAGTCGATCAGCATATTTTGCCATGGAAGTTTTACCAAGATTATCCATATCTGGTATAATTTCAACTTTTACCAGCCAAGAATTACTGTCAGCTGAACTGCAATTGCATAGCTATAACCTGCCACACACACTAAACTATAGCAGTGACAGCCCCAGTAAATCTGTGTTCAATATCGAACACATGGATTTTTTAACGGTATGCTACATGTACATTTGGAATGAAAATCACTAAGCGATCAATAGGCCTGCGTGTAATACCTAGTTATATTCAATTGGAATATTGACCGATGCAAAGTTATTTTTACTGTTCAAAATGTTCAACATAACATATTTGGCATACACTGAACCCCCCCCCCCCCCCCCTCCGGGCTGATTTCACGATCTGAATCGGGGAAAGATACATGTAGATTACATTAAATAACATCAAATAGTTATAGGCCACATTGGTCCGTTAAACGCGCCGTTTTTTTCAGACAGTTTTTACATACATGTAGCGGCCTTTTTTGTAGCCTAAAGTTAATTAAGACTTTAAACTCAGGGGCGGGTCCAGGATTTGTGAAGGAGGGGGGGGGGGGGGGCTCAAATCATAGCGGCGTGTGACACAGCCATATCGGCGTGGGGCCTACTAAAAATATGATGAAAAAAAGCGAAGACATGCGCGAACATTATGTGCAATTTCAAATGCTGGGGTCTGAATGATTTTTTTCACCTATCTTCTTCATAATATAGAGCATGGCGTATTTGCAAACATATTATAGTCCATGAGCCCAGGAGGTCCACCGTGCACCCTACCCCCCCCCCCCCCCCCCTCCAGGGCTCTCCACGAGGGGTGTCATTTTGTTCAGGGGGCCCTTGAGCTTCAGAATCCACTTGTTAACACTCGATATCCTGGGATGAACTATCCAATATGGCGGCTTTTCAAAATTGCCGCCATCAAAACCGAGACATTTCTTGAAACACAAATTTGTATTTTTCTTCGCCCCTAATTGTGCCAGAGACACGATTTTGGTACCTAAACATATGTTCTAGAGGTCAAGGAATGCAATAAAAATATTTTCAACTACTTCAACCCTTCCCTTCAGCATGAAATCCAAGATGGCGGCCATCAGAATCGCATATTTTGTCATATTTTTTCTAAAACTTTAATATTCTGAGGAACTCTGTGGCCATTATTTACAATTATGTGCCCTAGTACATGCTATTGGTACTTGATAACATCAATGGCAAAAATAACAATGTCCCCAATGCCCTAATTGCTGAAAATGCGTTGAATTTGGCAATAAACACAATCGCGGCAAAACCGAATTCGATCAACAATGAACTTAAAGTTGTATGTATCTTTGCCCCTAATTGTGCTAGAGACACAAAGTTAATACCTAAACATATGTTTCAAATAGCAAGGAATGCAATAAAAATATTTTCAACTAATTCAGCATACCCGTTCTGCATGAAATCCAAGATGGCGACCATCAGAATCGCATATTTTGTCATATTTTTTTTCTAAAACTTTAATATTTTAAGGAACTCTGTGGAAATTATCAACAATTTTGTGTCTTAATACATGCTATTGGTACTTGATTACATCAGTGGCAATGATAACAATGTCCCCAATGCCTTAAATGCTAAAAAAATACCTTGAGTTAGCAATACACACAATTGCGACAAAACTGAATTTAATCAACAATAAACAAAATTGCATAAATATTTGCTACAAATTGTGCTAGAGACACAAACTTGGTACCTAAACTTATGTTTTAGAGGTCAAGGAATGCAATGAAATTGTTTTCAAATACTTTAGCATAGCGCTTCGGCTTGAAATCCAAGATGGCGTCCATCATAATTGCATATTTTTTCATATTTTGTTCATGAAACTTTAATATTTTGAACAAATGTGGTCACTATCACCAATTATGTGCTCCAATACATGCTGCTGGTACTTAAAAACATCAGTAGTAGAACTAACAATGTCCCCTATGCCTCAATTGCTCAAGAATATGTTGACTTTAGCAATAAACACAATCCCGACAAGGCCGAAATTGATCAATGATAAGCACAAAATTGCATACATGTACATATCTTTTACCCTAATTGTGCCAACTTTGCACCTAAACATATGTGTTAGAGTTTAGGAAATGCAATAATATTGTTTTCAACTACTTAAGCATAGTCCAATAGCATGAAATCCAAGATGGCAGCCACCAGAATGGCATATTTTATCATATTTTTTTTTCTAAAACTCCAATATTTTAAAACAAATGCGTAGCCATTATCACCAATTTTGTGCCTTAATTACATGCTGATGGTGCTTAATAACACCAGTGGTTAAAATAACAATGTCCCCAATGCCTCAATTGCTCAAAGATACATTGAATTTGACAATAAACACAATTGCAGCAATATTGAATTAGATCACAATCAACAGTTAAAGTCATGTAATGTGCATAAACGTGACGTTAAATGTCATTAAGAGAACGGTAGTTCATTTATCTGAAATATACACATGTACATGTACATTACAAAAGCCATTTACAACAAGCAAAGCATTCATCATGGCGGAAATCCAAGATGGCCACCATTGTGCATAGCTGAACGAAGATAATGTACTCTCTTCACCGATATGTGGTCCAGAATTTGGTTTATTCGTATATTTCCATGTATGTAGATTTCAAATATGTACTTAATTTGGTATGAAATGAACTACTCATCTTGCAAAAGAACATATAAGGTCAAAATGGTTATATAGAATGCCAAATCCAGGTACATATATTGTAATATGCCAGTGAAGTTTGTTATAAGATAACGACTAATATGTCCATTGCTAAGTTTTCACACATGCAGGATATAACGACACACATGTATTGGCAATTGTCTTTATCATTGTGTCAGAAGTCAGGTTTACAACATCAAGTCACCCACATTCACTCAGTTCACACTATTGAGTCATCTGTAGTCAATCAGTCAATGAATATATCATCAGTTATCACTCAGGTAAGAATTTTACGTTACCAACATTCACTCAAATACCAACATTACCATAAGTATTCTGTGACCACATAACACTCAATTTAACAACATTAATTCAGACAAAATCTCTTTTTTGTATGATCTTGATTTTACTCAACGATGTTACCAGTTTTCAGCAACTGTTCAGATAACAACATATTCAGTGGTATGTGGTAAAAGATTACTTACGGTAGTTTTGATATGAGAGTAGATGTTGGAGAAATTATGTTCTTACCGGAGTGATGATTCATGACCTTTCATGACTGATTGACTACTGGTGACTCAATGGTGTGAACTGAATGATTGTGGATGACTTGATGTTGTAAACCTGAGTTCTGAATTAGTGATAAAGATTTTCTTTTTTGCCAATACATGTGTGTCGTTATATCCTGCATGTGTGAAAACTTATCTATGGACATATTAGACATCATTCTAAAACAAACATTCGCTGGAATATTACAATGTAATTTATCTGGATTTGGCATTCCATAGAACCATTTCGACCTTATATGTTCTTTTGCAAGAGGAGTAGTTCATTTCATGCCAAATTAAGTACATATATATTTGAAATCTACATACATGGAAATGTAAGGATAAACAAAATTCTAGACCAAATATCGGTGAAGAGAGTACATTATCTTCGTTCAGCTATGTAAAATAGCTGCAAAACCAAGAAAAATATGCAAAACCATCTTGGATTTCCCCCCATGATGAATGCTTTGCATGTTGGGAATGGCTTTCGTAATGTACATGTACATGTTTATATTTCAGATAAATGAACTACCGGTAACTTAATGACATTTAACGTCTCGTTTATGCACATTACATGACTTTAACTGTTGATTGTGATCTAATTCAATATTGCTGCAATTATGTTTATTGTCAAATTCAATATATCTTTTAGCAATTGAGGCATTGGGGACATTGTTATTTTAACCACTGGTGTTATTAAGCACCATCAGCATGTAATTAAGGCACAAAATTGGTGATAATGGCTACACATTTGTTTTAAAATATTGGAGTTTTAGAAAAAAAAATATGATAAAATATGCCATTCTGGTGGCTGCCATCTTGGATTTCATGCTAATGGACTATGCTAAAGTAGTTGAAAACAATATTATTGCATTTCCTAAACTTTAACACATATGTTTAGGTACAAAAGTTCGCACAATTAGGGTAAAAGATATGTACATGTATGCAATTTTGTGCTTATCATTGATCAATTTCGGCCTTGTCGTGATTGTGTTTATGGCTAAAGTCAACATATTCTTGAGCAATTGAGGCATTGGGGACATTATTAGTTCTACTACTGATGTTTTTGAGTACCAGCAGCATGTATTGGAGCACATAATTGGTGATAATGACCACACATTTGTTTAAAATATTAAAGTTTCATGAACAAAATATGAAAAAATATGCAATTATGATGGACGCCATCTTGGATTTCAAGCCGAAGCGCTATGCTAAAGTAGTTGAAAACAATTTCATTGCATTCCTTAACCTCTAAAACATAAGTTTAGGTACCAAGTTTGTGTCTCTAGCACAATTTGTAGCAAATATTTATGCAATTTTGTTTATTGTTGATTAAATTCAGTTTTGTCGCAATTGTGTTTATTGCCGATTCAAGGTATTTTTTTTTAGCATTTAAGGCATTGGGGACATTGTTATCATTGCCACTGATGTTATCAAGTAACAATAGCATGTATTAAGACACAAAATTGTTGATAATTTCCACAGAGTTCCTTAAAATATTAAAGTTTTAGAAAAAAAATATGACAAAATATGCGATTCTGATGGTCGCCATCTTGGATTTCATGCAGAACGGGTATGCTGAAGTAGTTGAAAATATTTTTATTGCATTCCTTGCTATTTAAAACATATGTTTAGGTAGTAACTTTGTGTCTCTAGCACAATTAGGGGCAAAGATATATACAACTTTAGGTTTATTGTTGATCGAATTCGGTTTCGCCCCGATTGTGCTTATTGCCAAATTCAACGCATTTTTCAGCAATTAGGGCATTGGGGACATTGTTATTTTTGCCATTGATGTTATCAAGTACCAATAGCATGTACTAGGGCACATAATTGTAAATAATGGCCACAGAGTTCCTCAGAATATTAAAGTTTTATAAAAAAAATATGACAAAATATGCGATTCTGATGGCCGCCTTCTTGGATTTCATGCTGAAGGGATGGGCTGAAGTAGTTGAAAATATTTTTATTGCATTCCTTGACCTCTAGAACATATGTTTAGGTAACAAAATCGTGTCTCTAGCACAATTAGGGGCGAAGAAAAATACAAATTTGTGTTTCAAGAAATGTATCGGTTTTGATGGCGGCCATTTTGAAAAGCCGCCATATTGGATAGTTCATCCCAGGATATCGAGTGTTAACAAGTGGATTCTGAAGCTCAAGGGCCCCCTGAACAAAATGACACCCCTCGCGGAGAGTCCTGGGGGGGGGGCGGTGCACGGTGGACCACCTGGGCTCATGGACTACAACTTTCTTCAATTATTGCGATAGAAGTCTGAAATTTGGTGGAAAATTGACGTTTGTCTCCGAGGTGAAATATGCCAGGTTATAGAACGATACGATTTAGCATCGCAAAGATATTGTCAAAAACCGGTGTAAACAAGTTAGAAAAATCAGAGTATACCAGTTCTTTGTTGATTCCCTTCTAAATTTATGCGTGGGGGTCTGGGCCCGCTCAAAGGGCCCAGAAGCTGAATACCTCTAGATGGTCTCAGGCGCATTTTTTGTTTTTGGAAGGGGGGGGGGGGGGGGGCAATCCTGTGTCACAAAGAGCGCTGCTATGCTTTTAACCAGAACAGAGTTGTTTTGTGTTCAATCAACTAAAAATATGCGTGGGGTCTGGGGCCCGCTCAAGGGCCCCAGAAGCTGAATACCTCTAGATGGTCCTAGGCGCATTCTGGGTAAAATCCTGTATCCAAGGAAACGTTGACACGTTGGGCAATTCTAAGTTAGGACAGAGTTTCGTATTTAAACAACTAAAATTATGATGAAAAGTGAGACATGCAGGCACTGAAATCATGTGAATTTCAAATGTCTGGGGTTTAAATGATTTTTTTTCTCAATTCATATGATAATTTTCGTTCTATCGACCCTATCCAAATCAAAATGCATACTTATCGATTATAAATGAAAGTATTGAGACAGTCAGAGTCGCATTGTTATCTGTTCTGAGTGTATAAATTCAAATATTTTCGTCGATATCGATCTAAACATCAATAAATGTAAATTTGACGGTGAGATTACCACCCGAATCGCAAGGCAGGATTCAGGCTTTATGCAGCGTGAAAAGGACAAAACGAGCTCGTGCATACTTTGTGTTGCTGTGCTCAGGACGCGTGTAATAGGCCTACACGTACACATCATGATCAATACAATATTTTGGTTATTTTTGAAGCTTGAGGAAGTGAAATGACTATAGGAAGTCTGATGACTTCTTCATATTTGGCAATGATTTTTCTCCCATTTTTCTTACGATCTATCAGTTACCATGCGTAGCCATGTGTTTGAAGCCATTCCTCGGTGTCCCGAGACGATTTTTTTTTGTCCGGGGTGGGGGGGGGGGAGAGTGGGATGCCCTCAAGAATGTTACGGCAATACAAATATATGATCACTGGTGATATCTGGTGGTACCTGTTGGCATTTTTCATGAATTTCATACATAGGTTATATATATACATATGTCTCCCAAAAGAAACTAGCTTTCCCAAAGTTAGGGGGGGGGGGGGGGGTGGAATTCTTCACAATAGTTGGTGGCGCCCTTGGAATATATAGGCTGCGCCTTAAAAATGTTGTTGCAAGTATAGCTATCTAAGACGATTACAGTTTTGATCTTGAAATCGAGTCACAGACGGCCTTTCCAGCTTTTCCGCCTCTGGAAGAGAGTGGTTGGATTACAATCACTTTTTGCATTTAGTTGCAATATATATGTAGGAACTGTACGATCTTCTACATGTACTTGTTGGCTAGTTGGGCTTGTCGGCATTAGCATTTATCCGGTAACTTTTCTAGACGTCGGGCTGATTTTCATGATCTCAAACCATGCTCTGTAGGTTGAGCAGGTGACCTCTACGTTGAAACATCAATTTCATGTCCTCCAAACATTTATGGCAACCTTACGTGTAATTTAATTGATTGTCCTGCCGACCTCATGTTTTGTTATGTCTCCCATGGAGGTATTACCATCAGAGACTGCTTCACCAAGGAAGTGCGAGCCTACACAATGGGTACGGTACACTGATCAGCAATATCATGTGGTACAACATAACTTAATTTTGAGTCTGTTGCATGTATAGGGTCTTTTAGTCCGCGAGGCTAATGCGTTGAATTGTACTCCTGTTCAATAATGTAATACGGAAAGAAGTATTTTGATATTGGTTCTAAAAATTGAATGTCAAATCATATACAATGTATGTGTTAAATGAAGAATCTAATTGATTTTGGGTTTCAATCTCAGACTGTTGCATGTGCGGCAATTATACTTTACAAATTTAAACTATAAATATATATTACTATACTATTACTATGTATATTGGTGATACAAATCGCATATACATATATTTGTCAAATTTAATATGGATTTAGAAAATATGACATGAAAGATTGTAATAGGAAATCTCAAATCGTATTCTTCGTTATCGACGTCTCTTCAATCAGTGTTCATATATTATTTTGTCACACTAGGACACTCCGGGTATGGAGCGCTATATTGGACCTAGCACACAACTGTGTGCCAAGGTTGGCGCCGTGATACTGGCGTTCAGCCTAACATGCGAGTACTCGTGAGAACGAATCACAGGGTATTGGCCTGGTGCTGACTGGAAAATGTATGTTCCCACATTCATCAATACAAAATTCACTCAACCTGGGGAACTTCCCCAAAGGTGACAGGCTATGAATCGGCTATTCGGTGCAGCAGGAATACCTTTTGAAATGGCTACCTGTGCTGATTCTGCCTTCTGTCTTTCAGGATGACCCGTTTCAAGATTCCTTACACTGAAACATCGAGCGTCACCGGTCACAATGTAGATAGTGTTTTCCAAGACATCTTTAATGAGTGTTTGCCGCCGGAAGACAAGCCTCTAACGCATGAATCTCGTGAGTGTAGTACAGACATGAAACCACAAAATACCAAGAACTGTATATTAATTTAATGATTTGATCAATCACAAACACAGAATCTGACAGCAGTTCATTAAATGATTCTTGTCTGTTTTACACTATGCCCAGTTTAGTATTTATATTTTCGACCTCAATGGTCGCTATGCTATGAAGATCGGCACCGCCATTGTGGCCTACCAGTGGACCAGGAATTATAGTCAAGGTGGAATATATATGCCATATAAACCGACTGGCGTCTTTTCAATCCTCATTGAATATACATGTACAAGGACAATCAGCATACTATATATAGTAACCAACCTGGGCCGGATTTGTGATGTTCACCACTTTGAATCATCGTCAACTGTAAGGCCGCTTACTTGCAAAAGTCAAAAGGTACTTGTGACATCAACCAAGAGCGTTCCGAGTTTTCCATTGCAAGAACGGTCATGTACACACGTTAGGCATGCATCAGTTTATCCTGTGAGGAAGATCATCCTATAACGTGACACATATTGTCAACGAAGGTATTGTAAATCAAAATCGTCGGCAACTATACTAGGCCCACTGTACACAGGCTGTGTATACTTGGTATCAGAGAGGTCACACATTTTATGGGGGGTTAAAACCGTGTCTCGAGGTGAGGAGCTTTACAAGACATCCCGCTGCACCTCAGGACCGTGAGGTTTTCAATGCCACATCCCGAAAGGAATACGAGGCATCCCACTGGTGCAACCTGACCAGTGTAGGATTCGAACCCTGGACTCCTCACACACCAATATCCCACTATAGCCGAGGGAGTACACAAGCGACTCGAGTACACTTCACATACACATAAAATAATAATATTATTAGATTAACTTATTACATCTATGTTTTCATTGGAAAGGCGTTGATAAACGGCTGCATGTGTTTAGGCATGACAATGTGCGTCTATGCATGGGAGCTACATGATCTATCACTGGACGTATTATATGAGCGCGTTTCGCAAGCACTGGTTCCTATGAACTTGTGCTTTTCATAGAAAAGGTTCATATGAACTGGTTCAAATAAAAGTTGGACCAAATCACAGAAAGTTTAACCAGTTTACTCAGACCCGTAATTCCAACATTTGAGACGTGGTTCAACTTTTGCCACGGTGCGCGTTTCATAGGAAAAGTTCATATGAACCAGTTTAATTGTATTTGGTTCATCTTTTTGAGATGTGGTGCAAGTTTGAGATTTTTGGTTTAACTTTTTGGTCCAAAACATGAACCAGTTCATATGAACCAGTACGTGCTTGTGATACACGCTCTATGTTTTAGTTGTGCATTGCTGTAATTTGTCTTGAATGATATTATTTTCAATAGGATATTTTTGGAAAGTTCTCACTTAGTGACAATCATCAATATGATATTGTGCATTCGAAAACAGAAAATTCGGATCAATTATTCTCTTCAGTGTGGAATTATGGGTAATTTTACCCCCAAAATACCAGCAAAATGGGTCATTTTTGGCCATTTTCACTAAAATCAATATGGTGACCCCCATATTTTTTTTCTATCAAAAACATGCACAGCAGTTCGTTGATAAGCATACACAATCTCAGAGATATCTATTCACATGCTTTCATTAAATATTGATTATAGTGAAAATGGCCAAAAATGACCCATTTTCCTGGTAGATCTATTTTAGGGGTAAAATTACGCATAGTTCCACACTAAACGAAATATTTAACCCGAATTTGTTGTTTTGGAATGCACGAATGAATGGAATGATTGTTTGAAAGTCTGAAAAACCTTAAATGAATTTCAAATTTTAGCCCCTCTGCTTGGGTCCAAAAGGAGCGAACAACCTTATTCAACGATAATTGTGAATTCCAATGTTGCCGTACCCAGTACATATCCGTGGTGTCTTCAACTAAGTGAAAATGTGCATTCATTCGGTACAGTCCAGCACAAAACTCGGTTCGTTGAACTCAATTTGTGACTGATGGCCACCTGCCGAGCAAGTGAGGGACTACGATTCGGCCTTGAACTTGAGCTTTTTATCATAGTTTTGTTTTGGTTGTGAAAATGTTTGAGTTTGAGTCACAAAGTCGACAAAGTACACATTGACGTTAACGAAAAGTTTGAGATAGCGATGAATAATACACAAAAGCTCAACGATGTGATAAATACGCTCACACTGTACTGTAGAGCATAGATCTACTCTATAAAAAGATTTGTGTGTCACTCACTCATGCACTCACTCACCTGCACTGACTCAGTAGTCTAGGGCAAATCTAGATCTAGTCATTACTGTCAATTGTCGACGATACGATCGTTGCCTTTATATGTGGGAATTGAACTAGATTCTAGGGCTAGGCCTACACTACATCTCTACACAGAGAGTAAAACTTGCTGACATGGGCAATGGAATGAATAAGGTTAGTGGTAGACAAAGCACGTCTTTCGGTGATACCTGCTGAGGATCGCAAGTCCAAAAGACGAAGGTCCATGCCCTATAAAAATGTGTACCTCGATGCGAACCAAATCATTTCGCTGTTTGACAGCTGAAAACAAGTAAAAACGAACGAATATTACAGCCAAACCTACTAAAATGGCGAGCTTGATCATTTTAAAGTTGTTATCGGTGTTAAAAACGTTAATTCATTGCATTTTAAAACATTTTCAAGTGCGAACCAAATCATTTCGCTGTTTGACAGCTGAAAACAAGTAAAAACGAACGAATATTACAGCCAAACCTACTAAATTGGCGAGCTTGATCATTTTAAAGTTGTTATCGGTGTTAAAATCGTTAATTTATTGCATTTTAAAACATTTTCAAGTGTTTGAACTAAATCGACAAAATCTGGCAAGTTTCTCGCTTCGAATCAGTGGCGGTTTCATCGCTGCCTCGATAAACTCTGTGACACAAAAATACGGTGTAGAATCAAATCGAAACGGATATCATGTTGCGTAAGGTATAACGACATGTACGTGACAATATGTAGATTTGATTCTACCGGTATAGCGTATAAAACCGCCATTGATTGGAAGTGAGAAACTTACCGGATTTTGCATCTTTTGTTCAAACGATATGAAATGTGTTGGAACAATCACTGATTATAATTGATGATTGATTGAAAAGATCTTCAATCAAACATTTGATTATGCTTTCCTATAATCGATTATTTCAATTGTATGATTATTTATTACAATTCCCAAAAATATCTACGCATTTCAATTGTATGATTATTTATTACAATTCCCAAAAATATCTACGCAAGTCAATTACTGGAGTTATTGTACCAGTGCAAAATTGCAAAGTGTGACTGCAACTTGATGGAAAACCGATGGGAAAGAAGAATAGCAAACCAAATATAGAGAATAATAATATTTTACAACAAAAATTTTGATTTATACTAATTGCACAGTATATTTATATGGTTGCATCAAAAATTTACCTCATAAATGGTGTCATATTTTATGGGCTTTGCCTGTATATTATTTCAATTATTAGTGGATGATTGATTGGAAATATCTTTCAATCATCAATCACGGCTGCACAGTTCAATTCCCAACACTATTTGTAAAGCACAATGAATCAGCGATTTTAGCGCAGATAACAACTTAGAAATGATTATGTTCGTCATTTAGGTAGATCTAGCTGCATCTTTTATCAGTTTCAACCATGTTTTGAGCTGTCAAACAACGAATAGATTTTGTTCGCATCAGAGTACACTTCTCAACACGCACAGACCTTTGTCTTTTGGACCTGCGGTTTCAGTAGGTATCCCTGGAAGACTAGGTATCCCTGTCTAGGTCAGTGGCAGCTCTGCAGCTGCAATATTTTGGTTTTGTTTTTGGAGGCAATTGAATTTTGACTCTGCTGATAAAACGTTCGACAACTAGATCTACAATGTGTATCTTTGAATATTGACATTTTTTCACAGAGTTTTGAAAACATGATAATAAACAAAAACGTGTGATTGTGAACAAATTATAAAGTAGGTGACTTAATGCAAATTTGCAAAGCACATACACACGGGCTGGTATCTATCCCGAACTTAGTCCTAACCTGATCTGTGGTCACCTGATGGCTGATGATAATGTGGTAAATTATGATAGATGCAACACAAAAAACATATATATATATATTGAGATAAAATCAATAACTGGCATCTCATAGCTAACTGTCACAACCAATGATAGATTCTGAATTTTTAACTGATTGGGAATTAAAATTGTCCACTATATCGCAGCTTTTTCCATTTTGTTGAGCAGCTATAATTGACCTCATTGGTCAGTGAGCATTGGTTGTCAATCCTGAGATAAATTTCAGCAGTAATGTTGTCTTCAAATATTTAAATGTTACTATATCTAAATGAGTAACCATGATATATATCCGATGTGATTAATGATTTTGATTGGGTTTTTTTCCCGGCTTGACAGGTTCTGCCTGGGTTGTATGTTGGAAACTTCAGAGATTCCCGGGATGAGAAACAACTAAAAGACAACAAAATTACGCACATTTTGTCCATCCACGACAATGCCAAAGCCACCCGCTCTGTGAGTATTGATAGCAGAATAGATCATCAATTTGTGTGACACCGGTAAATGTCGCTAAATTTATTCCAAACATACATGTACAGTCATAGTTATGTTTTCAGTGAATATGTCATTGACAACATTGTTTGAAACATGTAGGACATGGTGTACTTGTGTCTCGACGCGAAGGACTCTGCAAGTCAGGACCTGACGAAGTACTTTTCACAGTGTAACGACTTCATCCACTCAGCTCGCATGTATGGTGGACATGTGCTTGTTCACTGGTGTGTATTTCAACAAGACTAACAATTTTGTTTCGTTCAGCTTTGTATGTTGTTATTTCACTCACGTAAGTTAAATTTCAGTCTACTATCCAATAAGTATGCATTCACCATGCATGTATGTTATTATGAGACCTTGCACCTATCCTGTCACTATATCTTTCATACATACCCTACAATCTTGCAGTCTGGCTGGGATGTCTCGAAGTGTGACCCTTACCGTGGCGTACATTATGTCCGTCACGACACTTGGCTGGCGGGATGCTCTCAACGTCGTCCGAGTATCGCGGACTTGCGCTAGTCCAAACTTTGGCTTTCAAAAACAGCTAGTGGCCTTCCAACACGAGGGTGTGGCACAGGTAAGGCTCATAAGTCCTGGAGATTCTGTTCCAACATCTGATGCTCTCAATCATAATACTGAACGAATGTATGCTGTTCTCATGCATGAACGACACATTCACAATATAGTCCGCATTCAAGCTTTCAAACTCTAACAATCATTCATACATCTGCATGTACATGGGCAGTTGTGTCTGCACATTTGCAAATGTAGCATTTGTATCATAGGCAACTGAGAGTTTGATTTCATATATTGGTGAAAATTTTTGGGACAATCTATTGGTACATACATCTTTTACATTTTAAATGGAGATCTCATATTTCAAGTACACAACTTGACTGCTCAACTTTTTCAAGACTTGAAATTGTGATAAGCAGCAGACATGAGTCACATGGGATTGTGCCATCAGCGTGCCCCTGACATTTGCCCATCCTTCTCTTTAGGAGAAATCAAGACTGCTCTCAAAGTTCCCGTCAGCGACGAGTCTGCAAGCGAGTGACCGGGATGAGTGTAAGGTACTTCTTGAGAAACATGAGCGCTGGGTCTTGGAAGGCGACCCTACAACTCCAACGATTCTTGATGAGATGACTTACCCTCTCCCCCACAATGCGTACAGCAAGCGCCGGGCGACAAGTAACGCACCGCGCACAGACACCAAGACTTCATCCAGGGATGGTGAGGAGACTTCCAGATCTAGTGGGGGAGGTCCCAGTCAGGAGTCTCAATCCTCTGGTCCCAGCCAGGAGTCTCGATCCGATAACTTAGAGGATCACGTAAAGAGTGATGACAAAAGCAGCAAAGCATCAGGGGTTGAAAGTAACAACAGCAGTGGCTTTGTTTGCTCAGAGCAAATCTCAACTGGTGAAATCCAAGGCTCTGAGACACATCCAAGGACTGAGCAATGTGATCCTGATATAAAATCATCAAACATAGACCAAGTGTGCCAGTCAGTAGAGCCAGGGTCTAGTAGTGAGAGCTCAACCACGAGACAAGACGCAATAGACAATCTTTTCACCCAGGGACGCAAGGACAACAGTGCCAAATACTAGTACCTCCATCTGTGAATTCTGCTGGACGATACCTCACCAAGGACTGGTACTTGCCAAATATAAACTGTGCTCAGGAAGATCAGCCAAAATCACTCAAGTTATCCCCAAATAAGATTGTGAAAACCTGTGTTGTTGTCCATTGAGTAATTAAATCGGCCCAAGTATCATACACTGCGCCCTAATACTACTTGTCAGCTGAAAGCATACCAATTAATCCGTCTTGCACCTTTTTAATCCTTATTGAATATAGAGGAAAGCGCAGTATATGATACTTGGGCCATTAAATCAACCTGTGAGTTTATTTGCTGTTGTTGACATGGTCTGGTAAATTTATGATTGATGCTGGTATTTGTACATTTGAAACAGAAAACATTTATTGACAGGTACCAGTACATTCTATTTGAGCGATGTCTTCTAAACGCTGGTACGCTGGTATGCTGGTACAAGCATTGCAAGGTGCATGTTCTCAACAATACTGCTCATTTCGTGTATGCCTCAATAAGCCTCACGATGCTTGTACCAGTATACCAGCGTACCAGCGTTTAGAAGACATCGCTATTCGAGTTCTTACATGCAGCTAGTTTACCACATGTATGCTTTTTTGGTCTGATCACATACAATCAAAATATAGCTAACATACATGATATAATTCCACACTTATTGTATCCCCCGAACAAAGTTCGGCGGATACTATGGATTTGGCTTCGTCGTCCGCGTCCGCGTCCGCGTCCGCGCCCGCGTCCGCGTCCGTGTCCGCGTCCGTGTCCGCGTCCGCAGAGATTTTCTTGTGAACGCGCTACAGGCCGCAATTCTCATCCGATCACCATTATTTTTTGCAGGCACATATATAATGGTAAGATCACGACACCAATCGATTTTGGTTGCCGTGGCAACTGAATTGGTCGTTTGGGGACACATTTTGCATTGAAAACAGCCTGTTTGAGACACATGGCTTGTGAACGCGCTATAGGCCGCAATTCTCACCCGATCACCATTATTTTTCGCAGGCACATATATTATGGTAAGATCCCGACACCAATCGATTTTGGTTGCCGTGGCAACTGAATTGGTCGTTTGGGGACACATTTTGCATTGAAAACAGCCTGTTTGAGACACATGGCTTGTGAACGCTCTACAGATGGCAATTTTTGACGAATCTCGATAATATTTGGAAGTGTTGTTGGGAAGGGCTGTCACACGAAACCAATCGTTTTTTAGAATGATCATATACATATTAATATGTTAACAGCCTAACTTATTACAGAATTTTGAAATATCCATTTTGACATGTACGATCATTCCAATAGCCTGTACAGTGGAAGGTAATGACACTGGTTTCTTGTTCAGAATGGAGAACTGAAGTTTCCAGTGAAAACAGGACAATATTACTGAATAAGTTAACATTAGTTCTATTAGTTAAGTCTATTATTGTCCACAATAAAAATAGTTAAGACGAGAAACGTTTATTATTAAGCTCAACAAGGTAAAGGTTTTGTCCAGTACAAATTTCATGGGTGTAACTGAATAAGTTAACATTATTTTTAATAGTTAAGTCTATTATTGACCACAATAAAAATAGTTAAGACAAGAAATATTTATTATTAACCTCAACAAGGTAAATGTTTTGTCCAGTACAAATTTCATTGGTGTAACTGAATAAGTTAACATTATTTTCACTAGTTAAGTCTATTATTGACCACAATAAAAATAGTTAAGTCTATTATTGACCACAATAAAAATAGTTAAGATGAGAAATATTTATTATTAAGCTCAACAAGGTGAAAGTATGTCCAGTACAGATTTCATGGGTGTACTGAATAAGTTAACATTATTTTTACTAGTTTAGTCTATTATTGACTACAATAAAAATAGTTAAGACAAGAAATATTTATCATTGGGCTCAACAAGGTAAAGATTCTGTCCAGTAGACATTTTATGTCTGTAACCAAATAAGTTAACATTTTTTTTGCTAGTTAAGTCTATTATTGACCTCAATAAAAATAGTTAAGATGAGAAACAATTATTATTGAGCTCAACAAGGTTAAGGTTTTGTCCGGTAGAAATTTCTGGGTGTAACCGAATAAGTTTTACTTTATTTTTACATGTTAAGTCTATAAGTGACGACAATGAAAATAGTTAAGACAAGAAATATTTATTATTGGGCTCAACAAGGTGAAGGCTTTGTCCAGTAGAGATTTTATGGCTGTGACCAAATAAGTCAACATTATTTTTTTGCTAGTTAAGTCTATTATTGATCACAATAGCTTTTTATGAAAACATTGATCAACTTTTACTTTGAATTTCAACTTGAGACCATGTTTGGCTCAAATTATGAGTTAAAATATAACTTATGGTGAAAAATTCGATCTGGCTCCAATTTTGTCATCTTGAAATGCAGTTTTGGTCAACTTTTACTTTGAATTTCAACTTGAAAGCATGTTTGGCACATATTATGAGTCGAAATATAACTTATGGTGAAAAGTTCGATTTGGCTCCATTTTCGTCATCTTGAAATGCAGTTTTGGTCAATTTTTAGTTTGAATTTCAACTTGAAACCAAGTTTGGCACATATTATGAGT
Organism: Terebella lapidaria; assembly: GCA_949152475.1. NCBI lineage: Eukaryota > Metazoa > Annelida > Polychaeta > Terebellida > Terebellidae > Terebella > Terebella lapidaria. The sequence goes on from OX424569.1 coordinate 23,471,439, forward strand.
TAAAATATAACTTATGATGGAAAGTTCGATCTGGCTCCAATTTCTTCATCTTGAAATGCAGTTTTGGTAAACTTTTAGCTTGAATTTCAACTTGAAACCAAGTTTGGCACATATTATGAGTTAAAATATAACTTATGACGAAAAGTTCTATCTGGCTCCAATTTCGTCATCTTGAAATGCAGTTTTGGTCAACTTTTACATTGAATTTCAACTTAATACCAAGTTTGGCACATATTATGAGTTGAAATATAACTCATGGCGAAAAGTTTGATCTGGGTCCAATTTCGTCATCTTAAAATGCAGTTTTGGTAAACTTTTAGTTTGAATTTCAACTTGAAATCAAGTTGGGCAGGTATTATGAGTTAAAATATAGCTCATGACGAAAAGTTTGATCTGGCTCCAATTTTGTCATCTTGAAATGCAGTTTTGATTACCTTTTACTTTGAATTTCAACTTGAAACCATGTTTGGCACATACATGTATTATGGATCGAAATATAACTTATGGTGAGAAGTTCAATCTAGCTCCAATTTTGTCATCTTGAAATGCATTTTTGGTCAAATTTTACTTTGAATTTCAACTTGGAACCAAGTTTGTAAAATATTCTGAGTTGAAATATAAATAGGTGAAAAGATTGATCTATCTGTATTTTCGTTATTTTATCAAACATGTTGAATGGAAATTCATATAAAGAGATTTCAGTGGTGATTTTGAATTCGACCTTCAATAACCTCGGAAAATCAGTGCAGCAATTTTGGTGGGGAAAAGAAAACAGTTGTGACTTGAGATTTAACATTTCTCTGGTAATCTTTTTTAGCCCTTACTCTAGTTTTTCACAATTGACAGCGATATATTTGGGGCAACAGAGATGATAGGGCTACGGGGGATACACCCAAGCGGTCGTAGGCGACCGGAAGCGTCTAGTTTTAATAATGATACACAATAAAATACTTCATCGTTTTCATAGAGATGTAGTTTTATACTTGATTTTATAGGACTGTTCCTACTTTTGTATTTGATTGTTTGTTGTGTTTATAAAAAAAATAATCATTTGAATGATTAATGTTTGTATTTTATATTTATTTTGATGGAACAAAGTTCAAATGTTGAGATGGCTCATGAAATGTACTTACATGTACAAGATGTGTTCACTCAATCTTGTGGATTAGGTAGCAAGGATGCTGATGTAGTGAGGATTATGCAAAGTTTGTGTAAAGTGATAGCGAGGCATTTCATGTGTAGATTGTTTCCCGGGCCAAGTAGATATAAATGTTACTAACTTGTTACATTTACATGTATACACTACAGTCTTGTGTTATGTTTTGGTTGATTTACTACCGGTGAATTTATTGGTTAAATGTAATAGTTTTGTACTGTAAACAATAATAGCAAGCAATATTTTCATAAACTGCTACATATCAAATGCTGGAAATATTCTGTAGATTTGTACACATTCATATGTTACCATGGTTACATAGATTTACACGAACGTAGTGTTGCTGTCAAATAGTGATATGATATACTGTATACATTATATTTGTACATATTCATGTATGTTAGTAAATTAACATAAATAATTGGAACATATTGTTTTTTGTCTTTCTACACTTTTTGGGCATATATATGTAGACCAAAAACAAAATATATAGTTTAACCAAACACTAGGCTAATTCCAGCAGTTTGTGCTGGCAAGTAATATTTAGGTTATTTCGGCATAAAATGTCCGAGATGATAAATAAAGTTCACCTTACTATATCTTTGCAAAATTCTTATGTGCTCTTTGCCACTGGTCAGAAATATTTTATGGATGGACCCTATCATTTTCAAACTGGGCCCTGGGTCCGTGAAGATGAAATCAATGTTTTTGGACTTTGTATCTGGATGATTACTCAAAAGGATTGTGGCAATGGCTGCCGATGCTATTGATTTTGGGATCAATCAGTCGAACGTTAGATTTCAAAAGATTTTTTGCAGAAATAGTGCACTGTAGAGCGAACTGAAGGATGAACGCTTGACATAATGTTTCTTTGCTGAGTCAGCATTCTTTATTTTCATCAAATACTAGAAAAAGGTATATCGTAGAGCGAAGCGGACCTTCTTTCAGACTAGTTAACAAACATGTATAGAGTATAACAAATGTCACAGGGGTATCTTTGCTCCAGATCTAAATTTTTTTTCGATGTGTTGATGCTTCACACCGAAATGCCTCCAGGGCATCACTAGGCCTTGAAAACTGTATGTAGTTTGAGAATGCATTTCACGTGAACATTATGATACACTTACACACCACTAACATATATCCTTACTGTCCAAATATTTTTAATTACATGTAAAACAACACTATCAAAAGATTAAAATGGTACTTCAAACAACCAAGTTAATTCCTATGAACCATTACTTCCTATCCCAGGAGCGAGAACGGTTGTCACTCGTGGAGCGGCCCCCAGACTCGTGCTGCCCCCTGGCAGAGGACGGGGTCTACTGCCAGGCGCGGCTGGAGGAACACGCGGTTGCTGACATCCCAGAGCCACGAGAGCCGCGGGAGCGCACCACCGAGTCTGTACACTGCCTCCTCAGTCACCTAGATGAGTTGTTCCCGCGGGCTGACGGGCAGAAACGCTCCACCCTCGTCATCAACCTCAAGAAACGCAAAGCTGGCGGTGACGAGGAGGAGAGAGAGGGAGGGGGAGATGTAGCAGGTGTGAGTGCAGAGACTGTGGAGGAGGGAGAGGGAGGAGGGACAAGGGAAAACAGGGCGGGGTGTAGTGGGCTTACAGTTATAGCTGGTGACAAAGCGGAGAGTGGTCCGCACTAGAGAGTCCGAGGATAGTGGTCTGCACTAGAGAGTCCGAGGATAGTGGTCCGCACTAGAGAGTCCGAGGAGAGTGGTCCGCACTAGCTGTCACTGGGGATTAAAGGCCATTGTATTGTTACCATAGTTACTGGTGGCAAGTTATCGATAAAGTTACTTACGTATATAATTTTGCCACATTATTGAGGGTAGGGTTGTTGCCAAAGTTACGATAATATGGGTGGGAGCTTATGATTTTTATTGGTATGTACTGGTAGTTACTGTTTCAAGGGTTGATGACGAAAATATATTGTTTTACATGTAGTTATCAGGCATGGGAAGTCTGGGTGGGGTGAGTTACAGTTGCCATGGGGATGAATGTTGTGATCATTGTGTTGGTAGGGGTGAAAGTGAGGTCAAAACGTGGTAACAGCCATGGAATATATGTGCTGCTGGTTTGTTAGGTCTGAGGTATACACTCAGGAATCAAAAGGTTTCATACAATGGCATTTTACATCATTTTGTAGCACATATTCTGTATTTAGCATGGATCTGTTGATCTGACTGTTCAATTTTGCTTATATACATGCATTATATGGTTATCAGAGTTACTGCACTTGGGTGAAATTTTGTGCTGTGTTGTTTTCAGGTTTTGATCTTTGGAGTTCTGAAACTCTCTTCAATTTGTTGAAAAACTCTCTTATCATGGAATTAATCAGCAAAATGGTGTTCAATTTTACTACTTTTGAAAGGTATCACAATAATTTTGTGAACTGTGCATGCCAATCTGATGGGAATACATTTGTACTTGTATTTTGAGATTTTTTCCATAACACACAAAGATCACTTAGGGCTTGTATGTGTGTACATGTGTTGAATTGTTATGCAGTGAACCCTCACATGTATATATATAAAGCCATGCGAGTGTAGTTTATTTTATACATCACCAATCTAAACTACTACATGCTCCTTTTCGATCCTTTGGATCGTTCTGGATAGAAATTCGCGTACTGAAAGCAAGGCACGATCGTCTGCCTGCATGACTCGAGCGCTCCTTTTGCCGCCAAAACCGCCGCGCATATGCGCGCGCAGCTGCGCAGAAGCTTCACTTTTCTGTCCACCGCCATTTTTGCTTGGCAGCTTTGGATTTTGGTTCCCGGTGAATTCGTAGAATTTAGTCTGCAAACTAGACTTTTGCGATATATTCTTACGGAATTTCACCTGCCACGTTCATAGACATCGTTTTGTGTCTATTTGGATAAGTATTGGTCGATAGTTTGTTACTTGCTAGATCGTCAGCGATTTGTATAGCCAGTTCACCCTATTATCGTCCATCCGTCGTACTTGATAGTGTACTTGTTGTTTACATCTATCAATAGTTCTACGTTAATTTTCTACTGTATATCTTTTGTAAACGTATACTGTAGTTTATATATTCGTAGTCCTCTTAGAGTTCTTTTTCAGCGCGGTCTCAGGTTTGCGTATTTTGCCCGCCCTGTTACTGTGTGTGGTTAGTTCCCTTTCGTGATCATGACTTCACAATCCTCCCTTGGTACCGGTGCCATGGACGAACGTCCATGCCCGAAGTGTCTGGTCAATACCCTCCGAGGAGGGGAGAAACACAGTTTGTGTTTCGACTGTTTAGACCATGGCCCGGTATCTATGGAGGATTTGAGGTGTGATCTGTGCCGTTTCTGGCGTCCCTCTTCCTTCGTGCAGGCGACTGCAAAGTATTCCGAAGCCTCGTTGGCTCGTCGGGATGCTTTGAGGCTTGCGGAAGCTTCGGCTCCGCAAGTCCGCCAGTCGCCCATGGAGGTGGAGACTCCGCCTGTGACGGCACAGATTGCGTCCGGTGTTAGCCAGCCCCTGGGGCTAACACAGGACATGGTCAACGCGGCTGTGCAATCCTTCTTTGCACAGTCGTTATCGTCCCTCCAGGGTCCCCTCCTGCCGGGTCTCTCTTCCCTGCTTGGACAGGGAGTCCCGGCCGGTTCTTCGGCTGCCCCTTCGTCGCAGGGAGAGCTTGCTCCCCCTGCTGGCAAGAAGTCGAAATCTTCTAAGAAGAAGGTTTCAGTTCTTGCCAAGGCGAAAGCAGCCAAGGAACCGCTCTACACCTTCGTCGTCCCTCAGTCGGGGCCGATCGAGGTGGAGGGGTCCGTCGTCTCTTCCCCTGGGCCTTCCAAGAAGAGGAAGCGTGCTTCCTCTAAGCGCCGTGGTGCTGAGACCACATCGATTTTCGATGTGGCTCAGGCTTCGTCCGACCTCTCGGTGGGCGACGATCAGGCTTCGGGCTTCGATCGGCGGAGCATCTTGGATGGCTCATTCGGGTCCTCGGTCTCGAGGTTCGAGGGGGAAGAGTTCCCCTTGTTTGGGGGTGAGGCTCTCGATCGTTCGTGCGATCGGGAGTCTTCACTTGGCGGTCGTGCTCCTGGTCCTCGATCAGGGCACGATCGGGCGGGTGGTGCTGGGGTCGTTCCTCAGGACCACTCAAGTCCTGTGTACGCGGATGTAAGTCGCCGGACGGGCGCGATCGCTGAGCAGGCATTCCCTCGCCCGTCCTTTGATGTACCCTTGGGGTCATCGAGGTCTTCGATCGGACCTGTGAGGTCCAACGATCGGGGGGGTCGAGTGGAAGCTGATCAGGAGTCGTCCTCCTCGGAGGATGAGACTTCCGATCAGGCCGGGGGTTCTAACTTCCGGTGGGCTTTGGAGTCGGTCGCAAGGCGAATGGACTTGCCGATCGATGCTCCAGGGCCCTCACGGGGAACCGGTAGGTTCGCGTCGGCGCCAGTTCGTCGGCCGATCCGGCTCCCTGTGGCTCCCGCGTTGGTCAAGTCCTTCGACAAGATCAACAAGGGAGTTACGGCTAAGAAGGATGTGGCTCGTACGGAGTCAACATTCCCGACTAGCCGTGTTCGACCTGAGTCGATCGACACCTATCGGACTGTAGAGTCCGAGGGTGGACATCAGACTTCCGTCCCGGTCGAAGACCCTAACCTTCACCTGCTTTCCCGGAAGCAGGGTACGGTCTGGTCAGCTTATGTGAAAAAGGCTCGCCTTTCTCACTGGCAGACGCTGTCTCATCAATTGATGGGGCAGCTCTCGTTGACGGATCACCTGACCACTTTGGTTCAGGAGTTTGTGGACGAGGCGGATCTGGAGGAGGGGAGTCGCGCCAACATTCATGCAGCACTCGGCGTCTTGGCCGGAGTGGTCCATGCTGCTGAGCGTGACAGTGCGCACCTGGGCGCACAATTGGATCTCACCATGCGTGATGCCGATCTCCGTCTGCTTGACGTGTCCGCTACGGACGTCGCTGAGCTACGTGGGAGGCCGCTTTTCTCAGGCTATACCTACGCCAACCTCTCTCGATCGGATATTTCCGTCATGCGGGAACATCTCCGGGATGAGGCTATGGCCAAGGCTTTGCTTGGGAAGTCGGCGGGGTCTGGGACAGGCAAGAAGACCAAGGGTCAGAAGCCTGCCCAACCTCAGGCACCACATGCACCCGCTTCTACGCAGCCGCCCTTTCGGGGGGCGCAGCCTCCCCCTCCCCAGGGGGATGGCAAGCGTGGAGGCAAAGGGGGTGGACGCTTCAAGGGCAAAGGGAAAGCTTCTGGTAAGAAGTGACTCGTTGCGGGAAAGCGTAGGCTCTGTGGAAGGTTCAGTTCTGTCGGAATTCGATCTTCCACAACCTGGTCCAGTCGGGGGACGCCTGGCTCAGTTCGTCCAGAACTGGAGCGATCTGGCGTCGTCAGACAATTCAGTCGTGGCATGGGTGAAGTTCGGTCTCACCTTCAGATGGGAGGCTGGAAAACCACCGATCAGACCCAAAGCGTGGTTCTTCCCTGTGCCCGGCGATCGGGAAAAGTTTCAGCTTCTGCAGCACGAGGTGCAGCAGTTGCTAGAGAAACGTGCGATCGAGGTGGTCAAGGACGAGAGAGGATTCTATTCTCTCATCTTCCTAGTGCCGAAAAAGACAGGCGGGTGGCGTCCCGTTTTCGATCTGTCAAACCTCAACAAATTCCTGATCATACCCAGGTTCAAGATGGAGTCGGCGCTTTCCGTCCAGAAAGCTCTGGCCAAGGGGAAGTGGGCAGTCAGTATCGACGTCAAGGACGCGTACTTACATGTGCCAATACACCCAGCCGATCGGCGATACCTCAAGTTCGCCTTCGAGGGTTCGGTGTATCAGTTCAGGGTACTTCCTTTTGGAGTAGCCACCGCCCCTTACGTGTTCACCCGTATCGTAAGGACGATGGCAGCCAGGTTTCGATCGGTTGGAATTCAATTCCACCATTATATCGACGATTGGTTAATCATAGCCGACTCCCCGTCTCAGGCTATAGAGCAATCCGGGTTCGTCCTCAGGTTGGCGACCAGCCTTGGCTGGATCCCCAATTGGGCGAAGTCTCATCTGTCCCCGACACAGAGGTTCGAGTATGTCGGGGTAGATTACGATCTAGAGCGAGGAGTAGCTCTTCCTCCGCGGAAGAGAGTTCTCAAGGCGATTGCGGCGATGGAGGTCGCGCTGACGCAGTCGTCGATCACAGCTCGACAGTTTCTGTCCATCATCGGTCTGTTGGCGTCGATGGAGAAACAGGTGCCGTTCGGCAGGTGCTTCCTCAGACCCATTCAATGGTGTCTAGCGTTGCAATGGCGGATCCTCACCGATCGACTAGACCAAGTCGTATCGGTGGACGATCGTGCTCGGGAAGCAATGCATTGGTGGCGGGACCATCGGAATCTTTTCCGAGGGATGCCACTGGCGGAGTATCTGCCCGATCGGACCTTCTTCACCGATGCGTCAGAATTGGCTTGGGGAGCTCATATGGACGAGCACGAACTCTCTGCTGTGTGGAACACGAGCGAGAGGGCGTTGCACATCAATGTCCTAGAGCTGCGAGCGGTCCCCCAGGGACGAAGTGGTTGGTCTTCACAGACAACAGCACAGTAGTGGCGCACATAAACAAACAAGGTGGAACTCGGTCGAGTCAGCTTTGTTTGGAGGCCGAGTGTCTGATCAGTTTTGCCTTCGAGTACCGTCTGTTTATCAGGGCGAGGCACCTGCCGGGTCACAGGAATGTCCTAGCGGACGCTCTGTCGAGACCGGACAAGATCATAGGCACGGAGTGGAGTCTGCATCCGGGGGTGTTTCGGCGCGTTTGTCAGGCGTGCGGGACACCGAACATAGACCTATTCGCAACCTCTCGGAATCACAAGCTCCCGATCTACTTCTCACCTCTGCCAGAAAGCGAGACACTGGCTATGGACGCGATGTCTCAGTCGTGGGACGGGATGTTCGGGTATGCGTACCCGCCAACTCGGTTCCTAACAGAAGTGCTGCACAAAGTAGCCAGGTCTCAGTGCGAGATTCTGTTGGTGGCGCCATGCTGGCCGATGCAGGCGTGGTTCCCCCTGCTACTGTCCCTCCTGATCGATGTACCACGGGTTCTCCCGATCGAGGACAGGTTGCTGAAGCAACCGGGGCGGGATATATTTCACGATTCCGTCCACGTGCTCAAATTACACGTGTGGAGGCTATCGAGCGATCCTTCCAGGAGGCAGGATTTTCTCAGCAGGTGTCCGTACATCTCGCGAGAAAGAATAGGAGATCCTCCTCTAAAACGTATGAGGCTAAATGGAGAGTATTCGTACGTTGGTGTAACGGAAGGCGCATTGATCCGCTCTCTGCCCCTCTGAATGCAGTGCTAGACTTTCTCTGCTATCTCTTTGATAGGCTTAATTTGAGGCCTACTACGATCGAGGGATACAGGTCCATGCTGGGCCCTGTATTCCGTGCTAGGGGGATCGATTTAACTAATAATCGTATCCTTGCTGATCTCTTGGCGTCCTTTAGGACGCAAAGGCCACGCAGAGTTCCTACTCTACCGGATTGGGACATGGCTTTTGTGCTATATTGTCTTACTAAAGCACCTTGGGAGCCTCTCAAGGAAGTTTCCTTGCAGAGGTTAACTCTTAAGACTTTCTTGCTAGTTATGCTAGCAAGTGGTCGAAGACGCTCAGATGTCGCGGCGATCGACGTATCGCGAGTCGCATTTGGCGCGGATGGGTCCGTTTCCTTATACCCAGTACGTGACTTTATGCCTAAAACACGTGCTGCAGTTGAGGGCGGGAAAGCGTTCTCCCCTATCGTAATTCCGTCACTGGGCGGTTACGTAGGACGGAATGAGCCGGACGCTCTATTGTGCCCGGTAAGAGCGCTGAAAATCTACATCGATCGTACCAGATCGATCAGGAAAGATCGCAAGCGATTATTTATTTCCTATCAGCCTAAAAGGGCTACGGATATCTCCACAGCTACACTATCCCGATGGGTGAAGGTTGTAGTGAGGACTGTCTATGCGGAATCAGGTGCTGACGATCGAGTCACTTACAAAATATCGTCCCACCAAATCCAACACATCTCGATGTCTTTGGCGGCCAGGTCGAATATTCCGTTGGAATATATCGTGAGGGCTGGAATGTGGACTAATTCTACGACATTCATCGGGTTCTATCTGTCCAATGCTGCCGAACTTCAGGACCAGTCGTCCAGATTTAGACTGGGTCCGCTGGTCGTAGCGCAAGCTGTTGTTTGAACCAGCTGGACAGAAAAGTCTTGGTTTTAACGTGCACGTGTATATAAGCAACACTTTGTGTTTGTGTTTGAGTTCTTTATGTTACGGTCTCAAGTAGAGTTCCGTTTTCCACCGATGGGTGAAGAAGAAATTCGTGCATGTCGGAGGCAAGCGATCGCACCGCTAGGTGAGTATCTTTATTATATTACTAAAGATATATCGAAAATGTAGCATTTTAGCGATTCGCTTGAAATCAAGACTATCGTCTGTTTTCATGACTCTCTAGCACTACTGCTCCACCGCCTATCCTTTGATTCTAAGGAGCATGTAGTAGTTTAGATTGGTGATGTATAAAATAAACTTCCCAAATTTTAATTGTAAATTTGCCGTTTATTGTTATTACTCACCTCTAAACTACTACAGTAAAGGCCCTCCCATCCATCCCCGCCAGTTGTGTGCTAGGGGCTTCCTTTTGTCGTTTTTTGGACAGAAAAGTGAAGCTTCTGCGCAGCTGCGCGCGCATATGCGCGGCGGTTTTGGCGGCAAAAGGAGCGCTCGAGTCATGCAGGCAGACGATCGTGCCTTGCTTTCAGTACGCGAATTTCTATCCAGAACGATCCAAAGGATCGAAAAGGAGCATGTAGTAGTTTAAAGGTGAGTAATAACAATAAACGGCAAATTTACAATTAAAATTTGGGAATTTTCTGCAAAAAGATATCAGTCGAGTTTGGTATGGCGGATGAATTCAGGATGCATGAGTCCGAAGGACGAGTGTACTGTAAACGTACTAATTTTCACGGTGGATTTACTTTGCGGATTTCGCGGTAATATCAAAACCGCAAAATTAAATCCACTGCGAAAATTTGTCCATACAAGGGGATTAAAGTAAAACGAAGGTAAAACCGCAAAATTAAATCCTAACATACAAAACCTAAGGTACTAAGGTACAAAACCGCAAAATTAAATACCCGCAAAATTGAGTACGTTTACAGTATTCTGTGTTCATCGGCCAGACCAAACGAGACTGATATCTTTTTGCGGAAAACACACAAGCGTGGTTTTTATTTTATCACACACTACCATTCAGATAGATACTAAATAGATCTACCGTCATTATCAACGAACCTTGTGAATGATCATTAATAAATAAATTAATTAATTTAATTATATTCATGAATATGCATGTGATGTCCGAATAATCTCAAGTCTGGGCTTGGTAAGTAATGCTAGGTTACTAGAATCGTTTTCATACGACATCACATTGTTCTTTTACACAACAACGGTCTTTACATTATCCTCGTGAGAAAGTAGTTTCGGCTCGGTGTGGGTCAGCGAGTGATACAGATTAATTTGAAGTACAGGTTGATACAGAAAAGGTTATCACACCTTTCGGAGTCCTTTAGCTTTGCAGTTAATAGTGTGTGATGAATACCAGTACATGTTCATGGTACATACATACTGCCAACCTTTGCAATCATTCAGTTGCTTTGTATTAGGCTGAGTTACGAATTTTTAGATTGTGATTCTTAAATGTTCAGTAGATACCAACACTGAGCTGGGCAACTTACTGTTCACATGTTCATAAAAGATTATGCAGTACTTCTGCAACAGTTCATGTATCGTTTGTACAAAGAATTTTTATTTGCAAAGGGATTTGCCAAGCAGTGATTTGTTTTGTGTATGCTTTTAAAACGTTTGTTTTAAAATGTATTTGGAATATAAAAATACCATGGAATGAATGAAAAATATCATTGTTATTGATTGATTTCTTATCAATAAATATTCATATCATCCTGATGTGATAATGTTACTACCAACTAGTTTCACAGGTGAGATATTTAGCAGATTCTATTTGAAATTTTTGGTTGTTGTTTTGTGAGTTACCACCAACATACTTTTAGCTTAGAATTGTGTTAATTACCCTTCTTCCATCGTATGCCCGGTCTGACTCAGAACTGTATAAAATCACACAAAAAACACTTAAATAAGACTTTACTGTAATACCAACAAGTTGAATCCAAAACATCAACTTTTATCGGGGATCAGGAACGTTTGTGTAACACTTTACCCCATCTGAGCTTATGACTATTTTGTGGGTTCTCCTGAATGGAGCATTTTTGGCCCTGGATGCATGTGTCTGGCTGCTGGTGCCCACTGGAGTTGTGTGTCAGTCCAGTCCCTACTTGGTTCTGTCAGCTCCACTGGAAGACTTGGTCAGCTCCCTCCCCGGACTGCCTGCTGGTGCCAGGGAACACGGTCTCGACTGGTTTGAGATTGGGGATGAAGATGCCAAGCTAGTATTACATAGTCTCCCTCACCTTCAAAACTCACTCCGTTCTCAATGGTGGTTGAAGAGAAACAGAGAAATGTGGACAGAGCTATGTCCTGCTCCACAGAATGGCCAAGTGTCTAGTATGGCTGGCCATTCTGCTTTCAATGTGTAAGGAGCTGATAGACTCTGGATTGTCCGGCCAGTGGATGGGATGCTCCTTCGCAGGACATTTTTCCGGGGCCTTGCCTTGGTCAACTCCTTCCTATCTTCATACTTCACTCGGGGAAAAGTGACTGACGATCAGCTTCTTGTGAATATTCACGCCATGCTTCTTGATCTGCCCTCCAGTGGGCAGACTTTGGTACCTCTCGATCAGTGGCTCTAGACTCGAGACTGTCTTGGCTCCACACACCGGGGTGAAAAGGATTTAACTGGGGTGAGAAGGTTTTCACTGAAGTGAAAAAGATTCTCACTGATGTTAAAATGTTTTACTGGATGAGGTCTTTATTGAGGTGAAAAGCTTTCAACTGGGGTGAAGTTCTCACCATGGTGAAGAGGTTCTCACTGTGGTGGAAAAGCTTTATCCAAATGTGTCGATTTTCCCAAAGATTGCGGTAGGTATTTGGCCTTTTTCGTACACCATACCATTTTAGCTGTTTCACGTTCGAAGCTCGTGCCTAAACCTGGTGACGTATTGTTTTTCATCAATTCACTACACTGTTTCAATGACTGTGACGTCGCACCTTCAGCCTCGTGTGCTGGCAGCTATCTTGATTTATTGGAGTTGTCTCATAATCGTAGAGCCGATAGGATGACGGTGAGCACTGTCATGTTCTCCCTCCCCTTGTTCTTGCCAAGAGGGTCCTAAGACCACGGGGTGACTCCAATCGAGGGCCCAGGAGGGGGTGGAGGCTACTTTGATCCTGTGTTCATGCACCTGGAATGGTACTCTCTTGCCCTGGGATGGTACGTACAGGCTCTGGCATACGTCGGGCTATCCTCATGGTGGACCGCCGGTGAGGCCGGCCAGCAACACGCCCACGTGCTCCTGTTTTGGGATGCCGCTCCCATAGCTCTCGGGCTCGACAAACCAGGCTACATAACCACGATGATGTCATGTCTGATGTTAGCCCCATGGACTACTACCTGGTCAATTATGGCGCGACCATGATGCAGTGCGCGTTGCTCATGCCCTAGGTAGCGGGCGTCAAACATTACACAAGAATAAAAGGTTCTCACCTAGAATGTCGGCCATAATATATAGATAATAGGACTTCCAGGACAGCCCCAAGGACCTCAATCAGCTCAAAGGTGACAGGTGCATTGTACTGCTACACTCTCCCAAGGCACAAAGTAGGCTTGTTCTTTTTGACGTCCTCCGTCAGGCCCAAACAGTCCTCTGGTCAAGGATTCAAAATCACATGTTGCCTTGGAATACCATGATGGCGTTGTCTGTCCGGAGCATGGGGAATGCTGAATGCATTTTTGCACTCGGCCAATGCTGGTTCATGGAGAGCGATAAGCTGTTATTCTTCTTCACCAAAATGACCAGTGACACCCACAGGCAGGAGCTCTCTCTGATGACAGACTTGCCTTGGGAGAATCTGTCCCGGCTACAGTGAGACTCTGTCCCGGCTACAGTGAGAGTTACTTTGATCGGGCCTCTGGTTCAGTTCCCAGATCCCATGTTGCCACTCACGCAGGTTCCACGCTATCTGAGTCTTTTGACCGTGTCAATACTCAGGACTTCGACCGTGTCAATAACACGCTGACTTCAGTGTCTGCTGCTCCTGTGGTGGCCACTGCAGTTTGCTACCCAGGTCCGGCTACATTCACGAGCACCCTGAGGTATGGCTGGCAACAAACAGCTATGGCTATGGGTTATGCTTTGGAACCTCCTCGCTAGGCCGGGGAAGGTTGGGACCTTAACACATCAAACATATCCACTGTGAGGGACATGATCGCTGCCAGTAATGAAGATCACCGGCTGTGGGCGTACTTGCAGAACAATGTCCGCCGGCCCACCCTCAGGCTGTACCAATCCTGCAGGTGGTGGCGTCCTCGAATATGGGACCCACACCTGTACCACGGTTTGGGGGTACCACGTTGGCTATGGCCTCCGCTGTTCCGACAGCAGGCTCTATGGCCACGTGGTCAAACTTCCCTGCTCCGGCACGACCACAGGGAGATGGTTGGCAGCCGGCGGCTTCGGCCCCAAGTTATGCTGGCTACCCCGCCTTGCTTGCATCCCACCCTCTGGGACTGGCGTGGGCTCCCTTCGTGCCCTCTGGGAGTGAGATGTACCCGGGTAGTTACCCCGCAGTAGTTCAAGCACCTGCTTGATACGTGTCCGTGGTGTACGGGCCCACATCTACGGGTCCTGCCGTGATAACGAAAACATTGACTGCCTCCTTCCACACCACTGAATCCGGGTCCAGATCAGACACGCGGGAGCGCTCCCAAAGTGAACGGAAGCCGGATCAGTCATCGTGGCAGAAGCGGTTCAATGGCAACAATGCTGATCTTGAGCATTACCTCATGCAGATGTGGTGAACCGCATTCTTTGAGGGATGGACGCTGGTCGAGGACGGTCACATCCTCACAGGAAGCCTGGAGGGCAAGGCTCTCCAGGCTATGTTCAGTATCCCGCGTGGGCCTGCAATGTTTGCTGAGGTTGCCGAGCAATTTCGTTTACTGTTCGTGCTCACGACGAATAAGCGGATGTACGAGAAGCAGTTCAAGACTCGTTACCCCTTGGCTACTGAGTCGGTAACCGAGTACAGTTTCCAGTTGCGTATACTCGGCCGGAAAACCTATCCAGAAGTACCTGCGGATAGGTTTGAACCGATGCTGATTGATCAGTTCATCGATGGCCAGCTGTACCACATAGGATATGCCTTGGTCACCCATGATAAATGACCAATGCAGGAGGCAATCAATGTGACACTTGCGGTTGAGACAGCTGTCAGATCCCGACAGATGCCTCCGGCCCCGGCTCCGGCGTGGCTGTTCCCATGTCTGCTGCCTCACCTCCAGCTGTGGCAGCATCTCTGGTAACTCCATGGGCATTCCCGGTCCGTCAGAAACCTGACATGGACCCTAACCCTCCACCGGTTAATGCACCTTCGTCGCAACCCACAACGATGGTGAGGCGGCCCTGGCCACTGCGTCATACTCGTCCTCAGATGAGTATGACCTGGAGGAATACGATTTCAGCGCCACGCAGATGAGTGCGCACTGCGCTGGGATCCAAGCCCCGGGTCCTGCAGATTGCTGCACTTTCACCTCAGGACCACACGCCAACCGCCCTCCTACTATTGCAGTAAGCTGGGCCACTTCTGGTTGCAGTGTCCGGAGTTGCTGGAGTGCTTGGCAGAGGCTAGTGGCTATAAAGGCAGCTTGTCTGAGCCACGCCTGAGGAACTCCTCATTCCGGCCAGGTCCTTCGGGACAACAGTGCCGCCCTACAGTGAGATGATCGTGGAGGCTACTCGAGCATGCCTCTGGACGGTTGTCCCTGCACGTACAACCTGTGAGTAATTTTGCCTGGGATATGGGACTCATGCTAGGTAGGGCTCTGGTCGAGTCCGATTCTGACATGATGCCCATTCTCGTGGTGAATCCCACCGATACTCCGGTTGTACTTAGCCGTGGGTGTGTAGCAGCAGTTTGCACGCTCGCGGCATCTAGTAGGGTTCTCCCTGACAACCCGGTTTGCCACACGGCCTGCATGCAAGCCATCCCCAGGGATGATCCCTTCACCCTGCCAGACCATTTGGAATGTTGTGTTCCGAAGGACTGGCTGGATGAAAATCAGCAACTCGCTCTCCATAAATTGCTTCGGCAGGATACAGATGTGTTAATGAGTCCTGGTGGGGCGGTTGGCAAGACAGACGTGGCCAAACAAAGCATCGACCTCATATCAAACAGCGTCTGCAACGAGCAGCTATCGTGCACCAAGAGGTCATTGACAAGGAGGTGCAGAAGATGCTCGAGCTAGACATCATCAAACCCAGTGATAGCACTCGGGCCAGTCCTGTGGCTGCGGTTCGGTGTGGATTATCAGAATCTAAACTATGTCACGCAAAATGAGTCATATCCTCTCCCCACATCGAGGACACCTTCGATGCCCAGGTCGGGTGGCACTATTTCTTGATTTGGACCTGGCCTTCGGGTATTGGCAGGTTGAGATGGACCAGAGTGATAGGGCTAAAACAGCCTTTGTCACCAAGAACGGGCTTTACCAATTCAAGGTAATGCCGTTCGGGCTCTGCAGCGCCCCCGGGACGTTCGAGCGCCTTATGGAAATGGTGCCAAAGGGGTACCTCTGCAAGTGATGTATGGTCTACTTCGACAATGTCGTCATGTATGACCAGTCGTTCGAGGAAACCCTCCCCAACGTCCAACTGGTGCTCCACCGCATCTGCGATGCAGGCTTTAAACTCAGGCCTAACAAGTGTGAGCTCTTCGCCAAGGAGATCTTGTTCTTGGGCTTCATGGTGACAGGCACAAGTGTTCATCCAGACCCTGTGAAGATCAAGGCCGTGCGGGTAGAATTGCTGTCCTGTTTGATACATACATGTATTTATGTATTCAAAATGTCGTACCTGATTTTCTACAATTTCCAGTAATTTGCACATTCATGTTATGCCACTTGCACTTCGTCTGCCGCTGCGTTGCCAGATCCTGCGGGGTCTGGTGCGGCCGATGTTCAGGGTGTGAGTGTTTTACCAGTTGTGTGCCCCGGCACGCGGCCGTCCGGAGGTGTGTGTATGTTCGGGCATCCGCATCTGTGGATGTCTGTCTGTATGTGCGCATCCGCTCTGGCCGACCGGGTAGCATGCGGGAACTGATGTCACGCGGCTTGCCTTGACAGTTATAGCTGTCTTATTGGCAGTGGAAGACGGCTGTCCACAGGTACGTCCGCACGGACTCACCAGAGTCGCTCCCAGCGGCTCTGCCCTGCCTCGGATCTCCACGGATCCATGGCGCCAGTTGGCGAGGGCAACCGGCAACACCTTTTAGAGGTACTACCATTTTCAATCACGGGTGTCATTTTACAAAATTTCTGGTTTTAAAGTTTAACTGTAATTGTATTCCAAAAACTCTGCACACCGTCCCTTTCGGCGGATGACCTTCCTAGGTCATCAGCCTTTCTGGAAGATCTCGTTCAAAATCTGAGCTTGTTTATTAGGGTTTATTCAAAATTTAGGAGCGTTTCAGTATAGTCCGTACCCCCCGGAGTCGATCCCCATCCTTCAAAAACAGACCCTTAAGGTCTGGCTCTTGCGTCGCAACTTTCTGGCACTCACCTTGCTTCCTTCTGGTCCACCATGCGATACTCCATCAGTGTTTGCCAGTTTTGGTCCGAGGTGGAACATATTGGGGACCAACATTGTAAGAAGGGGGTAATGTAGTGATTTTGCCCAAAGACTGCGACAGGAGTTTCGGCCGTTATTTTACACCCATACCTCACCTGTTTAGGCCGCTTCACGTTTGAAGCATGTGCGTCGCCTATAGCTCACTCCACTATACTATAACAATATATGGTCTGACGTCATGCAATTGCTCTCGTGCGCTGTCTTGTTTTCTTTGAGTTGTCGTGGAACAGTAGTCTCACGCTGGGATGGTGCGTACAGGCTCTGGCAGACCGTCGGGTTGTTCGGGGTTGTAGCCCCGCGGCAGGGCCGTTGGCGAGGCCGGCCAGCAACACGTCCACGTGCGCGGGTTCCGGGTGCCGTTCTTATGGCTTAGGGCTCGTCACACCGGGCTACATTACCATGATGTAGCCTATATATCTATGTCATGTATCGAGGCCGGAATTGTTAGGCAGACTGTTAGCTGGTTGTAGTTAAGTATTTACGGCACCCGCCGTGACCGTGCCGCAGTGCAGGGTGCTTGCGCCCTAGTTGGACTTGGGCGTCAAGCGTTACAATAGTATATTGTAATTACAAAATTAACGTACCGTACTAACAGTTACAATGATGAACCCCGAGCAAATTGTCTAACAAGAAAACATTAATTACCGTGGTTTGATATTGTTGTGTCATAACTGCCAGTGAAAACCTTCTCAGAGCCTACCAGGAAAACTTCAGGTCTTCCCAATACAACTCTCGCTATGCAAGCTCGGGAGTCGGGATGCAAGCTCCGTTAGTTAAAGTCTCCCCCATATGGGTCCAAATGTCTAGTATCAAATTCCTAGTAGCATAAAAGAGTCTAACACCATAAAATCTTTTGCGAAAAATATGAAAAAATATTTACTTGCACGTCTATACTCCGTTCAAGAGCAATAGTTGACATAATTTTCTATCAAACATCCACTAGTACCATCTACTAGTACCATCTATAGTACCAATAAAATTGGTCCAATCGTCCAACTAAAATGTATGCATTCAAAAACTCAATTCATTGCATGTATCTTTCAAGTAGCGTTATTATTCATTTTCACAAGTCAATTATCCTCAGAAATTTTGTCCATTGTAATGTAGATCTATCGATCCTTTCATTTTTTTTTTCTTTTTTAAGGTGTCACAGGTAGACAGCCACAAAAGTGAGCTATGTGTCACCTTGTTACATTGTACTACATGTCTATATTATTCTCGTGTGTTGTATTTGTGTACATGTATTGTCCAATGTAACGAATAAATTCAGTTCAATTTATTACCGACTGCGCAGTGTTTTTAATCAACGGTTTTTACGCTAAATTACGGTTCCCCCCAAAATGGGTCAGGTCATTTTCCGCAAACTGTTTCTTGGACTGACAATCAAGGATATGTGTTTTATGATGAAGCGATGTGCATATTTAGGGAGTCCGTATGCTTTGATTTTGAACATGTCGTTGATGAAATCAAGTGATCGTTAGTGATCGGTGGTCGGTTTCATTTCTAGTTTTGTTTACATTTTTCACATTTGACCTCAACTTTGACAATATTCATACGCGAGGTGGATTTCTATCTGGTCAAGACGCCTTATAGTATTATATATTATTTGATCAGTAACAACTTCTCAACAAAACGTTGTATACTGTTAATTATAGCTAGAATAACATTGAACTAGTTGCATAGTTCCCTAGTTTCAGTGGAGAAGCAGTTGACCGTGTGGATTATATTGCTGGCAAACAGATCTAGTTCTTGAACCTGCGCAAAACGTCTCAAACTGCAAAGCGGATATGAACGATGATGATGTATTGTGAAGTTTTGATATTTGTGTGAAAAATTTGGGAAAGATGTGACCCTGGTCGCCCAAAGAACAGCCTAAAATGGGATGTTGTACTGGGAGGTGTTTTCTCATCACTTTATGTGTTCTCCAATTCGTGAGTATCTAAATCCAGACAGCTGATAGGGATCTACAAGCCATGGACAAGGGTCTGAATGAACTGATGAACATTCGAAAAATTTCAATGAATCAATCCAGTGACTAAGAGAATCTTATGTCTTGTTTTGATGAGATGGAGAAATCTCAGACGAGTCTTCAGCGTTTAAGGTGCGGTACGAGCACATTAGTGAGCTATAGTATATTTGAGTTGGTGCTAGGGGCCTCTCTAGCCAATGAGGGGGGTTAGATCACCATGGTGAAAGTCGAATACCGCACCTTACTCTCTTCAGCGTGGTCCATGGCGAGCCTTTAGGCGAGCCTGGACAGCTGATGACGAGTCTGAGATTTCTCCATCTCATCAAAACAAGACATAAGATTCTCTTTCTCACCATAAGTCAGTTTGGGGTTAACGAAAAACACTATAATACAAGCAATATTCCAACAAAACAATCAAATTTTACAATATTGCCGCCATTGTGTTGACATAAAAAATAGTCCGTATATTCGTGCGCGTCTAGACTGTTGCCGTTGTCAAGATGTAAATAAACAACTATTTTTTATATAGGTATATATATATATATATATATATAGGTGCTGTCACCTAGCGAATGACTGCAAAATAATTCGAACATGGGAACTATTTTCTTTGTGTATTTATACAGGGGTGCGAAAAGTGCACACCCGGCAGGAGATCGATATATCTCAGTCGTGGTGTCACCAGACGTGTTTCTTGTATCTCACATACATTGCGTAAATCGCAGCTGGTGAGAATATTGAATCCACTTGCCCTTCGCTTGGAGTTGGATTATCAGATGATAACCACTGATAACATTTGTCCATTTGTCAAATTGATTTGTTGAACATGATAAAAGGCTGATTTTATGACTAGATTCTAGTTTTAGTGTAAACTGTTAAGTATTTTTTCAGATCAAAGACAAAATAATCTGAGTGACTGAAAGAGCTGTAGCTATAATGAGCTGTAGCTGTTTGAGTATTGAGTCAGAAAAGTTTTGAATAGATTTACCGAAATTACCATAGTAGACTATGTTCAAATTTCCTGGGAACTTGTATATAGGGTGGGGGTCTCACGATTAACATGATTAAAGCAGCACTAGATCTATATGGGATTCGGCTTTCCAAGATTTTTCTCCCGACGCTCCCATTTATAGAACAAAACGTCAGATGACATTTTTGACCCAGGATATCTGCCGAGCCGACATGGCTGATCTGACCATTGGCTCGGCAGAGATCCTGGGTCAAAAACGTTATCTTACGTTTTGTTCTATAAATAGAAGCGTCGGGAGTCAAATCTTGAAAAACCGAATTCCATATAGATTATAGTGCCCCTTTAACGGAGTACCTGGTTACGAATCAAGTCAGGGCAAAATCTAAGTTATATAATTTTAACTGAAAGACCAAGTAAATCTAAATTCAAATTGAACATGAAAAGTTTTGAATAGATTTACCATAGTAGACTATGTTCAAATTTCCTGGGAACTTGTAAATAGGGTGGGGGTCTCACGATTACTTGAGTAACCGAGTACCTGGTTACCAATCAAGTTGGGGCAAAATCTGGATTACATGACGTGTATATAATTCTATCTGGCAAACCAAGTAGATCTAAATTCTAACTGTACAACATCCTTTGTAAACGCTTCGTATTCATTCTGTGATACTTTATCTGGCATTTCATTCCCATGACACATTCATGTGCTTTCACAATGTCAATTGAATGTTTTCTTTTTGACGTTTTTGTTGCCAAGAGCAATGTTGTCGATTATTACTCTGGCACTGTGGTGCAACAGGTGCATGCAAACTGATCATCAGTGAAAACTATTATTCCCCTCTTCTGGCTTCTGTTGGGAATTTCGAAACGAATACCCGTTTATGAGTCAAGTTTCTGGCACCGAGTACTTAGATTGCATGTGAGTTTGTTCATGCAGAAGTTTATGGGCATACAACACTTCAGCTTCACAAATCGAAACTGATCTTTTAAGAATATGTATGACTACATGATATTTCATAGGAATTTATTAAGCAGGAATGGGCTGGTGAGAATAGTTCCGATGAATTGAATGCCTTCAAATACTAGTACAGTGGATCCTGTGTTTTGAGACCACCCAAGGGACCCCAAAAAGGTGGTCTTAAATGACAGGTGGTCTCTCATGACCAGTATTAAATATCATCAAATGCCCACTGACCCCATCATGCTGTGGCAGGCTCAAACGAGGTTTGAAGCCTGGCATGTTTCATTTATGGCCACAATACTTCATCATCTTGAAGATCTGAGATTGATAATATTGGTAAAGTTCCCATAAGATATTGGTTAGCACTAAGCAACGCAAATTACCCGATGTAAATTCTACAGTTTGTTTATGTTTTAATCTATGATATTATCACAGGTTGCGACAGTTGAACGGCAAGTCTTCGACTTTCTGGGATATATGTGGGCACCTATCATTGCAAACTTCCTGCAAATTATTTTTGTGATCGTTGGATTCTTCGGAGCACTGCAGTACCGTCCAAGAGTTGTCGTTGCTGTAAGTAATGTTGCCTCGGTCATATAATTTGCAAAATATTCCCAACTACAAGATTCAGAACTTTTATGTAACCCCAGAATCATGTAAATATTTTAAAGTAACTGATTTTGTCATACATTATGACAATAAATCCTTATTGACTATCAGAAATACAGAGTAAAAGGATTTTTTTTTTTTATAACTTTGCTGATTTATTTTCGGATGAGATACTGTTTGATTTGCTTTATCTATGAGCTGCCCATTTGATATCAGTCATTATATTCTGATAATGCCTGCTATCTCTCATCCACTACAGTACACAGTATGGATGCTCATCTGGATCGGCTGGAATGTATTTGTGATATGTTTTTATCTAGAAGTCGGTATCTTACATAGGGTGAGTTCATCATTTATTTAGTACATGTATTGCACATGAATCTTACTGCATGTTTGAAGTTTGAGAAAAAAATAATGCATGAGAAGAACCATTAGATCATGATAAAAAAAGAAACTTTTGTTTTCAGGATATGCCAATATTGAACCTGGGAACCGGCAACAAGAGCTGGTGGCTAGACAATGGTATCGGCTGCACCGTGGGGAATGTCACATCTGACAGTGTAACGAGTGTCGGGAATTCCCTGACACGCCGTGAGGTGCCAGACGAGAGCGAAGTCTCTGGCTGCTTACTACAGTATTATTATGTTGAAGTGATACATGCAGGTGTACAAATTTTGCTGGGGGTATGTACCTCGCATTGGAGGTGTTTTATAAACCATTACTTGTGTTTATTATATGGTGTAAAACAGTAGGAAGTGATGATAATTTTGTCGCAGACTTAGTCGAGTCTCATGTACTAGTAGTTCCCAGTATTACCCTGTTTTACTGTTGCTGAAGTTCTGTGTTCCTCTACCTCTTAGTTGCTGGGTTTCTGCGTGGCCTGCTACGTGACCAGCCAGTTCTCGGAGGAGGATGATTCCTGTAAGTATCTGGAGACCGTCGTGGGCGAATCTTGTCCCCTAACAGCGCCCCCCACCAACCCCCAGTCTTACCTTGCTGCCCCCAACCCGCCCGTCCACTCAACCGTGCTACGTCGAGAGGCCTGTGTTGCTAAGCGACCTCAGTCGCGTACGAGGTCATGCACGGCTCTACACGATGGCGACACATCACGGACAAGGTGCTGCAAAGTCGTCATGCACGGCCATGGCCAGGATCCCCTTGCGAGGGCTTCATTCTTCTCGGCACACGATAGCTGGACACTGCCCACGTATATATCATTCAATGATGATCTCGAGTCGTGGAGTTCCCTGCAGCTGTCTGGATACCGTCAGTAGACTTGGTGATCGGCCACGGACTCGGCATCAGACATGCCATTTTGAGGCATCGGAGATGTCTGATATTAAATTACCAAATACTGACTGGAGGTCTCTTCAACATTTGCCAAAGCCTCCTCTCATTGTCAAAGATCTTCAGATGGAACTCTATTTAACAGTTTGTGTGCAAGTTATACCCAGTCAAACTCTTCAATCCTTTCCTGGGTATTGACTTCCTAATTCAAGTGCTATACTGTATAATCTTGGAACTGTTTTCCTGTGGAAGCTAGCCTGTTCTTCTAAAACAATCAGCAGCTAAAGACTAGGATCGTGGATCATCTATCCTTGGACAGTGGTCTACTCAAGAGGGAAGACTGGTGGGTCTTCTTGTTGCCTTGCGGTGTGACGCAATTCACCCAAACGCTTACGTTCTTGTTTGCCGTTTATTTGTGGCTTGTTGCTCTGGCTAGCTTCCACATCCCATCCCATAATTTGCTGTTTTTTCCTCAATTTGGGTAGCAGTTTTGCTGGTGGCTTGCTGTTTTGTTTAGTGGGCAGTGGGCAAGGTGATCCTGATGTTTTTGTTACTTTGTGATTTTATTTTAGCTTTGTAAATTTAAATGTAATCAGGATTAACTTTATCCAGACTGCCGTCGATTCAGTGGGTTAATTGGTGTTGTCCCTGCCCAATCAATTAACCTGGCAGATCCTCCTGTGATTGAATCTTTAAAGGCATCATATTTCATGTCATAATGATATAGGGAAATGTGCTCAATTGTCGAATGAATGTTGGATTCAATCACCAATTTTATATTATAGTTTACTGGTACTATGTGTATGTTAGGGAGGGTGATGCAGTAGATTTACTAGATTGGTTGATTCTAGAAAAGGCATGCAATTTTGAAGTAAAGTATACTGGTAACTGAACTTAATGAGTATTATATTTCTGTATCATATCTATTGAACTGTAGAATATGTTTCGAATTTCCAGGCACATTTGGAAACATGAATATCAAGCTTCTTCCTGGTTAATAATTCGCTAGCTATGTCACATTGAACTAATCAAATTCCTTCTTTTCTTCCACATGACAAGCATTCTGGGAGTGTGAGTTGAATCACGTATATTGAAGTGTCATACTTGTTGTTCCTGTGCTGTCAACCTTGGCTGTTCCTTTTGTTCTTGCTCCTGATTTGAATAATCGTGAGATTATGTTCACCAGTCGAATCGTAACTATATGTTTTTATCCTATTTTTTGATGTTGTCCAGAGAAATGTGGCCTACTATGTATTGTGCTTAGTAGTTTTGGGATTGTTTCTGTTCAAACGTTTCTCTGCGCTGGAGTATATTGTGCAGGAAGTCTTGTTTAAAGTCTTGTTAGTTGTATTCATACAAACATATAATGTCTTCCAACTGTTTCATGGATATCTAGTAGATGTCCATCTTATCTAGCTAGAAACTTAGGGAGGATGGGTTGGGCTTGATTGTATGCTCTCTGATAGCCATTTATCTTCGAGAATACAAGGTATGATGATGATTTCTAAATACCACTTCTAGTCAAATAGAGGTCATGCATGTTACCAGTAGTTAGTTCTATTCCTTTCATGTGTAACACTCACATGATGAAATTCAATTCTAGTCAATTGAAATATTTCAGAATTCACATTTTCTTTAAAATTGCACCTAGTATAGTAGATGAAATGTGATCATGATCCAAAATTAGAAACATTATCAGCCTATTTGCTATTTAAGAGTGATAGTGGCAGCCCAATGGCATGCAGAAACTTTTTTATTCGTTTTCACTATACTCTGGCTTCTTTTAATTTTTTCGCCACCTGCAACCGTTCTTTGCAACTATCTGCCTTTGTTTTATCATTTCAGTCGATTTTATTGGTGGTTTCGATACGTTTTCTGCCTACCACCCCCCAAACAAGAATAGTCACATGCAGCTGCAACCTGTCTATGTGTAGGTATCCCAGAAGTCCTTGCATCACATCTCCTGTTACCATGGAAACACAGACTCCTCCCTAGCAGCTAACTGCATGTCCCGTAAAGCTAGAAAATTGGTAGTGGGTCATCTCTTGCACGCTATTGTGCCCTACTTTTGACTATGAAGATGGAATGATCGTGTGTACTGTGCATGTGTTTTGTGTTGCATGGGCTGTGGGTTACCTATAGATAGTCAGTTGTTCATTCTAGAGGGTGAATACTAGAAATTTCTATATTGAAATTCAGTGAAAATATTCTCTAATACATTTCTTCTCTTGATCCGACGTCATCATGACTTTTCTTTCCAACAAAGATTTGTGAAATACAAATGTATAAGGAAGGAGATTTTTACTAGGAAAATAAATTTGAGGTATAATAGCTCAAAGTGGATGTGTCACATCCAGATCTTTTACTGAGATATATATCACTGATGCCAATGAAGATTGTCTTTTTAGCATGATCTAGTCATGAACTATGGGTCTAGAAAATGTTTACTAACATAGAATAGAGATTCTGGTCACCTAACCATAAATAATAATCCACATACAACAATTACAGGATGAACAACATTCCTCATGTCTGCAACGATGTTGCTTAAATGGAATATTTGTCGCACAAATTATATGGATGCCATTTATGCATGCTGTCAAACTAACACTGATCAAAAGTCATGATATTACTAACAAAGATAAAACTGAAATTGTATCACTAGGTAACTGAAACAGCAACTAACTCTGCATGGTGCCTGATCTCAAACACAAGCAAGAGAAAATAGCCTTTGATGTATACATGTACAAGTTTGCAGAAATGTTGATACATTTATACATGTGACTGATGAATCTAATCCAAGATATTATATTCAAGATACTTGTATGATTGGGATTTTACATGGCATTCAACTTTGCAGGGCAATGATGAGAGTGCATTTCCATTAGTAACTCATATTGCTATAGAATATTCTTGTGATCTGATACTGTTATTGACCCCCTAACTATGACATTTGAACATTTCCATCCATATCAATTATCAACATTGTTCGCTTTCAAATAAATTGTTCACCATAACTGTTCTGACTTCAGCACAACCGGTCCACGATGAGCTAGAATACATCAAGATGCGCTACCGCTCCCCCGCTAGGAACAGCTTCCGCACAAACAAAGCCTACGAGACGCTGACCCCTGGCGGCACCCAGACAGCAGACCACAATTACAGCGATGACTCGGCCGACCGCTACCTGCAGAAACACGGCGACAAGCAGCGTGTGCTCAAGGACGGCTCTGGCGGACAAGGTGGCTGGGTCCAGCACACGTACATAGACCCCGTAACCGGGCAGACTCGCATCCCAGACACCCCACCATCACAGCCACCACCACAGGACACAGCCTTCAACATCTCAGGACAAACGCCTGGTCTGACCGTCGTGTAGCCTTGGCAACTGTACCTGTGTTACCATGGTTACATCCAGAACTTGTCGTCGGCATGCTGTGTTTCCATGGTTACTCACAAATATGTGCTAGGATCACATGCACATATTATATATACATCACTATGGAGAAGCGACATGCTGACCATCGTATATCTGGACATCGGATTTGGACATGTAACCATGGTAATCACTTGTTGGTAGTGATATCCTGTCGAGTCGTCAATGTTGAATTTGATCTGTTACCTGCTTTGTCATGTTATGTTAAGACTATTATGTGTTATTCCTATGAATTGACTATTACTGTATTGATTTTAGTGCTGGAAATTGAGAGCTTGTTGTGAGGATTGGTCATTGTTCAATTTTTCACCATGGGAACAGTTTGTGATTTTTCAATGAATTGCATTATGCTGAGCTTGGCACAAATTTGGTGAGTTGTATAAAATTCAGGATTCAAACTGATGATGTAACTGAGAATTGTACTCAGGTTGGTTATATTTAAATTGATTAGGGAATAGTTATACTTCCATCATTAATGTATAACAGTTTTATCTATTATATATTGAATAAGACTCTCTTAATTAATAACCATTCTATGAAATAGCCATTTTATCGTTGGCATCATTTCTTGAATTTTTATGATTTTAGCTTTTAGTATGAATGTATCGCTGCTGATTTATTCTGTTTTCCATTGAAACATCATTTTTATGAACTTTGGTGTGGTCATAGACAGAAAAAAATTAATGTGATCAGATCACCATCAACAAATATATCTTTCGATATCAAATATAGACTTTTAAAACTTTTTAAACTGTTGAATGTTTTGCAAAGCATTGTAGAAAATATTAATCATAGATGATAGAATTGTCACAACTGAAGTCATTCGAAAAAAATTATAGAAGATTAATTGTTGCTTTGAATAATGAATTGAAAAATGTCTTGAAGTGTTGTGTCAGTATGCACTAGTCATGTTTGGACAAGGTCGTAGGTAGACTGTGTTTAGTATATGCTAGTTGTGAATCCATAAATGTTCAAACTTGAATAGTGCAAACCAGCACGTTTATTTAACGGAACTTACTCTGCTATTTTATTCATTTCCATTTTGTTTCATTTCTGATTTGTATCCATATACATCATAGGCAAATACAAAAATCTATATTTTTGCAGATGTTCTAGTATTTTATGTAATTTCTGTTGTTGTATCATGCATCGCGCTCATCTACATTTGTAAATTATGTTTTCAAAATAATATCTGGCCATATATGTGTTTTACTTATCATGTACCCGGTATGTGTAGATTTTAATATTGTGGTGTGTATATTTTGCCATGTAAGATTGTCTTGAATAGTATTACTATGGTCTTTCAAAAAAGGCTGATATATAACCTTTTGTACATTATATTTCTAGTTGAGTAATGAAGTCCCAATTTCTACTTTGCTTTTTGTGCTGCCCTGTGTTTTCTTGCCAGCCAGTGATTCACACATTAAAGAAACCACAGAGTGACAGGATATTTCTTGAAAGAACACTGCATGTATTTTTGTGTGTATTTCGTGATGACTACACATAAACAGTAGTTTTTGTGTGGAGAAATAACAAATTTCAATGTTGTTTTGTGAATGAATTTTGGCTTCATATCTTTTTGAAATGATAGGACACATTGGAAGAGATCAAAGAACACTCACGAATGAGAGGCACCATATTGTCAGGGGCCCAAATTTCTAAAAGAAAAAAATAGTTTCAGAACTGCTGGATGTTATAATTTGTCCCACCGGATGCGATTCTAATGTGCGAAAGATGTATGTGCGTATTGCTTCATCTAATGAGGTAGGCCTATTTGCTCATTGGTGAATATGCTAAGAGTGCTCTGTGATGTTTGTATGTTGATTGATCAGAATGTTCATGAGTTTATGTTGATAGACACCAACTATCATTAGGTGTAAATATATTAGATCCACTTGAATCAATAGAAATTTATCGTAAGTGTAATATTGTGTGAATGTGCGTGCTTAGAAGTGATACCATTTCAACTTAAAAATCATGTACCATCTTCTCATCTGACCTTACTGTCATGTCATTGCCATAACCCACAATTGTAAATATTTATATAAAAACAGCTTTTACACAGGTCTGTTCAATCTTGTATATATACTTTTATCAAACCAGCACAAGACAAATAAAATTGAATGACAAAATCCTGTGTGGTATTCCTTGGTTGATACAAGGACTGAGTTTGGTAAAATAACTAGCTTCGACAGACTATTTTTTGGCAGATTTGGCGATAGGAGTGAAGCAGCCAAATTAAATCGTCCGCCAAATTGACTAGATATATTTAAGAAATATATGTGGTTCTGAAACTGCCAAATTAAATCTCTGCCAAATAATGTGGGGCTCACAACAGCCAAATTTAATAGCCACAAAAATTTATAGTATAGATACAAAATATGTTCACATACCGGTAAATTGTGGCTGAACGCCCATGTAGCGCATCTTACTATATCTTCTGAATTCAATGAAGATTAAAAATGTGCCAGACGGATTAAATATGGTACAATGTACTCTGCCGAAACCGGCTCTTGTATATACCGGAATTTTGTCCATACCGGCATTCCTCTTAGGTCCCGATTTCTTCCCCTTTGTTTCTACAGTAAGCAACTCTCGATATACCGGATGTTGTCCATTCTGAAAACCGGCCCTATTCCTGTGACCCAACCGGCCATATCGTATTGTCCAAACCGGCGTTACCCCCAATGATTCCAAACTACGGCGTTTAAATTGCAATTAGCCATACTTCATCGGATCACAGACCGATGTCAGAGGCTGCGCTTTAGTCACACGTCTTTGTAAACACAACAGCATCAGGAACATGGCGCTCACAAATTGTAATTAACAACAACCAAACTTCGTCAGTTTGGGTTAGTTTGAAGAATGCATGATTTACCTGACATGATTTCTCGAGTAAATCACTGCTAGCTCATCACTGGGGTGACACGCATTGTTCAAAGTGATTATATCAGCGCATGCTGTAAACGCAGACAACAATTCTATGGCATCATGCAACCTTGTCTCACTATGTATATTCTGCAACTGGTTTTAAGATGTGCTAATAGCACAAGATGATAATGATATCAATAGCAAACCTACAATTGTTAATTGATTGACTCAAATTATTTACTTGAATGTTCAGCAATAAATCTATAGAGATTCGACATATATTACCAATAACATAATATTAACTACGCCGATGTCCATAAAGTTTGTAACTACGTGTATCTAAAATAGCTGGCCGGTATTTAGTTTAGTTATGTTGTGCAACAATGAAAGACGGAGTCAGTCGGTATCTGCATATCGGGTGAGATGATCGATGTTCTCTCTCTTCAAACTCTTGATAAACCGGCGCTCTGTCCATACCGGATTTTTTCCCCGGTCCCCTGGAGATCCGGTTTATACAGAGTACACTGTATACATACTGTGGGTGAGTAATATTAACAGAGTCAGGTGCGCTACTTGGGCCGTATTTGTAAGCTTTCATAATAGCCTGTTCTCTATACCCTTTATCAAGACCCAGCCCTGTAAGATTTAGTGTGGTCATGTGGAGAAAATCCACCAACACTAGACGTATAATCGTACGAGATATACCAAGTGGTTAATTTCTGTACAAACTTAACCACAACCAATCAACCTCAACCAATGTTTCATTCTTATTCGGGTTAAGTAACTATTACTCCCTTAAATTTCACCCCACGGGTAATGGGGCACAAAAAATAAGTCTATAGACTCATTGTAATGTTCCTCTCCACGGAAATCTTTAGTAAAAGGCGAAAGATTTATGCGTGGTATGAAGAGAAACCAGAGTGTCGGCACAAAGCGAGAGTTGGTTGAAATACCTTCAGACTTCTATTACTAAAATGGTGTCAGTAGTGGCGAAACAGGTGCGCTGGCAAGTGCGCGTTCATGACGTTGTAGTTTAACGTATTGCCACTTGGAAATTTTAGCGCCACAGTCGACGTTTTCCGGCGGAAGTTCGGCCTTTTCCAACGTGGTCCTCGAGAAAGAAGGTTGTTGCATTTTTCCTGTCGATGATCCACACGAAATTCAACCGTTTTACTATAAATCCCGTAAAGTAAATGTGATGAAACAATCAATAAATGTTTTGTGTTCTGTTTTATAATGCAGATTTTGCTCGTGACTGCGAAACAACAAAATGGTGGCTGCCAAGAAATCGGTGAGACAACTGCAACATGTGATAGGCCTAGTCTGAGGCACATGTCAAGTCTGAGAAGTCACTTGTCATGTCTCATCCATTTATTCATATTGAACTCATTTTCTTTCACTGTACCCAGAGTGGGGCGGGATCAAACAACCTATTTTCCATGATGTTTATTGTGCCTGGTCCATTGTCACGAATCAACGAATGATTGTGAAATATTACAACCTGATTGTGCAATATATATGGAACCATATACATGTATTACAACCTTAATAATTTATGCAGTATGAGTATGGCAGCACAAATATTCATATGTTTGACGTATTGTACAATGTGGCTGGTCTATTATTGTATAATGTTTAGGGGTGCAATAATACACTGGCGGTAGGTGAATCGCGATATAAGAGCTCACGATACGCGTATCGTATCGCCAGGCATGTACCGAACATGCACGATATATATGAAATGTATGCAAAAGAAAACGTGTTTCGATTGCATGCGGTTTTCCTCGAGTGACACTGAGCTAAAAATAGCTCTGTGGCAAACATTTTATTTTTTGCCTCGCTACTGGCTGAATCTAGATGAAATCTTTGCCATTGACCAATCACAGCGCTTGTTTTGTTTTCCTGACTCCTGAGTCAAAAATGGCAACCCCACGCCATCAACATCTATGGGATAACCATAAAAAGAATGTGGATAACACCACAATCAATCAATGAAACATGAAGAATATTAAGATGTATGAAGCGGATTTACTGACAAAAATACATGTCGTGTCGTTTTAGTTTGGTTTCGTGTGATGTGTCCGTTCGTACGCTGTTTTACTTTGAAATCGCATCGTGTTGGTTCATGGTTACGTGCTTCATTTTAACATAGGTTCGTGGGCGATGTCCTCTTTTCGTGAGTCACTTTGACACTAATTCGTAGGATATGTCATATCTTCATAGATCTAGTTGTCGGGATATAAATATAGGCCTAAATATGCCATCTTTTCATTCTGGCCTAAATATGCCAAATTTTTGCATTCTGGCCTATCTGAGAGCGATTCTGAGCATATCTGACAACGCTTTCATCACATCATCGAAATGTTATTTTGCTGCAGGATTCTAAAATTGCAATGCATCATCATTAGTGAAATTTCGATATTTCGGAAAACTTTTTTTAAGAACCTCCCGTTAAAAACCTCCCGTATGGTGTAGGCAATATGGAATTTCCCAAAAAATCGTAGGCCTGGTTTTGCCTTGCATGGCTTCATGGTTGGCAAGCATGGGCCTGGTTTTTAATCACTCATGCCATATACCTCTTCAGTGCCAAAACAAATGAAAAAACTAATGATTTCGCTTCTTCATAGGTTGTAATGTGGTTACAGTCGTTACTCTGGGGTATATAACTTGCTCATCAATTACCACAATGGACAACCCGATAATTTCAGTGTTAACGCAAATATGCAAGGACCTGGCGTGTTCCATGCACAGGCGTGGTTAATTCTGTTTGATATTTAGAAAAAGATATATTTGTTTCTGGTTATTGTGCAGGATGCTAGATGGGCATAGGTACCCATTAAAATACTGGATGAAATGAATGTCAGACATTAATTCACCATTTAAATGAAAACACAATACTGTACGCGGGGACCTAACAGACATTACCAAACGATGAACGAAAGGGAAAGCTCCAAAAGGCAAACCAAAACTCATATTGCATTTCGGCATCTCGCTCTACTTATGACTTGAGAGCTAAGTTGTTAAATAAGAGCGACGTATTATCAGGTCTTCATTGGTTTGCTTGGATATTATGATACGTTAGGAGCCCTGACATCACTTGCACGTGAACTATTCCAGGCTGCTATCACACAACCCAGCCCATGCTGCGGAACCAAGCCTATACATTTTTGAGAATTCCGTACAATACTAGTAAGCCGCGACTCGAAAGGACCGTAGAGAGCCTTAATTATGACAGGCACAAGAGTCATAAACTATAACAGAGCAACAATAAAAACATTACAGTATTTTGGGCTGAGGACCACCCGCTCTGCAGAAATTCAATTAAATAACCAATCCGTATTTTTTTGCACTCTATGAAAAAAAAAAATCTGAATTTTAAGGAGTGCGTTCGCACCCAACGCACCCCCCGTCCTACGGCCCTGTGCATGTCACTCCGTAACACTCTCTGTTCGTAAGCGATCTTATCTCGTGGGCTTTGATTTGAACGAATATGGAACGTTCTTTGGGTCATAATTCCCATCCCGTTTGCATTCACTGCTCTTAGATCCGTTATGTGCTGAGCTCTGCTCTATTGTGCAATATGGCTGGTCATTCATGCTTTATTAAATCGCGCTGCCTGATTTCTGAATAGTTCATAATTTGCCATTGTTAAAACACGTAGCACATTTCCAAATCAAGCCTCATTAACCTGATTTGAAAATGTTCAGTTCGTGCAGCATCGCCCCCATTTGCAAATCACCCACATCACGCACACAGCAATAGCAGCGCCCATTGGTACCATAATCAGTGTGAAACCTTCTAATTGGTCAGACACATTGCATACGGGGTGGGGTTCTATGGCCAAGTTTCATGGTGTAGGACTATTGCAGAGGAGTAACGGGGGGGGGGGGGGGGGGGGGCTGGAGTGGGGTCATGCTACGTAACATGATTTGTTTGTCTGAAAAATACAATTAATCCCAAACTCGTACATGTATAAATCCAATCCATGTGCTGTAGAATTATCTAATATTTGATAATACCGGTATTTGAATGGTACCTATACTCTAATTTTTCTAACTCGTTTACACTGTTTTTTTGTGATGCTGAATGGTCTCCTTCTATAATTTGGTCCACTTCACCTGGGAGTCAAACGGCAATTTTATGCGAAATTTCAGACTTCTATCGCGAAAATTGAAAAAGTTGGCAATCTACCCCAATGTTAAATTTAGCCGTGTAATTTTTAGGTTACCGGACCTTTGGTCCGATAACCTATTGGCATGGCGTTGCGTCCGTCCGTCCGTCCGTCCGTCCGTCCGTCCGTCCGTCCGTCCGGCGTTAACATTTTTATCTTTAAAGTTAACGATCGAATCTTTCTGAAATTTTGCACAAAAATGCCTAAAAATATTTTGAGAAGGAGGTATTTTTTTGTTTTTTGATTTTCGCATTTTTTTCAAAATGGCGGCCGTTTTTGTCGAAAAACGCTCAATTTTGGACTTTGACGGCCATTTTCTCAAAAACTGTCTGATCAGTTTTGAGTTTTTGGTTTCAAAAGATTCCCCTCATATACCTCTGTGATATGTATAAGTTTGGTTGCCCTAAATCTGCCGGTTTTCGTGTGGCGGCCATTTTGAATTTTTGGCGGGTCGGCGAAAAAAATTTTTTTCGCCCCAGTTCGCATTACTATCCATTTTGGGCCATTTCTAGGCCAAAAAAAATTTTCACCCTTTGAAAAAAATTTTGGACTTAGAAAATTTTCGGCACTTTTTTCCTTCATAATGGGAGCTGTCAGGACTGTACTCATAGAACGCTTGAAGATAGAGCTTAGAAATTGGCACTTTCAAATCGGAAGTCATATATGGCGACTTGTGTGGTGACCTTGAATTTGACCTTGGATGACCTTGAAAGGTCAAAACAGCCATTTTGGGGTCAAAAAATGCCCAGATTTGCCTTTGTAGATGAAATGCTTGCAGATAGAGCTCCTGTTTGCATTATGAACATATAGGAAGACATATATGGCAAAACTAATGATGACCTTGAACTTGACGTCAGATGAGCTTGAGTGCCAAATGTCTGACTTGGAATGTGTAAATTGACCTGAGCGGCCTAAACGATTCCACCCAACATATAGAATATCAAATGCCGCACACATACATGTAATGGTTACATCAAAGTTCATACGGATGACCTTGATTGGTAAATCCCAAGGTCATATGTTTACACTGCGAACCTTGATTGGTAAATCTCAAGGTCTGTTACCTGCCAATGCTGCCATGGCCATACCAAAATTGTCCGGTAACCTATCTTAGCCTTTGGGCTAATTTTTTTTCTGGGTCCTCATAAAATCTTGTACTTGGGCTCGTCCTTGTAGGGCTAAAAACGTTAGAAATCAACATGTTTGTGTCGAATACACCCCACTCTGTCTTCTGGTCCAAAATTACAAAAACATTTGAATTCTGATGGATGTAAACACGATTAAATCCTCGAATATGCTCAAATTCTCGAGATCCCGTTTTGGCCTGAAGTTTGTCATTGGGGTAGATTGCCAACTTCTTAAATTTTTTATATAAAAGTCTGAAATTTGGCATAAAATTGCCGTTTGATTCATAGGTGAAGTATGTCAAATTATAGAAAGATGACATTTAACATCGCAAAAATATCGCCAAAAACTTGTGTAAACAAGTTAGAAAAAAATCATTTTATAGTGCATTTTTCATGATTATATTATACCATCCATAAAGCCGATAAGCGTGAAAGACCAGACATATATTGCACAATGGAGCAGAGCTCAGCACATAGCGAGAAATCTAAGAGCAATGAATGCAAATGGAATAGGAATTATGACCCAAAAAACATTCCATAATAAATCAAAGCCCACGAGATAAGATCGCTTACGAAGTGACATGCACCACGACATGCGGTGTCAAAGTAACTCACGAAAATATGACATCGCCCACGAACCTATGTTAAAATGAAGCACGTAACCATGAACCAACACAATGCGACTTCAAAGTAAAACAGCGTACGAAATGTCACATCACACGACAACATGACCCAACACAATACGGCTTTTCAAAAATAAGCACGATGCGACTTCGAAGTAAAACAGCGTACGAAGTGACACAGCTCACGAAACCAGAATAAAACGATACGACCTGTATTTTTAGGTTACCGGACCTATGGTCCGATAACCTATTGGCATGGCGTTGCGTCCGTCGTCCGTCGTCGTCCGTCGTCGTCGTCGTCGTCGTCGTCCACATTTTTATCTTTTTTGTTTACGGGCGAATTTTTCTGAAATTTTGCAGAAAAATACTTAAATATAATTCAAGAAGGAGGTATTTTTTAGTTTTTTGATTTTCGCTTTTTCTTCAAAATGGCGGCCGTTTTAGACGAAAAATGCCTGATTTTGGACTTTGGCGGCCATTTTCTCAAAATCTGTTCAGTAACTTTTTTTCTTTTTGATACATAAGACTCCTCATATGTACTTCTATGATGTCTATAAATTTCGTTGCGCTTGAATCGCTCGAAGTGGGCCATTTTGGCCCAAACTCGGCCCAAATGGGACTTTCCCATGTTAAATTCTCCTATGCTTTATAATGGGACACATTATGCCTAATATCTCACTTGATATTGAGATTAGAGACTAGGATTCAATTGTGGACATATAGGAAATGATATATGCTGAATATTCTCGTGACCTTGAATTTGACCTCTGACCTCAGTTTCAAGGTCAGAGCACAAAATGGCTTATATCTCGCTTATTATCGACTCTACAGCTTAGGAATCAATTGTGGACATATAGGAAATAATATATGCTGAATATTCTCGTGACCTTGAATTTGACCTCTGACCTCAGTTTCAAGGTCAGAGCACAAAATGGCTTACATCTCGCTTATTATCGACTCTACAGCTTAGGAATCAATTGTGGACATATAGGAAATGATATATGCTGAATATTCTGATGACCTTGAATTTGACCTTCGAACTCATTTTCAAGGTCACAGGACAAAATGGCTAATATCTCGCTTGTTATCGACTTTACAGCTTAGCAATCAATTATGAACATATAGGAAATGATATATGCAGATTATTGTCATGACCTTGAATTTGACCTTTGACCTCATTTTCAAGGTCACAGGACAAAATGGCTAATATCTCACTTATTATCGATTTTACAGCTTAGGAATCAATTGTGGACATATAGGAAATGATATATGCTGAATATTCTCGTGACCTTGAATTTGACCTCTGACCTCATTTTCAAGGTCCAAGGACAAACTGGCTCATATCTAGCTCCTCTATTGACTGTATGGCTTGGGAATTAATTGTGGACATGATATAGAAAATGATATACATTGAAAATTTTGATGATCTTGAATTTGACCTTTGCCCCTTCATTTTCAAGGCCACAGCACAAAATTGCTAATATCTCTCTGATTATTGAATTAACAGCTTAGCAATCAACTGTGGACATGATATATGCTTAATGTTATATATGCTGAATATTCTCTTGACCTTGAATTCAACCAGTGACCTGGCTAACATCTAAAATATTAAACATTGTCCGGTAACCTATCTTCGGCCCTTGGCCTAATTAGGGCATTTCGGCCCGAAATGCCCTTATGGTTTTGTCTGGTTTTTTTTTTTTTTTTCTTTTTTTTTTTTTTTTTTTTTTTCTTCTTTTTTTTTTACTTTCCGCCGTTTTGGTTTCCGATCAATAACTTGGGAACGCCTGAACAGATCTTGTCCAAATTTACACAACTGGTCAGAAATATTACATGGAAGACCCCTATTGTTTTGGAGGCGGCTCCGGGGTCCGGGAGGTCCGTGAGGATGAAATCAAGGTTGATTTTGAGACTTGGTTTCCGATCGATAACTCAAAAAGTATTCATGCAATGGCAAGTATTCTCTGCATGGGAGTTCATATACCACCAAGGAAGAACCCTATTGATTTTGGGATCACTCCGTCGAACGACCTTTGACCTAGAGCTCGGAAGAATTTTTGCTGATTCATCCTTGAGGCTTTCATGCATATCTCGGAAACGGTGCGTCGTAGAGCGAAACGGAGCTCAATTTCAGCCTCCTGGCACTAGACAAACTAGTCTAGGGGGTATCTTGGGTCGAAACGACCCCTGGTGTCGATTTTTTTTTTCATCGACTCGGCACTTCCTGTTTGGCCGTATCTCGGAAACGGTATGTCATAGAGCGAAACGGAGCTCAATTTCGGCCTCCTGGCACTAAACAAACTAGTCTAGTGTGTATCTTCGATCGAGACGACCCCTGGTGTCGAATTTTTTTTTCGCCGACTCGGCACTTCCTGTTTGGCCGTATCTCGGAAACGGTGCGTCGTAGAGCGAAACGGAGCTCAATTTTGGCCTCCTGGCACTAGACAAACTAGTCTAGTGTGTATCTTGGGTCGAAACGACCCCTGGTGTCGAATTTTTTTTTTGCCGACTCGGCACTTCCTGTTTGGCCGTATCTCGGAAACGGTACGTCGTAGAGCGAAACGGAGCTCAATTTCGGCCTCCTGGCACTAGACAAACTAGTCTAGGGGGTATCTTGGGTCGAAACGACCCCTGGTGTCGGATTTTTTTTTTCGCCGACTCGGCACTTCCTGTTTGGCCGTATCTCGGAAAGGGTGCGTCGTAGAGCGAAACGGAGCTCAATTTCGGCCTTCTGGCACTAGACAAACTAGTCTAGTGTGTATCTTCGGTCGAGACGACCCCTGGTGTCGATTTTTTTTTTCGTCGACTCGGCACTTCCTGTTTGGCCGTATCTCGGAAACTGTGCATCGTAGAGCGAAACGGAGCTCAATTTCGGCCTCCTGGCACTAGACAAACTAGTCTAGTGTGTATCTTGGGTCGAGACGACCCCTGGTGTTGAATTTTTTTTTCGCCGACTCGGCACTTCCTGTTTGGCCAAATCTCGTAAACGGTGCGTCGTAGAGAGAAACGGAGCTCAATTTCGGCCTCCTGGCGAACTAGTCTAGTGTGTATCTTGGGTCGAGAGACCCCTGGTGTCGAATTTTTTTTCGCCGACTCGGCACTTCCTGTCTGGCCGTATCTCGGAAACGGTGCGTCGTAGAGCGAAACGGAGCTCAATTTCGGCCTCCTGGCACTAGACGAACTAGGCTAGTGGGTATCTTGGGTCGAGACGACCCTGGTGTCGAATTTTTTTTCGCCGACTCGGCACTCCCTGTCTGGCCGTATCTCGGAAACGGTGCGTCGTAGAGCGAAACAGAATCTCGTAAACGGTGCGTCGTAGAGAGAAACGGAGCTCAATTTCGGCCTCCTGGCACTAGACGAACTAGTCTAGTGTGTATCTTGGGTCGAGACGACCCCTGGTGTCGAATTTTTTTTCGCCGACTCGGCACTCCCTGTTTGGCCGTATCTCGGAAACGGTGCGTCGTAGAGCAAAACGGAGCTCAATTTCGGCCTCCTGGCACTAGACGAAATAGTCTAGTGGGTATCTTGGGTCGAGACGACCCTGGTGTCGAATTTTTTTTCGCCGACTCGGCACTCCCTGTCTGGCCGTATCTCGGAAACGGTGCGTCGTAGAGCGAAACGGAGCTCAATTCCGGCCTTCTGGCACTAGACAAACTAGTCTAGTGGGTATTTTGGGTCGAGACGACCCCTAGTGTCGAATTTATTTTCGCCGACTCGGCACTTCCTGATTGGCCGTATCTCGGAAATGGTGCGTCGTAGAGCGAAACGGAGCTCAATTCCGGCCTACTGGCACTAGACAAACTAGGCTTATGGGTATTTTGGGTCGAGACAACCCCTGGTATCAATTTTTTTTTTTCGCTGAATCGGCACTTCCTGTTTGGCCGTATCTCGGAAACTGTGCATCATACAGGGATACGGAGCTCAATTCCGGCCTTCTGGCACTAGACAAACTAGTCTAGTGGGTATTTTGGGTCGAGACCACCCCTGGTGTCGAATTTATTTTCTCTGACTCGGCACTTCCTGTTTGGCCGTATCTCGGAAATGGTGAGTCATAGAGCGAAACGGAGCTCAATTTCGGCCCCCTGGCATTAGACAAACTAGTCTAGGGGTATCTTGGGTCGAGACGACCCCTGGTGTCGATTTTTTTTTTGCCGACTCGGCACTTCCTGTTTGGCCGTATCTCGGAAACGGTGCGTCGTAGAGCGAAACGGAGCTCAATTTCGGCCTCCTGGCACTAGACAAACTAGTCTAGTGGGTATCTTGGGTCGAGACGACCCCTGGTGTCAATTTTTTTTTCGCCGACTCGGCACTTCCTGTTTGGCCTTATCTCGAAAACGGTGCGTCGTAGAGCGAAACGGAGCTCAATTCCGGCCTTATGGCACTAGACAAACTAGTCTAGTGGGTATTTTCGGTCGAGACGACCCCTAGTGTCGAATTTATTTTCGCCGACTCCGCACTTCCTGTTTGGCCGTATCTCGAAAATGGTGCGTCGTAGAGCGAAACGGAGCTCAATTCCGGCCTTCTGGCACTAGACTAACTAGTCTAGAGGGTATCTTGCGTCGAGACGACTTCTGGTGTCGAATTTT
This sequence comes from Terebella lapidaria, assembly GCA_949152475.1. Classification (NCBI taxonomy): domain Eukaryota; kingdom Metazoa; phylum Annelida; class Polychaeta; order Terebellida; family Terebellidae; genus Terebella; species Terebella lapidaria. The sequence continues at coordinate 23,511,073 of OX424569.1, forward strand.
TTTTTGCCGACTCAGCACTTCCTGTTTGCCATATCTCAGAAACGGTCCGTCGTAGAGCGAAACGCAAAGATGCCTAAGGACGGGGTATGTCACTTAAACTTTGACCACGGACAGATTCAGAGTCATTATGGTTCTAGACGCGGTCTCTTAGGTATATGTTAGGTAGGAATAGAACTCACACGAAATGCCCCAAGGCATCTTTAGGCCTTGACGTCTAGTTTTGTCACTGAATCCGCTTCATAAAGATGATATAGTATTGTAGCATCGGTTTATCACAGGGCCCGGATGAGTCGGAAATTTCTGACTCGGGTACCCGTGTGGTCTGATCTGACCTGCCCCGGGTAACCCGTCCAAATATAGATCAAATTTGAAAGGGAATAAATGAGGCAATTCGTAACACGTAAACACCAGTCACGGATCTTTGACACATATTATTTGTTTGGTCGGTGTTTATTTACAAGTTTGAAAGAGATCACGTGACCTAATAAAACTACTTCCGATTTTTAGGAAGAGCAGGGCTCTTCCTCTATGATGTTGGTTTTTTTTGGATTTTTGAATTTTTTCTTTTGTTTACATTCTTGAAAGTGCCACTTGGAACCACAACAGGCTATTCAACTGTGGCTAATTGGGAGGGCCCGGGGCCCGTTGGGAGGAAAATGACACCCGTGTACCTAATCATGGTTAATGTAATAAGTTATTAGCGATAATAATCCCAGGAGACGTGTGTTCCGACCGTTTTTTTTTTTTTTGTATGTCACCCTTTCATACCCATCACCACTCCCGTTTTGATCTCCACTGGAACAGTGCTTTCTTGCAATCATATGCACTCAAAGTTTTGGATATACATTCCACACAATATATAGATACAGTATGGTATTGCAACAATGAAAAACAAGTTGATACGGCAACATAATAATTATGTGTTAGTGGACGTATTCCATATTCCAGTGGGCAAATTCAATTCTCGTGTGGCCCCGATAAGCAGTCACGGCAGTCGGCCCGCCAGCCAGAGAGTCACTGAATTGTCCAATCGGGAAGCTGTCTCGGCGGACACACCCACATGTTTATGAAATACACGTGGATATAATGATATGCAACTGATCACGTGAGCGAGTCCCGCCAATTAGCGTACTGCCCCAAAAAATTGCTGCAGGGTCAAGGTCAAAATGCCAGCCGCCAAGAGATCGTCCAACTGAGTGCGGTATTTGTGGAAATACTTGTTACGACCCAAATAAATGGTCTTTTCTATGACTCTATCTTACTTCACTGGTAATACTTCATAAAAATATCACCACCGAAAGCTTGTTTATGGGGGAATTTAATTAAAAATGCCATTGAAGTGAAGCGAGATTTCAACGAGATTTGACTAAAAGGAACAGTCGGAAACAAACAAACAAAACTTGGCAGATTTGTGGAGCTTTTACACGGGAAAAAACTTAGTTTCCTCCTAAAATAAGCAGAAACAAATGGATACTAGATCTAGCACTTTTATCATGTTTATGATAGTTTCATATTGCCGACGAGAATTGTCAGTGCTGATTTTGATAGCAGTCACACGAGCGGCGATTCGGGGTGGGGGGTGTGCCTGGGCTACTTCAGTATTTGGCAGCTGACACTGCACACTGACACAACATGTACGCTGATCTTCAAACCAACATTTGGGCAAGGAGAAACATGATCGCATTGATGAAGAAAGCTTTCATGCATGTCATGAATTATTGGAAATGCAGACAAGTTACTGAAATGTCTCTGCAGTACAAATCAAAACACTGAAAAAAAATCCATAAAGAAATTTAAATCTAAGACTAAAGCTCAAAAAACATTGTGCCTCCTAAATCAGAAAAACATAATCAGAACCTTGAAAATCTTACACATTGGTCCCAAAAATAGTCGGGTGATTTTTAAACGTGTTCAACAAGGTAAAGCTTCTGACTTGTAGAGATTTCATGGCTGTAACGGAATAAGTAACATTAGTTTTATTGATTAAGTCTTATTGGCCACAATAAAAATAATTATTACAAGAAACATTTATTATTGGGTTCAACAATGTAAAGGTTCTGGGGCCCAGACGAGTCGACAGGTACCCAAATTCGGGGCGGGTCATACAATTACCTGGATCGGAATTTTGTTACTCGTATTTGAGAACAAATAAAGGTATAGTTTTGAATATTTGTGATAAACACTAGTAAAATCACAAGAATGACAAGGAAATCATCAGGAAAAAAAACGATAGTTTCATGAGGTCATGACATTGTGATCTTTCTCAAACTTGAAAATACCGGTAATTACTGACGAAACAAATAATATGTGTCAAAGATCAATGTCTGGCGTTTACGTGTTACAAATTGCTTCAGTGAGTATCATTCAAATTTTGCTATATATTTGGACGGGTCGGGTCAGATGACACAGGTACCCGGTTCGGAAATTTCCGACTCACTCGGGCCCTAAAAAGTTCTATCCAGTCATGACTAACCGAATAGGTTATCATTAGTTTTACTAGTTGAATCTATTATTGACCACAATAAAAATAGTTACATGACAAGAAAATAGTTACATGACAAATTTATTGGCCCAATAAGGTATAGATTCTGCCCAGTAGAGTTACAATATGGCCACAACATATATGTACCAAATCAAATCATCAATTCTGGGTAATGCCCTATATATTGAGAACAGTATGTGAAAATAGCAAGAGCTGATACTTGGAATATTGTTGTTGTTTTCCAAGAAATCAGTCTTATTATCAGCTGATTATCAAAAGTTAGTTGTGTTATTATTAAGGCATTTCGGCAGAAATGCCTTTATGGTTTTAGCAGAATTTTTTTTTTTTTTTTTTTTTTTTTTTTTTTTTTCTTCTTCCGCCACTTTTGGTTTCCGGACGATAACTTTAGATTGCCTTGACGGATCCTTGTCAAATTTTCACCGCAAGTCAGAAATGATATGAGGAAGAACCCTATTCTTTTTGAGCCGGATCGGAGGTCCGTGAGGTCCGTGAGGATGAAATCAAGGCTAATTTTAAGACTTGGTTTCCGGACGATAACTGGAAAAATATTTATGCAATAGTTGCAGAACTCTGCATGGAGGTTCATATGCCACAAGGGAAGAACCCTATTGATTTTGGGATCGATCCGTCAAACGACCTTTGACCTAGAGGTCAAAATAATTTTTTGCTGATTCATCCTTGAGGCTTCCTGCATATCTCGGAAACCGTGCGTCGTAGAGCGAAACGGACGTTATTTTCGGACTCGTCGCCCTAGACAAACATCTCTAGGGTGTACTTTTTTAGGTTACCGGACCTTTGGTCCGATAACCTATTGGCATGGCGTTGCGTCCGTCGTCCGTCCGTCCGTCCGTCCGTCCGTCCGTCCGTCCGTCCGTCCGGCGTTAACATTTTTATCTTTAAAGTTAACGATCAAATCTTTCTGAAATTTTGCACAAAAATGCCTAAAAATATTTTGAGAAGGAGGTATTTTTTTGTTTTTTGATTTTCACATTTTTTTCAAAATGGCGGCCGTTTTTGTCGAAAAACGCTCAATTTTGGACTTTGACGGCCATTTTCTCAAAAACTGTCTGATCAGTTTTGAGTTTTTGGTTTCAAAAGATTCCCCTCATATACCTCTGTGATATGTATAAGTTTGGTTGCCCTAAATCTGCCGGTTTTCGTGTGGCGGCCATTTTGAATTTTTGGCGGGTCGGCGAAAAAAATTTTTTTCGCCCCAGATCGCATTACTATCCATTTTGGGCCATTTCTAGAGCAAAAAAAAATTTTCACCCTTTGAAAAAAATTTTGGACTTAGAAATTTTCGGCACTTTTTCCCTTCATAATGGGAGCTGTCCGGACTGTACTCATAGAACGCTTGAAGATAGAGCTTAGAAATTGGCACTTTCAAATGGGAAGTCATATATGGCGACTTGTGTGGTGACCTTGAATTTGACCTTGGATGACCTTGAAAGGTCAAAACAGCCATTTTTGGGTCGAAAAACGCTCAAATGTGCACCTGGTCTGTATTTTCTCAAAAACTCTCTGATCAGTTTTGAGATTTTTGCTTAAAAGATTCCTCTTATATACCTCTGCGACGTGTATAAGTTTTGTTGCCCTTGAATCGCCGATCTCAGTGTGGCGTCCATTTTGAATTTTTGACGAGTCGGCGAAAAAAAAATTTTTCGCCCCAAATAACATTACTATCCATTTTGGGCCATTTCTAAGCACAAAAAAATTTTCACCCTTTGAAAAAAATTTTGGACTTAGAAAATTTTCGGCACTTTTTTCCTTCATAATGGGAGCTGTCAGGACTGTACTCATAGAACGCTTGAAGATAGAGCTTAGAAATTGGCACTTTCAAATCGGAAGTCATATATGGCGACTTGTGTGGTGACCTTGAATTTGACCTTGGATGACCTTGAAAGGTCAAAACAGCCATTTTTGGGTCGAAAAACGCTCAAATGTGCACCTGGTCTGTATTTTCTCAAAAACTCTCTGATCAGTTTTGAGATTTTTGCTTAAAAGATTCCTCTTATATACCTCTGCGACGTGTATAAGTTTTGTTGCCCTTGAATCGCCGATCTCAGTGTGGCGTCCATTTTGAATTTTTGACGAGTCGGCGAAAAAAAAATTTTTCGCCCCAAATAACATTACTATCCATTTTGGGCCATTTCTAAGCACAAAAAAATTTTCACCCTTTGAAAAAAATTTTGGACTTAGAAAATTTTCGGCACTTTTTTCCTTCATAATGGGAGCTGTCAGGACTGTACTCATAGAACGCTTGAAGATAGAGCTTAGAAATTGGCACTTTCAAATCGGAAGTCATATATGGCGACTTGTGTGGTGACCTTGAATTTGACCTTGGATGACCTTGAAAGGTCAAAACAGCCATTTTGGGGTCAAAAAATGCCCAGATTTGCCTTTGTAGATGAAATGCTTGCAGATAGAGCTCCTGTTTGCATTATGAACCTATAGGAAGACATATATGGCACAACTAATGATGACCTTGAACTTGACGTCAGATGACCTTGAGTGCCAAATGTCTGACTTGGAATGTGTAAATTGACCTGAGCGGCCTAAACGATTCCACCCAACATATAGAATATCAAATGCCGCACACGTACATGTAATGGTAACATCGAAGTTCATACAGATGACCTTGATTGGTAAATCCCAAGGTCATATGTTTACAATGCGAACCTTGATTGGTAAAAGGTCTGTTACCTGCCAATGCTGCCATGGCCAAATTAAAATTGTCCGGTAACCTATCTTAGCCTTTGGGCTAATTTTTTTTTCATCCGGCTCCGAGGTCCGTGAGGTCCGTGAGGATGAAATCGAGGAACTTGGTTTCCGGACGATAACTCAAAAAATATTCAGGCAATAGTTGCAGAATTTTGCACGGAGGTTTATATATCACCAGGGAAGAACCCTATTGATTTTGGGATCGATACCTCAAACGACCTTTGACCTAGAGGTCGAAATAATTTTTTGCTGAGTCATCCTTGATTCATCCTGCATATCTCGGAAACGGTGCGTCGTAGAGCGAAACGGACGTTATTTTCGGACTCGTCGCACTAGACAAACATGTCTAAGGGGTATTATGGATGAACTTTGACCTTGACCCGAAATTTTTTTGCCGAGTCGGCATTTTTCGTTTTCGTCGATATCTCGGAAACGGTGCGTCGTAGAGCGAAACGGACGTTATTTTCGGACTCGTCGCACTAGACAAACATGTCTAAGGGGAATTATGGATGAACTTTGACCTTGACCCGAAATGTTTTTGCCGAGTCGGCATTTTTCGTTTTCGTCGATATCTCGGAAACGGTGCGTCGTAGAGCGAAACGGACGTTATTTTCGGACTCGTCGCACTAGACAAACATGTCTAAGGGTCTATTGATGAACTTTGACCTTGACCCGAAATTTTTTTGCCGAGTCGGCGTTTTTCCTTTTCGTCGTTATCTCGGAAACGGTGCGTCGTAGAGCGAAACGGACGTTATTTTCGGACTCGTCGCACTAGACAAACATGTCTAAGGGGTATTATGGATGAACTTTGACCTTGACTCGAAATTTGTTTACCGAGTCGGCATTTTTCGTTTTCGTCGATATCTCGGAAACGGTGCGTCGTAGAGCGAAACGGACGTTATTTTCGGACTCGTCGCACTAGACAAACATGTCTAAGGGGTATTATGGATGAACTTTGACCTTGACTCGAAATTTTTTTGCCGAGTCGGCATTTTTCGTTTTCGTCGATATCTCGGAAACGGTGCGTCGTAGAGCGAAACGGACGTTATTTTCGGACTCGTCGCACTAGACAAACATGTCTAAGGGGTATTATGGATGAACTTTGACCTTGACTCGAAATTTTTTTGCCGAGTCGGCATTTTTCGTTTTCGTCGATATCTCGGAAACGGTGCGTCGTAGAGCGAAACGGACGTTATTTTCGGACTCGTCGCACTAGACAAACATGTCTAAGGGGTATTATGGATGAACTTTGACCTTGACCCGAAATTTTTTTGCCGAGTCGGCATTTTTCGTTGACTAGATATCTCGGAAACGGTGCGTCGTAGAGCGAAACGGACTCGTCGCACTAGACAAACTCGTCGATATCTCGGAAACGATATTTCGTCGATATCTCGGAAACAGTGCGTCGATATCTCGGAAACGGTGCGTCGTAGAGCGAAACGGACGTTATTTTCGGACTCGTCGCACTAGACAAACATGTCTAAGGGGTATTATGGATGAACTTTGACCTTGACTCGAAATTTTTTTGCCGAGTCGGCATTTTTCGTTTTCGTCGATATCTCGGAAACGGTGCGTCGTAGAGCGAAACGGACGTTATTTTCGGACTCGTCGCACTAGACAAACATGTCTAAGGGGTATTATGGATGAACTTTGACCTTGACCCGAAATTTTTTTGCCGAGTCGGCATTTTTCGTTGACTAGATATCTCGGAAACGGTGCGTCGTAGAGCGAAACGGACGTTATTTTCGGACTCGTCGCATTAGACAAACATGTCTATGGGGAATTATTGATGAACTTTGACCTTGACCCGAAATTTTTTTGCCGAGTCGGCATTTTTCGTTTTCGTCGATATCTCGGAAACGGTGCGTCGTAGAGCGAAACGGACGTTATTTTCGGACTCGTCGCACTAGACAAACATGTCTAAGGGGAATTATGGATGAACTTTGACCTTGACCCGAAATTTTTTTGCCGAGTCGGCATTTTTCGTTTTCGTCGATATCTCGGAAACGGTGCGTCGTAGAGCGAAACGGACGTTATTTTCGGACTCGTCGCACTAGACAAACATGTCTAAGGGGTATTATGGATGAACTTTGACCTTGACTCGAAATTTTTTTGCCGAGTCGGCATTTTTCGTTTTCGTCGATATCTCGGAAACGGTGCGTCGTAGAGCGAAACGGACGTTATTTTCGGACTCGTCGCACTAGACAAACATGTCTAAGGGGTATTATTGATGAACTTTGACCTTGACCCGAAATTTTTTTGCCGAGTCGGCGTTTTTCCTTTTCGTCGTTATCTCGGAAACGGTGCGTCGTAGAGCGAAACGGACGTTATTTTCGGACTCGTCGCACTAGACAAACATGTCTAAGGGGTATTATGGATGAACTTTGACCTTGACTCGAAATTTTTTTGCCGAGTCGGCATTTTTCGTTTTCGTCGATATCTCGGAAACGGTGCGTCGTAGAGCGAAACGGACGTTATTTTCGGACTCGTCGCACTAGACAAACATGTCTAAGGGGTATTATGGATGAACTTTGACCTTGACTCGAAATTTTTTTGCCGAGTCGGCATTTTTCGTTTTCGTCGATATCTCGGAAACGGTGCGTCGTAGAGCGAAACGGACGTTATTTTCGGACTCGTCGCACTAGACAAACATGTCTACGGGGAATTATTGATGAACTTTGACCTTGACCCGAAATTTTTTTGCCGAGTCGGCATTTTTCGTTTTCGTCGATATCTCGGAAACGGTGCGTCGTAGAGCGAAACGGACGTTATTTTCGGACTCGTCGCACTAGACAAACATGTCTAAGGGGTATTATGGATGAACTTTGACCTTGACTCGAAATTTTTTTGCCGAGTCGGCATTTTTCGTTTTCGTCGATATCTCGGAAACGGTGCGTCGTAGAGCGAAACGGACGTTATTTTCGGACTCGTCGCACTAGACAAACATGTCTACGGGGAATTATTGATGAACTTTGACCTTGACCCGAAATTTTTTTGCCGAGTCGGCATTTTTCGTTTTCGTCGATATCTCGGAAACGGTGCGTCGTAGAGCGAAACGGACGTTATTTTCGGACTCGTCGCACTAGACAAACATGTCTAAGGGGAATTATGGATGAACTTTGACCTTGACCCGAAATTTTTTTGCCGAGTCGGCATTTTTCGTTTTCGTCGATATCTCGGAAACGGTGCGTCGTAGAGCGAAACGGACGTTATTTTCGGACTCGTCGCACTAGACAAACATGTCTAAGGGGTATTATTGATGAACTTTGACCTTGACCCGAAATTTTTTTGCCGAGTCGGCGTTTTTCCTTTTCGTCGTTATCTCGGAAACGGTGCGTCGTAGAGCGAAACGGACGTTATTTTCGGACTCTTCGCACTAGACAAACATGTCTAAGGGGTATTATGGATGAACTTTGACCTTGACCCGAAATTTTTTTGCCGAGTCGGCATTTTTCATTTTCGTCAATATCTCGGAAACGGTGCGTCGTAGAGCGAAACGGACGTTATTTTCGGACTCGTCGCACTAGACAAACATGTCTAAGGGGTATTATGGATGAACTTTGACCTTGACTCGAAATTTTTTTGCCGAGTCGGCATTTTTCGTTTTCGTCGATATCTCGGAAACGGTGCGTCGTAGAGCGAAACGGACGTTATTTTCGGACTCGTCGCAGTAGACAAACATGTCTAAGGGGTATTATGGATGAACTTTGACCTTGACTCGAAATTTTTTTGCCGAGTCGGCATTTTTCGTTTTCGTCGATATCTCGGAAACGGTGCGTCGTAGAGCGAAACGGACGTTATTTTCGGACTCGTCGCACTAGACAAACATGTCTAAGGGGTATTATGGATGAACTTTGACCTTGACCCGAAATTTTTTTGCCGAGTCGGCATTTTTCGTTTTCGTCGATATCTCGGAAACGGTGCGTCGTAGAGCGAAACGGACGTTACTTTCGGACTCGTCGCCCTAGACAAACATGTCTAAGGGGTATTATGGATTAACTTTGACCTTGACCCGAAATTTTTTTGCCGAGTCGGCAGTTTTTGTTTTCGTCGATATCTCGGAAACGGTGCGTCGTAGAGTGAAACGGATGGTATTTTTGGACTCGTCGTCCTAGACAAACATGTCTAGCGGGTATTATGGATGAACTTTGACCTTGACCCGAAATTTGTCGACATTTTTCATTTTCGTCGATATCTAGTATTATAAATTATTCATCACACCGAAATGCCTCCAAGGCATCTTTAGGCCTTGACGTCTAGTTGATCTTGGAATAAAAATGATAACTTCTAAAATCTAAGATTAATGTGGCACACAGGCCTTGAAACTCAAAAATTATCATGGCAGTGAATGAGTTAAACTTAAGCCGTTAACATGAAGCGAGGAGTCTGGTAAGAAATTGCCGTTTGACTCGGGTGATTATGTTGAGTTATAACACGATATCATTTAGCATCCTAATAATATGAACAAGAAATTGTGTAAATGAGTCGCATCGAAACTATCCATACAACCACGGAAATGTGTGTAATAATAAATTATATCTAGTGAATATGTTACTGTTGAATTTGTCACAGTTGATGAAATATTACCATAGGTTTTGCTATGGTTATTCAGTGACAATAATGGGAAGCCTGTAGTAATCGTCAAATGGGTCAATTTCGTAATTGAAATTCGGTGAACATTATGATGTTCTGGAAAAAAAAATAGGGCAATGTCTTGTATGCTGTGCGTGAGATGGACTGTAATATTCAACAAGCTCGAACTCCAAGTTTGTCCAGTAATCTATCAAAATTTAAACAGGAGTAAAATGTTGTAATGTTTGATTGTAACTTGCAGAAAAAGAGCATAGAGAGCATAAACTCTCGCCTGGCTCTGGTGATGAAGAGCGGGAAGTATGTGCTCGGCTACAAGCAGACATTGAAGACTCTACGTCAGGGCAAAGCTAAGCTTGTCATCATCGCCAACAACACCCCTCCACTCAGGTCTGTATCATTGCATCAATGATGTCCTTCATTCTTGTGACTTGACAACTGCTGTACTATGTTGACAAAATGAAAGTAGATTTTAAATTCATATTGGAAGTTTAAGATAAAATTCATTGCGACAAAGGGTAATGGTCTGCGGTTAAATTTGATGATGTGGACTTCGGAGCCTTTGGTGAAGATGAAGTCACAAACCATTACATATTTCTAACTTTTGTGTTCACAGCAGTTAAGAGGAGGTAAGGTCCAATGGTATAAACTGCCCCAAACATCTCTGCACACTGTTCATATTTCACAGACATTCGTGTTGAAAGCTATACAGGTTTGTGGTTTGACGGTGGCAGTATCCAATGAAATATTGTGTGTATTCTATTCCATAAGACATGTCAACATTTCTTGTTTACAGGGATTGAAATTGTATTTCAGGGATTTCAGTTGGTACAGCTGGAAAAAAAATCAACATAATATACGATATAAAAAAATGTGTATGATAAAAATCATGCTAATATTTCTTAACATAGGAAACGAGCAGTTGTGACAGCCAGAATGTCAATTCTATGCAGTTGTAAATGTTGTTTGAACAGAGAGTTTGAACACGATTGCTTTATTTGTTTGCAGGAAGAGTGAGATTGAATACTACGCTATGTTGGCCAAGACCGGCGTCCATCACTACAACGGCAACAACATTGAGCTGGGCACTGCCTGTGGAAAGTACTTCCGAGTCACCACACTCAGCATCACGGATCCAGGTAAGAACATGCACGTTCAAGCAAACGGCAAGTTTAGAATAGTCATGTTTCAATTGAAAAGTGAATACGATTGAATTTTGTAACTTTAAAGGCAGAATTTTGTAAGCAGACAATGATGGTCGAGTACATGTTGTGCTGATGTTGCTTTGGTTTTTGCAGGTGATTCTGACATCATCCGTTCAATGCCCTCGGGAGACCAGCAGTAGAGTCGCAGATTGTCTTGTACTGTTGATCAATAAAATTAAAAAAAAAAACTTTCTTCGTCTTCATGGAAACTAGAGTGCCTTTATCAGTTTACAGTGAATCTTATATTATGGGCCAGCAGGTAAACTTTCGTGCTTCTTGAAAGCCAAAATAGACCTCCACTTGCAGTCCTTAACACAAGATATACTGTAAACTGAAATTGCCCAAGTACAAGCTTTAAACACTGGTGTACAGTTCAGGCTCACATAGCACATATTCTTGTACTACACTCAATAATAGTCTAAATGAATCTGCTGTGATATACAGCAGTAATGGGTGTGGAGGAAGAGTTGAGAAATTAGGAAAGATCATTTGGTGAACAATTTGTACTCGGATACACGGAAGAACCTGTACTGTAATGCATTATATGCTGGGAGTACGATGTAGGAAAATACATTGTAATACACAACTGATGGATCTTTTACTTTTCTATTGTGATAACCGTAGTCACTTCTTTTATCGCCAAGGAATGTAAAAGTAGACTAGAAAAGTAGCAATAAGTGCTGCTTACAGGTTTGGGTTGAACCTGGATAGATGTATCTTGAATCATTATATGCTGCATCAAATCAAAATATGCTGCAATCAAAAAAATTAAAGCAAAATATGCTTTAATCAAAATATGCTGCATCTTTTGGGGACCTTGAACTTAATCTTTACTATATGCAAATGGCATCTTTCGCGTGCGAACGAGTGCTGAGAAAAATCATGATACCACTTGAAAGAATGTCCTAGATGCACTTTCTTACGGAGCCGCTGAAAGGACATGGAAGAAATATTTTTTGACATACGGTTATTGCGTTCCCTTGCAATATTATCGCGTTCCCTCGCAATTCGGATCGCGTTCCCTCGCGATCTTATTGCGTTCCCTCGCAATCCGGATCGCGTTCCCTCGCGATCTTATTGCTTTCCCTCGCAATCCAGATCGCGTTCCCTCGCGATAATATCGCATTCCCTTGCATTCCGGATCGCGTTCCCTTGCGATCTTGTAGAATAACCTTCTCAGAAGTCATTGGCGTCAGCACAATGCGAGGGAACGCGATCCAGAATGCGAGGGAACGCAATAAGATCGCGAGGGAACACGATAATATCGCGAGGGAACGCGATCTGGATTGCGAGGGAACGCGATCCGGATTGCGAGGGAACGCAATAAGATCGTGAGGGAACGCGATCCGGATTGCGAGGGAGTGCAATAAGATCGCGAGGGAACGCGATCCGGAATGCGAGGGAACGCGATAATATTGCGAGGGAACGCAATATTATTGCGAGGGAATGCGATAATATTGCGAGGGAACGCAATAACAATGTGCTAAAAATATTTCTTCCATGTCCTCTCAGAGGCTCCGTACTTTCTCGCATGAATACAAAAGAAATGGAACCAATAGTCCAGAAACCTGAATGTATAGCTTTGTTTGTATTAACCAGGTACTATTATGAGCATATAGGAATTGTATATCATGAATATGATACATCTTCGGAAATTCTGATTGACTAGAACATGATCTGGAGTGCTCGAACTCCATGTCATGTCTAGCTGAAGATGCGTAACTTGGGTCATTGGACACTAATTGCTCGAAGATGCAGGTTGACATTTTAGTTGGCCTTTGGTAACATTGGATGTCCATGAGTGCTCAAACTCCTGTCATGATTTAGATTGAGATGTGCAAGATCTATATATCCTGACTGGTCAATGAACTTAACAATATTCAATTACTGGCTGGTTGGATCTAGGCCTGTTCAAAACTAAGCCCAAAATGGCTGTATATTGTGGAAACAATTCTAAAGTAATTTACGAACCGATAAGCAACTTGCAATAAGCTAAGCATTTTGCAATACACAATACTACGGCTTTCCATAATATAGGAAGTCAAAATTTTGCATTAAAGTACTAGTAACATGCAAATATGATGTGTGCTCATATGAAAGATCTCATTGATCTGAGCAAAATGGTCTTAACGACATGTCGATATCACTATCCGTTCAAAAGTTACAGCCATTTTAAACTGCAATTTCGGCACTACATCACAAAAAAGTTTTACCAACTCATTAATATGCAAATTAGATGTTAATGAGAATTCTTGACGTCATGAGGGGAACAAATTTTAATTAGGATATTTTAGGCCATGAAACTGATTCTTATTGAAGGTTCTGACGATCTGACTAGTGCATTTTGTTGTGTACCACAAATAGTCAACATCCACATAAACTATACTGTTGCTATGGTTACCAGTCCTTATCTAGGGCCGTAGTTACCCATGGTTGCCATGGTTGTTAACCCCCAAGTCAAGCTATCAGCAGACTTTGTTGATTATTTATGAATTAATTTAATATAGTGCTCGAGTCAGCACCGTTTTATTTGTGCATACCTTATTCTAATTGGGTTTCTGGCCCTAGCAACCATGGTTGCTATGGGCCATACCAGGTCACTGGTTGCCTTGACAACAACATAGTGAAAACACTGATAATTCATAGTGAACACTATATGGAACATGTTTTCATGGATAATCATAACATTAAATGAATAAATAATACATATTATAGTACCTAATTAAAAAAGCTTCCCCCGATGACGTCATGAATATCTCATTTGCATACTAATTAGTTAAATGGTTTCGAAAAAGCAAAGTTGCCAATTTCAGTCTTCAAAGTTCTGTAACTTAACGGATTGTGATATTTACATGCCTTAAAGACCATTTTGCTCAGATCAATGAGATCTTTCATATAAGTTCACATCATTTTTGCACCTTACTAGTACTTTAACCGGAGTGCTGACATCTAATATGATGTCCAATAGATGTGTAAATTGGTCTTTGGAGGCCTACGACATGGAGATAGATGGTCAACATGTATGGTGCATCTGATTGTGGACTTGGGAAAGTCAACCGAGATGATCTTGTGTCTTCAAACTCAGTGTTATGCCTAGAAGTAGGTGGGGATGTGTAAATTATTCATGGAGACATGTATTCTGTGTCTTGGCAATACATGCTTGGATCATTATGAAAGTTTACACTATGTGAACAAACAATAACTGAACAAATTGCTGGTAAGCTACAGCACCTCAGTGGTAGTCCTGGCTCCCGAGTATGAATTCCACACAAACTCACTATGTGTTAACATCACCTTGTTCTCTAACATATTTAAACTTTTCATTGGGGGGAGGGGGGAGAGGGTGGGCTTCAGTGGAGAGTGTACAGTGAGTGAGTGGTCCCCCCTGTGAAGTTTTTTTTAGCTAGGATAACAATATACAATTTACTGTCCATGCCCTAGAAACTGCACGATATTAGTCCCGAAGGAAGAGAGGCGCTTTAATGCAAGACTTTCAACATCATCACATGTAAAAATAGTGTGGATTTTTTTGGAGATCATGGATATAATTATAATACCTATACAGAGTCTATTGTGTTAATTTGGTGAAAAATAGCATATAATGTTTAAAACAATATTGAACCTTTCTGAAGAAGATAAAGACAGTAACCTACGAAAAGAAGAACACCACTTTTTTCCTGCAAAAGACGGGGGTTTATTAGCACACAGGCTTCTATTGTGACCAATACGGTATGCAGCACTTGATTTTGTGGGGTTTTATTAGGTTACCGGACCTATAGTCTGATAACCTATTGGCATGGCGTTGCGTCCGTCGTTTGTCGTCGTCGTCGTCGTCGTCGTCCGTCGTCGTCGTCCACATTTTTAGGTTACCGGACCTATGGTCCGATAACCTATTGGCATGGCGTTGTGGCCGTCGTCCGGCGTCCATCCGTCGTCCGTTCACATTTTTATCTTTAAAGTATATGATCGAATCTTTCTGAAATTTTGCACAAAAATACCTAAAAATATTTCAAGGAAAGGCTTTTTTTAGTTTTTCGATTTTCGCATTTTTTTCAAAATAGCGGCCGTTTTCGACGAAAAATGCCTGATTTCGGACTTTGGCGGCCATTTTCTCAAAAACTGTTCAGTAACTTTTTTTCTTTTTGATACACAACACTCCTCATATGTACTCCTGTGATGTGTATAAGTTTCGTTGCGCTTGAATCGCTCGAAGTGGGCCATTTTGGGCCAAACTTGGCCCAAATGGGACTTTCCCATGTTAAAATTTCCTATGCTTTATAATGGGACACATTATGCCTTATATCTCACTTAATATTGAGATTAGAGACTAGGAATCAATTGTGGACAGATAGGAAATGATATATGCTGAATATTCTCGTGACATTGAATTTGACCTCTGACCTCAGTTTCAAGGTCAAAGAACAAAATGGCTAATATCTCGCTTATCATCGACTTTACAGCTTAGAAATCAATTGTGGACATATAGGAAATGATATATACCGAATATTCTGATGACCTTGAATTTGACCTTTGACCTCATTTTCAAGGTCACAGGACAAAATGGCTAATATCTCACTTCTTATCGACTTTACAGCTTAGGAATCAATTTTGAACATATAGGAAATGATAAATGCAGATTATTGTCATGACCTCGAATTTGACCTTTGACCTCATTTTCAAGGTCATGGGACAAAATGGCTAATATCTCACTTATTATCGATTTCACAGCTTAGGGATCAATTGTGGACATGTAGGAAATGATATATGCTGAATATTCACGTGACCTTGAATTTGACCTCTGACCTCAGTTTCAAGGTCACAGGACAAAATGGCTAATATCTCGCTTATTATGGACTTTACAGCTTAGGAATCAAATGTGGACATATAGGAAAGGATATACGCTGAATATTCTGATGACCTTAAATTTGACCTTTGACCTTATTTTCAAGGTCATAGCACAAAATGGCTAATATCTCGCTTATTATCGATTTTACAGCTTAGGAATCAATCGTGGACATATAGGAAATGATATATCCATAATAATTTTGTGACTTTGAATTTGACCTTTGGCTTCATTTTCAAGTTTCTTTTTAATACATAACACTCCTCATATGTACTCCTGTGAAGTGTATAAGTTTCGTTGCACTTGAATCGCTGGAAGTGGGCCATTTTGGCCCAAACTTGGCCCAAATGAGACTTTTCCATGTTATACTCTCCTATGCTTTATAATGGGACACATTATGCCTAATATCTCACTCAATATTGAGATTAGACACTAGAAATCAATTGTGGACATATAGGAAATGATATATGCCGAATATTCTCATGACCTTGAATTTGACCTTTGACCTCATTTTCAAGGTCACAGGACAAAATGGCTAATATCCCGCTTAATATCGACTTTACCGCTTAGGAATCAATTATGAACATATAGGAAATGATATATGCAGATTATTGTCATGACGTTGAATTTGACCTTTGACCTCATTTTCAAGGTCACAGGACAAAATGGCTGATATCTCACTTATTATCGATTTCACAGCTTAGGGATCAATTGTGGACATATAGGAAATGATATATGCCGAATATTCCCGTGACCTTGAATTTGACCTCTGACCTAATTTTCAAGCACAAAATGGCTAATATCTCGCTCATTATCGACTTCACAGGTTAGAAAATCAGTTGTGCATTTATAGGAAATGATATACGCTGAATATTCTGATGACTTTGAATTTGACCTTGTTCTCCATCTTCAAGGTCATAGGAAAAAATGGCTAAAATCTCACTTATCATCGACTTTACAGCTTACAAATCAATTGGGGCCATGTAGGAAGTGATATATGCTGAAGATTGTCATGACCTTGATCTTGACCTTTGATCTCATTTTCAAGGCCAGAGCATTAAATGGCTAATATCTCGCTTAATTATTATCGACTTTGCAGCTTAGAATCAATTGTGCACATGTAGGAAATGATATATATACTGAATCTTGTCATGACCTTGAACTTGACCTTCGACCTCATTTTCAAGGTCAGACCATAAAATGGCTAATATCTCGCTTATTATCATTTTTACAGTTAAGGAAGCAATTGTGAACAAATAGTAAACGATAAATGCTGAATATTGTCATAACCTTGAATTTGACATTTGACCTCATTTTCAAGGTCAAAGCACAAAATGATTAATATCTCGTTTATTATCGAACTTACAGCTTTGCAATCAATCGAGCACATATAGGAAATGATATATGCTGAATATTCTCATGACCTTGAATGTCATCTCCAAGGTCAGAACACAAAATGGTTGATATCTGGCTCATTGTCGATTTTGCAGCTTAGGAATCAATTGTGGACATGAAATGATATATGCTGAATATTCTTGTGACCTTGAATTTGACCTTGTTGTCAAGGTCTCGGGACAAAATGGCTAATATATAAAATGTAAAACATTGTCCGGTAACCTTTCTTAGCCCTTGGGCTAATTTTTATCTTTTTTGTTTACGGGCGAATTTTTCTGAAATTTTGTACAAAAATACTTAAAAATAATTCAAGAAGGAGGTATTTTTTAGTTTTTTGATTTTCGCATTTTTTTCAAAATGGCGACCGTTTTCGACAAAAAATGCCTGATTTTGGACTTCGGCAGCCATTTTCTCAAAATCTGTTCAGTAACTTTTTTTCTTTTTGATACATAACACTCCTCATGTGTACTCCTATGATGTCTATAAATTTCGTTGCGCTTGAATCCCTCAAAGTGGGCCATTTTGGCCTAAACTCGGCCCAAATGGGACTTTCCCATGTTAAATTCTCCTATGCTCTATAATGGGACACATTATGCCTAATATCTCACTTAATATTGAAATTAGAGACTAGGAATCAATTGTGGACATATAGGAAATGATATATGCTGAATATTCTCGTGACCTTGACCTCTGACATCAGTTTCAAGGTCAGAGCACAAAATGGCTTATATCTCGCTTATTATCGACTCTACAGCTTAGGAATCAATTGTGGACATATAGGAAATGATATATGCTGAATATTCTGATGACCTTAAATTTGACCTTTGACCCCATTTTCAAGGTCATAGGACAAAATGGCTAATATCTCGCTTGTTATCGACTTTACAGCTCAGGAATCAGTTATGAACATATAGGAAATGATATATGCAAATTATTGTCATGACCTTGAATTTGACCTCATTTTCAAGGTCACAGGACAAAATGGTTAATATCTCACTTATTATCGATTTTACAGCTTAGGAATCAATTGTGGACATAGGAAATGATATATGCTGAATATTCTCGTGACCTTGAATTTGACCTCTGACCTCATTTTCAAGGTCCAAGGACAAACTAGCTCATATCTTGCTCCTCTATTGACTGTATGGGCTTGGGAATCAATTGTGGACATATAGAAAATGATATACACTGAATATTTTGATGACCTTGAATTTGACCTTTGCCTTTATTTCGAGGCCACAGCACAAAATTGCTAATATCTCTCTGATAATTGAATTTACAGCTTAGCAATTAACCGTGGACATGATATATGCTTAATATTATATATGCTGAATATTCTTTTGACCTTGAATTTAACCAGTGACCTGGCTAACATCTAAAATATTAAACATTGTCCGGTAACCTATCTTCGGCCCTTGGCCTAATTTTTTTTAGTATGATGACCGTATGAAGTTGTCCGAGTCCACTGCAGAACATAGTATGTCTACAGTTATTCAGAGCCACATACACGTACAGCAACACTATTGTACTGATTTGTTTATTGCACAATGTACAAACTACGCAACAACAATACAAGTATAAAAACATGACACAAAGCCAGTTAATGATTGTACAAATTTAGCTCGTCAGATCCAGATCCAAAGACCAAACAGGTTTTTTTTGCGCAAGCTCCCAGCGCATATCCATGTGTAGTCGGCCAACAAACACCATTCGGGTGCACTTGCACAATATTTTGTTATCGGTAAACAATCGTCAATTGCGAATTCAGAATTTGTCAGTGTTTCCATAATCGAATGAGAGTTTTCATCAAGTCTGTAATGACACCGAGTAGAAGTATCCACAGTGGAATCATCACATACGTAACCCGTAGTCCTTCAATTTGCAATTGCAGTTTTAGACATAACAATATCTGGAAAGTCAACTTTAGCAGCACAATGCACAAGGACCAGACTTTTCTAGGAGGCATAATCTGCATGCACCATACTCTTCTGCTCAATGCCTGCGAGTCCCGTCCACGATCCCGCGTTTCACAGTAGTTTTTGCAGTGCGTTATCATGTAGAAAATGTTGTGTATCAAGCATATGCAGTCAAACAACCACATAGGAATGAAGATTATGAACCAGTTCCATTTAACTTTCATGTCCAAACGAACAACCAACAACACGAAGAAGCTGAGAAGCGTCAGCCATGTGAAGAGCGCTTTGTGATTGAGCGCCATATTGACGGTGAATTTGTTATGTCCGATTTCCTTGAGCAATATAAACGCAAAAGTCAGCGACTCCCATTATTGAAATGTGTTTATTATCGCCCATAATCATTAGTAAAATGCGCACTGCATTAATCGCTTGGACCAAACACGCTCAGCAACATTATAGGATGAATCCGCATTCAGAAATCCAGTTATATCTACCGTACAACCTCTGGTGCTCACCCGAATTATTGATCACAAAATACATCCAACCAGGGTAGCTCATCCCATTCCTGACCAGTTCAGGCAAAACATCACTGCTGACGAATTTTTAATCACCATTTATAAGCGAACAACAGAATGATGTGTTGTTGACCCCACCAAGGAAGTGTTCCATCACTGCAGCACAGATCCCGCTTACTGTATGACACTACCAGAATCAGTCTCACTTAGACCACCTTACTAGTAATTACCATCAAGAAAACCCGACAGCAGAACACGAGAATGAGACTGCAAATGGATGAATATATCACAACAGACACGATTATGAGAGCACCAACCAACCACGCAAAAAAGAAAGAAAGAAAAAACAATAGGCCTACTAGTATTCGGTCACGTCAAAAAATAAATAACCTCATTGTACAGACTTGTTACAGTGAAGTGGATCAGTAAAAGACAAGCATCTCCAAGGAGACGCGAGCTTCGTATGCGAACCGGCCAAAATAAGGTGTTCTTAAGGTGGCAAACAGTCTATCGCGATCTTTGGGCAAAATTGCCACATTTGAGCACTGCTAACCAACTACTACCAAAGCATGACAAATGCCAGTGGACTGCTCAAATCAAACAGCTGTTCCTAGACGGCATACTTGATGAAGAGATCATACAGTCTGACGCATCCGGCGTAGAGATTTTCTTGTGAACGCTCCACAGGTTGCAAATCTTATACAGACATATCCTATGGTAAGATTTCGACACCAATAGATTTTGGTTGCCATGTTTTTAAGTTTTGATAAATGCTGATGAAATCGCACAGGCTCAATGAGAAAGACCGTCACGAAACCTATTGTTTTTCAGAAGTTAGGCTAACTTATTAAGACCATCAAAATACCCACTTTGACATGTGTGATCACTCCAGTACAGTTATTATTGAGTTCAACAAGGTAAAGGTGTTGTCCAGTTGAGATCTCATGGCTGTAACTGAATAAGTTAACATTAATTTTACTAGTTAAGTCCATTATTGACCACAATAAAAATAGTTAAGACAATAAACATTGTTATTGGGCTCAACAAGGTAAAGATTCTGTCCAGTAGAGATTTCATGGCTGTCACCGAATAAATTAACATTACTTTTACTAGTTAAGTGTATTATTGACCACAATAAAATTAAGACAAGAAACATTTATTATTGGGCTCAACAAGGTAAAGGTTCTGATTAGTAGAAATTTGATGGTTGTTGTAATAATGGTCATATCATGAAATAAGTTAACATCATTTTTTGCTAGTTGAGTCCATTAATAGTTTGGGGGTGACAGGGATGATAGGGCTACGGCGGATGCATCCCAGCGGTCGTCAGCGACTGGAGAGCCCGGTTCCTTAGAAAATATTGTGGCGATTTTGCCCAAAGATCGCGGCGGGTGATTCTTTTTAAACACGCTTGTTTCTCGGCCTTGATTTGGACGCTTCTGTTCGAAGCATGAGCGCTGCTTAGCAACGCTCTCTAATCCTCTTATCCACTATACTGAACAATGGCTGTTTACGTCATCTCTCGTGCTCTCGCCTCTAGCATAAATACTGTGGCCGCATTTTGTGTGGCCGGAGTTGTCTCAGAGACTGAGCACGACAGGTGAGCTCACGCCATGAGCTCCTTGTCTCTGTTCGGGTAAACTGGCCAGTCAGGCCTCAGGGACGACTTCCATAGGGGGGCCCAGGTGGGAAAGACCTTGATGACTCGGGGGTGTACGCCCTCTGGATCACCGGTCTCCCACCTGGGATGGTGCGACACAGGCTCTGGCAGACCGTCGGGCTGTCCAAGGTTCTATCCCTGTGGCAGTGCCGTCGGCGAGGCTGGCCAGCAACATGCCCACGGGCACGAGTTCTGTGGTGCCTCTCTCGTGGCATCTCAGGCTCCGCACACGGCTCCAATACCATAACTATGTTGTATATGATGTTGTTGATGTTGGTGATGATGATGGTGATGGTGATGTGTTATGATGTGATGTATGAAGGCCGGACTCGTCCGGACGGACTGTTACCTGGTTGTAGTGCTAGTAATTACCGACGCCCGCCGCGTGCACCCTGTGTGCCGCGGGCGCCAAACGTTACAATATTTAGATGCAGCACAGAATATGGCAGGCAACAGGCTTTCACTGACAGAGTTTCACAGAGTGTGTTTTTGTCCAGTGGGGTTTGGTCCGTTCACCTAACCAAATAGGATTTTTCAATCCACGTTCCACGTATCATTGTACATGTTAATATCACCTGTCCATATATTGTCATTTTGGAATGCACTACTAGTGCCCCCCCCCCTCCCAACACACACACAGAGAGTGCTGGCCGCATACCCCATGGCTGTTCTTATTGAGCATTATTTCGGTAATACTTCCGATCCACACTTTCCTATTATGTTTTCTCATCGGACTGTACATTTAACAGGCTTTTATTTTAATATCGATAAATATATAGCCTCGGTTTGATTTAGAGAGCCAATCAATGAGTCCAGGGCGGGGTCCAGGGTCCATAAGGTGGTATTTCCCTACACGAAACCTCGTTGTGTCCTGCTGTGACTGTTACAAGATTTCTGGGTATCACGCTTCAGCTCCCATCTTCGACCCCGTGAGCACTCCCTATACGCACTGATATGTTGCAGTGTGTATTTTATAAATTTATCAACGCGATGTATTTCCGTGAGATTTTATGAACTCAAAAAGAAGAGCTCTTGTTGACTGTCCCTGTGGAAAATATAGGACAAACGCTTGTTGCATTCGATTTGGTTATTTTTCGGCAATGAGCTGATGAAGGTTTGATTAGGTGTTAAATGCATACAGCTGTATTTGCCTTTGCCGCCATTATTACTCAGAATGTTTATTGATAACCCAAATTGTTACAGTATGGCCCACTCATGTCATGGCCATAGGCATGGCCTGCGTTCACTCGCCACTCAGTCCACTGCCCCGCTTCTAGCCCTGAAGGACGAAGACGGCCGTCTTCGTCCTTCAGGGCTACCCGCTGCCCACTGGGCCTGGCACCTGACCAGCTGACTGGCACTGCCAGGCCGGTTAATTCTCCCCTTGTTGATTGCCATGACCATGTCCCCCCCAAGTGACAGTAATAACCAATCACAGGCAATGTCGTAACAGGCATTGCCAGCCACACAACGGGTGTGGCTGGCCATCGATCAGAGGATGTAACGGGGATTGCTTCGCGCACAAAAAGCCTGATGTACAACCAAGAAACGTGATTGATAGTACAGCTATATAAATTTAAACTTTATAATTCTCCTTTTGGTCTAAGGTATCAAACTCTTCAGAACCAACTCGCATCCAACTCGAAGCATTCTAACAACAAGCTATTACTCAAATAACTAATAAATAAAAATAAATTAAATTTACACGAAACGACCATTTTCTGTAGCAAATCTACATTGTTGTCAACATCATTTGGATTTACTGTGGATTGTGGAATACTAAAATTCCACATCACGAAAATTAATGAATGTTAGAAGAACCTGTCTATCCAATGCTCATTTTATAGCCGTTTAGTCCAGAGACTGGTGGAGTACCTGTGATCCTGAGTGGGCCCCTATCCTAGCCTCATTTGCTCAAACTGACAAACAAAAATGGAGACCTATACACCGGTAAAATTGTAAAATTCTTAATTCTCATTCCCTAATGTGCAAAAATTAATTTCATTAATAAAAGAATTAGAAATTAGAACAAAAGTTCTTGAATTAGGCCTGTGGAAAAATCTAAAAAAAAAAAAATCAAGTTCAAACTTTGCTCTTATTATTTTCTTAATTATTATCTCATATGTATCTCTCATATTTTTCAAATTTTAAGGGTGTTTTATTAGAGCCTCGCGATGATTTCATTTTAGCAAAGCCCGTGTGACAACATACCGGTACGCAAACCTCCATAGCTGTTAGCTACTTTGCCAAACTGAATGCTCCCTTGAAAAACATCTCTCTGGTCACTTCCGGAAAATCAGAAACGAAAATCAAGAGCGAGCTAGCCACTTCAATCTTGGAAAATGACAATGAAGTGTTTGATATTCATTATATAAGCTATTTGAACTAACTTTCTGGTACATATACACCTTCCCCACAGCACATTACAGTACAATGGCTTATTTCTCACTCAAGTGCGTTCTATTGATCGACCCCTAATATCGACAACATGCTCAGGGCCATCCATAGCAGGGTGGGTACCCCATCTAGCAATGTCGCAATTTACTCGTTATAGATGGTTTGCATTGTTCAACTCAACATCATTCAACAAAAGAAATGACTGGACGGTTACCCAGCTATCTCCAGGCAGACATCTATGAAAGCACTCCGATAATCCTGACACAGTGCGATCAGTAATCTTGGCAAATGAACACATGCAAACCAATATACAAATAGATAGCAATGAAGCATTTCTTGTGTGACGTGTGCCTTTTAGTAACATTTATGCGCCCTGTTTCTGATTGGCTATCCATTCGTGGTCAGACAAATACATGTACTTCCAAACTGTCAACAGACACAGCGGACGCTGCTGAAATATAACACTTCCCACGATTTACTTCCAGTATTTGTGTACTTTTGTTTGATTTTCAACTCTGTAATGTTACACACTGAAAGAAATAAGACAACAATGTGAAGATATGAACTGTAAAAAAAAAAAAAAAAAATGTCACTGCCATCCGTCTTGAAAAAAGGTATGGCGATTTCCCTTAGCTGTACTCAGGGAATTAGTTACACCTTGAGTGAACGACAATACCATACTAATCCTATTCTCAAAACATGATTATGACGTCATCTGCTAATCATCTATATTCTCATGGGTTGCACAATGACGTGGGCAATTTGAGACGTAGGCTGTGATTGTTTCGAAACTGGTCATCATGGTGCAGATAGCATGTAGTTGAAGACCTCACGGATAACGGGTCTTCAACTAGATACCATGGCGCTGATTGATCATGCCCACATTTGCCCAGAGTGGTTTATCCTACAATTGCTCCGTCCTTGTATGCAAATTTACTGTATTCCTATTTCTTTATTGTGAATTCCTTTATTTTTTCCTTTATTTCTATTCCTTTACTGTAAATTCTGTACATGTATGCAGAATCTACTCCACTGTGATCTTGTGGTTGCTTTAGCTATGGGTTCTCGACGCCACCAAAATACGGCTTTGTGTAGTCGGCGAAACGAAGACAAGAGCGAAGAGAAAGTATGAAATGAAACCGAAAGTTATCAAGATTTTTTTATCGCTTCATCTGGCGAGTATTGTGAAGAGGAATCGAAAGCACACAACAAAATGTGCTATACTCTGTCATCATAAGAACTAGGATTTTCACCCCCTTCCCCAACTCACCCTGAAGAACGTCACATGCATTTGTCATCAAGAACATTAATCAATTAGTATTGAATTCAAGTGTTATCAACTTATTTTCTGACTGACCAGATGTCTTTTAATAAGAACATATGTTTATAATGTTAATTAACTTATTAAATTTCAAGCTTTCAGACTGCAAAGCTCCATTTAGAATAATCACACCTAATAATAAACCTACTATTGTAACTACATAAATCATAAATTGATATGAATAGGATATTTCACTGATGTGAGCCACATATAACTACTGCTATTGAGCAAAAAGTATCCCTCCTGTGATAGTTTTTAGATGCATCAGTTTCGAAGATGAATACGTGCTTTGTATATATTTGCACACATTGATGCACCAGCACAATGTAACAAAACTAAGTGTGTACATGTACTTTCAGTTTCGTTTCGTACCTTCGCCGATTACACAAATCCCCAAAATATTGTCGTGAATTGTCTCAGGAGCTGGCAAACATTCAAATTCCATATATGGTGTACTGTCAATTAACAAATCACTAATCGGTAGCCTAGTACACAGAGCTGTCATCGCCAGATCCAATGTAACTAGTGTGACAATTCAACTGGTGACAATACATAATTTGCTGGAAAAATTACTGTTAAAAGTTTTAGAGTTCTTATTGTTCCATTCACAGGAAGAAACCATGGGATGTCCAGAAAGCGATTATGACCAATAAACCATGGAGACAGCAGGCCAAGCCAAGGAAATTCTGCAGGTTCTGCGAACTATCTACCAGCGCCATCTTGCTTGCGACTTTGTACTAGCGATATCTGAGCCAGATGTCGTGGAATTTAGAGTCCATCGTGCGATGTTAGCTGCATTCTGTGGCACCTTCAAGAAGCTGCTAGAGACAGGTCAACTCGTGACGGAACGATTTCACTTGCAAGGTTTGCATCATTGCAGGCTGATAGTAAAAAGTGTTTTCTGAGTATATTTGAGATTAAGTACATGTATTTGAAGCGAGTACCCTATAATATCCATATCATGGTCATTCACGTAAATGTGCATTTGAGTGTGTTTGAGGTCGTAGATACTCAGTAATTTCACATTAAATCCCGAAAACCAGTTTTGCGACCTTGGACATCTGTGTGATTGTGTTAGCAATCTTAAATACAAATTCATGCTAAGAGCTTATCAAATGCTCTGAACTAGCTCTGTGATTTTTCCATACCAGCAGTGGACTCGACCACGATGGGTCACCTGATTGACTACATCTACACAGGAACCTTGGAGATCAGCCCCAGCAATGTGTTTGCGATTCTGAGTGCTGCTTCACAGCTAGAGATGTCCCAAGTCACCACCATGTGCCAGAACTTTTTGATGACTGGTCAGACTCAAGACATTGATTATGATGTGTCATGTTAATTTTCTCTCAGTATGCTGATTGCTGAGATTAATAAGATTCACACATGGTGGGATTTGCTTTCTTTCGTCAGGTACGGCAACTGATCAACCAATGAACGTGAACATTGCGGTGCCAGTCGTGAAAGAATCCAGCACGAAAGTCACACACACAAGTGGTGAAGTTTTACTCTCTGAAGCTGCGTCTTTGCCATCAACATCTGGTGGAGATGCCCTGCCTACTCAAGGCGTGGCAACCGCAAAAGTTGACGAGATTTCTCTGGGTATCAACGTTGGTCCAGTGATTGACAACTACGATGGTTTGGCGCCCATGGCTGGTTCGATAGTCATAGCTCCAGAGGAACCACCCAAAAAGTCATCAAAGCGGGGCAGGAAACCTAAAGGTTCCAGGCAGAAGGACAAGACAAAACTGCTCCCAAAGAGCAAAGAGGTAGGTAGCGCCAGATCTATTTATGTGACTGCATGACAGCTAATGGAAGTTTTGTATCACTCCATGTACTGATGTGACCTTTCTTGTTAGATTCAAGGTGATCCTGAGTTAGTTGAAGATTTTGACTGGGCGGATGTTGATATTGAAATTGCCAGTGACAATGATGACAAAGACTGGAGATCTCCATCTAAGGGTCTACGAAGGAGACGGGACACTTCAAGAACCAAATCTTACGTAGAGGATCCACACACAGTCAGCACCAAAGGCGCTCAAAAACGCAAGCGTGGACGGCCGCGTCGATGTCAGTCTACCTCTGCCAAAAAGACAACTAAACCTTCGAAGAACCAGAAGAATTCAGCACTTGGAGCTGAATTTGTCGTTGAGTATGGTCGGAAACGAGGTCGACCTCGTAAAGGAGAGAACAGGACTGTAGTCCGGTTGGCTGCTAAGAAAATGATGTACAGTGATCTGAAGTGTCCAGTGTGCCAGGAACTGTTTGTTCATTACTCGGCGCAATGTTTGCATCATAGGATCCATTCGAGACTCAGGTTTCAATGGATGGGCCAGCTGCAGAAGAGGTTCATGCCACTCTTCGTTCGCAAGTGTTTTCTCCGACACAGCGTTCCGTCGGTAGATGGAATATGCCAGAATCTTATTGCCGTTAAACGGGAGAACTCTGTGACTGATAGTACCACAAATAATGGGCTCGAAAACCCGACGGATGCAGACAGAATACCAGTTATTCTGCCGAAAGATCCTTCAGAGGACAGCATACAACTTACCACAGATGATCTTCCTACAGCCACTGCCAGTAGTAACCCCAGTGTGCCTGTAGAAGTAGGCAGCAGTGAGACAGACTCCAATATCCAGACTGACCATGAAGGGAATAGCATTGAGGTACAGAGTGAACAGTCCACTGTACTACCTGAGTCATCTATGGAAAACAAAGAGGATACGGCTGTATCCTTTGTCAACAGTCCTCCACAGTCTTCACCATACAGGGAAAGTAATCATCTTGATATTCAGTTAGTCCCATCATCTGAAAAGATCGTGGACTCTGTAAATGCCTTCAACAATGGAATCACAATGTCCATCACTGATTTTGACATTTCAAACATCAGAACAATCATTGAAGAAGAACAAAGCTTGATGGCTGAATCCCACACATCAAGTTGCGAGTTAAACGCGTCCCTGGACCATAAGTCTGAAGAAGATACTGACATCATGCTAGCAAATGTCGTGAGTGTTGGTGCAGATTGTGAATCATCAGCAAGTGCTTTCAAAGTGGATTCTGAAACATTCCAAAAACCTTCTGAGGTTGTTGAAAATGGTGCTCTGGTCTCATCAAAGATTGAAGAAAGTTCCGGATTGAAGGAAATAGTTACCACAAGTGACCCGGGAGTCACAACACAAAACAAATCAAAGCCTAAACCTTCAAAGCCATATTCATTAAGAAACAGTGTAAGTCATGTTCGGTACGAGTATGAGTGTAAGCTGTGCCACATGAAGTTTCCATACTATTCCCAGTGTAGTCGACACCGGATACAGAAACATGGCTATATTCGACACTGTAGAAAATGTGGAAAGAAGTTTGACCATCCATCGTCAATGTCCTGTCACAAAGTCATGTCTCACAATGCCGGGCTCTGTGTTAAAACTGCAAACACACTGACTTGTGTCCAATGTGGACACCAGTTCCTCCACAAGCAAACCCTACAGCAGCACCTACAACGTGTCCATGGCAGCACTGAGGGATCCCCGACCACACCACGGAGGAGCCTTCAATGTCGCCACTGCCAGCGCGCTTTCAAGTACACCAAAGCTCTCAGAATCCACCTTCCATATCACGGCTTGACTGAAGATGAAATCAACTTGGAATTTGTTAACCCAGAGAAAGTTCCGCTCCGCTCAAAAACCTTCATCAATCGTGACCAGGATGCAAGCGAACGGCTGAAACGAAAGTGTCCTGTTTGTGCAAAAATCCTAGGGAATGAACACCACCTTCGCATGCATATGAGCTATGTGCACAGTCTTCCAGTGACAAAGGCTTACGTGATGAAGATGAAGAATATGGGTGTGAAGAAGTGGTCGTGCTCGGAAGGTGGTTGTAGCTTCGCAGGCCTCATGCTGCACGAGTTGAAAGCCCACATGGCTTCAAACCATCCTGGCGTGATGTATCACTGTCGAATATGCAGATTCAAGACACCCATCAGCAAGAAAATGGACAGGTGGGTTTTCTTCCAAGGGGTATTTATAGTGAGTGCCTCCAACTGGTAGTAATGATGAAGTGAATGAGACATTACATAGGCTATTATAAGACATCATGTAATAGTATGTAGCAGTACTATTCATCAAATTTGCCGATACATCGACGTAGATTTTGCCAGAAGAAAGAATATTGTTCTTTTGATTAATGCACCTGACTATGACATGGTGTATTTACCTATAGCATTCTTACTGTTGTAATGTATTTGTCAGACACAACGAGCAGATGCACACGCTGGGTAAGACTTGTGAAATGTGTGGCCGACAATTCCGCAAGTTTTACCACCTCAAGGCGCATCGCTTCAAGGCCCATGACGTCACCGACCCCAGTCTCAAGGTATCCATGGCAACTGTATTGTTGGATTCAATATTATATACTTGTTTCTTTAATTTTGCGAAATACATTTCACAACGTGGCTCTCTGACTCAGAGAAAATGTATGTGTCAAAATGTTTTTCCTCATTAACGATAAATACATCACCAAATTTTCTTGCCATGTTTACAATACTTTTGGCTGTGGCTTATGGAGCCATGGTAAGATTATAATGAGTTAAACACAACTGTAGATATTTACATTATCTTGGTTCCTCAGCTCCACAAGTGCTCTGTACAAGGCTGTGAATACGTGGCATTACAACGCTACATTTTGGACATCCACATGAATAAACACAGGCCAGAAAAACCCTTCCAGTGTCACGAGTGTGGGAAAAAACTCAAGACTGAGAAGTATGAAGGCTACATCTATGAGGAGAAATTTCAAGAAAAATCTTAATTTTCATCATATTATTCGCTGAACCTTCCTATGAGTGTTCATTCAAAACACAAAAGACTTAATACACTACTAAGGATAATTATGTTCATCACTAAGATTAATCCTCGTTACGATTTCAATTTTAGATGTTCTCTTGATATTTTGCAGGAATCTGGAGAAGCACATAAACAAGGTGCATAAACGTATTCGCCCCTACATCTGTGACCAATGTGGTGCCTCCTATGGAGAGGAATCGGAACTAAAGACACACATGGCTCGTCATGACAACCAGAAAAAATTCCACTGTGAACAGTGTGACTACACTACGCAGGAGAAAGGCAACTTCCAGAGTATGTCCATTGTCCAGACCTGTTCATTTAGAGTACTTAAAACCAGTTAATGCCAAATCAGAACAAAAGAAATAAACAATACCCATTACCTTTGATGTTTCTGATTTCAGGTCATATGTGGGCACAGCATAAAATGCGAATTCACAAGAAACAGACAGTGTTCCAGTGCTCGAGTTGTGACTACAGCACTGATCGAAAAACACGTTTCAACCAACACATGGCCTCGCATAATGACATCCGCGCTCACAAGTGTCCACACTGTGACAAAACATTCGTTGCCAAGACAACAATGAACTCGCACATAAAGTGGGCTCACATGGAGAAGGCGCTATGTTGTGACTTCTGCGATCACAAAACTAGCACGCTTAATATGTTACGTGAGCACGTCCGAATGATGCACACACATCGCGATGTGAAACCATACAAGTGTGCATACTGCGACTATCGATGTAGAACCAGCGGCAACTGTCGCAAGCACTGCATGAACAGACACAAGGATCAGGAGGTCAGGTGGGTCCGTGTCTGTGAGAAGTATCCCAACAACTCCAAGCCCAAACTCAGTGTCGAGGCAGGAATGACTGAGAATGGTATTGCACGCAAAGACTCGAGAACACAGCGGATTTTCCCATATGAGCAGAATGAGATATCAGTTCCTGTCATGCTGAAAAAATCTCCACCCACGAAGCCAGCAGCAGTGAGCCTCGAGAAAGAACCTACTCCAGACCTTATCCCTAATGTACTCCCACCAAAACCAAACGTGGTGGAATGTCCAGGTGACCTAACAGGGATACAGATACAACAGGGGCCTCTGCAAATGCCAATGACGCCATTACAAGTTCAACATTCGCAGCCACAGATGTATCCGATGCCCCAGAATCAACCAATCATCGTTCAGCCGGAAACCCCAAGCTTGCAGCAACTTCTGGGCCAGCAAGTTCACACTTTGACGCAGTTGACGACAGAGGGGATATCAATGGAACAGCCAGTACAGGTGATCCAACCGACGCACACCCTCCCTCCACCACCACTATTGACCCCAGCCATCTCGCACCAGTTGCCAGTGGTTACGGCAGCATCCACTCCTGTTATGGTATCGGGGCCTGCACAACTTGCTCAAGCTCAGCAGTATCTGCTTCAGTATGTTCAACAGCAACAGCAAACTTAGGGTATATATGATGTGTGAACAGCCATCTTTTCAGTTTATATTGTTTAACAATTTACTGTTCGAGAGTTTACTGGATTAACTGATACATGTGTATTGTGTATATAATCTAGGCTTCTGTAATGTGAATTATTGCAAAACGTTACGTGCCAGATACTAGATACATAAAACCATATCTAATTAAGGCATTTCGGCAGAAATGCCTTTATGGTTTTAGCAGAATTTTTTTTTTTTTTTTTTTTTTTTTCTTCTTCCGCCACTTTTGGTTTCCGGACGATAACTTTAGATTGCCTTGACGGGTCCTCGTCAAATTTTCACCACAAGTCAGAAATGATATGTGGAAGAACCCTATTCTTTTTGAGCCGGATCCGAGGTCCGTGAGGTCCGTGAGGATGAAATCAAAGCTAATTTTGAGACTTGGTTTCCGGACGATAACTGGAAAAATATTTACGCAATAGTTGCAGAACTCTGCATGGAGGTTCATATGCCACCAGGGAAGAACCCTATTGATTTTGGGATAGATCCGTCAAACGACCTTTGACATAGAGGTCGAAATAATTTTTTGCTGATTCATCCTTGAGGCTTCCTGCATATCTCAGAAACCGTGCGTCGTAGAGCGAAACGGACGTTATTTTCGGACTCGTCGCCCTAGACAAACATCTCTAGGGTGTATTATTTTTTTTGATCCGGCTCCGAGGTCCGTGAGGTCCTTGAGGATGAAATCGAGGCTGATCTTGAAACTTGGTTTCCGGACGATAACTCGAAAAATATTCAGGCAATAGTTGCAGAATTTTGCACGGAGGTTTATATATCAACAGGGAAGAACCCTATTGATTTTGGGATCGATACGTCAAACGACCTTTGACCTAGAGGTCAAAATAATTTTTTGCTGAGTCATCCATGAGGCATCCTGCATATCTCGGAAACGGTGCGTCGTAGAGCGAAACGGACGTTATTTTCGGACTCGTCGCCCTAGACAAACATGTCTAAGGGGTATTATGGATGAACTTTGACCTTGACCTTGAATTTTTTTGCCGAGTCGGCATTTTTCGTTTTCGTCGATATCTCGGAAACGGTGCGTCGTAGAGCGAAACGGACGTTATTTTTGGACTCGTCGCCCTAGACAAACATGTCTAAGGGGTATTATGGGTGAACTTTGACCTTGACCCGAAATTTTTTTGCCGAGTCGGCATTTTTCGTTTTCGTCGATATCTCGGAAACGGTGTGTCGTAGAGCGAAACGGACGTTATTTTCGGACTTGTCGCCCTAGACAAACATGTCTAAAGGGTATTATGGATGAACTTTGACCTTGACCCGAAATTTTTTTGCCGAGTCGGCATTTTTCGTTTTCGTCGATATCTCGGAAACGGTGCTTCGTAGAGCGAAACGGACGTTATTTTCGGAATTGTCGCCCTAGGCAAACATGTCTAAGGGGTATTATGGATGAAGATTGACCATGACCCAATTTTTTTTTGCCGAGTCGGCATTTTTCGTTTTCGTCGATATCTCGGAAACGGTGCGTCGTAGAGCGAAACGGACGTTATTTTCGGACTCGTCGCCCTAGATAAACATGTCTGAGGGGTATTATGGATGAACTTTGACCTTGACCCGAAATTTTTTTGCCGAGTCGGCATTTTTCGTTTTCATCGATATCTCGGAAACGGTGTGTCGTAGAGCGAAACGGACGTTATTTTCGGACTCGTCGCCCTAGACAAACATGCCTAAGGGGTATTATGGATGAACTTTGACCTTGACCCGAAATTTTTTAGGTTACCGGACCTTTGGTCCGATAACCTATTGCCGTGGCGTTGCGTCCGTCGTCCGTCGTCCGTCCGTCCGTCCACATTTTTATCATTAAAGTTTACAGTCGAATATTTCTGAAATTTTGCACAAAAATACCTAAAAATATTTCCAGGAAAGGTTTTTTTTAGTTTTTTGATTTTCGCATTTTTTTCAAAATGGCGGCTGTTTTCGTCGAAAAATGGCCAATTTTGGACTTTGACGGTTGTTTTCCCAAAATCTGTTCAGTAACTTTTTTTCTTATTGATGCATGACACTCCTCCTATGTACCCCTGTGACATGTATAAATTTCGTTGCCCTTGAATCGCTCGAAGTGGGCCATTTTGGGCCCAAACTCGGCCCAAATGGGACTTTCCCATGTTAAATTCTCCTATGCTTTATAATGGGACACATTAAGCCTAATATCTCACTTAAAATCGAAATTAGAGACTAAGAATCAATTGTGGACATATAGGAAATGATATATGCTGAATATTCTTGTGACCTTGAATTTGACCTCTGACCTCGGTTTCAAGGTCAGAGCGGCCGTTTTCGTCTAAAAATGGCCAATTTTGGACTTTGACGGTCGTTTTCTCAAAATCTGTTCAGTAACTTTTTTTTTATTGATGCATAACACTCCTCATATGTACCCCTGTGACATGCATAAATTTCGTTGCGCTTGAATCGCTCGAAGTTGGCCATTTTGGGCCCAAACTCGGCCCAAATGGGACTTTCCCATGTTAAACACTCAGCCTAATATCTCACTTAATATTGAGATTAGAGACTAGGAGTCAATTGTGGACATATAGGAAATGATATATGCTGGATATTCTCGTGACCTTGAATTTGACCTCTGACCTCGGTTTCAAGGTCAGAGCGGCCATTTTCGTGAAAAATTGGCCAATTTTGGACTTTGACGGTCCTTTTCTCAAAATCTGTTCAGTAACTTTTGTTTCTTATTGATGCATGACACTCCTCATATGTACCCCTCTGACATGTATAAATTTCGTTGCTTTTGAATCACTTGGAAAGGGCCATTTTGGGCCCAAACACGGCCCAAATGGGACTTTCCCATGTTAAATTCTCCTATGCTTTATAATGGGACACATTAAGCCTAATATCTCACTTAATATTGAGGTTAGAGACTAGGAATCAATTGTGGACATATAGGAAATGATATATGCCGAATATTCTTGTGACCTTGAAGTTGACCTCTGACCTCGGTTTCAAGGTCAGAGCACAAAATGGCTAACATCTCATTCATTATCGACTTTACAGCTTAGGAATCAATTGTGGACATATAGGAAATGATATATGCTGAATATTCTGATAACCTTGAATTTGACCTTTGACCTAATTTTCAAGGTCACAGGACAAAATGGCTAATATCTCACTTATTATCGATTTTACAGGTTAGGGATTAATCGTGGTCATATAGGAAATGAAATATGCTGAATATTCTCGTGACCTCGAATTTGACCTCTGATCTCAGTTTCAAGGTCAGAGCACAAAATGGCTAATATCTCGCTTATTATCGACTTTACAGCTTAGGAATCAATTGTGGACATATAGGAAATGATATATGCCGAATATTCTGATAACCTTGAATTTGACCTTTGACCTCATTTTCAAGGTCACAGGACAAAATGGCTAATATCTCACTTATTATCGATTTTACAGCTTAGGGATTAATTGTGGACATATAGGAAATGATATATGCTGAATATTCTCGTGACCTCGAATTTGACCTCTGACTTCAGTTTCAAGGTCAGAGCACAAAATGGCTAATATCTCGCTTATTATCGACTTTACAGCTTAGGAATCAATTGTGGACATATAGGAAATGATATATGCCGAATATTCTGATAACCTTGAATTTGACCTTTCACTTCATTTTCAAGGACACAGGACAAAATGGCTAATATCTCACTTATTATCGATTTTACAGCTAAGGGATCAATTGTGGGCATATAGGAAATGATATATGCTGAATATTCTTGTGACCTTGAATTTGACCTCTGACCTCGGTTTCAAGGTCAGAGTACAAAATGTCTAATATCGCGCTTATTATCGACTTTACAGCTTAGGAATCAATTGTGGACATATAGGAAATGATAAATGCCAAATATTCTGATGACGTTGATTTTGACCTTTGACCTCATTTACAAAGTCACATGACAAAATGGCTAATATCTCACTTATTATCGATTTTACAACTAAGGGATCAATTGTGGACATATAGGAAATGATATATGCTGAATATTATCATGACCTTGAATTTGACCTCTGACCTCATTTTCAGGATCACCGGACAAAATGGCTAATATCTCGCTTATTATCGACTTTACAGCTTAGAAATCAGTTGTGGACATATAGAAAATGATATATTCTGAACATTGTCATGACCTTGAACTTGACCTTTGACCTCATTTTCAAGGTCACAGGACATAATGGCTAATATCTCGCTTTTTATTGACTTTACAGCTTAAGAATCAGTTGTGGACATACTAGAAATGACATATGCCGAATATTATCGTGTCCTTGAATTAACCAATGACCTTATTTTCAAGGTCACGGGACAAACTACTAATATCTAAAATATGTATTGTCCGGTAACCTTTCTTAGCCCTTGGGCTAATTTTTTGCCGAGTCGGCATTTTTCGTTTTCGGCGATATCTCGGAAACGGTGCTTCGTAGAGCGAAACGGACGTTATTTTCGGACTCGTCGCCCTAGACAAACATGTCTAAAGGGTATTATGGATGAACTTTGACCTTGACCCGAAATTTTTTTGCCGAGTCAGCATTTTTCGTTTTCGTCGATATCTCGGAAACGGTGCTTCGTAGAGTGAAACGGACGTTATTTTCGGACTCGTCGCCCTAGACAAACATGTCTAGATGGTATTATGGATGAACTTTGACCTTGACCCGAAATTTTTTTGCCGAGTCGGCATTTTTCTTTTTCGTCGATATCTAGTATATATTATAAATTAATCATCACACCGAAATGCCTCCAAGGCATCTTTAGGCCTTGACGTCTAGTTTATTCTGTAGCCTCAGTAATACATCGTGGTGTCTGTTATATATGTAAATAAATTTTGTTAATCATTCCTTCATCTGCTTTAAAGCAGGAACATAATTTAGATTGGAGTTGATGATTCATATTCTGTTTGGTAATATTTATGTGTATCTGCTCAAACGTAATATAGAGAATGCATATATATTCTGTTACATGTTGCTGATTTTGAGTTTGACGTTTTCCGTTTTGGCTTGTGTATTTACCATTATTGGTTTTTTTGAACTTCTGAGGAACTTAGTTTATTTTTACTTAAATAACGTGTGCACTGTACATGTTCTCATTCTATGATTTCCTAGGTGCAGGACTTGCAATCAACATATGATCATAAAATGTATGTGATAAATCATACATACAATAAATGTATACTACATTAATGCAACTAACAGTAGCTCGATTTTAGTTTTTACGTTGTGAACTTCAATCAACGTCGGTGTAAAAAACACAATTCTATTATAGAAATTCATGATGATCGAGTTATGTATTAGTTATTTCCGGACAATGACAGATCACAATATATGTTACTTTCACATTAATGTGTTCATATGTACAAAATACAATCTAAATTTTCAGAGTATACTCGTAGATTTGTATGATCATTTTGAATCAACTTTTGATCATGTGCATCTTTCGGGGATAAAAAACAGAGCATAAAGTCGAGTGGTCTGTATGTAGATTTGTATTTATAATCATTTTGAATCAACTTTCGATCATGTGTATCTTTCGGGGATAAAAAACAGAGTATACAGTCGAGCGGTCGTCTCTGTATAATTGTTAATTTCTTATATCTATACAAGCATCCTTGTTGATTGATGACAATCAATCCCCAACGTTCAGTTAGTGATAATTTTGTGCTCAAAATATTGGGTTAACTTCCACTTGCAGATTTGTTGTATATTATGATGTCTGTTGGAATTGATGTCAATTTTCAAGAGTGAAGAATATTGTGGCAGGATATATACATTGTACATGTACATGTATTGTGTGGCCAAGCAAACTACACAACTGTCAGAATTCGGCATTACCGTATACACTACATGGAGTACTGGCCACCAACTTAGATTCAGTACAACTTAACTTCAGACTCATACAAGCTATTTACCAGTAATCTAAATCTTTTCCTGCAAATTTGTAATTTTGGTTGTGATGAGACTGTAAGCAACATTGTTGATGAGATGAAATAAAACAAAATATTTGATTGCCAAGTTTCTCACTCGAAAATGATGTGTACAGCCATGAATTTTATTGACAAACATTACACACATTCACGTGAAGATGATGCTGCCTCTGATACAATTGGGACACAATAAACCACGTTGTACCACGGTTGACACCCGTGGTAGAAGTCAGATAGACCACTCGCACCCGTGGGTATGGCTCATACACTCGGTAATCTCTCGGCTAACGCCTCGGGAATAACCTCATGTATGAGCCATACCCACGGGTGCTCGTGCTCTATCTACTACTTAAAAGATGCTTGAATTTCAATTTGATAAATGAAAAAGTCAAACAGGTATGATTTGTGTTACCTCCATGATGTAAATTGAGTCGTTTACTGATATTTTGTTGGTAGTTCAATGGCAGTTACTAACAATCAGTATCAGTCGTACTCACTGAACGAGATATAGTCAGTTCAAAATAAACATGAGATGAAGACTATGATACAAAGATCAAATGAGATGTAATCACGCGAAACATGATGAATACAGGATGAACTCAACATCACTCAATCTCTCCCAAGTAGATCTTCTTGTCGCTCGAACATGATGCAACTGCAAGCAAACAATACCAGTATTATGATTAAACCGAATTGAGAAGTGACAAGTATGACGATGACAATATACCGATTTCTATGATAAAGTGATTGATTATTGCTTTATAGAAATATTTCAAGGCTGTTTCAAATTTATTCTAAACACCCCAGGCATTGATATCAGAAGTAGGTCATGATGATTATTTAGATCTG
Source organism: Terebella lapidaria (assembly GCA_949152475.1). NCBI lineage: Eukaryota > Metazoa > Annelida > Polychaeta > Terebellida > Terebellidae > Terebella > Terebella lapidaria. Next base: position 23,549,254 of record OX424569.1, read on the forward strand.
GATCACCTTTCCCTATACTCGGGTTTGTATCCGGTAATCATCTCAGGACTGATGCAATTCGATTTGCACAAGATACACGCCTCCATCAGGATGGGATATCAACCGTATACTGTACAGCTATACTCACTGATAGGCTCGACTGGGTGGAAATCCACTTCATTGACTGAGGCAGTGTGTCCAGGAAGTTTGTACAAGATTCTTCGTGATGTGGTGTCCCAAACGTACACGAACCTGTCGCCCGATCCGGACGTGATCTTTGATCCATCAGGACTCCAGGCCACTCGTAATAAGTTCTGTTGGTTTTTTTTGTTTGAGAGATTAAGATGGGAACAACTCACCACATAGACCTATAATTTTACTTACATCTTAATTCAAATTAATCAATAATCATTCAAGTAACACAGCAGCAATTTTATATCATACCTTTTCAAAGGTGTGTTGGTTGCCTTGGAAGATTTTAACACATCTTTCTTGTGGAGCAAATGGTCGCACGTCCCAAATTCTCACTATTCAACAGGAGACAATAACACATGAGAAACTTTCATATTCTTTTCAACAACATAATAATTTTTGATATCCTGAAACTTAGTTACCAACTTATTCTAGTAGAGTGCAAAATTTGAATGTGATTTTCACAAGGCCAAGAAATTCTGCAAATGCTATCCACACCTGAGTTGTCCATTGAAGATGTGAGAAGATAGGATCCGTCAGGACTGAGCTTCATGCCTGTCACTGTGTCCGTGTGCCCACGCATCTTATACAGAATATCGTTCTTCCTCAGATCCCATACCTTGATGAAGGAGAACGACTAGTTTGAGTTGTTTATTCATGCACAAAAATATTAAATGAAGTTCCAATGTGAAGCATTGCCTGCCTTTCAGGAGATTATCATGCAAGATTGTTTTTGGCCACAATTTAAACAACCACAGACAAACCTTGAGATCATTATCAATGCCTCCCGATAAAATTTGTTCCGCTGTGTCTGATAAGCTGACAGATGTGACTTGATAAACATTCTGGAATTTTCGAATTGGGACTTTCCGTCTTGAATCCCACATCTGTGAGGATAATCAAGGAATATACATGAAACCAATATTTAGTGAAACCTCTCTCACATGCTATAACATACAAAACTCCATAATCTCATGCTGTGTATCTTATGAAAATACATCATGAGTTATCTGCAGTTGATAGACTGGATATACACTGAAACAACAACCAGTACAATCGGAAACCACCTAATGAAATTTATTGACATGGTCGAACAATAACATATTTTAATATAGCATCACTGACCATCACTGTGCCATCATCACTCCCACTACACATCATCTGTGGTCCTCTCCGAGCCAAGTTACACGAGTTGACGAAGGATTGGTGGCCTCGGTATTTCCGGATTCTCAGACCTGTTTCCACGTCCCAAAGACCCAGTGTCTTATCTGTAGACGCTGTCAGTATTTGGCTGGGACGAGACAAAAATGCAAGATACATATCGCAAAAAAATTTTCATGACATGCCAGTGTATTTGGTATTGACATCTATGTATGTACATGATGAGATCATCTGATCAAGATAAAACTGGATTATTATGATGAACCAATATCCCAAGGTGCTTACTTTCCATCTGAGTTGAAGCATAGCTCCATTATGGCGCCATTGTGACCTTTCATGGCAGCAAAATTTTCACATTCTCCGTAAGTTGTCCACAGAACTGAAAAGAAGATAATATAAATCGGCTGTTATCAATAATAATCAAGTAATTTCAATATTGAAAATTACTTGATTACTAAATAAATGATAATTAAGTATTATCAGTAATCAATATTTCCAAGCAAGATTAAACATATAATGTAGAACAATGGACAACTGAACATGGAATCACCATGTCAATATGATTAAGTAGTCATAATGCTTACATATTTGTCGGTCAAAGCCAGCAGATGCCACAATATTGCCGTCTGGGGAGAAACGAACGGAAAATACCTCCCCTTCATGACCAGTGAGCAGCATGATAGGAGCAGCAAGGCCGGAGGTTCTCACAACGCCCTGTGTTACAGATTTTTGTAGTCCTATCAATGTGACTCTTTTAAAAGGCACTGCCACTCTGACAAACTTTGATTGATTTTTTTTTACAAGATGGCAAGTTATCATTGTTTAACATTAGGTTGTAAGCCAAGACTATAAGTACAATGTACCAGAAAATTTACGATCAATGAAACATCGTGAGAGCACACACATGTATGCTGGGAGCACATTTAGCAATGTTATACCAGTAAGGCCAAAAAAAAAAGTATTATGGTTCTGGTTAGGCGCACGCATCAGTTTTAACCCAGCGCATCACTCGTTTTTTTTTTTTTAAAAACCCCAAAAATCGCGCGCATCACTTTTTGAGAGCTGAATTTCTTTTTTTTTTTCAGTAAATTGACACCCGTACACCAATTTTTGGGAGATAATGATCAAGTAAAATGGTCCCGAGTGTCTTTGACGTTGCAAAACTTGGTGTATGGCTGGCCAAACAGGGCAAATTCAACCGGGTCGCTTATCAACAGCCAATTTTAGGGGAAAATGGTTGGCCAAATGGGCCATATTTGACCGGATCAGTCATTGGCCGCTAATTTTAGTAAAAAGAAAAGAAAAAAAATTGTCGCATCACTTTTTCGGGGACCCAAATAACCAGAACCATATTACTTTTTTTTTTGGCCTAATTATAAATATGTGTACCCAAAAAAGGCACACCACGCATGTACTATAATATAGGACAATAGAAACTGACCATTTATTTTACAAGTACTGTAAGCACTAAATATCAATATCCGAAAAATTCGATAAGAGCTAGTGTACAACCAGTTTGAGCGATGTGAAACTCCCGAGTCCCTCAGGATGGGGTAGATCTACCACTAATGATTTGATTTTACATTGCAAAAAGATCGCCCTGGGCAGTTACCATATTCCCAGTTTTCCAAATTTCCAAGAGTGATCGTGACATGAACTGATGAACTACCAGCCCAAGCGACGCGGAGCGCGTCCAAGATGGCCCAAATTGGTGCTCGGGACGAAAACAAACAAATCACGATTATGACCGATTCACAAGCTGACACACAATCTATTATTATTGTATGTATGCTAATACACAAGAGGACCCAAATTACATATGATAACTCAACTAAATACCTCAATATATTGCTCAAATTCCCCTCCAAACATCGCTAATCCTTCCTGGTAAAATTTGTGGTCGGTGAATGCCAAAGCTAAAGTCAATGTTTGGAAGGGATTTTCAACAATATTTCGGGGTATTTGAGTGCGTTGTCATACATAATTTGGGTCCTCTCGTGTATCTGAGTGAATACAAAAAGATAATTTGGTGTGTCAACCCAGATAACTGTCATAATCGTTATTTGTTTGTTTTTGTCCGGAGCACCAATGTGGGCCATCTTTGACGCGCTCCGCGTCACTTGGGCTGATGAATTACTGCAGTCACACCAAGGTGAGGAGGTGAGGAGATGTCATTGATGTTGATAAATTACGAGTACACAACACAATCACTACTCTACTATAACTCTAGTACTCGCTATAGACAGAATATCAGCCTTGTGTAACGAAATATTGATACTATGGAATCACTAAATCCATGAAAAATGATATTTAAAGGAGGACTTCCTATCAAATTCAAACACAATTCGGTAACATATGAGTTTCACGCAAATGGAGTATTCATCCAGATGACTTCAAAATCGAAGAGATCATATTTTTAAAACTACTATCGAATGCAAAATCGAAAAGAAACTAAACTAGCAGGTCACGCCCTCGAACTGGGGAGAATGAATGAGTCAAAACGATGACGTCATTGTTTTGATGATGCCTCGGGCAACGAATCACTTCCAGCATCTTTGGTTCCAGTGAAATGAGCCACCTGTCGAGGCTTCTATCAAAACAATGACATCACAGAAATTTACGTCATGTATGACGTTTCTGTCAGCCGTGCACTGCCGAGTGGAAAAAACTTGCAGATTTTCGGTGTTTTTGATGTTATATCCTCAGTACGATTTGTTTGTACTGAACAAATATATACATATTCCATATGTGAACGAAGCTTAAAGTCTTCTCCGTTCAAATGCCTTGAGATATACTCGCTATATGGAAGTTTAACCGTAAAATCATTGGTCGAAGCCAATACACATTGATAGGAAGTCCTCCTTTAAATCAACTATAATTTTCAGTTTTGTCCAATAAGTTGGGCCTTGATCATAATAAATTGATAGAAAATTAGCCCAAAGGCTAAGACAGGTTACCGGACAATTTTGGTTTGGCCATGGCAGCATTGGCAGGTAACAGACCTTGAGATTTACCAATCAAGGTTCGCAGTGTGAACAAATGACATGAGATTCACCAATCAAGGTCATCCGTGTTAACTTCGCTGTCACCATTACATGTATGTGTGCGGCATTTGATATTCTATATGTTCATAATACAAAGATATATCTGGGTGGAATCGTTTAGGCCGCTCAGGTCAATTTACACATTACGAGTCAGACATTTGGCACTCAAGGTCATCTGACGTCAAGTTCAAGGTCATCATTAGTTGTGCCATATATGTCTTGCTATATGTTCATAATGCGAACATGAACTCTATCCGCAAGCATTTCATCTACATGTATAGAGGCAAATCTGGGCATTTTTTGACCCCAAAATGGCTGTTTTGACCTTTCAAGGTCATGCAAGGTCAAATTCAAGGTCACCACACAAGTCGCCATATATGACTTCCCATTTGAAAGTGCCAATTTCTAAGCTGTATCTTCAAGTGTTCTATGAGTACAGTCCTGACAGCTCCCATTATGGAGGAAAAAAGGATCGAAAATTTTTTAAGTCCAAAATTTTTTTCAAAGGGTGAAAAAATTTTTTTGCCTAGGAAATGGCCCAAAATGGATAGTAATGCGATTTGGGGCGAGAAAAAAATGTTCAAGGGCAAAAAAACTTATACACATCATAAAGGTACATAAGAGGAATCTTTTGAAACAAAAATCTCAAAACTGATCAGACAGATTTCGAGATAAGACGGACAAGGTGCAAATTTGGGCATTTTTCGACCGAAAAATGGCTGTTTTGACCTTTCAAGGTCATCCAAGGTCAAATTCAAGGTCACCACACAAGTCGCCATATATGACTTCCCATTTGAAAGTGCCAATTTCTAAGCTCTACAGATGTATCTTCAGGCGTTCTAAGAGTACAGTCCTGGCAGCTCCCATTATGAAGGAAAAAAGTCCAAATTTTTTTTCAAAGGGTGAAAAAAATTTTTTTGTCTAGAAATGGCCCAAAATGGATAGTAATGCGATTTGGGCCGAACAAATTTTTTTTTTTCGCCGACCCGTCAAAAATTCAAAATGGCCGCCATACGCAGACCGGCGATTCAAGGGCAACCAAACTTATACACATCACAGAGGTACATAAGGGGAATCTTTTGAAACAAAAATTTCAAAACTGATCAGACAGTTTTTGAGAAAATGACCGCCAAAGTTCAAAATTGAGCGTTTTTCGACAAAATTGGGCGCCATTTTGAGAAAAATAAAAAAATCGAAAAACTAAAAATTAGCCCAATGGGCTAGAAAGGTTACCGGAGAAATATACAGAGTTAAGCCGAGAAAGTTGATGGTCAAATTCAAGGTGACCACTGAAATCGCCATATCTCTAACCTTGAAAATGGGATCAAAGGTTAAATTCTAGATCACCAAACTATTCAGCATACATCATCTCCTATATGTTGACTATGGACCCCTAAGCTGTAAATTTGATAATAAGCGAGATATAAGCCATTTTGTAATCTGACTTTGAAAATAAAATGACTGACCTTGAAATTTAGGTCAAAGGTCAAACTCAATATCATTAAAATATTCAGAATATCTCATTTCCTATATGTTCACAATTGATTCCTAAGCTGTAAAGTCGATAATGAGCAAGATATTAGCCATTTTGTCCTGTTGAGCTTGAAAATGAGGTCAAGAGTCAAATTCAAGATCACTAGAATATTCAGCATATATCATTTCCTATATGTTCACAATTGATTCCTAAGCTGTAAAGTCGCTGAGAAGCAAGATATTGGCCATTTTGTCCTGTGACCTTGAAAATGAGGTCAAAGGTCAAATTCAAGGTCACGAGAATATTCAGCATATATCATTTCCTATATGTTCACAATTGATTCCTAAGCTGTAAAGTCGATAATAAGCGAGATATTAGCAATTTTGTCCTGTGACCTTGGAAATGAGGTCAAAGGTCAAATTCAAGGTCACGAGAATATTCAGCATATATCATTTCCTATATGTTCACAATTGATTCCTAAGCTGTAAAGTCGATAATAAGCGAGATATTAGCAATTTTGTCCTGTGACCTTGGAAATGAGGTCAAAGGTCAAATTCAAGGTCATGAGAATATTCAGCATATATCATTTCCTATATGTTCACAATTGATTCCTAAGCTGTAAAGTCGATAATAAGCGAGATATTAGCCATTTTGTCATGTGACCTTGAAAATGAGGTCAAAGGTCAAATTCAAGGTCATGAGAATTTTCAGCATGTATCATTTCCTATATGTTCACAATTGATTCCTAAGCTGTAAAGTCGCTAATAAGCAAGATATTGGCCATTTTGTCCTGTTGACCTTGAAAATGAGGTCAAAAGTCAAATTCAAGGTCACTAGAATATTCAGCATATATCATTTCCTATATGTTCACAATTGATTCCTAAGCTGTAAAGTCGCTAATAAGCAAGATATTGGCCATTTTGTCCTGTTGACTTTGAAAATGAGGTCAAAAGTCAAATTCAAGGTCACGAGAATATTCAGCATATATCATTTCCTATATGTTCACAATTGATTCCTAAGCTGTAAAGTCGCTAATAAGCAAGATATTGGCCATTTTGTCCTGTGACCTTGAAAATGAGGTCAAAGGTCAAATTCAAGGTCACGAGAATATTCAGCATATATCCTTTCCTATATGTTCACAATTGATTCCTAAACTGTAAAGTCGATAATAAGCGAGATATTAGCCCTTTTGTTATGTGACCTTGAAAATGAGGTCAAAGGTCAAGTTCAAGGTCACAAGAATATTCAGCATATATCATTTCCTATATGTTCACAATTGATTCCTAAGCTGTAAAGTCGATAATAAGCGATATATAAGCCATTTTGTGCTCTGAGCTTGAAACTGAGGTCAGAGGTCAAATTCAAGGTCACGAGAATATTCAGCATATATTATTTCCTATATGTCCACAATTGATTCCTAAGCTGTAGAGTCGATAATAAGCGAGATATAAGCCATTTTGTGCTCTGACCTTGAAAGTGAGGTCAGAGGTCAAATTCAAGGTCACGAGAATATTCAGCATATATCATTTCCTATATGTCCACAATTGATTCCTAGTCTCTAATCTCAATATCAAGTGAGATATTAGGCATAATGTGTCCCATTATAAAGCATAGGAGAATTTTAACATGGGAAAGTCCCATTTGGGCCGAGTTTGGGCCAAAATGGCCCACTTCGAGCGATTCAAGCGCAACGAAATTTATAGACATCATAGAAGTACATATGAGGAGTCTTATGTATCAAAAAGAAAAAAAGTTACTGAACAGATTTTGAGAAAATGGCCGCCAAAGTCCAAAATCAGGCATTTTTCGTCGAAGACGGCCGCCATTTTGAAAAAAATGCGAAAATAAAAAAACTAAAAAATACCTCCTTCTTGAATTATTTTTAAGTATTTTTCTGCAAATTTCAGAAAAATTCGCCCGTAAACAAAAAAGATAAAAATGTGGACGACGACGACGACGAAGACGACGACGGACGACGGAAGACGGACGCAACGCCATGCCAATAGGTTATCGGACCATAGGTCCGGTAACCTAAAAATACCTCCTTTTGAAATATTTTAAGGTACCTTTTCCCAAATTTTCAGAAAAATAGGACCGTACACTTTAAAGATAAAAATGTGGACGGACGGACGGACGACAGACGCAACGCGATGGCAATAGGTTATCGGACCATAGGTCCGGTAACCTAAAAACAGCTGAAATGATCATTTTCAATGCGCTAGGAACGCCACTGAGAACTGCTAGAAATTTTCACGAGTACTCGGTTCCAGTTCGATTCAGTGATAAAGTCATTGATTGTTTGTCAAGTATGTATCCCCTATGTCCTCTCGGTATATAGATGATGCCTAGAGGGTACAGTTGTGAAATATTTTGATTTATTAGTTGAAAAGATGTTCAAACGATTTCCGTCCCGAGGGTGAATGACTGATGACAGCCATCTCAGACGCTCTGCGTCGCTCAGGCTGTCCTTACTGTGTACAGCGCTGTATGGACTCAATACATAATGTATTGAGTCCATACAGCGCTGTACTGTACACAGTAAAGGCTGTCCGCCACTGTGATTTAGTACTTACACCGGTTTCGGCCACGGTTCCCTTCTTGTCATCTCCATAAGTTATCAACTCATTCTTTTGGCGTTTCGAGACTGGAACCAGTGCTCCATCTGCTGCTTTACGTTTTGTGTCCATCATTGCTATACTTCAAAGAAATTCTTAAAAACAAAACAAAAACAACGAGCAAAATTCCGGCATGAGCTTCCGATCGTTCACCTGTTCACAAGCTGTACGCTTCGTTCATACTATACTCCATGGGGTCCAAACTAGACAGTCTGATATTGCCGGTCGCATCTTGAACGAAGCATGTATATCCCGGAGTAATACTCAAATCAGTCAAAGCAGAGGTCAAAGAATGGGACAGGGTGGATGATGTATGAGATCCATTTGTGATTTTTTTTTGTGATAACAAATTATGACGTCGAATGATCAGTACGGTTATGTCCATTGTCCCTAATCAGCTGCCAGTATGAAGCATGGATGATGGATGGATGAAGGAAACATTCCCTTTTTAATGCGAACATATATGCAAAGGTATAATTATCACAACACAACCCATCTCTCTTAATAAACTTAATTAAGTTTATAAATTAAACTTAAAAACTGTATCACCATCAATGATAACTAGACGTCAAGGCCTAAAGATGCCTTGGAGGCATTTCAGTGTGATGATTAATTTATAATATGTACTAGATATCGACGAAAAAGAAAAATGTCGACTCAGCCAAAAAAATTTCAGGTCAAGTTCAAAGTTCATCCGTAATAACCCTTAGACATGTTTGTCTAGGGCGACTAGTCCGAAAATAACGTCCGTTTCGCTCTATGACGCACCGTTTCCGAGATATCGACGAAAACAAAAAATGCCGACTCGGCAAAAAAATTTCGGGTCAAGGTCAAAGTTCATCCATAATACCCCTCAGACATGTTTGTCCAGGGCTACGAGTCCAAAAATAACGTCCGTTTCGCTCTACGACGCACCGTCTCGAGATATCGACAAAAACGAAAAATGCCGACACAGCAGAAAAATTCAAGGTCAAGGTCAAAGTTCATACATAATACCCATTAGACATGTTTGTCTAGGGCGACGAGTCCGAAAATAACGTCTGTTTCGCTCTACAAGGCACCGTTTCCGAGATATCGACAAAAACGAAAAATGCCGACTCGGCAAAAAATTTCGGGTGAAGGTCAAAGTTCATCCATAATACCCCTTAGACATGTTTGTCTAGGCCGACGGGTCCGAAAATAACGTCCGTTTCGCACTACGATGCTTCGTTTCCGAGATATCGACGAAAACGAAAAATGCCGACTCGGCAAAAAAATTTTGGGTCGAGGTCAAAGTTCATCCATAGTACCTTTTAGACATGTTTGTCTAGGGCGACGAGTCTGAAAATAACGTCCGTTTCGCTCTACGTCGCACCGTTTCTGAGATATCGACGAAAAAGAAAAATGCCGACTCGGCAAAAAAAATTCAGGTCAAGGTCAAAGTTCATTGATAATACCCTCTAGACATGTTTGTCTAGGGCGACGAGTCCGGAAATAACGTCCGTTTTGCTCTACGACGCATCGTTTCCGAGATATCGACTAAAACGAAAAATGCCGACTCGGCAAGAAAATTTCGGGTCAAGGTCAAAGTTCATCCATAATACCCTTCAGACATGTTTGTCTAGGGCGACGAGTCCGAAAATAACGTCCGTTTCGCTCTATGATGTACCGTTTCCGAGATTTGCAGGATGCCTCAAGGATGACTCCGCAAAAAATTATTTTGACCTCTAGGTCAAAGGTCGTTTGAGGTATCGATCCCAAAATCAATAGGGTTCTTCCCTGGTGGTATATAAACCTCCATGCAAAGTTCACTATTGCCTGAATATTTTTTGAGTTATCGTCCGGAAACCAAGTCTCAAAATCAGCCTTGATTTCATCCTCACGGACCTCACGGACCTCGGAGCTAGATCAAAAAAAAAAATTCCCCTTAGAGATGTTTGTCTAGGGTGACGAGTCCGAAAATAATGTCCGTTTCGCTCTACGACGCACGGTTTCTGAGATATGCAAAAAGCCTCAAGGATGAAGCAGCAAAAAATTATTTTGACCTCTAGGTCAAAGGTCGTTTGACCGATCAATCCCAAAATCAATAGGGTTCTTCCCTGGGGGCATAACTATTGCGTTAATATTTTTCCAGTTATCGTCCGGAAACCAAGTTCCAAAATTAGCCTTGATTTCATCCTCACGGACCTCGGATCCGGCTCAAAAAGAATAGGGTTCTTCCACATATCATTTCTGACTTGTGGTGAAAATTTGACAAGAATCCGTCAAGGCAATCTAAAGTTATCGTCCGGAAACCAAAACGGCGGAAGAAGAAAAAAAAGAAGAAGAAAAAAAAAAAATTCTGCTAAAACCATAAAGGCATTTCTGCCGAAGTGCCTTAATAATATCAAAGGTATAGAAATTGCTGATCAAATATAACATTTTACAAATGCATCACAGAAAAAAAATAAAAGCAGGTATGTGAGTTTTGTTTTGTGATCATAATAGTAAATAGTACATTAAGAGCCGATCACATGTGATTGAGTCTTCATTATGTGCTTTGAAGCCAGTCTAGCCCTGCCCCTGCTAAACTCCCTCAAGGCCTAGGCCAACAATTTTGGGCAATTTTGGGGATGATCGGCAAAGGAATGTAAAGTTTGACGTCGTCCGCTATCCTGGATCCTCGCTGATAAGCCGCTCACCGTGGGTCACGGCGGACGGGCACGCGCTATCCCCGGATCATCGCGGATAGTCCGCTCACCGAGGGTCACTGCGGGCCCAGTATTTACTTTAGAATGTTAACCAGGAGCAGCCTGTGAGGCCGGCTCGCAGCGGTCCGCCACGGGGATGGAACCCCGGACAACCAGATGGTCTGCCAGAGCCTGTGTCGCACCATCCCAGGGCGAAGGACCTGCGATCCAGGGGGCCAGCCCCCAAGTCAGCGATGGTCCCCCTCCTGGGCCCCCTATGAGAATTGTCCCCAGGGCCCTCGCGGACCTTAGCGGAAGAGTGAGAACGTTGGACTCATGGTCGAGCCCTCCATCGTTCTCTCGCCTTGCTCAGCTCTGAGACAACTCCACTGAACAGGTATGTATAACCCTGAAGCACGAGATACGAGGGAAATGACGTAAGACCATTGTTACAGTATAATGGGCGAGAGAGTTAGAGGGCATTGCTAAGCAGCGCACGTGCTTCGAACACGAAGCGGCCAGAAACAAGAAAGTGTTTAGAAAGAATCTCCTGCCGTGATCTTTGGGCAAAATCGCCACAGGAAGGACTCGGATTCCCATCTGTTTTATCTGCTGGGTTACACCTGATAGTTGATATCAAAACTGAACCAGAAAAAAGGATTGATCGAGATGCAAAGATCCTGTGAAAGTGAGCGACAGAAACAACCCTGTATGGTTTGGATTGGAAATCTTTGGTCTCATTAATGGATAGTCTCGACCTCCTGTCTCCACTGATCAAGGCGCTATTGAATGTACCAGTCTACCAGATTATCAGTTCGCAAGGTCTTTTGCCACTCTAGTCAGAACATCGTTATTGATGTGGACAACGATCCTGGATAGGTGACAATCAGTCCCGACAAGAGATAACCGTTCCCAACTGGGCCAGAACTTCGACTCAACCCCACCCATCCCTGCCTACGAACAGCTGCCATTACCTGATTACGTTCAGAGTAGATCTTGCTCAGGCAGAAGAACCGTGTTTTTGGTGTGTAGAGTATGACCAGAAGGCGGTCATCCAGGAGCTGAGCACTATCGCTTGCCGAATGGAACAGTTCGCTCTTGATGGGCAATATTCGTCTAACCAGGCTTATTCAGCCAGCCAACAAGATTCACTTTACCGATATTAGCCTGTAGATGGCTCAGCTCCTTAAGGAGATTTGTTGTCAACACTATTCTTGTTTTGGCCGCTTCTGTTCGAAGCTCGTGAGTTGTCATGGCGACTCACAGTCCTTCTCTCCATCCACTATACTGTAACACTGGCCTTACGTCATCTCTCGAGCTCACGGATCTGGTATGAATACTGGGGCCGCGCTTTGTGTGTTCAGAGTTGTCTGAGCTAACAGAGCGAGAGGACGACAGGTGAGCTCGGCCATGAGCTCCTTGTCCCTTTCTGCTAGGGCCGTAAGGCCTCAGGGACGACTTCCAATAGGGGGCCCAGGAGGATGGTGCGACACAGGCTCTGGCAGACCTCGGGCTGTCCAGGGTTCTATCCCTGCGGCAGTGCCGTCGGCGAGGCCGGCCAGCAACATGCCCACATGCGCGAGTTCTGTGGTGCCGCTCCCATGGCATCTCAGGCTCTGCACACGGCTACATTACCATAACTAATGTATAAGTTGTATGATGATGTTGATGGTGATGTTGATGGTGATGATGATGTGTTATGATGTGATGTATGAAGGCCGGACTCGTCCGGACGGACTGTTACCTGGTTGTAGTTCTAGTAATTACGACGCCCGCCGCGTGTGCCCTGTGCGGGCGTCGAACGTTATATTCACCATGGTATTATAATGGGTGCACTATGATTTAGTTCACTGTAAACCCGAGAACACAATATTGACATAAACTTTCCGTTTTTCGCGAGTCAATGTCATTGTAACTCACAACTGGCAACACTGAAGTAGGCCTACACATGGCCCAGAATCATGTTACTTTTTAAAAGCTGTTTAACGTATATATATAGTGCTCATTGCCATTGCTCCTTCAAATTACCTGCAAAATATTCACATATGCTATAACATTTTGCTATACCTCTGCTATCTAAATTATATTTATATCAAGCCCCCTGACCAATTTTGCCGTACACCCCAGCTATAGAAACTCGTGACAAATCAAAATTAAGCTCGAGTTGTGGTGATTTCCGGATTTTAGTAATTCCATGCTTGTACGGTATCGCATCGTTTTCCATCTGGCGGGTTAACTGTTTAAAGGCTGTTTTCGGGATTTGTTAGCATCACATCAGGTATGATATTGTCACATTATATATCATGTATTTATGAACCACTTTTATATCTTATTTGTACAAAAACCAATATGATAACAGACCATGCGCTACGTTGACAGAATAGCACGTGGTCGCGACTTCCAGAATTGGTTACCCACCGTGATGTGCTTACGTCAGGTCACATGACTTTGTTTTGGCAATTTCGTTTCATTCGTGAGTCAGTTTCACAATAAAAGTGAGAGTATTCAATATATCTTGACAGTACATTCGTAACTCACCGGCAGTTACCTTCAGAACGTGTTTAATTCATCTGAGATCCATAAACCCAGACGTAAACATGAATCGTTTGTTTGGGAGAGGGAAGCCCAAGGCTCCTCCACCTGATATGAATGACTGCATCTCAAACATTGACAGTAGAGGGGAATCCATTGACAAGAAGATCAACAGATTGGATCAAGAACTGACAAAGTATAAAGATCAGATGAAGAAAATGCGAGATGGGCCATCGAAGAACATGGTCAAGCAGAAGGCAATGCGTGTTCTAAAGCAGAAACGCATGTATGAAAACCAACGTGAACAGTTATCGAATCAGTCTTTCAACATGGAACAGTCAAATTATGCGATACAATCACTGAAAGACACTAAGACCACAGTCGACGCAATGAAAGTTGGCGTGAAACAGTTCAAGAAGGAATACAAACACATAAACATTGACCAGATTGAGGATCTCCAGGATGAGCTGGAAGATTTGACGGAACAAGCTAACGATGTCCAAGAAATCATGGGACGGAGCTATGGAATGCCCGATGTTGATGAGTCTGAGCTAGAAGCAGAATTGGATGCTCTCGGAGACGATTTGGCCTTTGATGAAGACACATCTTACCTGGATGAAGCATCAGCAGCCCCTGCCGCGCCCACCGGTGTTCCTGGGGCTGATAGCGTCACAAACAAGGATGGGGTGCTGGTTGACGAGTTTGGACTGCCGCAGATCCCAGCTCAGTAGCCCCTGTGAACAAAGACATTTACATCATCATCAATTGTTTTGAAAAACATTTGTAATATAGCATCATTGGTGTTTATACTATGAATATCCTGTGGATAACTTACTATCAACTGATGAATATTTCATTAAAAATATTTTTTAAATATTTGAAATTATAATGAAAATGATTCATAATGTACAAATTGAATTCATGGTGATTTGCATGTGCGATGATTACTTGAGAAATGTTTCTTGGCTTGTAAATTAAAAGACTCACCATAAATCAAGATTATGATGAAGTCCATTAAAATGCCATAGACCTTATATCATTGGAGTTCCAACTGGTAGCAAACACATGACACACATCAAAGGCAAACTGTAAAGAAAATCCAGCAAAAGTTATAAAAACCTGCGATGACCTGCAATTCACAAAACTGTTTTTCTCTGTAACATGTAATGCAAGCAGTTATCGGCTATTAAAAAATTATTGTGTATTAAAAAATGTAGTTTTTATGTCCTGTTATTCGAATAAATCATATTAAAGTTTGGAAAGATTGGAGTTGCTGTTCCTGCATTTTCAGTAATGATCTTTGTATGAGTGAATTGTTTAATATTTGTTTTGGAAACAATACACAAAGTATGATATTTATTGTTACTGACATCTTTACAATATTGTCTACAATTTTACTTTTTTTTCGGTATAACTCTTTTCGTTCATATTGTTAACATCATGTCATATTTATGAAGATAAATATATACATGTATCATCTTGCTGTCTGTCATACTATCTGAACTTACAACAGATATGCATAGATACTTTAAATTAGCTCAAGGCCTAGAAAGGTTATTGGAAAAATGGTTATTGTACAAATTCTAAATGTGAATGTGACCAAAATCTAGTTTGTCTTGAAGCATTTTACAGGTGTACTGATGCATACATCTATTATAAAGAAAATGGCGAAAAAAAAGAAAGTACATGATTGTATATACAGTAGATTGTACCTGATCAACTTGATTTTTTACAAAAATATAACAAATCGAATATTCAAGTTGACAAGTTGAATACTGGTTCATGTTCAAGATATTTAACAGGTTGAATATTCAAGATAACAATTTTTTAAAAAAATTTCCGCCAAAATTAGTCGTATATATATATGATATGAATTAAGTAATGTATGTTCATGAAATGTCCTAATACCGTTTTGTCCCAAAAATTGTTTTTTCTTCCACTTTTTGGTTTCCGGATAGTTTAATTGATACAGTATATATGTACCTTTACCAAATTTTCACCACGGTTAGACCTAAATTCAACCGAGGGGTCAAAAGAATTTTTGCTGAATCATCCTTGCAGGCTTCCTGTATATCCTGGAAATGGGGTGTTGTAAAACGAAACAGGTATTATTTTTAGACTTGTCAACCAAATACTGTAAAAAGACTAATTTTGGTGGCTATTAAATTTGGTGGTTGTGAGCCCCACGTTATTTAGCGGTTTCAAAACCACATTCATTTCCTAATTTGGCGGACGATTTAATTTGGCGGTTTTTCCCCTACCGCCAAATCCGCCAAATAAATCATCCGCCAAAATTAGTCGTTATACAGTATATGTCTGGGGAATTAGAATAAACTTTTACCTTGACCCAATATTTTTTTTGTGTTCATTGATATCTCGGGAAAACGGTGTGCCATAAAATGATGCGAGTCATACAAATGGTTGCCGTAGACAAACATGTGTTAAGGGTATGCAGGGTGAACTATGACCTTGACCTGAAGTTATTTCATCTCGGAAACAGTGCATTGTAGAGCGAAATGGACATTATTTTCGGAATTGTTGCCATGGACAGACACAATATATTGGCATATCTATATCGCCCAATGGAGGGAGGGGGGGGGGGGCAGGGGGGGGGGGTTGGAGATAGGTATGCCTTTGCCTTGAATTAACTTTTTAGTCAGCACTTAGTTTTTTCATGCTTCACACCTCCAAGTCCTTTAGGCCTTGACGTCTATTTGTTTACCATTACAAAGGAATTCATAACCTTATTTCACAACATGTCAAGTAGATAAAAGGTTTTGCCTCATTTTCAGCTCACAGACTGGACAGTCAGAATGACGACAATGTTGCTCGGAGTTCCTGACGCCTTAATTCCAGAAGGTGCAGAGACAAACTGGGACATGAACAAGATCGGTGGCTCTCCTGTAAGTGTGGAAAATCTGCTCTGTATACTCTGATTTTTCTAACTTGTTTACACCGGTTTTTGACGATATCTTTGCGATGCTAGATGATATCGTTCTATAACTTGGCATACTTCACCCCGAAAACAAACGGCAAGTTTCTACCAAGTTTCAGATTTCTAACGCAATAATTGAAGAAGTGGGCAATCTATCTCAATGTTAAATTTCAGCCAAAAACGTGATCTCGAGAATTTGAGCTTATTCGAGGATTTGATCCTGTTTACATCCATCAGGATTTGCAGTATTGTTGTACATGTAATTTTAGACCAGAAGACACACTGGGGTGTATTCTACACAAACATGCTGATTTTGAAAGATTGCACCACTACAAAACCGAGCAAATGCACAAAATTATGTGCAGACCCATAAATTGATAGATAGGACTAAATTTTAGATTGACACTAAGATGAAGTATGCCAAGTTATAGAAAGATAGCACTTAGGCTTAGCATCGCAAAAATATCAGCGAAAAACTGTGTAAACGAGTTAGAAAATTCAGAGTATGGTTGCATGTGGTCTCATAGGATATCGGTTTTATGAAATGAGTCGCTAAAGTCACTGGTTCTGGCTATCACTGAAGAGAGGAGTAGATCAGCTAAGCACAACTTGTGTGATCCCGTTCTACTGGGGACAATGAAAAAGCACAATTGGCAGGAATAACTGCTTGGAATAACTGCTTGGCTTTGATTAGTGTGAAGTGATATTTGCTGGGTTCCCTTGTATGTTTTGATTACAAAAATAGCTTTTTCACCATGTACACTTTGCAGGACTGGATGAGTTTACCAGCTCCAGAGCCATGTTGTGCAGTTTGCGGTACCAAGCTGACTCTTGTTGTACAAGTTTACTGTCCACATGACCGCTCCGTCTACCACCGGACACTTCACATCTTTGCTTGTCTGCAGAAACCCTGCTGGAAAAATAGTCTCTGGTAGGAAGTCTAGCATTTTATAGGTTTGTCTCACCTAAAAACCCACATGAGAGTACAACTGTTATTTACTGGAATATACTGAAAGTTGGCAGGTGTTCAGAAGTCAGATGGTTGACCAAAGTATGTCAGACTGGAAGCAGACCCCAAGCAAGTCTCATGAAGACATCTGGGGAGGAGATGCTGATGACTGGGGAGATGATGATACCATGGCAACAGATGATCTAATCGCCATGGTTACCTCTAATCTGCAGCCTGACCTGGTGAATGTTGACCTTGAAAAAGGTGACTCGGCTTTCATTTCTAGTTTATAATACATGTAGTACAGGGTGCTTACATGTAACTACCGGTATTAAAGCTAATGTCAACATCCACATCCAGAAAACCATATTGATTCTATTTTCCTCTGTGTACATGATATATAGAGAAAGCTCAGCCTGATGAGGATGTATCTGAGAGCTTACAATCCATGGACCTTACGGACCCTTCTGAAGGAATGTCTGCCGAGTTCTGTGTGGCTGAAGATTTACCATTGGATCCACAACAAAGTACTTTGTTTTCAATGATTGTTGAGGACACAACACAAGCCGAGGGTGAGGCAAAAGCGACAGGCTTGAAGCCCAGCGATACCTGTATTCTCCTTGGACATTATATTGACGTTTTTGCGGAGCCTCGAAAGGTTGAACCTTTTCCTCTGGAACATGAGCAGGAGCTTATCAAAGAGTACCAGAGATCAACAGGAGTAGAACTCGGTGATCTTGGGAGAAGGTGGGATTATCTTAATGTTTTGATTTGTTAACTGCATGTGATAGATAAAGTTACTTCGAAATGCTCCATACAGATCCATAAGTTGTCAAAGCCAAAGTATGCTGAATTATTTGTGAAAACATTACATTGTAATTTAATCTATTGCATCTGTTGAATTCAATTCAATACTAGTATGAATAATATAGATTTTTTCCCCAGTGGTGATATCTCAAAAGGAGGAGAGAAATATGAGAAATCAGCAGCTCCACACGGCAACCAAGTTTTTCGGAAAACCCAGAAAAGACTGGCCCTGTGCCCAGAACAAGTTCTAAGGTATCCATGTTATCATGAATCAAATATTGACATCAACATATTTTATACAAAAGTTGAGAATTTATCAGAGGAGATTTTACCTTTAATGTATCATAATTCAAGAATTTGACAGCATAGATATCTGATACATACTACAGGTATAGCTACAAAGGAGAGGAGTTGTTTCTTGAGACTGTCGCCCCCTCCCCTCCATCTGTCTGCCGGAACTGTGGTGCACCTAGCGTCTTTGAACTGCAGCTGCTCCCAACACTCGTCAACTTCCTCAAACTTCCAGGATCACAAGGTACCTTGTAATATATTCGCTAATCATGTGAACTGGTCAAACCATTCAATTTGGTACTTCAGACTATATTATAGCAACTTGTATTCAGTTATTTTTGGAGCCTGGTACGTTAAAGAAATGATTTATACCTGTAATGTATGTTGGAAGAGATGTTGTTTGTTTGGATTTCTTATTTCTTCATTTCTTTCCACAGATCCAGCTTTGGAATTTGGCACTGTACATATTTATACCTGTGCTGAAAATTGCTGGAACCGGACCAATAGTTACCAACAAGAACATATTTCTGTTTATCCTGATCCAGATCAAAAGTTCTTCTGTAAATCAAAATAAAGGCCATTCTTGTGTTATAACTGTGTTGAATAGTCGCTTATTACATTCATGAGGTTGTAACAAATTATTGTGCAGAAGCTCAGAAACCATTGCAAAAGAGTCAAACATCAGCAAAGCCAATTGAAAATATAGCTCATTATGAGACTATAATACTGTCAGTGCAAGACAACTACTATATTGTTGTAGATGTCACACAAATTAAATTTTCCATTCATGTGTACAAGTTTTGGTTCTGTGAACAATCCGATCATATTCATCCTGTTCGGTAACTACCAATACATTCTACTCGGGTAAGATTCAGACCACTGAGAATTTGAATACACTTGGTATTCTGGGTCATATCTCCCATGTTATTAAGGCATTTCGGCAGAAATGCCTTTATGGTTTTAGCAGAATTTTTTTTTTTTTTTTTTTTTTTTTCTTCTTCCGCCACTTTTGGTTTCCGGACGATAACTTTAGATTGCCTTGACGGATCCTTGTCAAATTTTCACCGCAAGTCAGAAATGATATGAGGAAGAACCCTATTCTTTTTGAGCCGGATCGGAGGTCCGTGAGGTCCGTGAGGATGAAATCAAGGCTAATTTTAAGACTTGGTTTCCGGACGATAACTGGAAAAATATTTATGCAATAGTTGCAGAACTCTGCATGGAGGTTCATATGCCACCAGGGAAGAACCCTATTGATTTTGGGATCGATCCGTCAAACGACCTTTGACCTAGAGGTCAAAATAATTTTTTGCTGATTCATCCTTGAGGCTTCCTGCATATCTCGGAAACCGTGCGTCGTAGAGCGAAACGGACGTTATTTTCGGACTCGTCGCCCTAGACAAACATCTCTAGGGTGTACTTTTTTTTTTGATCCGGCTCCGAGGTCCGTGAGGTCCGTGAGGATGAAATCGAGGAACTTGGTTTCCGGACGATAACTCAAAAAATATTCAGGCAATAGTTGCAGAATTTTGCACGGAGGTTTATATATCACCAGGGAAGAACCCTATTGATTTTGGGATCGATACCTCAAACGACCTTTGACCTAGAGGTCGAAATAATTTTTTGCTGAGTCATCCTTGATTCATCCTGCATATCTCGGAAACGGTGCGTCGTAGAGCGAAACGGACGTTATTTTCGGACTCGTCGCCCTAGACAAACATGTCTAAGGGGTATTATGGATGAACTTTGACCTTGACCCGAAATTTTTTTGCCGAGTCGGCATTTTTCGTTTTCGTCGATATCTCGGAAACGGTGCGTCGTAGAGCGAAACGGACGTTATTTTCGGACTCGTCGCACTAGACAAACATGTCTAAGGGGTATTATGGATGAACTTTGACCTTGACCCGAAATTTTTTTGCCGAGTCGGCATTTTTCGTTTTCGTCGATATCTCGGAAACGGTGCGTCGTAGAGCGAAACGGACGTTATTTTCGGACTCGTCGCACTAGACAAACATGTCTAAGGGGAATTATGGATGAACTTTGACCTTGACCCGAAATTTTTTTGCCGAGTCGGCATTTTTCGTTTTCGTCGATATCTCGGAAACGGTGCGTCGTACAGCGAAACGGACGTTATTTTCGGACTCGTCGCACTAGACAACTTTGACTTTGACTCGAAATTTTTTTGCCGAGTCGGCATTTTTCGTTTTCGTCGTTATCTCGGAAACGGTGCGTCGTAGAGCGAAACGGACGTTATTTTCGGACTCGTCGCACTAGACAAACATGTCTAAGGGGTATTATGGATGAACTTTGACCTTGACCCGAAATTTTTTTGCCGAGTCGGCATTTTTCGTTTTCGTCGATATCTCGGAAACGGTGCGTCGTAGAGCGAAACGGACGTTATTTTCGGACTCGTCGCACTAGACAAACATGTCTAAGGGGAATTATTGATGAACTTTGACCTTGACCCGAAATTTTTTTGCCGAGTCGGCATTTTTCGTTTTCGTCGTTATCTCGGAAACGGTGCGTCGTAGAGCGAAACGGACGTTATTTTCGGACTCGTCGCACTAGACAAACATGTCTAAGGGGTATTATGGATGAACTTTGACCTTGACCCGAAATTTTTTTGCCGAGTCGGCATTTTTCGTTTTCGTCGATATCTCGGAAACGGTGCGTCGTAGAGCGAAACGGACGTTATTTTCGGACTCGTCGCACTAGACAAACATGTCTAAGGGGTATTATTGATGAACTTTGACCTTGACCCGAAATTTTTTTGCCGAGTCGGCATTTTTCGTTTTCGTCGATATCTCGGAAACGGTGCGTCGTAGAGCGAAACGGACGTTACTTTCGGACTCGTCGCCCTAGACAAACATGTCTAAGGGGTATTATGGATTAACTTTGACCTTGACCCGAAATTTTTTTGCCGAGTCGGCAGTTTTTGTTTTCGTCGATATCTCGGAAACGGTGCGTCGTAGAGCGAAACGGATGGTATTTTCGGACTCGTCGCCCTAGACAAACATGTCTAGCGGGTATTATGGATGAACTTTGACCTTGACCCGAAATTTGTCGACATTTTTCATTTTCGTCGATATCTAGTATTATAAATTATTCATCACACCGAAATGCCTCCAAGGCATCTTTAGGCCTTGACGTCTAGTTCCAATTGTAGCAAGTAGGGTAAATATCAAAAGTTACTCGCCCTTAAGTTACTGCCTGGCCATAGTTTTGCAGCCAAAAATTCAATCAATGATCCTATAGCTACGCAAAGATATGCAACTCCCATCAAGTAACTCTGACAAGGAAAACGGCAGCTCCCTCTGGTTTATTCCATGGGATTGTCCAGACAATGGAGCATTATCTAGACAAGTACAGCTAGGTATTCCTACCATGCTTAAACATGCTTCCATCTGTGACTATGTCACACATTTTACGTCTAATTCGATGGGAGTTGACTATCTTTGCCTAGCTATAGGACCATTGACTCAAGCTTGAAAAATATCATTGAAATAGTTTACCTAATGCCTATACATATATGATGATGGACTATGTACAACGAATTTCGTAAAACAAAATACAGTGAAAAATTTATAGGCAGAAAATGTATTAAATTGTATTAGCTGATGTAATAAAAACTAGACATCAAGGCCTAAAGATGCCTTGGAGGCATTTCGGTGTGATGATTAATTTATAATATATACTAGATATTGACGAAAAGGAAAAATGTCGACTCCGCAAAAAAATTTACCGGTAAAATAATGCCCCTTAGACATGTTTATCTAGGGCGACGAGTCCGGAAAAAAATATCCGTTTCACTCTACGACTCACCGTTTCCGAGATATCGACGAAAACGAAAAATGCCAACTCAGCAAAAAATTTTTTAGTCAAGGTCAAAGTTCATCCATAATACATATAAGATAAATGTTGTCTAGAGCGACGAGTCCGTTTCGCTCTACGACGCACCGTTTCCGAGATATCGACGAAAACGAAAAATGCCGACTCGGCAAAAAAATTTTGAGTCAAGGTCAAAGTTCATCCATATTACATATAAAACATGTTTGTCTAGGGCGACGAGTCCGAAAATAACATCCGTTTCGCTCTACGACGCACCGTTTCCGAGATATCGACGAAAACGAGAAAGGCCGACTCGGCAAAAAAATTTCGGGTCAAGGTCAAAGCTCATCCATAATACCCCTTAGACATGTTTGTCTAGGGCGACGAGTCCGAAAATAATGTCCGTTTCGCTCTACGACACACCGTTCCCGAGATATCAACGAAAACGAGAAATGCCGACTCGGCAAAAAAATTTCGGGTCAAGGTCAAAGTTCATCCATAATACCCCTTAGACATGTTTGTCTAGGGCGACGAGTCCGAAAATAACGTCCGTTTTGCTCTACGACACATCGTTTCCGAGATATCGACGAAAACGAAAAATGCCGACTCGGCAAAAAAATTTCGGGTCAAGGTCAAAGTTCATCCATAATACCCTTAAGACATGTTTGTCTAGGGCGACGATTCCGAAAATAACGTCCGTTCCGCTCTACGAAGCACCGTTTCCGAGATATCGACGAAAACGAAAAATGCTGACTTGGCAAAAAAATTTTGGGTCAAGGTTTCGCTCTACGACGCACCGTTTCCGAGATATGCAGGATGCCTCAAGGATGACTCAGCAAAAAATTATTTCGACCTCTAGGTCAAAGGTCGTTTGACGTATCGATCCCAAAATCAATAGGGTTCTTCCCTGTTGATATATAAACCTCCGTGCAAAATTCTGCAACTATTGCCTGAATATTTTTCGAGTTATCGTCCGGAAACCAAGTTTCAAGATCAGCCTCGATTTCATCCTCAAGGACCTCACGGACCTCGGAGCCGGATCAAAAAAAATAATACACCCTAGAGATGTTTGTCTAGTGCGACGAGTCCGAAAATAACGTCCGTTTCGCTCTACGATGCACGGTTTCTGAGATATGCAGGAAGCCTCAAGGATGAATCAGCAAAAAATCATTTTGACCTCTAGGTCAAAGGTCGTTTGACGGATCGATCCCAAAATCAATAGGGTTCTTCCCTGGTGGCATATGAACATCCATGCAGAGTTCTGCAACCATTGCGTAAATATTTTTCCAGTTATCGTCCGGAAACCAAGTCTCAAAATTAGCCTTGATTTCATCCTCACGGACCTCACGGACCTCGGATCCGGCTCAAAAAGAATAGGGTTCTTCCACATATCATTTCTGACTTGTGGTGAAAATTTGACAAGGATCCGTCAAGGCAATCTAAAGTTATCGTCCGGAAACCAAAAGTGGCGGAAGAAAAATTAAAAATAAAAATTCTGCTAAAACCATAAAGGCATTTCTGCCGAAATGCCTTAATTAGCCCAAAGGTTAAGATAGATTACCAGACAATATATAATAGCTAGTTTGTCCCGTGGCCTTGAAAATAGTTCACTGGTCAAATTCAAAGTCACGAGAGTATTCAGCACATATGATTTCCAAACGTTCACTATTGATTACTAACCTGTAAATTCAACAATAAGAGAGATATTAGTCATTACATGTCCTGTGATCTTGAAAATGAAAGCAAAAAATCAAATCAAAGGTCCTCAGAATATTCAGCATATATCATTTGCTGCTTGTCCACAATTGAATCCTAAGTTGTAAAATTGATAATAAACAAGATATTAGCAATTTCATCCTGTGAGACCTTGAAAATGTGCCCAAAAGTCAAATTCAAGGTCACGAAAATATTCAGCGTGCATCATTTCCTATATGTCCACAATCGATTCCTAATCTGTGAAGTTGATAATAAGTGAGATATTAGCCATTTTGTGCCCTGACCTTGAAAATGAGGTCAAAGGTCAAATTCAAGATCATCAAAATATTCGGCATACATCATTTCCTATATGTCCATAATTTGTTCCCAAGCTGCAGTCAATAATAAGCGAGATATTGACCATTTTGTGCTCTGACCTTGAAAATCAGGTCAAAGGTCATTCATTCAGCATATATCATTTCCTATATCTCCACAATTGATTCCTAATCTCTAATCTCAATATTAAGTGAGATATTACACATAATCTGTCCCACTATAAAGCATAGGAGATTTTAACATACGAAACTCCCATTTGGCACCCATCATCAAAACCAAAATGGCAGCCACACGCAGGCCGTCGATTCAAGGGCAACGAAACTTATACACATCACAGAGGTATATGAGGGGAATCTTTGAAACAAAAATCTCGGGCAACGAAACTTTTACACATCACAGAGGTATAGGATGGGAATCATTTGAAACAAAAATATCAAAACTGTCTGAACAGTTTTTGAGAAAATGACTGCCGAAGTCCAAAATTGGACTTTTCTCCATAAAATATTTTTAGGCATTTTTGTGCAAAATTTCAGAAAAATACGATTGTAAACTTTAAAGATAAAAATGTGGACGACGACGACGACGGACGAACGCAACGCCACGGCAATATGTTGTCCGATAACCTAAAAAGGGTAATGTTGAATTATAGTCCATCCCTTATAGTTAGAGCACGCAAGTGGATGGTTCTAAATGGTGGACCCAAGTATATGGTGTCTTGGTCGTCACCAAGGGAAGGGGGGTCCTGGTGGTCAATTTCCCTCCATTAGAGTTGAGAGATGTTGTGCATAGTAATGTCACTCCAGTTGCCACTTATGGTTGAGTAGGCAATATGGGCAGTGTCTCTGAATGGGCTGTACAGCACATCATTGCTGGCTAATCAGAGAGAAGACATTCTTTAGAGAGCATACACAGGATTATAATAACAGTTTAGAAAAGGGCAATGTGTGCATGCTCTCATAAAGAGAATTCCAGTGTTCGGTGTTCAGTCTGCGAAAGGCCTCGGAACGGAACACCGGAATTCTCTTTATGAGAGCATGCACACGTTGCCCTTTTTCTAACTGTATTAGCTGATGTTCCAATCACAACTAAGAACTAGATGCTTCCGGTCGCCTACGACCGCTTGGGTGTATCCCCCGTAGCCCTATCATCCCTGTTGCCCCAAATATATCGCTGATGTACATTGTGAGTGTGAAACCTTTCAAGCTTATTGAAGGTCGAATTCAAGATCACCACTAAAATCACTGCATTCGAATTTCCAATTCGACATGTTCGAAAAAAATAACGAAATTACAGCCAGATAAAAGTTTTCACCTAAAGCTATATTTCAACTCAGAATATTTGACAAACTTGGTTCCAAGTTGCGAGATGACTAAATTGGAGCCAGATCGAACTTTTCACTATAAGTTATATTTCAACTCATACTATGTGCCAAACTTGGTTCCAAGTTGAAATTCAAAGTAAAAGTTGACCAAAACTACATTTCAAGATGACGAAATTGGAGCCAGATCAACTTTTAACCATAGTTTAAATTTTAATTCATAATATGTGCCAAACTTGGTTTCAAGTTGAAATTCGAAGTAAAAATTGACTTTACTGGTAAAAATAATGTTAACTTATCCGGTTACACACTTGAAATCTCTACTGGACAAAAATTTTAATTGTTGAGCTCAATAATAAATGTTTCTTGTCTTAAGTCTATTATTGACCTCAAAAAAAATAGTTAACTAGTGAAAATGATGTTAACTTATTCGGCTACAGCCATGAAATCTCTACTGCACAGAAGCTTTACCTTGTTGAGCCCAATAATAAATGTTTCTTGTCTTAACTATTCTTATTGTGGTCAATAATAGACTTAACTAGTAAAAATAATGTTAACTTATTCGGTTACACCTGTGAAATCTCTACTGGACAAAACCTTTACCTTGTTGAGCTCAATAATAAATGTTTCTCGTCTTAACTATTTTTATTGTGGTCAATAATAGACTTAACTAGTAAAAGCAATGTTAACTTATTCAGTAATATTGTTCTTTTTTCACCACAAACATCAGTTCTGTATTCTGAACAAGAATCCAGTGCAATTTGCTTTCATAGTACAGGTTATTGGAGTGATCACACATGTCAAAGTAGGTATTTTAATTGTTGTAATAAGTTAACCTCTCAAACTTATTAATATTTATTCGATCATTCTGAAAAACAATAGGTTTCGTGTGATGGTCTTTCTCATTGAGCCTGTGCGATTTCATCATCATTCATTGAAAACTCCCACCCGTAGAGCGTTCACAACCCATGTGTGTTAAACAGGCTAATTTGAGCACAAAATGTTACGTCAATCGGCTATTTTGGTTGCTATGGCAACCAAAATCGATAGGTGTCCAGATCTCACCATAAGACATGTCCATATGAAATATTATCAAAATCGGTTCATATTTGCATGCTGCAGCGCGTTCACAAGGAAGTGTCTGCGGACGCGGCGGCGGCGGCGCGACGATCGTAAATCCATAGTATCCGCCGAACTTTGTTCGGGGGATACAATTCTCTTTAAATTCAAATTAACAACCTAAAAGTTTAGGAGCTTGTAGGTCAAGTTTATCAATTTGGATGGTTGCCTATGTGAATTTTACCTGGTTAACATGATTAATAAAACCCCGTTTGCAGATCAAGACTCATCAACCAAGATGATGAATCACATGTTTTATTTCTGACATGATGCATGTATGCAGCAGTTATCATGGTTATAACATTCATCTTAAACAAGTTTACATCATGATTTCAAGCTAAACATCCCTATGTGATTTCTTTGTATAAGTCTTTCGCTTGTACTTTCGGGTGACCTTGGCACGCTGACGGGGTTCAATGATGTTCCTTTTCTGTAAACTTTTGAAGCGATCTGCAAGGAGATGACCTTCAGGCTTCAGCTCCCTGAGTGAGCCAACCAGTTCATCTGAAGTTTTCACTTCCAAATCTGCGTCTTCAAACTTCAGTTTCCCCAACTTTTTAGGTCTATCCTTGGCAGCTTCCTTACGAGCAGATTTTCTCTGCCGTTTCTCAGCAAGAATTGCCTCTTGATGCTTCAAATTCTGCTTGATGCTCTTCAGTTGGAATATTTCATTCTTCTTAACATTAGCATTTTTGGCCTGGGCAGCTGCCTTCTCTTCCTCCTTACGCGCTTTCTCTTTACGGCGCTGTCTCTCAGTTTTCTTGTCATCTCGTCTGATGGGGGGATTAGCAGGGCCAACTGTTTCATCGTAATCAGTTTCATCTTCCTCTCCCATTCCTACGGACATCTCTTTAAGCCATGTCTGTTCCAGTTCGGATGTTGAGCTCACTGGGAATGCGTCTTCTAATGCCCTCTTGAGCTTCAACTCCTTCTGTTCCTTCTCAATCTCTACACCAACTGCCTTCTCAACCAAGTCTTGGTGGTCATCGTAAGCTGGATTATATGATGAACCTGGGTGTGGGACCTCGATTGCTGGAACAGCTGAGCTTTTCTTTGCAAGATGTTCTGGGCGCGGAATTCTCAGTCTTTTGGTTTGCTTGAGATAATGCAAGTCCTCATTGCCCTGTTTTTCATCTGCCCACAAATCATGACTGACTTGCGGAAGCTGCTTTTGCTTTTTAGTCTGCTGTTCTCGTTGGTAAACAGCTGTACGACTTTGATGAAGTCCTTGTCTCTGTGTTTTTGATAATGTCCCATTTTCTATTTTCTTCTGAATGTCGGTACAACGTTTTGTCAACAAATTCTGTTTGACGTTGTGTGTGATTTTGGCAGGCTTGATGTTTGGATCGGGTTCCAGCAGTGCGTGACATTTCAGTGGTTTCGGCTCTTTTCGTCGTTTCCGTGGGGACTGGGTCTCGACTTCTTCTGATGATTGGTCGACCTTGGTATCAACGAA
Organism: Terebella lapidaria; assembly: GCA_949152475.1. NCBI lineage: Eukaryota > Metazoa > Annelida > Polychaeta > Terebellida > Terebellidae > Terebella > Terebella lapidaria. Next base: position 23,577,633 of record OX424569.1, read on the forward strand.
AAACAGCTGATGGTCGGGTTTGTCCGCACGAATTCCACCCGTTCTTTCTTGCAGTCGAATATCTTCTAAATGTTCTTCAACATCTTCCACGTCTGTTTTTCTCCATGTTTTCTTCTTATTCTTGCTCACTCGTTTTCTCTTGCGAGAAATCTCTTGATTTGACATGTTTACTTTTTTCGGCCACGTGAAATATGGACTTCCGGAAAATGTAGCACGGAACGAAATTCGGTAGCAATACGAACCCGGGAGATTATTCATAAGGTACGGAAGCCCTCAAGGGACATGGTGACTAAAATTGTATCGCGTAGCCCTAGGGCTAGATTAGACCCAGGTGCCCCACTCATCGAGCGCGAAGCGCGAGTCCGGCGTTCGAGAGAGTGGGACACCTGGGTCTAGGCCTAGATATGACTATTCATTTGGTACATTTAAGCCTTCGGGGCATGTACCAAATGAATAGTCGTATCTAGGGTTAGTATCACTACATACAAGATATCATCCAATAAAGCTGACAGTTTATAGTTGTCCTGTGCCGAGATATAAATTCATATTGGACCATGATTGAGTTGGTTTAGACTTTGGTGTTGCAACTCTTTTCTCGTTCCTTTGTCGCTTTCTAAATAAGGCATATATATTTGTCTGATCTATTTTCAAGATTACATGTATTCCTAATATTGTCATCTGTCAGATTTTAATATTTGTCAATTTGTTGTTTTTATATGGACAGTAAGTTTGTCGAGTTGGTGACCTCCATCCAATACAGGCTTTGTCACCAAGTCAAATTTACAACATCATGGGCCCTACCTGGCTGTTGCGGATACCTACCTGGCTGTCGAGTACTCGTTATAGACCTTAACCTTTATGAATAGTCCTTGTGTCACAAGATATTGATACTGAACTGCGATAGAATCACCTAATCCATGAAACATAGCACCAAGGGTGCTGTAGCTTACCGGCAATCATTAGAAATGCGGAATACGTATTGATTTTCAGACATATAAATTGTTACATGTACACTGATCTTAAACTCTATTGTCAGAACATGTTCGTAAATGTTGCTGGAAACACATTTTCTGTATGGACTATAATACGGAATCAAGTTACATCTTGAAAGATTTTTTTGTCGTAAATGACATATATACTCAGACCGTCGATTCAAAAGCAACAAAACTTTTACACACCACAAAGGTACACTTCACAAAGGTAGAATCTTATGCATTTCAAAAAAAATTTTTGATTCCCCCCCCCCCCCCCCCCAAAAAAAAATTTTTTTGTTAGAAATGACTCAAAACGAGTGATGACTTGATTTCGGACAAAAATTTATTTTTCGTCCAAAAAATTTTTTGATGGCCCCCCCCCCCAAAAATTTTTTTGGTTAGAAATGACTCAAAACGAATGATGACTTGATTTCGGACAAAAATTTATTTTTCGCCTACCCGTCAAAAATTCAAAATGGCCGCAACACGCAGACCGGCGATTCAAGGGCAACGAAACTTATACACGTCATAGAGGTACATGAGAGGAATGTTTTGAAACAAAAATCTCAAAACTGATCAGACAAATGGCCACCAAAGTCCAAAATTGGCAATTTTTCATCAAAAATGGCCGCCGAATCAGCAAAAACGATTCAATGAAAACAAATTAAAAAAATTAGCCCAAGGGCTAAGATAGGTTACCGGACAATTTTAGTTTTAAGCATTGCAGGTGACATTACTGACATATTACCTTGAGATTTACCAATCAAGGTCATGTTTGTGAACTGCAATGTCATCATTAGGTATGCTGCATATGACTTCATAACACAAACATAAAAGCTCTATCAACAAGTATTTTGTCTGTAGAGGTCAATTCACACATGTCAGGTCAGGACAGATTGTGAAATTTGGGTTTCAAGGTCACATATAAGGTCAAATTCGAGGTTACTAAAAGATGTGCCATAAAAACATGACTTCATGTAAGCTTATACACAATCTTGACCTGTATGTGCAAGTGTTTAAGCCTCAGTGGCTAATTTACACATTTCACATCGGACATTCAGCACTCAAGGTCATCCAAGGTAAAGCTCAAGGTCATCATCAGTTGTTCCATATATGATTCCTATATGCTAATAATGCAATATTAAGCTCTATTTACAAGCATTTCATCTGTAGAGGCAAATTTTGGCATTTTTCGACCCAAAAATGACTGTTTTGACCTTTCAAGGTCATCCAAGGTCAAATTCAAGGTCACCACACAAGTCGCAATATATGACTTCCCCTTTGAAAGTGCCAATTTCTAAGCTCTATCTTCAAGCATTCTATGAGTACAGTCTTCACAGCTCCCATTATGAAGAAAAAATTGCCGAAAATTTTCTAAGTCCAAATTTTTTTTCAAAGGGTGAAAATTTTTTTTTGCCTAGAAATGACCCAAAATGGATAGTAATGCGATTTGGGGCAAAAAAAAGTTGTTTTGCCGACCCGTCAAAAATTCAAAATGGCCGCCGCACGGAGACTAACGATTCAAGGGCAACAAAACTCATACACATCATAGAGTTAAGACGACGGACGCAACGCGACGGCAATAGGTAATCGGACCATAGGTCCGGTAACCTAAAAACGTCTTTAGATAATGGCCTGAGGTATGTTCTTACAACTTTACGGAGGAATTCATCATGCCAAAAAAAAGTTACAGACCCAGACGGACGACAGACGAAAAACCATGATAATAGCTTATCGGCCCAAAAATGATCGTGTTAATGCGCGAAGAATGCTAGTTTATAGAACTGCTGGAAATTTCTACATAAACTCCGTTCCGGTTTGATTCCCATTGAGTACTCAGTTCCTATTTTTACTACTCGTTCCGCCACTAATAGAAACTTAGTAACAACAATAAATACATACATACATAAATACATATGTTCAATATTCTGCACAATTTCTGAACTGCTTCACCAAGTAACTGAGAGTTTATTGTTACAGAAAAGGTTGTATTTCTAATATTGGGTTACACTGTCAAATGTCTGGAATATTATTAGTTTTCGCTTCAGACACACTAGTAATGCTACTGGTATAATCATTTATCTAAAACCCCACTTGTACAAGATTAGGTGCTCATAATTATTATCTAAACTATTTGTCCATTTGTGTATTCAGTTTTATTACGGTAACAAAAATTGCACAATGTTTTATACAGACTTGAACAGCAGCGTACAACTGAATGCATGAATAGTACAACTACTGTAATGCTATATAACTGAAATGACCTGTCACCTTGACTCAACCATTTTTCAATAGTCATAGGAAAGACTTATCCCATATACTGATATATGCCAGTACTGGTACTGAAACATTTGTTCTCAACATAATTAATGTCTTCATTATATGCAAAAGTATTCCCATTACGTAGTGATAATCTTGATTCACAATATCCACTTGTACCGGTATATGGTGGAATATATATATATCTGAACTCCCTTGAACGGAAGTGTAATCTGACTACTTATGCTCTGCTAAATAACTGATATATCATGTACATGTAACTTATACAGGTACATATATGAAACAATTTGTAATGTATCCACTACATATAAAGCCACTACAATTTTTTTTATGAAACCCCAATCACACGGAACAATATTCAACTTATGTCACAATCACATCACAGATGAACATATATCTCTTGGTGACAACGTTTGACTTTTGTTTAGTTGTGGATTCCGTTTAGTACAGATTATTAGATACTGATTCAATATATTCAGTATGATACAACATGTATATAACATCTCACATATTACTATTGTACAATCATACATATAGCACCAAGCCTGGTTTTCAGTTATATCACACGAATATATCCATCAGTGCTTCTATGATATCAACGGGGGCACCGGCTGGTTGAGACTCAACATAAAAAGACACACACAAGTCTGTTATCGACAGTCCATACACAAAAATATCATTTGTCCAGGAGAGAAAAAACAACTGCGATTTGACATCTCCAAGCTATGAACTACTGGATGATGTTGACACACCATCAATCAACATGGTAGTTTCACAGACACCGCTAGCGATCGAGCTAGATGAAGATGTTGTGATACTTGCGGCTTCGATGCTCAGAGTTTCAGCCCCACGTGATTGGCTACTGGAACTGCCAGTGTCCTTGTTCGTCTCCACCGTTTTGTCCCCAGCTGCGTGGTTCCTGTGAATCACGCTGGCAATGGCGGTAGACGTACTATCTGCAGATGACGATACAACATCACCTGCGCTCTCCGTATCTGTGGTAGTTGTAGCCACTGGGGCCCGCTCCTGGTGGGCTCCTGAGATTGGTCGATCATTTTCCACCTCTGTCATGTGTCGAGCCATGCCGTCACTGACCTGACTGCCAGTGCTGATTCCCGGCTCCACACTGCTAGCCCGACTCCGGCCATGAGCAAACAGCGAATCGCAGTCTTGGGAGCTTGTGCCGACGCTGAGGTTGTCTGCAAAGCTGGAGGAACTGCAGGGACTGGTCTCCCGTTGTTCCCCGTTCTCGCAGATGCTGTTGCCAATGCTGACACTGTGCCGGGTGAAGCGACGGACACCTCCACTGCTACCAGTTGCTCCCAGGATCTCCTCGCCTAGGAAATTGACACTGCGACTGGAGGTGGGCGAGCCGTGGCCGCTGCTCATCTTGTGGGTGACAGGCTCTGCCCCGGTGTGGTACTGAGCAGATGCTGTCATCGCGTCCATCTGCATTTCTGAGGCTGGTACAACAGGATTCTCCTCTCTATCCCTGGTGGCAAAATTTCAACTTGAGATTTTGTAGGCATTTACATATCTTCATTATAATCCCATGTAAATTCTACATTGGTTTACTGTGAAGAACACATGAGACTACAATCTGACCTGTAGCACAGAGAGCCAGCGAGGGCTTTGGTGCTGGCATCGTCTCCGTACGAGGCTGTGGCTGATTTGGCATCTAAGCTTAGGTTGGCTGACTCGCTGCTAATACTACTGCGCTTCAGGGTAGAGTGACTGTTGACATCGGCATGTATCTCCAGTCTAATGGGGGATATTAGCAACTGTAAGTGCTCAACAAGCTAAGGTCTACAAAAAGAATCTGTTGGAATACTTGTAATATGTATACTGTACTATGCATTCTGATTGAAACTCCCACAACTTTTTTCTCCAGAAGCTAAATAGCACCAAACTACACCTACATCACTTCTCATACATAATATCAACCCCCACACCTGTTGTGGTAGCCGGTGGTCGCCGCCACAGTTCCACTGGACACACTGCCGCTGATGCTGGCCCCAGCGATGGCACGGTTGCTAGCGGAGTCTCTGTCAAGGTCATCCCGGAGGGCGCCGACTCTGTCGAGGTGACTTCCACTTGCACTGAGTGAGTTTGTCATCACCATAGACATCTCTCCAATACTAGGCCCAATGCTTGGGTTGGCAATCTGGTGGCCGTTGTTGTCCAAACCCTGTGCTTCTGCACCTAGTGTCAAATAGGTCAAGCTTTAGTTAAGACTTGGAGTGGACATCTATTAGGATTGCAGGTGCCAGAACCTGTCACATGGGTCTATGATTGTACTGCACCGTCTTGACGGACAAATGTTATGATTTAGTTGTTAGCCTGGATTACTTTATACTGACCTGGCACACTGGTGGAAGGACCAGCGGGAGCTTCCCCATCATCATCAAAGTCGAAGCGAACTCCGCCTGAGTTTGTGGTTGTTACGCCACATCCCCCACTACGACAGAGTGAGATGGGAACCACACCGTACACGTAGGCTAGCAGGATGGGCACACCAATACCTGGGCGAGGGGGGGGGGGGGGGGGGGGGAGGACAGAGCATTGAGAAATGGAAGTTCACTATATTGCACTAGAATTCATGCCTTGTTATGTCTTTGGGTGTGATTCAAATTTGTCTTTCTACTAGAAAAGTGATGCATGTACACATGTGGAAACTTGTGTCAAAGTGCATTTGATTATTAGCATATAAGATAACTTTAAAAGGGTTAGAAATTACCCCTCACAAAATGCATCAGGGGGACCTGCAATTTTCAAAACTTACAGGACCTGACTGAAAGTTGCAGGTCCACAACTCAAGTTTACTTATCAATGATGGCAAAGGGTGATGGTCTGGCGGACCTGCATCTTTAGAAATTTGCTAAACCAAAATAATATTTGGTGGTCCAGTGTCGGCAGCAATTCTATCTCTGTAACTTTATCAGGTAATGACTCACCGACAGCCAGCCCAGCCAGTATTGGGGACACTAGAATGGACGCAATAATCCCTCCGGCCATAACAGAGTTACGCTTGTGTTTCGTCATGTAGTCATATCGAGAGTGAAGCTGGAAAATATCAGCAGTAGAATAACTTACAATATAAAACCTTAACATTGTGGTTATCATCAACTGAATGGAATTATCATTCTTCATTATATGTCTGGTTGCTAAACCAGCCGACCCTTACTCTGCGTCCGACCCAGACTGGTACACCAATGATGATGGCTGGTACAGCGATGCCCGCGATCAGCGTTATTCCAACTGGCGCACCGACCAAGATACCCAGCTGCCAGAGGATTTTCTTCTTTCGACTCCATGGCTTCTTGCCCCAAAATGTGCAGCCAGATGGACTGTGGGGTGATTTTATATATCACTTTCAAAATTGTGAAACAACATGATTATGGTTATATAATTCGAACGTTTTAAGATTAATCACCAGAGAATTTGTTGAATTCAACAAAAAATACACACAGTGCTGTGCAAAGTGCAAACACACAAAATGCTACAAAATATTTAAAAGTTGGTTGCAAACTAAATCAAAGTGACCTACCTCAGGTAGTGTAGATCAGATATCTCCTTCATACAGAGCCAGCAGAACTCAGCCCCACACACAGCACAGGTCATGTGGTTACACGATCCATCGTCCATCTTGACAATAAATGCTCCACAGCGCGGACACGGCTTGATTTCATCTAAATGGCGAAATACATATTTTTCACCGATATTTATATGAAGCCTCTTCAAAGGTCAGGAAATTGACTATATTATGGACAATATGGTTTCTATGGTCTATTGTATCAATTACACTTTCCAATTGTATTGTGCTTTCTGTTCCATACTCAACAATTGTATCAAGACGATGTCCTAGCTCTCACAATTATATTCCAACTAAATTTCAAACAAAAATTGAGACCATCTGGAAGACATTTGACACTCAATCTTCATATACATGTATGGAATGAATTTTTATATGAACAATAGTTCTAGTACAAACACCCACTCTGAGTTCCTGACTCATTGCTGTAGCTGATGGATGACGATCGAAGGTTGGATGTGCGCTCAGCCCGGGCCGCGTCACACGTTTGGTTTGGATGCCAATGCTGCTTGCAGTGATAACAGAACAGAGTATTACATCCTGGAGCCTCACAGCGAATCCTCGGGCAGCTTGCGCATCTTGTGGCTATCACAGCATATCTGGTAGGAAAAAGGTTGAGGTATAGAAAGCAAATATGCTCAAAAAGTACCAGTATTTCAAAATTCTCTTCAATACCAACATCTCGAATTGTTGTTAAGTGAAGATATGTTAATTACACAGTAATACTAGAAATCATCAAAGAAATCATAAAGGAGTCACTTACCCACAATCAGGTGCAGGGCACCACCTGGTGTCAGGATCAAGAACAAGCACTCGACGAAGCATGAACTCCTCGTACTTGAGCATCAAGTCATCATCCTCCAGGATGGCTTTGATGTCATTGGGATGGAACTTTTCATTGCACTCTGGACAGGCGATGTTAATACGACTTTCTGTGATTTCAATCCGCAAATACATCTTAAGGCAGTATCGACACGATCGATGATGACAGGTCATTACCATTGGAAAATTCTCTTTGGGCTGGAAAGTCATACAGACGGGACACTCGAGCCCATCTTTCGTCTTTTTATAGACAACATGACTTCCGTCTGTGGAGTTGCCTTTACTTGAAGACTCTCGATCGACAACTGAAGCCTGGAGGCTGCTGACTGACTGGCTCTCAATCTCACTTTGGGAATGTACTGTTCTGACAGATCGGGCTGATGTTGGTCTACGACAAAATAATCGTCGTAATGAGAACCTTGGAGGCTTGCGCCCACGATCAGAAGAATTTCGAGAAACTCCTGATGATGACGAAAAGGAGAAGGAATCGCCCCTTCTGACATTGCGGCTCATTGTGTCCACTGCAACAAACAAAATCTACATATGAACACATGCATGATAAGTTTTTGAGATCACACAGAAAACCAGAATATATGATGTGGAGAATAACAAACAGTGTCTCACACTTTTGATCTGTTATCATGTTATATGCCATATTGTATATGCCACTTTTTTTCCACACATATTCTAGGCCTTATCTATATATATTCCAAGGGGACAGAGGGGATACACATTTAACACACTATCAATGGCTCTATCACTGAATATTCCTGGCTTGAAAACTCGAACCATAATTTAATAGGTTTACAAGTTCATCCATTCTGTCTGCAGTACAATGCAGTAAAGATTGATGACTGAGTTCGCGTCGTGGTGCTACAACTAGAACTGAAACTAAAATATTGAATACTGGGATTTATTCGTTGAAAAGATTTGCTCACATCAAGTGATCAAGTTTTGTTTACTCATGTTATCATGGTTACCGTATTGGTCCTAATAGTGGCACATGCCCTAATAGTAGAGCGCCCCCCTCTTTTCAACAAAAACGTTGAAATTGTGTAACCTTGTAATTCATTTTATATCTTTCTAATAAGATGTTGGAGTGTTCCAGTGCACACATTTATGTTATTTCACTATTTGAATCAAAATAAAGGGGATTGAAGGCTATAGGTATATTATTCAGTGATTTTCTTAAATTTGACCTCAAGTTTGACATCATTTTTGCACGCGCTGTTGCAGGAGGTCTTGCTTTAGCTCGCCGTGCTACTATTAGGACCAATACGGTATAACATAGTGTGCGTTACTGAGTGCATTATCATGATTTTGATTTTGCTCTGTTATACATGGCAATCAGAATTGCCCACTGTATCCTACATGTTGTTGGTGCTCCTACATCAGCACAAGATGTCCAAATGATGTTTGCTCCGAAGGGGAATGACAGTCATCTAAGATGTTCAATGTCGCTCGAGCTAATCAAGCCATGCTACATGCCCATGTGACCAGTTTTAAACCAGTGACAGGCATGTCACAGTTTGGCCGTCATCCTACATGACACATGTCATGTGAATCCAGTGTTTGATTCTTTAAAGCTGTTCACATCATTTCTTGTACATTCCAGGTGCCTTCGAACCGACATGATTCAAATTTCTTGGTCTGCACCCGATTTTGTGCATTTGTTTGCTTTTGTAGCTGTGCAATCTTTTGAGAGCAGCATGTGTCATTCTGTGTGTAGACTGTAGAATACACCCCAGTGTGTCTTCTTGTCCAAAAATACAACAATACTTTCATTATACTTCTACACCTGGTAGATGCAAAGACAACAAAATCACGGAATATGTTCAGAATCCTGAGATGCTGTTTTGTGTTAAAATTTAATATTGAAGTAGATCATGAAGATTACATGCGACACATGCGGCAATGTGAGTTGGCTGTCGACGAATCAGCAGGCTATACAAAGGGAATCAGCCACAACATCTAATTGAAATCAACAGGTGGTCGAGTTGCGCAGCGACTGAGTGGCGTATACACTAGAAGTATGCCAGGTTATATATATCACACGATACCATTTTAGCATCGCAATAATATTAAAAGAAAAAAAAAAACTGTGTAAACTAGATGAAAAAATCAGAGTAATATATAGTCATTGGTTGCATCAGAGCAATAAATGCATGGTTAAGTGGGAGTCACTGGGAGACGGTTCCTGTTATCTAATTTAGACGAGCTTATATTGAAAGTTTGGAATTGTCTTTCTCGCCTTTCTTCAATTCAAAAGCTATATATAACTAAGCTGGGGTATACAGGATATGGCCCAGCTGGGCAACAACCGCCTGTTAAATACAATTAAATTTTGTGGCTTATTCTGTTCCAGGGTTCCTACAGAAGTGTCATATTATTTTCCAGGGTTTTTCAGGGTTTTATTTAATGGTTTTCCACGAGTAATTTCATGTTTTTCAAGGGGATTTCCAGGGGATTTCTAGTCAAATCAAAATTCCAGGGTTTTCCAGGATTTTTAAGGGGCGTGCGAACCCTCTGTTCATGTAACCAGATGATAAATACCGCGACCATTTCCCAGTGGTGGCCATAACCCTTGATGAGCATTAAGGCCATGTAAACACTGGTAAAATGGCTTCATCACGAAAAGTGATGATTTTCCTGTGATTTGGACAACTTATATAAACATACCTGTAAATACCCATGATACTGGAATTGTGTGAGAAAATGGACATGGAATTGCTTCGAGTATGTGATGCTTCATCTCAGCTTGCCCTAATTATAACATGTCTAGCCGATCTCTTCTTGCACACACTAGTTAGGAGAGGATGGACCGTGTCAGACAACAATGGCAGGGAAAATTTCTCTTTCCACACCATAACCACGTGGTTATATTATAAGCACGTGGTGATTTGTGCAATGCCTGGGAAACGACTTTTTTTCCCGGGCTTTGCGGTCCTACAATGGCCCGTCGTCAAGATGTGAATTGCATCAACGTATATTGTAATTTGACGTTTTTGTAGAATCACGGGTCTTCGTTCGTTTGTCTCGCAGAAAAAAACCATGTTTGATCCTGGGTATTTTGGGCATTGCCTGCCAGACACACAGACTGGCTGATATGATAATTGTCAACTAGGGAAAGACAATGTGGGTACAAAAATCTGCTTTGTGTATTTGGCGAAAATGCAACGAAAGAGCGATTTGGTACATTGCAGATTGTCAATTTTTGTTCTGGTGTACACCTTTTTTGCTCAAAAGCAGTAGTTATATGGCTCACATCAGTGAAATATCCTCATATCCTACTCGTATCAATATATCAACAATTAGGCTAAATGTGGTTATTCCAAATGTCCCTTCGAAGCTCGAAGTTTTACAAATAATTATTTTTGTTAACATATATTTGCTCAGGGACCATGTAATCAGCTATTGATTGACTGATTCTCTTCACTTCCCAGTATACTACTCAGATCTGTTCTTATTTCACGACTAGACATCTGTTAACAACAAACAACTGTTAGATTTTAATTTTGTTGTTTTGGTTCAGTGGGGCAAATCAGGGAGCACATGTTCAATTTAGTGGGCAATTCTGTTTCTCCATGATAATCAATGATATTGATGAGTGTTGTGGTCATTCTTGGAAATTTGGACAATCTCGAGACGGTTCACAGCAAACTTGAATATTCCAAAATGGCCCTGGAAGGACGCTTTATCGTGAAGATTACCGTGATGATTATGATTAATGTATTTCTTGACAATATGGCAAATAAATATTAACGTAACTTGTGTTTAATAACAAAGTTGGATTATACAAAGCTAATTACACGCCAGAGAATATAAACGCAAGGAAACACAGTGGATTTGACTGATAAATTTGAATAAAACAAACCTCTCTAAGACTAAGTCATCACTGTGACGTGAGAATTGAGTGAATCATCAATCATTTCCTGAACACAATTTCTCAAACAAACAAGTTATCCCTGAAAGATCAAAATAAATAAAAATGCATGAAAGACATTGGATACCTTAATGGATTATCCAAAAGTCGATATTTAAAGTATATATTTATTATATCCAATTTTTTCCATCGTATGGAAGGAAATTCTTGTTGTTTTGGAATTGAGTCACGCAGCATTATGAATAAGGGCAGTGACGCAGTTTGTGTAACATATTATCACCCGCGATATTCACAGGCTCTTCGGATTGCGACACGTGCTGCCTTGTATCGGAGCATACAACGGTCATAGTCATAGTTCTATGATCGGAGATAGCCCTAAATATTGCCTGACTGTCACTAGTTTTGTAGAAATATAGACTATGAAATATAGATATAGGTTATTTTCAACCAACAATTCATTTTTCACCAAATCAAACTTCACTCTTGAACTCAAATTGGCATTCCAACCGCCTATTTGCCTAGAGCCAAAGAGTGTATTGTGTTAGGCCTAAGCTCTTTGCTATAGCCTATAGATAGGCCTATAGGTACACCTACTCCATAGGACGGGACCGTATCTTGTTTAGTAGGTTGGCATTGCATTGAGTGTCGAAGTTATTCAGGTGTCAAAAAAACGTGTGATTGCTTGGTCAGTACAATGTGTGGTGATCAAGATCTTTGACACAGATGTACCTAGTCACCCGTGGCAGTGGTGATAATAAAACTAAGCCCTTTAAAACATAATGAAACTCACAGCATAAACAGTTCAGGCTGTTTTATTAAAGACGTTTAGCGATTGGTTAGGCACCCCCTGTAAGCGGCACAGCGGTGAAGTGGATTTGTCCGGGCATGCGGTGAGTTTTGCTCGGGCAGGTCATGGGTTTTGCTCGGGCAACACTGCTGACGCTGGGTGAAGATCAATACCTCATTCGTTATTTTGTTGCAGCATCATATTTTGGTGGTATTACTTGAATAATTTAACAAGGTTTGTGTCTCATAATTTTGGTGACGAGAGCAAGATGTTTTGAAAGCAAATTTATAATGAAATGTACAAAGTATTTATTCCCTCATAAAATAGTCGATATGAATTGCATAATCACTTAAGAACAGTTCGCAGGTACTTGACTATCAAAGCTTATGATATTCTGGATTATTTGGAGGCAATTGCTGAACTTGTGAATGAGTAGTATGCGCCCCAAAACAATGGGTGTTGTACATACCGTTCGTGTGACCGAGCAAAACCCAGCATCAGCAGTGTTGCCAGAGCAAAACCCATGACCTGCCCGAGCAAAACCCACCACATGCCCGGACAAAACCATTTCACCGCTGCGCCGCTTACAGGGGGTGTTAGGGAAAGGTGATCGTGATCGGCGTTGGGGCAGTGGCGATCGGCGCTGGTGATACAAAGTCAGTTCATCAGAGCCTGAGGGCCAGCGAAGTGATGCCAACATAGCCGTTATCTGACTTCAAAATTTGAAGGGATGACATTACATGTTGAAAATCCCAATCTTGTGCAAAAGCTTTGAGTTCATGACTGACAAGCTGGGGGGCATTGTTGGTGATCAATATAATGGGAATTCCATGTCTAGCGAAGGACTTCTTGCTAAAAGAGCATGATTGCACTGGAGTAATAGTCCACGAGGACGATGTAGTCCTTGTTACCCAGTTGGAAGAGTTCCATTGCAAGAGTTGACCATGGAATGGCTGGTACGTCATAAGGCAACATTGGTTCTTTTCGATGGCTATGTTTGTATTGGGCACAAGCTTCACACTTCGCAACGTGGTCTGCAATTTCTGCTTTCATGCCTGGCCAAAACACCGAGTCATGGGCCTTCCTGAGGCAGCTTTCAACACCTTGGTGACTGGAGTGGAGGCACTTCAAGATTTCTCGCCTCATTGTCTTTGGAACAACTCATGACTTATGTTGAAGTAGGGGTGAAGCTCACGTGGTGCATCTATTTTTTGTTGTGCCATCCAGCAATGAGCACCGCTTTGAGGGAGGTAAAAACAGGGTCTGTGGATGTTTCTACCCTCAGTTTCTCGATTCTTGAGCCAGATATGTTGGCGAACTGTAGTGGGTTTACAGTCTCTAGCTCAGCGGCAAGGACTTCAAATTTGGGGTCTTCAGTGTCAGTGTTCGGGGCTGCGGCCATTGACAGCATGTCTGATATATAAACATTTCTGAGCCCTTCTGATGTTCAACGGTAAAGTTGTACTTTTGTAGTGCAAGGAGCATCCGTTGCAGCCGTTTTGGTGATTTGTTGATATACCGCTGGAAGATTGGAATCAACGGTTTGTGATAAGTGATCACGATTACATTGTCCTTTGCATAGATATAGGAGTCAAATCTAGTGCATGCAAAAACAATTGCCAATTACTTTCTCTATGGGAGCATATCCCTGCTCGATCGATGTAATAGATTGTGACGCAAAACACACTGGTCTTCCTGCTTGTAGAAGAACTGCCCCCAGACCGGAGTTACTAGCATCACACTCGATTTTGTGCTGCTTCAGTGGCGTCTCCACAGCCATACATCAGGATGTCATCTGCGATGACAGATATCCCATCGAGGCCTTCCAGCATCTCTATATAACGCCTTTGGTACTCTTCTGCAGCTGGACTGCTGCCCATCGGACAACGTTACCAATAGTACCTTCCCCATGGAGTTATGAACGTGGTAAGCAAGCTGCTTTGCTAATCCAACTTGTTCTGCCAGTAGCCGTCTTTTGCATTTACAACTGAAAAAATTTTCGCCTAGGACAGTTTTGATAGCACATCAGCAAATTTAGGCATCGGATAATGGGCACGCTTCAAGGACTTGTTGAAATCAACTAGGTCGATGCAGTCTCAACTTTCCAGATTTTTTTCGTATAACAAGCATGTGGCTTGTGTTACTTTTGATATCACCCCCTTTTTCTCAAGGTCATCCAAGAGTTGCTTGACTTCTTTGCGTATTGCATGTGCTATGGATCTTGGAGCATTGATGACTGGTCTGGAACCTTCTGTCTCAAGATGTATTGTCCTGGCAGACATCCTAGGCCTCTGAATACGTCGGCATACTTTTCCAGGATAGAATCTCCTGTCAAGCTGACGAGATGACATTCACTCTTGGATGTGAGTATGGCCATTACTTTACAGGTTTGAACACTTAATAGCGGGCACTGTGTGCTTCGAACAACTTGGAAGTCTTTGGTGTACTTCCTACCACTGTTCTCCCATGTTGTTTTCACCTGCCCTTCAGGAATCATGTATGAACCGTCATACAACTTTAGTCACACGTTGCTGGACTGTAGATCTCCGAGACACAATTGCTTGTATGTATGATGAGCCATGATGTCACATGTGGCACCATAATCTATCTGACACTTGATACGTTGGCCATTGATGAGCAGTGTCGTGTGATATTTCTTTCCAGCTCTGGCCATGTTCGCCACTTCATGTGTTATTCTGAGACAAGATGAATCTGAGTCACTATCACTTTTCTGTGCTGCCATGTGCACTTTCTTGCTACTTTTACGCTTGCAGAAGTAGCTGTCTTGTGTGTGATTTGATTGACCACAACTCTTGCGCTTTCGATCATATGCAGGGCAGAGTTCTTTTTTCCAAACATGAGACATAACTTTCACTTCCTAGGTCGTGGATGGGGTCGGCCATTGTTATTCTTTTCGCCACTTCCCTCTTATTTGGCAGCATTCAGAGACTGTGCAAGTGGACTTGTCATGTTTGCTTCCTTCTGGGCATGTTCCATTGTAAGATCAATTTTCACACCACCAGACAGGTCTACCTTTGGATCTTTGAATATCGCATCTTGGTCGAGTTGTCATTGAGTGCAATGCACATCGCTGTTAAGGTGAGACTATCTTTGAGTGTGCCCAAGTTGCATGACATCGCCTGCTGTCGCAATCTAGAGACATAGCTGTCGATCGATTCAGTGTCTTGCTGTTTGGTGCTGAATCTCAAAGTTTGGATTCTCATGTGTAAATTTCTCTTCTAACTTTGTGTGTATGACCTGAAGATCACTGTTTTCCATATCCGTCAGTTGCAGTTGTTTTAATGTTGGCAAACACTCTTTGCCCATCACAGTCTTGAGTGTAGCGATTGGATTTTGTTGTCGTTTTTATCAAGCTGTGGCGACTTCATAGTTTAGTCATTGTTCTTTGAAGAAATCCCAGTTTTCGGCCGGGTTGCCAGTGGCTTGCATTGAAGCGGGTACATGTATTGCAGTGGTCATTTTCAATTCGGGAATGCACAGTTCGAATTTTACTAGTCACGAGGTTACTGTGTACAGCGCTGTATGGACTCAATACATCGCTGTGCCGACTCGACTGTCTGCGGCTGGCCGGGGAAAGTGAGAAATTTGATCAAAGTATTTGAGGCATAATTATCGTGCAGTGCATTCCAAAAACTGTGCGGACTGTTCCAGCTAGCGTGCAGCGACATCGCTGCAGTCTTAGTTGGGCGATTTCTATGAAAAAATACAATGCAAATGTTCATTTATTTCAGCACACATTTATCGAGTTTCCGTTGATATCTCAGGTCGCCATATGCCATTGTGCGCATGTGCAGGTCAGAGGTCAGCTAAATATTTGCATACTAGGTCGAGGTCACATCGTCTGCCCATGCGCACGAACATGCGCAGATAATGTGACCTCGACCTAGTATGCAAATATTCAGTTGACCTCTGACATGCGTACACAAAACAGCCCAGAATATGGCGGCAGATGTCAACAAAAACTTCACGAAATCGTGCGGAAATAAAGAGTGAATTTTGTTTGGAATTTTCTGTAGAAATCGCCCAACTAAGACTGCAGCGATGTCGCTGCAAGCTAACTGAGAAGGACTGTGCAGTTTTCGGAGTGCGCTGCATGGTAAATATGCCCCAAATACTCAGATCAAATTTCTCACTTTCCCCGGCCAGCCACAGACAGTCGAGTCGGCACAGCGATGTATTGAGTCCATACAGCGCTGTACACAGTAAGTCACGAGGGCGATAATGGGGCGAATACGTCAGTTGCACATCAATGTCGAAATATACAATTTCGACAGCAGCTGATGACAGTTTGGTATGTTTATATTGTCACTCACTCCCATTCCACGAGAAAGTCCACTTCTGATACCATGTTAACATCAGGTGAATAGATAAACCCAGGTGTCCCACTCTCTCGAACGCCGGAGGCGTGAGTGGGACACAGGTTCAAGCTGTCACAGGTGTCGTACCGTTTTACACTTCGAGTGTGACCAAGCGTCAGATTGCATGACCAGACATCTACCTGGCACCAGATTGTCCTACGATCTCTTCTGCATCAAATTATGTAGTACAATTCCTTGGTCACACCCAGTGGAATCCAATCTGAGCATCATTTCAAATCTACAAGATAATCCACAACTTCTGATTTCGCCATTCCTGGGCGATAACTGGGCGGATTGTGTGTCTGCGCATGTGCGGCCACACTACTGAGCACGGCAAAAGAATATATATAGTATTCAGTTATTTTTTGCCGTGCTCGGTAGTGTGGCCGCACATGCGCAGACACACAATCCGCCCAGTTATCGCCCAGGAATGGCGAAATCAGAAGTTGTGGATTATCTTGTAGATTTGAAATGATGCTCAGATTGGATTCCACTGGGTGTGACCAAGGAATTGTACTACATAATTTGATGCAGAAGAGATCGTAGGACAATCTGGTGCCAGGTAGATGTCTGGTCATGCAATCTGACGCTTGGTCACACTCGAAGTGTAAAACGGTACGACACCTGTGACAGCTTGAACCTGTGTCCCACTCACGCCTCCGGCGTTCGAGAGAGTGGGACACCTGGGTTTAGTGAATAGAATAACAAGTCCTTTGTGTTGACAAACGTGTTTATTAAGGCATTTCGGAAGAAATGCCTTTATGGTTTTAGCAGAATTTTTTTTTTCCTTTTTTTTTTTTTTTTTTTTTCCGCCGTTTTGGTTTCCGACCGATAACTTTAGTTTGCCTTGATGTATCTTCGCCAAATTTTCAGCATTGGTCAGACATATTATGTGGAAGAACCCTATTGCTTTTCAGCCGGATCCGAGGTCCGTGAGGTCCGTGAGGATGAAATCAATGTTTTTTTTTTTACTTTGTTTCCGCACGATAACTCAAAAAGTATGTAGGCAATGGCTGCAGAACTTTGCACGGAGGTTCATATATCAATAGGGAAGAACCCTATTGATTTTGGGATCAATCTGTTAAACGACCTTTGACCTAGAGGTCGGAAGAGTTTTCGCCCAGTCATCCTTGAGGTTTCCTGCATATCTTGGAAACGGTGCGTTGTAGAGCGAAACGGACGTTATTTTCGGACTCGTTGCCCTAGACAAATATGTCTAAGGGGTATTATGGATGAACTTTGACCTTGACCTAAAAATTTTTTGCCGAGTCGGCATTTTTCGTTTTCGTCGATATCTCGGAAACGGTACGTCGTAGAGCGAAACGGACGTTATTTTCAGACTCGTCGCCCTAGACAAACATGTCTAAGGGGTATTAAGGATGACCATCGACCTTGACCTTGAATTTTTCTGCCGAGTCGGCATTTTTCGTTTTCGTCGATATCTCGGAAACGGTGCAGCGTAGAGCGAAACGGACGTTATTTTCAGACTCGTCGCCCTAAACAAACATGTCTAAAAAGTATTAAGGATGACCTTCGACCTTGACCTTGAATTTTTCTGCCGAGTCTGCATTTTTCGTTTTCGTCGATATCTCGGAAACGGTGCGTCGTAGAGCGAAACGGACGTTATTTCCGGACTCGTGGCACTAGACAAACATCCCTAAGGGGTATTATGGATGAACTTTGACCTTGACCTAAAATTTTTTTGCCGAGTCGGCATTTTTCGTTTTCGTCGATATCTCGGAAACGGTGCGTCGTAGAGCGAAACGGACATTATTTTAACTGACTCGTCACCCTAGACAAACATGTCTAATGGGTATTAAGGATGACCTTCGACCTTGACCTTGATTTTTCTGCCGAGTCGGCATTTTTCGTTGTCGTCGATATCTCGTGAAACGATGCATCATGGAGCGAAACGGACGTTATTTTCGGACTCGTGGCACTAGACAAACATGTCTAAGGGGTATTATGGATGAACTTTGACCTTCACGTAAATTTTTTTCCCCAAGTCGGCATTTTTCGTTTTCGTCGATATCTCGGAAACGGTGCGTCATAGAGCGAAACAGACATTATTTTTGGACTCGTGGCACTAGACAAACATGTCTAAGGAGTATTCTGGATGGACTTTGACCTTGACCTGAAATTTTTTTGCCAAGTCAGCATTTTTCGTTTTTGTCGATATCTTGGAAACAGTGTGTCGTAGAGCATTGTAGAGCCCATGGTAAACATGTTATAAATATTACAAATTAGTCTTAACACCGAAATGCCTCCAAGGCATCTTTAGGCCTTGACGTCTAGTTTCATCTGGAGTATCTACGAACTGACGATTCCACAAGCACTTGGAATTCAGATGACAAATATATTAACATTATCTTTACTGATATTCAGGACTGAAGACCATCGTGAAATTCTGAGCTTCGATCCTGACAGCCATCAATGGCTTTGCATTCCAATCTCTACAAGTTGGGCAAGTGCCAAGCAATCCGAGATGGTTACACCTGTGCATGATCTTGTCATCATGATTACATATTCATATTGACATACAAAATGCCTTGTTATTGAGGAACAAGCATTCACCCTTTTGATTCCAGAGATAAATCACTTTTATATGGGCGGTTCCGGTATATTTTCGTTTAGAAAATAACGAAAAAAAAGAACGTATTCTATTGGTTATGCAGTGAGAGAGAGAGAGAGAGAGAGAGAGGGGGGGGGCGGGGGGGGGGGGGGGGGCGGGCAGTGGCGTATCCAGAAATCTGCGATTTGGGGGGAAGGGGCAGGAAATTCGGTCCGACCTCTCAGAGCATTTCTGAGGTATGCATCAGTACCTGGAAACAATTTTTGGTAGTATGACTGCCAAAAAATTCCCCTGAAATACTGACACAATCAGTGTTTCGATCATCCAATCGTTTGTATTTTAGTCCCCCCCCCCCATGGATCCTCCACAGGGGGGGGGGGGGGGGGGGGGGGTGTAAAACAGCTCTGTATACGGAGACGTAATCGGAGTGGCCGTCATTCTACATGGAGGAACTGTTAATAAGAAATATAACAACACTATTTTTTTTACGCGACAAGTTTTGTATGCAAGGTTAGTAATAACATCAATTGTAAATTCACGTGGACATTGATTACGTTTAACTAAAATTTTTACGTGTGAATATTTCGTACAGTTATGTGGACAAAAATGATTACCGAAGATTACCGAACTATCGATCGGATAGGATTAATTAGAGCACAAAACACCGTCCAATATTTAAATATCAACTGCAGGCCATCATTCATCAAATACGGTACCATATATATTTAGGCCTACGTAAGCCTACGTCTGTGTCAGCACGGACCACACAAGAATGAAATAAAGTAGATGGCAATAATGCTGCGCGATTCCATTGATGATCACGGTTCCAAAACAGTCTGTTGATCACGTTTATAATTTACATGCGTAATCAACATGCATGCACTTGTAAACACAGTTTCACAAGAGATGTAGATCTATACATCGTTTATACTCTTATTTTTCTAACTTGTTTACACCGATTGTTGACGATAATTTTGTGGTGCTAAATCGTATCGATCTATAATTTGGCATACTTCAACTGGGAGTCAAACAGCAACTTTGTACCAAATTTCAGACTTCCATCGCAAAAAAATTTAAGAAGTTGGCTATCTACCCCAATGTTAAATTTCAACCCAAAACGGGATCTCGAAAGTCTGAGCTAAATTTAACATTGGGGTAGATTGCCAACTTTTCGCGATAGAAGTCCGAAATTCGGTATTAAATTGCCGTTTGACTCCCATGTGAAGTATGCCAAGTTATAGAATTATACGATTTAGCATCGTAGGAATATCAGCAAAAAAAGTGTAAACGAAAAGAAAAAAAACAGTGTAGAATCAGAGTATACACCATTTCACAAGTATAAGTGGTGAGAATTCGTCAAGAACTCGATCAACTTTCGTTCCACATCTTGTCAAATTATAAGCATGTCATTACACTCATACATGATTCGAACTCATTATGAATCTATATATATATTTTTTAAATTGATGCATAAGCAATGACGATGGGCATATACATTCGACCATTTCAACAACGAACTCCAAATATAGGCGTTCGTGTATAGGTGATTCAAATCCTGTGTGTACCCAAACTACCCATGATGTATGCAAAGCATTGCAAGTCATTCGGCCGATCTGAAAGCTGGGATCGTCATTGATATTGTCCTGACTCCTAAATACGTCATGAGGCATAAGGAGGCAACCACCTCTCCTTCTAAAAAAAAAGTATTATGGTTCTGGTTATCAGGGTCCCAGAAAAAGTGATGCGGCGATGCGATTTTTTAATGTGGATGATCCAGTCAAATATTGCCCATTTGGCCAACCATTTTGCCCTAAAATTGCCTGCTGATCAGTAACCCGGTCAAATTTGGCCAACTCGGTCAGCCGTACATCAAATTTTGCAATGTGAAAAACAATCTGAACCATATTACTCGATCATTATCTCACCAAAATTGGCGTACGCATGTCAATTTACTAAAAAAAGAAGAAGAAGAAAATCGGCTCTCAGAAAGTGATGAGTGTGATTTTATTTTTTCGTTTTAAAAACAAACGAGTGATGCACATGATTTAGTGACACGCGCGACTAACCAGAACCATAAAACTTTTTTTTTCGGCCTAAGGTGTAGGCCTACATTTGTTCTAAATAGAAAAGTTACTGATGTGTTCATAGTTATCAACAAGCTCGATGTTTTGATAAAGTATGAGAAACACACAAATATGAATTCAACATGGACAAAATCTCTATTTCAGGGTAATTAATAAATATAAAAGCGATCACCAGGCAGCAGGGCCAGATCCAGATGGAGGCGCACCAGGCGTCCTCCACCTTCTTGAGGAGAAAATAATAAATAGTATAAAAAAGAGAGAAGATTAGAGAAAAACGGAAAGATTGTTTTTCGAGATACTAGAAGGATTCAATATATTGTAATGTTTGGCGCCCGCTACCTAGCGTGCAAGCGTCCCGCACTATGACACGGTCACAGCGGGCATCGTGATTACTTATCTATGACCAGGTACTAGTCTGCCGGACAGGGTCCGACTCCATACATAACATCAGAAATACATCATCTGGTTATGTAGCCCGGTGTGTCAAGCTCGAGAGCCATGGGAGTGGCATCCCGAAACACGAGCTTGTGGATGTGTTGCTGTCCGGCCTCGCCAATGGTTCACCATGGGGATAGAACCCTTGATAGTCCGACGGTCTGTTAGAGCATGTAAGCACCATCTCATGGCAGGAAGCTACCAATCCAGGGTGCATGAACACCCGGATCAAAGTGACCCCCTCCCGGACCCTCAATTGCCCCAGGGACCCTAGGACCCTGTAGCCAGAACGAGGGGGAGAGGAGCACATGGCCATGCTACACTGTTGTCCCCTCACCTTGGCAGTTTAGAGACAACTCAAAGGAACCAATGCGGCCTGGCTGTATTTAGAGCAGCCAGTGCACATCATGATCAATGAAAAAGTGCAGTGGATCGATAAATGACACACGTCATCAGGGAGACGAAAAAGCCAAATACCTACTGTGATCTTTGGGCAAAATCACCACATTACTCCCTTCTTACAATGTTGATTCCCAACATGTTCCACCTAGACCCAAAACTGGAAACATGGCCAGAGTATTACATATGGGACCTAGAAGTAGACAAGGTGAGCGGTAACCAAAATCGTGACACAAAATGATCAGACCTTAAGGGTATGTTTTGGAAGAATGGGTCCTACCCTGGGATGTATTGGACTATACTGTAATGCTCCAGAATTTCGAATAAACTCTAATAAAGAAGCTAATATTTTGAGCGAGTTGTTCCAGGCAGGACGATAACCTATGAATTCATATGCCAAGAGGGATGGTGTGCCGAGTGTTTGGAATCCAATTAACCTTTAAATTTTGAAAAAATTTTAATCGACACACCAGTGTTGAAAGGGAAAGTACCTCTAAAAGTGTTGCTGGTTGCCCTCGCCAACCAGCGCCAGCGACTCTGGCGGCGTCACAATTGTCCTACAGTGATGAGACTATTGATTCATTAGCCTTCCTCCATCGGCTGGGAGTCCTTCTTAGAGTACTCCGGCTCTTCATCGAGGATGGAAGGGTGGTAGAGGGCCTTACCCCACTGCAGGGAAGGCGCTGGAAAGCCCAGCGATGAAAGCCCATTTGGGGTGTCCTGGCTGGAGGAAGGGAGTGCT
Organism: Terebella lapidaria; assembly: GCA_949152475.1. Lineage (NCBI taxonomy): Eukaryota > Metazoa > Annelida > Polychaeta > Terebellida > Terebellidae > Terebella > Terebella lapidaria. The sequence continues at coordinate 23,600,582 of OX424569.1, forward strand.
CGCCCCATTTCCCGACCAAAATGGGGTACCACTCGAGCTACAGGGCTGCATCAGAGCGAGCTCAGCTTCGAGTGAGCTCAGCTTCGAGATGACAATGCCAGAGCTCCTCATTTTCAACCCACAACTGCTGCAACTCTTCCTGTACCTAGACAGGGGAGGGAGTAGACCATGAATATGCTGCCTCCTTAGCAGCGGCCATTCCTTCAGGGAATGCCTGCTGCTCACGGACTTTGGCTGCACCGGGCCTCTTTCATCAGCCTTTGGTTGTGTGTAAGGCTGTACATGACCCATGAGACTTCAACTCGGTTCGAAAGCAGCCAGTCCAGAGAGCAGTCCATCTCTGCGATGAGGTACTTGGCAGCACGAGGGAGGGTTCCTCGCTGGGGGTGATCCCAGGGATAGTCCTCTCTCACACACGTCAGAGAACCTATCCCCGCCATCCCCAGGTCCCGAAGGGCCTGGGGCACAGACAGGTTGGCCAGCTTTGCATCAGACAGCACAGACTCCTGGCCAACACGCCAATGGTCCACCGCACGGCCCACGGACTCGAGCAATCGACTGTTTACAGTCACCATATGCCATTCAGTAAACGACTTGACCCTACCAGAGGGAACCAAAAAAGCATTGGCTTCTGGGGTCTAAGATCCCACACCTACCTGGCTTGCACCCTCTCCTTACAAATATTTGTGCTCCCTTCTATATTCACAAATCCTGGATTTGACCCCAAATATCTTACCCCATTTTCTTTCAATCATGAACCCTAGTCGATTAGTGAATTCTAGTCTTAATGATATGTTGCTAGATATTATGCTTGAGACTCCATCTGAAATATTGTGAATTCATTTCTCAGGGAAACACCCTCCTGCATGGCTAATTCTGAATTCACAACATTTTCGTGGGAGTTTACGGCGCCCCAGGCCGATTGAATGTCCCCCAGTTTATTCTTTTCTGGCTACGACCCTGTCGACAATGGAAGGTGGTAGGGTGGTATATGTACGTGCCTTCACCTCCCTGAGTTAGGTATGGGTAGGAGGCGCAGAACCACATAATTTCAACAGTTCAAGTGCAGATTTGAGCAAAATAAATATGATTGGGATATTTCGACTAGATTCACGATTTTTCTGGTTCCTTCGGTACGAAAATAACCGGGGCAGTTTATGGTTTCATTATAAATGGATGCGAACCTGTGAATATCAAAAAACCAAGTGTCTATGCAAATCTTAGGTGTGTGACCAAAGATCGTCTATTATAGAAGATCCTTGGTGTGACGCTGATGGATGGGTTGCAGTTTGTAGTCGGTGTTTGTAAATGAGTTTATCTGTGAAGTTTGGTGATTTTTCAGGTGTTTAACTGTTTATTGTGTTGAAATATGTCTTAATTCCATCAACCCACAACCCACATTATTTTTTTGTAGTTACCCGGTGTTATTGATTCACGCAACGGTGATATCAAGATTTGACATGTCGAAATAAACTGATCTTTGAGCATTATTCTTGGGCGATATTGGGGGTTTGTCGTGGAAATAGCTCAAGCTACATTATGACTAGGCTTATTCAGTTAAAATAGTAATCTAGTGTTGGCTGTGATTGGATTTTTTTTTTTTCCTGGAAGCAAGTTTATTCATTTTTTTTGTGTTATCCTGGTTTTTTGTGTGCATTTCATAGTCATACCATTATACAAATTTGTATCTTATGTTTTGTCATTTTTAAACCGAATAAATCAAATCAAAATAAAATCAAACCATTTAATGTTTTCAGTATAGTGGAATGGTCCGACACCCAAATTTGCGTGATTTAAATCTTTGTAAAATAAACCCCATTTACAGTACATGATGACGTAGAATGAATTGCGACTGGGGTGCCTGCGCCAATTGCAAATTTATTCGGTAAACACCCATGCACCTTGCATTTGCCCTCTGGGAAAACCTTTCATGCATAGCGAAGTCAGTATTGTTGACAAATTCCAGTTACCTTACTGGCCAGCATCGATCATGTCCTATGAATATTGACTAATTTTGGTCATGCATGATTAAACTGTGAAAACTGGAAATCTTTGTATGGCAAGGTGGGACAAAATACAGAAATACACAAACAATTTGCACCTTCCTATAATGTACCCCATTCTAGGACATCTGTTGGCTGTGATTGGTTGAAAACTGGTCATATGGCAGTAACTGGTGCAACCAATATTTTTCTGAATCACTTGAATCGACCCCAGATCCACGTATGTGCTCTGGCCTTACCCCAGATAATATGTTTTATTGGTTCATCAAGTCCTCATTTTCGGCTAGGAATGCATTCCCTTTTGCAATGAAGCAAAATCATTGTTTAATCAGGGAGTAAAGTAACAAACACAATGTTTAATTCAAAGTGTCTTGGAATACTTTATTTTCATACATCATGATATACTGTACGAATAGTTGTATACTATTGCAAATGTTTTTGTGAGCATACCATGCCAAAATTGAATGTTTCTTGTGTTACAGAAATTCGATAACATACTGCCATGCGGATTCGAAGGCGCCACACAATATGTTCTATTGCTATGGCAGTTGGGTTTGTTGGATGCATCTTCCTGTATTTCCAATTTTTCTCAGTGGAAATTATTGACATTCATCAAAAGAAAGGACTAGGTAAATCAAAGAGTGTTCCAGGACCTGCCTTTGCCAAGAAACCACAGAAAAAGACGTTCAATCCAAAACACAAACCAGTTTTTGAAAGCTATGATTATATCGACTTGAAAGCAGAGAAAGACAAATCAAAAGAAAAACATATAATCAAAGAAGAAGAAGAAGACGATATTCCTTGCCAAGGGGAGCAGTGTGCAGCGAACAATGATAAAGACACAGATGACAAAGGGTTTGAAGACTTTGAGCTCGGTTTGAAGCATGCAGTGTATGGCATTCCTGGGATAGACTTTCCACTGGGTGTGGACGGCAAACTCGCTCAACAGTACAAAGCTGACAGCAACAAAATGTTCCAGTGTCTGCATTCAGAGGTGGGATGCATCAAATTAAGAGACATGATTGATTATATTTGATAAAGTTGCCATGTATAAAGTATGTTTCATGATATGTTTCTTGTAAATAGTTATACATTTTATCATCAGTAATTGAGACCAAAGTTCCTAAGGCATTGATAAAAAAAAAAGAAATAATCACAATAAAAGTGAGCGTCTTCTAATGAAAATTTGAAAGTTGTGATTAGTTCATAGTTTCATCAGTTATATTTTCGTTCTCTCTATGACAGGAAAAAATTCCTTACGATCAGATCAACGATGATTACTGCGACTGTGCGGATGGAACGGACGAACCAGGCACATCGGCATGTGGTCATTCCAGGTAATGTCCCTGTGCGGGCTCTATATCATTCATATTTCTAAATAAGAATTAAAGAAGATAAAATATGCCATTTAACAGGCTGACATCTCGACTAATGATGGAATCGCTGTCAAAAATTTAGGAAAGTTCAAGATTACAAACTCGTCATTGCATCAAAAAACTAATATCCAAGCTGTCAGACTTTACAATATTATATGACCATTTTCTCCACCATGTAGATTCTTCTGCACATTCCAAAGTCACGGCGTGAAGCTGCACAATATTCCATCCAGTAAAGTCAATGACGGTATCTGCGATTGTTGTGATGGAAGTGATGAATGGAAGAATATTACGCTACCCAAACATGTGGCACTACATGGTATGTACAGTTAGTAAGTGAATTGAGGATTAACATCAGGTATATCATGCAGTGGTCCTCACCACCTACCTGAATCATAACCACGAGTTTAATATGTTCAATAGTAGTATTTGTACATATAGGGCGTGTAAGTGAGATTTGAAACGTCACGTTATTTTACGTGATTTGACCTTTCTGGTGACATTTGATTTTCCCGCCAAATTTTTGGGCCAATTCGTGAAATTCTACATATTTGAACTCCTGCAACTTACACGGAAATTATCGGAAAATTATCGCATGTTCGTACTTTGATCATGACCCGTTCCTACGATCGCTAACGACCTAAATATGCATTTTTCGTAAACATTTCATTCCATCTAAAAGGGATGAAAAACGTATGTTTTTATGTTCCAAGGTCATGACCTTGACGGGAGAAAAAAGCTCATTCTCTTGAAACTACATGAATAGTATCCAAACCGTCGGTGGTGTTTGTGACTATATATGATGTGGCATATGTTCTGTACACTGTTTGTCATAACATCACAAAAATAATCGTTTTATATTGTAATATGGAGTCCAAAAACATGCTGCGAAACACAACATAGTTCGGGGCGAATTGACCATGAAAAAATATCCATTCATTATTAAAAACAGTGGTATGTTGTAGTTCGGAGCTCTTAATAATATTTTTGTATGGTGCTTCTAAAGTCAAGCAAAATCAGCAAAAATGACCACGTGGCAATGTTTGTCACCACTACGTACCTAAATACGTCATTTTACGACATAAAACGAGACTTACAGGCCCTATTGCATGAGTAAAAGTTTTACTTTAAATGGTTGCAACTGGATATAAGATAGAATGCTTCAACCTCTTGAATGATAAGTCAGAGTTGTGTTTGAATTTTCACAGATAGTGCTCCACACTATGGGGTATACCAAGTACCTTGCTCAAATCGCTGTGAGAAACAAATTGCCTTGGCGAAGGAGGTACTCTTAATGCACAAACGTGGAGAGATATTGAAAGAAGATTACATCAAAGCTGCTGAAGGAATTGACAACCCAAATGAGGTACAATAACTTTTATCTCATTGTGTTTTGTCAATGATGACGATTTGAAATTCACGAACATACACTGTTTCATGACACTCATAAAGTCTGTCAGAGTGTAAAATGTATAATCATTAACTTTCGTTGCGATGTCTTCTGCTTTCAGTTGTATGGGCCACAGGGAGAATTTTTCAAACTTAGCCAAGAGTGTTTTACCAAGAAATCGGACAAGTATGAATATACAGTGTGTCCATTCAAAGAGATTAAACAGCAGGCTTTCCCTTCATCGTCGACTCTGATTGGCAAAAGTCCAAAGTGGGCGGAGTCTAAGGGAACCAATCAGTGGACATTAAGAATGAGCAGCGGAGACACAAAACAATGTCCAGGAATGATACATCGAGAAACATTTGTAAGTTCAGATCTTATTATATCAGAAGGGTTTCATCTTAGAGGCTCACTGCATATCTCGGGAACAGTGCATTATACATGTAAACATAAATTGGCATTGTGTTTGGACTTACGGTCCTAGAAAACATGTCTTAGGTGTTTCGGTATGAACTTCGACCTTGACTTGTCATTTTTTACTATTACCCTGGAAATTTTTTTCATTTTTGTCTATTACCCTGGAAACCGGGTGCTGTGAATTTGAACAAATGTTCTTTTCGGACTCTCCACCATATATAAAGATCTAGGGCATAGACAAATATTTCGCTCTAGAAAAACATGTCTCAAGATTATGTTGAATTTTACATTCTGACATTTTTTTCACATGATCTGTAAGGGACAAGGGTTATGTTTGATGTACAGTACTTCATCTGCAATCTAAAAAGTTACCTTGTGTCACACCAAAAAGCCCCAAGGCATCTGTCTAGATCCTTCATGAATTTTGAAAATTTACACCACACTTTTGACATGAGCACCATATGTATTATGCAGGATATATGGTGAATTTGAGATGTATATTTTGTGATTAAATGTTGCTCTGATTATCTTTACTGACAGCTCAAGTTTGAGTGTGGTCTGACAGATGAAGTTCTCACCATTCAGGAGACTGAAGTTTGCCAGTACACAATCGGCTTCAAGACACCAGCCGCATGCTAGCAGACAGTTCAAGCCCTTCTACAATGCACTCCAGACATTTTGTGGAAATAGAGAAATCAAAATAATCATGATGAAATTCTAATCTTATTCAAATGGTTGAATATGGTAAACACTATGGATTTTCCATTATAGACCACCAATGAGTATTCACATTTTGTTGTCCTCTATATGCCACGATCTTCACTGCCAGGGAAATTTTTGCAAAATAGTATCAAAAGTCCCAATATGCCTACACACTGCTTTCAAAAATGTAGTTTCCATGTTTTCTAACAAATTGTAAATACTCTTATACAGTCCAAAGTCGTATTGTTGAAAATGTAACATACTGTTTGAGATGTCTAGTTTTTTTCATGTCAAACAGAAAGTACACAACTCAGCTCATTTGCTATTTACATGTAATATGTATGTGATGAATGTAATTTATCCCCTACCATTTTCTATTGCCACATCCTTGACTTGATGTTGTTTGTGAAATGCAATGTGGCATACATTGTGATGTAGGAGTATTGTTGTGACTGGTGTGTTAGCGTGGGTGAAATTAGATTGACTGTGAATGCAAGTCATTAGCATTCTCACTGCTGTGAGAAGTTCTGAGATATATGAAGTATTTATTTATTTATGAAGCATTTATAAATAAAAACTTCCAAAATCATTTCATCTTGTACACATGACATTTCATGAGGTTGGTTTAAAATTTGGTCCTTTTAGAAACTAGCGTACTAAGGTACCAACAAAACATTATAGTTCCATTACACAACGGTATTGAAATATATATTTGATATATATACAAAAATTCAACAACAGAGGACAAGTACATTACAGGAAGATTTCAACGACAGACAAACTCGTAATTTGTACAATATCTTTATTGTTTCAGTCACAGTGCATAAAAATACATGTGTAAACCTAGTGAAATTTGGTGGTTTATACCAGGTATGAAATATATTTCTAACATACATGTACATATTATAGGAATACAAATGAAATACTAAATATTGGCAAGTTACTAATTGAAAACTAACATCAGACAACACCTTTGGTAGAGCAAACTGGCATGAGTGATGTACATTCATGTATGGTGATATTTATTTGGCACATTGGGGGAAAAATATACACAACATGACAAAATATACATCGTTCAGTCAAGATAAATTCAGTCAAAATCCTTGTTTATATTTCATTACGTCATTTCGCACATGTGTGCTTCCTATATACACATTATGCATAGTATTTACAAAGTCTCGCAGTATTTACAAACATTCTCAATGTATATTAGAGGCCCAATTTATCATGTACCTTCTACTTTTACGTACATGTCACTGACTGGCCTAGAAACCCTTTGGGAAATTGTGTCCAGATATAAATCGTCTTTGGTATTTTTGGCAAGTTTGCAATGTGGAAGACAAAATGTTCTAAAATGGGACCAAGGATCACTGAGCCTTAGCGTACAACAGCCACATAATATCAAACCACGGTACATTGGTTTCATTGTTACAAGTAGATGAATCTGAAAACAAAACATTGTGACCTCAACAAGTTATGAAACACCGGAACACGCTTCACATGGTTTCAATTGTCATACAACAATGTTCAAGCAAAATAATTCTCCCAAAACCATCAGAATGAAATCAATAAACACCAGCCTTATTATGGCTTCATATTGAATGGACAATAAAACTTGATCCTGACAAATTCTGTGAATACAAAATACCAGCTTTATGATGCCTTCATAATTGAAATTGACATTTTTCCTGACAATTTTCATCTCCCTCTACCTAAATGAAATTAAAGTATGGTTGTTGACAAGTTACAATTATACCATGACAACATTACAATACCAATTACTACACCGAATAGTCGAGATAATCCTCAATATACGCATGTAAATGGCAGTGTCTTGAAGTAGAATGATGTCAGTGACAATATGCAAACATAAATATTATTATCGAGGCTATTTGCAGAGTATTTAGAAAAACAGTTTCGAGAAAGGTTACATCTTGTATTTCGGATACAGGAAATGTAAAGCATGAAACTCGCATGTTTATGCACAATAACGAAATCCAAAAGCCTTTATCACATGCATGTGAATGTTCAAACGGGTAATATTATTATTAAGAACCATTTTTCTGCATGAATAAAATTACCATTCATTTTCACCGAACTGCATTATCATCACTACAGTATTGTCATTAGAAATTGTGTTTTCCAAATTTGTTGTGAATAGTTCATTTGAGGTATAGATAAAAACTGAAAAATCATCATGTATATTACTGGTATCTGTACATTATTTGTCATGAAAATCATGCAATATTACATAGGGTTATCAAAAAATAAACTCGAATACTGGTCAAATACATGTATGTTACGACAAATATACAAAATACACAATGACTAGAACTATGAAGTAAGTAACTGTGTGTACATGTAATAAATTAATATGTCCTTAAAACATATCCACACCAAAAATCAATAACACCACTAATAATTTTGTCCAGCAGATAAACCATATAACTTTATGTTGATCATCAGATTCATCAGTCACCAACAACAATTGAACAGCACTATTCTCAGTATCATCAGTGATCAATCAGCAGTCATCAGGATACTGAAGCTGAAGTTATGCTTGATTCGGAGAACACAACTCCCGGACTGATCTCCGAGGTCAAGGTCGACCTCTTGGCAAGAGTCTCCCGGTCCTTGCGACTCTGGATAATCTGCTGAACAGTCATGATTGAGCGAAGATGGCTTGCATCAACTGTGCCTACATGGAGAAAATTGCACGGCTGCGAAATGTCATGTTTCGTAAACAGTTTCCGTTTCTTCTTCTTCTTTCTCCTGCGTTTGGCATGTCTCTCATCGTCCTTATCTGAACTGACTCTCCACAGTTCATCGTTTGGGTCGGAGGTCAGCTCCCAGAATTTCTCGAAGAATCCTGAGGCTGCGTCTTCACACTTGACGCAGAAACGCACCATTTTGCTCAGACTCCCCGAGAGCCTCATCGTCATGACACCAGGCTGCTCTGGGACGACTTCGAGGTTTGTCAGGTAGTTGACCTTGTCCTGCCACAACGGGAATCCCGTCTGTCGTTCGGCCAGGTAGATGTGGAGTTCCCGACGACGTGGACCGTTCCCTGTGTTGAGGACCCAAACAGGTACCCCTCGGTGGTACATTAGCCAGTCCACATGTCCACCAGATACTGCACTGTTGCCAAGGTACAAATCTGCGAGACACGTGCAAACCACGACCTCTGTCTCGTGGCTTCGGTAGAACATCTCCAAGCGAGTGATGTCTTTCTTGTCGAGCCCAGACACGTTACACACAATATCCTCAGGAACAGTCTGGTCAACAGAGTCTTCTGCCAGTGATGAGTCATTGGAGGGATTGGACTTGGACGGGGAAGAATCAGAGTTCTTTCGATGTTTGGCTGCGGACATCTCTCGGTGAAGGGTGAGAGTTCCCTTGAGTTTGGCGAGGTCACCCTCTCGGAACGAAGCCGCATGAAGACGACGACGCTGGAGGGTGTCATACTTGTCCGTGATCAGTTTCACGGCTTTCAGCGTGTCCTCGGAGTAGCTCTGAGGCTGTGGTAGTGAGTAGATGTGTTCAGTCTCTTTACTGGAATGTTTTAGTAGTGTTTGCACGTCACTGTGAAAGCCGAGGGTCTGGCGCTTGAGGGTTGCTTCCTCTACAAAAGAGCTGCGAAAAGCTCCGTTGTAGAAATAATCACAGGATATATCACTGAGATCAAGGAAAATATTGTATCGGTCCAACTCATCAACTGATTTACTCTGGTTTTTGTCGAGAGCAGTCAACTGATACCCACTGTCTGTAGTGTCAGGTTTCTTGCAGATTCGGACGTATTGCACAACGGGTTTTCCCCGGGAGAGGATGTCGTCATCAAGGGATCCCTTGCGGAGTCGTAGTGTATTCAAGTGAGAGTTACTCCCGCCATGATTGGAGGCGAGGTCCGAGGACTGGAATGGACTTTGTGATCGTGCGAACAATGACAGAGTCGGAGAAACATCCCCATGACCGGAGATACTACTAGAAGCAGGTCTTTGACTAGCATTCCTAGGAAGCACTGTTGTGGAACTCATGCACACTCCTGACAGTGAACGAGTTCCATCTTTCTGCCGATGATTCACAGTCATTGGAGCCACTGGAGTTGCCACTGGTTTCGATGTGGGCCTCCGACAAATCGGTGGTTTTGACACGACCCTGTCCACCCCATTCACCTTCGCTTTACTTCCTTTATCGGCTCCTATTTTGGTCATGACTTGGCAAGTGCTGACACCTGGTGGGGGCCCTGCCTCATCACACATAGATGTGGAACTGTCGACGTACTGGACCCCGCCTTTCTGTTTGACGACTGGACGAGGTGGACGCCGAGGTGGTGGGTGTTTGGGTCGTTTGGACGTTGGACGGTGGTAGGGTTGGTGCAGCTGGCCGGAGGGGGGTGGAGGTGGTTCACAGGACATCCTCGTCCTGTATGGGGGGTGGGCTCCACTCATGGTTGTCACGGTATTCAGGGATTACTGAAGTTGAAACATTTCTTTATGACTGGTCAGATCCCGTGTGGCCTTAACACTGCTGCTCAAAAATCCAACGCATTACGCAATACTAGGTAATTTGACTATGTTTTATCCATAGCGAGTAAAGTTGAGTTGCGTTTACTGCACTGTTCCCAAGTATACATGTATCACAACATTCCCAGTGTATCCAGCAAAACTGCACATGGAGCTTTAACCTTGGCACTTGTAAACACACTTGCCTAGTTATAACTCGCTTTTGGCACTATTTGACACAAATCATAAAGTATGGGCTCCGTCAACACACAGAGATATCCTCTTTGCACTTCGATAGAATATATCCCGGAATCTAGACGTAAAGCCTCTACGTCAAAAGATGAAAAACATGGCTATCTCCCGACTTGCCTCGCAGGCTATGGCTTGCAATGATTTCCTGCACTGAAAAGATCACGGCAGTCTTGGATTCTGTGGCCGATTTGTTTCCTGATTTTTTCTCTCAGTGCACGTATAAGAAATTCTCAGAGCTGTCCAAGTTTTGGCGAAGCAATCAATGTTTTCTCCCGCTCCTTTACGATATTCCTGTGTGGTTTTCAGGTGCACTCAACTCAGCAGGTCGTCACCTGGCAAAAAATAAGAGTCTCATTATATGTTTGATGTGTCTGATAAAATGTATGAGAAAATTAAAGAAAGTATATAAATCTATCCACAACATGAATATATCAATGCTAAAGACGTGTAAATTGAAAACCATTGTCAGTACTGCTTACTTATAAACTTGTCAACAAAAAACTTATTGTTGCTGACCATGACGATCCATGACGCATGGATATAATGTAATGTGCAGTTTAATATCTTGGAATGAAATGCAATGTATGCAATAAACAACATTCCTGGTCATTAGGTTTCAATTTCCGTACTTCTAATGTTTTTAGGTCCAACCCATCGCTGCTCTCAGCTGTACCAGTAACCTGGAGGGCTTACTCTTATATCAACACATTTTCTGATTCAGTTTTCCGAGCCGTCAATTAAATGTTTCACTTTTTGCCATTCCCGGCACAGTATTTTATCAGTAGCCAATTACCTGTTCCGAGATATTCATCAAAACTTGATTCGTTGACCTAACTTTTGGACACTCCAGGAGCAAGGTGGAGCAAATGCAAACTATTTTCTTAGGTATCTTCTTTTGGGAAAGTTTCTATGAGGTGTTTATAATAATCTTTCTAGATAAGATAATCTTTCTTCCATCTCATTCTACATTTACAAATATATATTGCAATGTATGTATCTTGTAAATGTTTATTTAGAGCAAATTACTCAGGTATTTATTATCCTGTAGCATTGGATTAGCCACGAATTTTCATGAAAAAGATTCCCAGCTATTGCATTCATATCTGTATTCAATTTATATACTTCACCAACCTGAATTTCTCAGTAAGATCGGCAAATTCTCGAAATTAGTCTCAAAATACAATGCAGAGTTGCAACATCAGCACCAGAAACATTAGCAGATTAGCAGTCAAAATCAAGAACAGAAGGACTTTGAACTAATGTATTGTGGAAGTATGTAACAAGCTTATCCTACAAACTGCTGCCCCAGCAGACCAACACAATTCCCAAATTCACGGGAAATCGGGAAAACTCAATATTGATTGATCTTCTGGAAACGATGATCAACATAGGTTTGATGACAGACTGAAAGTGAGGTTTCTGGTCGGCATCAAGATTTACCGCGAAGTCCCTTCCAGGGCCTTCTACAAAGCTGGAGGTTTTTCCTCTACTTTTTCACTCTCATCTTGGGTTTAACAATAGTGCACCTTCCAGGGGGCTATTTTTCTCCCCGCTAATACCGTTCCAGACAGGGAGAATGTGGGCATATCGCCTTGAGATCATCAGATTGGTTTACACTCGAGACGAAAGCATGGAAGGGGAGCAAGGTCATTCTAAATCCATGAGAGGGAGTGGATTTAACAGGGTTGATTGGGTTTTGACATAGAACTGCAATTTGATATAGAACGGAAATCAGATTTCATATTATACATGTAGCAAAATACAACAGGTGGGCAATAGTGTACAGTATTGTCCACTGGAAATTTGACCATGTATAATATTTTTGAATTTATGGCAGCTCCAGTACAATAGACCATATACCATACTCAGAGAATTAATATTGGCCAAGCTGAATTCACAGTATACACACTGGTCCTCCTCAGATAAGTCCTACCCTTCTCCCACAAAATCGAGGTCTATCTAAGGGAAAGTCTTATTGGAGGGGTTCATTTAGCGTTATCCTAGTGCCACAGGAAAAGGTCCTTACAGAGGAGGAAGTCTTTATTGAGGGGAGTCTTACATGTATCTGAGGGGGACCACTGTACTGGTTGTAAATTCTGTACTTTTCATATCAAGGATATATGGGAATTTAGTATGACAAGTCCATTACCAAGTCTGTGCTTACCCAAGTTATTTGCAGGCTTCACACAAATGAATATTTATGTCTCGGCTTTAATCCTAACCCCAGTTTAAGGTCAGGTTTCATCAACAATTTTTTTTCCCTTCTTATAACTAACGATGCAGAAATTCTCTCAATTCGTCAATATCCCCTAAATTGATTCAGCTTGTTTGGTCTACGGATCTGAAAATGCTCTCAGGATGGAATTTCCCGCAACAGACTGTAAAATCTTTCCAAATCGCTTAGTCCATTAGGTGCTTACTTATAGATCAATTCACTGAAATGACGGGGCAATTTCACACATAAAAAGTATCTACAGTTTGAAACTGTATAATGTTATATAGTAAAACCTTAAGTTATCAGGTAGAAGATGGGTTCCAAGTGCGGCCACAATGAAAATTGATTTCAAAATGCCCCATTCTTAGACCGTCTGTAAGCATGATGGTAAGATTCTCACTTGAAAATCCTTGGGTAAATAGCTAAATCCGTGAAAGCCAGACGCTTTTAAACGAACAAGCACTTTCATCAACAACCAAGTGCACGGTGAATACAAACATTTGTTTTACGATGGTTCCCATTGGAAACAGAATCAATAAATAACAACGGCCCTATACCTGCAGAGTTGTACATCTGGATTTTGCACTGAGGGGTTTCCAGTGAAGAAAGGGGAGTCGATGTGGAAGCTTGCACGCGGCTTGAACTGCCTCCAACACGTGCATCTCTAGCACGTAACTCCAAACTACAAGATGTGTAACTGTAAATATTTAGCTCGGAACAAGGATGAATTTGACCTGCAAGCATGCATACCTTTCCTCGTTATTTCTGTACTTTTTTCACATGAGGAATGCTCTGTCATGAACTTGTACAAATTTAGAAACTCACCTAATATTTAGCACCAGCATAGCAGCTAGCATGGACACATACATATGTACACGTATACCATTATCACTAGCGTTTTGATATGTTCCATCCATATACTAAGTTGTATACAGTGTCAGAATATATTTCTGAATTTTTAAGCAATTATGCTTGCATGGACATCATAACAATTTGCCTCTCTTTTTCCATCACCCGTACAAAGGGTCCATCACATTTGATAGGCAAATATGAATATTTACACTTCAGTAATTGTGGTTCTACATGTACTGGTTCAGAAAACAAAATTATGTTTCCTGTCCTCCAATATACCCTTTGTGTACCCACACCAGTCTGTCAATCAAGAACCTACTGGGCATAATTAGACTTTTTACTTCCAGCTAGGAACTTCATACAATGTTACCATGTCAGAATTATTGTATTGCCGAAAATAAATGTCATATGAATGGGTCTCCTTTCACAGCAGTGAGTCAGGCTTGTAATTTCCATGTCAGCAGAGCTATTAAAAAATACCACAAATTAGTGAGTCAGTCATGATTTTTCCCATAGCGATCGCCGATGATGTTGATGGCACAATTCCTTATTTTATTTACTTCAAATTCCACAACAATTATTTGGGTGGGGGTTACGCTAGTACATGTACATTGTACATGTTCCAAAAGCAGAACCTTGTACATGTACATGTTATATTTTCTGTATACGTGTGTAACACAACATATCATCTGGTATGATCATTATGCATGTGTGAATAATTACCCCCACTTGGCAATACTTGAAATGTTGCACTCAGATAATTCTTGATCCAGACAATATTGAAATTCCAAAATGTTTTCCATGACAGCAATGGGATGTGACCCATACATTTCTTCTTCAACAAAGACACAAACTAAAACGGACAAGTTGCTATTATTCCAGTAACTTGTAGCCATTTGAAAGTGATCTAAAGAGACCCCAATTGAGAACCCATTGACCACCACATGAACTTTTACTGTATAAACAACCCACACAGGGTGAGAATCAAAGGAAACCGCTGCGGAATTTACTTTGCTTGTGATCAGAAGCCTTTCATTCAAGACAGGACCAAGCACTGCAGTTATCCAAACACACTACAAAGTCCTAATCTCAGGCTGTGATCTATCAGTGAGGAATCAATCTGGGGGGGGGGGGGGGGGGTTACAGCATCAATAGTATTATTGGAGCCTATTGAGAAATATTAAGCAAAAGGTGTTCCTAACATGAATAACTGTATACATTATTCAACCAAATTCATTTAGTACCTTTAAAAAACCGTACAATGACATGTTCCTCTGATTAGTTATGATTCTTTACCGGGTACTTCTGAATTATAAATTTTCTGCAAGGATATATATGCCTTGAAATAGTTTGTACAATATAACGCATCAAATTTTTATATGATATATTTCACATGATACAGAAAATAAAATATTATCTTACCCTTTCGGTGACATTATATGTTACATTCCTGCATGCACATGAAACATCACTGCCTTGACCAACTTCATCAAGTGCTGCCTATACGACATGTACATAGGTTATATGTAATTTACAACACATTCTTGTGTATAATGACATACTTGTTGTAAGCACTTTGTCAAACATCGGCACGGATAAGCACAGAACACAGTAACAAGTGGTTATCAGCATTGTAATAAAAAGATAGTAAGTTACAATGATACTTTGTGGTAGATATCTACATACCTTCCAGCAGTGGACCATAATATATGAACTTCTAGATTTGGTCTAAGAATATATATAGCAAGTTATATTCTCATGATTTATATTGTACATGTATAGAGGTAAATTGAATAAATATGCACATGTATATATATACTTGGCCATCTTCATTTCATACTCACTGCTGAAAAATTTGGAACAGTATAATTAACATGATGAATAGATGTGTAGTTCAGTACGATCAATTTGTTATGCAATATATTCCAGGGAGCCAATGGCATTGGTGGGATACTGCCCAATACACATGTGAATATACAACGTATAATCTGTATGGATTGATATTATTAGACATTTTATCACATTTCACAGTCACAGTGATACCAGTCGTGCACATGCATAGGCCTAGCTCATGATCTCCTACCGTATGTGTATCAGTGTATAGGCGCTAAAACAACCCAATCCCAGTTTTCCAATATTGGTCCAATATCTTAAGAGTCAGTTTCGTACGCCACTGACACTGTCATCGTGTCAATATTACGTTGTCAAACTGTCTACTGGCATTTCCCAACGACCGCGAAACAGTGAATACAGGTTATGACTCACTAACCAATGTTGATGCAGCGTCGCAGCGGGCCGTTTTCCACTCATTACAAACCCTTTTTGCCCTCGGAATGCGCATCGCTCATACAAATTGCGAAATTCGAAATTCCGTGCATCCTCCGCGAAAATCGATATGTTGATCTGCGTCCAAGGTCAAGGTCACCTGGGATAAATCCTGCGCGGGATACTGATGGAAGATCCGCCTCCCGCATGGTGGCAGCACCGCCCGGACCGCGGGAGTGGACCGCCACTTGCTCACACGCACGTGCAGACACCAGGTGCTAAACGTTGCTATTGCTTCATATGTGGCGGTGCATACTCGCATCACATACATGCCTGCTCAATGTTACTTTGTGTAGAATTTTGTTTTTGTTCACAAACCGAGAATCAACAGCAGTTTAAGGGATATCTAGATAATGTTCCAAGTGCATGATGATGATATAGCCTACTTAGGCCCCCTATAAGGCTGGTTCAGTCGATTTGATTTCACATTTTGTGTATGTTTACACCGTTCCGGAGGTTCTGAGTCTACAGTTTAAATGACGGAAAACCCGCTGACATGGAAATTACAAGCCTGACTCATATGATTATAGCCAGAAATACATAAGAGAGCTCTCGTTATGTATTTCTGCTACAGCCCATACTGATGGGTTTCCTTGCATTGCTAATGCTAGATGTAAATTCTATCAGTTTGTTGGGTTACTGATCGAGCCACAATTTCGTGTGAACTTACATAAACAAATTAATACTTTCCATCATACATTTTGAAATTTAACAATCTAGTGCAAAATATTCATGTGTGTTGTAATGTTATCTTGTCTATACCAGTAATGTGCACAGCCTACCTTTATTCAATAATCCATCGATCCATATACTCTGGGATCTAGTTAGAACTTGTTCCGTTCGAAAGGTATCCAGAAGTTTTGTTCTGGATCACTGCATGAGACTCCAATGCAAGTGTTGGTTGTATATCATTCTGTCAAACTCCCCAATACCCACCCAAGCCTCAAAAACCAACAAACCACGAGAAAGCTCGAACAACGAGGCAAAAAGTATGAAAACATACAATACATCACACTTTTATATATATACCACGAACGTTGTAAACACATCACCCATAATCTTGACACGAGATATTTTCGCTTCGGTTTCCGGCCACTGATCCGTGTGATTTTTGGCCAGCTGCCAGTTTTGAGCACGCGGCTTGATGCCAATGGATACGGCGGTGTATTATCACAAACAACACTGGTGCCGCAAGAGGGAAAACGATCTCCACCTTTCGTCATGAACTGATAATTCCATCAGCGAGAGTAGATAACGACGAATGCCCAGTTATTCCCTAATAAACCGGTTATATGGGGATCAGTAGTGGCCTAATGCATTCTTGTCCACAAACTGTATTATTCCAGAGGTCATCATAGAAATTAGGAAGTCTGGAAGGCAGGGCACATTGTATCAGCATTAGAAGAAAGATCGTTCTTGGGTACCGCAGGCATATGCCTAATTAGATATGAGAGAAGAACGATGGTGGAGATGTTACACTGTACAATCAATTTATAACTTCGAATATAAATAAGCATCCATGTTGATAATATGTAGGGTTTAAAATTGACGCCAAAAAATACATATCATGGGGACAACGTCATGGTAAACTTGTTCTTGGCAAAAATTTCAAAGTTCAAGACACAGGGTGAATATTGCATGGTGTTAAAGTCATCAGAACAATATTGTATGCGTGATGTACAATACTGGTATGTGTGATAAACATATTATTTGTTTCAACTTTCATAGTTATCCCTTCACAATCCAGTTGTGGATTTCTGATTTTTTCCATTCACAGAAGACCGTTATGATATATCATAATGCTCTGCAACGTATACTGCACGTTGCGGAGCCTTATGATATATCATAACGGTCTTCCATCTTTGGTTCTGAAAGTAATTTGTGCTCGGTATGTTTTTCAGTACACCCTGGATCCTACAGATTCCATAGCATCAGATATCTCGTTATGTTACGCAATATCTCAGGCTGTTCTCCACTCGCTACCCAGACTTCTTCCAACTACCTGGGTGTGCATCTTCACACACGAAAAATATGGTCTACTGTGAAAATAGCGATATTGACAGCTATTCAATTGGGCAGTTCTGACCCCCATTTTGTTTGTTTAATCTGGCAGTTCCAGAAATCACACTGCACTATCTGACTGGACACAAGATTTTCTTTGGCAGTTTTTTATTTACTTGCAAGATCCGATCTTCTTACTGTAACATATACAATGCATTCCGATATCGGATTGAGAACGGCCAGGAACATCAGGTTCGCGATACCATCCATCATAGTGGGTCATAGTCAGGAGGAATATTGAGCATATAGCACTCAGGGTGGAAATGTAGTACAGACTTTTTCTATCGATTGATATGGCTTCATAATGGTCTAAGACAACCTTTTTCAGAGGGTGTGTAAAATTTTCTCCTGGGCTAACTTTTCTATGGCCTATTTCAAAATGGCCGCCACCAAAAATTTGGTATTTTAGGAAAAAATCAAAATTATCCTCCTGTCATGATGCATTCCGTCTAATATGATACATATTAGTTATATAGAAATATATTCTTCCTAACAATACTAATAATACTGATACCCCCCAAAAAATTAAAAAAAATCCAAGATGGCCACCAAACTCTCGCCGTTTTTACACAAACACTCATTACTTCCTGCCAAATTGAGATAGTAAGCCAATTTTGGTGCCTAACCCTGGGTTTTTGGATATGAGGATTCCAAATAAATAACATCTTTAATGAATGGATGGTTCGAAGCTGCTCAGAATCCAAGATGGCTGCCAAATTATAGCTCGATTTCGCAAATCAGCACCAATAACCGTCACATGTTCAAAATAAGAAGGCAATTTTGGTGGCCAGTCCTGGCGTTTGGGGTGTGAGGGTGCTACCTGAAGAAATACTTTTGTGTGTAGATGGTGATTGACCAGTTTAACGCTATCCAACTGTCCAAAAGCCAAGATAAGGACTAATTAATGAAACACATGCAAACAAACCTGTGTAATAGCACTCACTCGCACTTCAAAGTAAAGAATACCACTACCAGGCATAATTATTTTCCGAGCAATTGAACCCAAGTATATTATATTAGGAATATCAATACCAAGTATATTATATTAGGCATATAAAACCATATAATAGCTGCAGAACGTTTGATCAGATAGTAAAACACTCCTTAAAATAGATGATCACTTCACCATCAAATCAAATTGGCAAAGTCTGTGACTACTTTGTTTCTACTGAGTTTCTACAAGGAGATTGGCCTCACATTGGTACTTACATTCACTGCCTTTTCTGAGTATAAAATCCTCCTAAGCTGGACATATAACTTGATGAGGAAGTTGCTGACGTTATTAACAAATCTATCAACACAGAAGACGTTGATTAGACGAGATACAGCAAGTTACATGACATTATAAATGATGTTCAGCTTCATTCCAAGCATTATACAAGGTCATGCAAAAAGGGTAACAGGACCTACAGGTTCGGGTTATCCCGTCCACCTCTTTGTCAGACCTTTATGTGCCATCCCAGCAGACACTGAACCAGATGAGTGAAACAACGCTGCTGAAGAACAAGCCTGGAACATTATAGCCTCCACGGAAATAACTGTACATAAGCCTAAACACAAAGACTGATGGGTGAGTCAGTACAAATCAAAACCCTTTGAAAGTCTGGAATCCTAATTTCGACCTACAATATGTTGTTGATGCACACGCTTGCATTCGATATATTGTGTCATATTAGCAAGAAGCAAGAGTGAAGATGGTCAGCTCCTCCATGAAGAACCATGCAGAGCACAATATGCTGGAATAAGACAGACGATCAACAACAATGACTCGGCAAAACATACCTGACCAACAGGGGGATGAGTGTCACGGAGGCTATTTACAGGGCCACAGGAACACCTCTCAAAAACTGTAGTCGGGATGTTGTTTGGATACTTTCAGATCCGACAAGCACCAGACTGTCACTTCCACTCTTACTGCCAGGCCACTGAGATCCAGGCATTGAAGACGTGTGGCTACACTGTACATCTGTACTAGACAGGTACATGTACATGTACCATGCACACCCTCCTGTAGATATTCTCAAAGACCTGTCTGGTTGAAATTGTATCCCTATTCAAGGTTGATAGTAAACCAGGTAGAGATTATGAACCATCTGAAGAAAATTCTACCCATAACAACGACAACCGGTCCAATGTTCCATATGCTTCATTGAAGTTGGCTCGGAATAAAGGATAGATCTCAAGACGGAAATCTTCCAGAAATCTTCCTGTAGGGACAGTGAGAAACATTATCAGAATCTCATGGTTCTTTATCTTCACCACTTTGAAATGGATTTAAATGAGTGGGAGCATTTCCTACTATGGCAAAAGGATAAGCAAGCGCTATTTGGAAATATTATCAAAGAGATTGAAGTAACCATGAAGATATCCAAGGAAATCATCTTGCAGAAGATGCCTTGGCACACATTGCCCCAGAAAGTGGCGGCTGGACGCTTGGAAACAAAAGCCAACCTAGATGACGCTTACCTCGAGGACATCAGTCTGGAAGACCTGCCAGATTGAGTGGCCTGCCTCTGAGCTCCATCACCAAGATGGGCTCAGTTATCAGTAGAACACAGCATCTTGGCAATCCCATAGAACCAGGCTCAAGTTCTCATGCAGTGCATGAACAATATGCAAGGAAAAGTCTTCGTTCATACTCGCTAGTGGTGCATCGATAGATGAATGGAAAATGTCTGGGGACTTTCAATATATTGGTTAAGGAAAGTTTTATATCATCAAAGCTCTGATGTGTGGCTCCAACTGGCAAAGCAGCATTTACCATCAGTGGCGGAACCATGCTTCCATGCAAAGGGGTGTGGGACAAAAGTATATACCACTTGCTGAAGAGCTCATCACTGCCCCCATAGGTTAGGTATTAAAACCTCGAGCTGATAATCATTGATGAGATCTCAGCAGAGGCATGCTGAATTTCATCAGAGGTCGTCTGGATCAACTCAAGAGAAACAAGAGTTCTTCATGATTCTGGCAGTCAGTGATTTTATCCACTGCTGCATGTAAGAGGACAAATACTGAGAACCAGCTGCCCTTGCAGAGCCTTGGGACGACTTCAAGGTTACTACTTTGACCAACATTATGATAATGAGGCAAAAAAATGACAAATCGTTTTCGGAGATGTTGAATCATGGAGCTCTGGAAATTAGGAGATGTTGAAGATCACAGATCCAAGCAGATGTACTTCATGTGTTTATTTTCCAAAAAGTTGCTGCTGCACACAATGTAAAGATGACTGATTCTTTGAACAGACAGAAATCGAAGATTGTGGTTGTGAATGTTATCGAGAATAGATCTGGCTTGAAGAAGAATACAACACCTGTACCCATTGAATGCAACCTTTCTGCTGATGTTACAATCTGTGAGGGCTCCATGGTGACTATGATGAGCAATCCCAATGTAGAGGATGGTCTGGTGAGTGGCGTCATGGGAACGGTCTTGAGGATCATCGAAGGATCCAATCCTCTAGGCCAACCACAATGTGTGTTAGATTTGACAATGACCAATTTGGCATCAATGCCCTTGCCTTATCACCAACAGACCTCCCGAAGAGTTGGCTCAGAATTTTTTTTTTCTGTCTGATAGTGGTTGATTCTGTTGATTTTGTGCGAGTGAGTGCTATTAGACGGTTCGTTTACATGTTTCACACTAATTAATGGTTATCTTCGCCTTTGAACACCTCTAAATTGGCCAGTCAGTATCTACACGCAAGAGTATTTCTTCAAGTAGCACCCTCATACCCCAAAGCCCAGGACTGGCCACCAGAGTTGGCTTGTTATCTTGATATATATGATGGTCATTGGTGCTTATTTGCGAAATCGGGCTAAAAGTTGGCAGCCATCTTGGATTCTGAGCAGCTTCAAACCATCCAATCAGAAAACTGGTTATATATTTGAAATCCTCATACCCCAAAACCCAGGGTTAGACACCAAAATTGGCTTCCTATCTTAATTTGGCAAGAAGTTATTCATGAGCATTTGTGTGAAAATGGTGAAATTTGGCGGCCATCTTGGATTTTTTCCATTTTCGGGGCGTTTGAATCGGTATTATTAGTATTGTTATGAAGAATATATCTCCATATAACTAAATGTCAGCTTAATAGACCAAAAGCATCATGCCAGGAGGATAATTTAGATTATTTCCTAAAATACCAAATTTTCAATGTCGGCCATTTTGAAAAAGGCCATAAAAAATTTAGCCCAGGAGAAAATTTTACACACCCTCTGAAAAAGGTTGTCTTAGACCATTACAAGTAACCTACAGTGGAGAGAATTATTTTCGTGGCCAGCGGAAATATGTTGGGATGGGAAAGTTTATGTGATTAATAACCTCAATTTATTGGATTATATTGCTCATCATTCTCCATATAATAAACAAAGAAGATGTCGATGTATATCCGAGCACAGACATTCAATGGTTTTAATGTGGCCGAATGTTTTGGATCAAATTGATAGTTTATGCGTCTATTATGGTGTAAAAATAGCATTTGTCATCACATTTTATCACTTTTATATCTTAAACTATAAAAGTTGGCAACCTTTCCTAATTGTTCTGTCAACATCAAAAATTTAGCTCAATATTTTTGTTGCGCTACTGTATGCGTATGTATTACAGTAAATCAACAAATATCGCAAAGCTCTCACAGTATTTGTGTTTATTCACAAGATTAAAATGTAAAACCTCATGGAAACAATCAGAAATATTATTTTTGAAAGTTCCGTGATCCTTTTGTTGAGATTACTGTATTTAACAAATGATAGCACGACCGGGCCCACTCATATCTACCCTCCGTGGGTCTCATTTTAGGTAAACTTAGAAGACCAGCGCGATGCGCTGGCCAATGAAGCCATATCAATCGACAGAAAAAGTCTGTACTACGTTTCCACCCTGTGTGAAATTTCCTCCTGACTATCACATTTCTTGGAACGTACACTAGTAGGCTTCAGGCAAATATTGCATGGGTTTTAAATTATTGATGCTTTGGTCACAAACTACTCGAGTTCACAAAATTATAAATACTGAAATAATTTAGAGACATATCAATGTGTTTATTTGTCTTTGAAGGTTGGTAGCACTGTTTGTATTCCCCCACACCCATTGAAACTTAGGATGACCCCAAGATTTACCAATTGCCCAAAAACACAAACATCAACTTTGGTATTTTCACATTTTATTTTTGTCGCTCATTACATATCTCCACACGCAGCAAGAGAAGGTCTATTTGCCCTTCTTGGCCTTGAGTTTCCTCTGGTAGAATTCCAGCTCCTTGCCCTCGAGGATGTAGCCGTCACAACGACCACACTGTCCGGGTCGCGAGCCGATACACGCTGAAACACGCCACAGTTACAATCAGTCGCTGAACATTGCAACATCTTATTCAAAGCTTGAGTAAACTATTATGTTCAGCAAATATTTATACTTGTACTTTTATCTATAATTCAAAACCTAAATACTTCAATATGATTAATTTTTCAAAAAATTTTCTATTCAGACTATGTAATTTCATATCTCAGAATATTTTGTAAACATGTAAACATTGCCAGCCAACAGTCAGGGTAACTATGACAGATGCGACATAATGTCAATTGACATTAATACACAACTAAGCATTTCATCATGTTGTTGACTGACTTGATATATGTCAAATTGTCAATTTAGTTTGAAATTGCAAAGTGACTATTGATTAACGCACATAAATCAAGGTTTGAATTTTATAGTAAAATGTATTTTTACCAAGAAGCCTCCCAGTCATGAACTGTTCTTCCAACATTGGCTCAACTTTTGCTGTCTTGCGTCGCTCATCGTACTTCTTCTGGGTCTTTGATGATCGCTTCTTGTTGAAGAGCTCTTCATCAGCTTCAGACTGTGTAAAATCAAAAGATTTTCATGAATTCCTACAAAGTTTTTCAGACTTCACTCTGTAAGATTGGATGTTACTGTATTAGTATCGTGTCAGATTTGTCTTCACAACACACTTTATTCAGGCGAAAGATGGTATAATTGTCAAATCATCATTCACAATACTCATTCAAAACCTCTGTTAATATAACAGGGTCTCAAAATAACATTCAATTTAGTTTTCCTGCATGTTTTGCGCTATAGTGTCTAGAGCATGGCAGTTACAAAGAGAATTTCTGTGATTGTAAACAACAGGACATGTGGGACTATGATGTGTTTGACCGATTATGATAGTGAAAGGTAATTGTGCTGAAGAAAATGATGGCTCACTTGGCAGGCTAGTTAGAATTGAAGCTACAGTATTGTAATGCAATGTTTCTCCTGGTGTGAACAATTAGTTTCACGCTTGATTTACGACCAACTATGATATCAGAGCTTTGAAGCATAAATCACGCACAACCATCAGTGTAACTATGACAAGACCAGTAGTTCACAAAGCCAACAACAGACATCAAAACAATGTCCTACGCCAGCTCTCCCACTGTAATTACTATCATCATCTGGTTGTCAATGTTGAGATTTAAGGGTGATATATTGATTTAACTGATCTGATCTGAAACTAGACGTCAAGGCCTAAAGATGCCTTGGAGGCATTTCGGTGTGATGAATAATTTATAATACTAGATATCGACGAAAATGAAAAATGTCGACAAATTTCGGGTCAAGGTCAAAGTTCATCCATAATACCCGTTAGACATGTTTGTCTAGGGCGACGAGTCCGAAAATACCATCCGTTTCGCTCTACGACGCACCGTTTCCGAGATATCGACGAAAACAAAAACTGCCGACTCGGCAAAAAAATTTCGGGTCAAGGTCAAAGTTAATCCATAATACCCCTTAGACATGTTTGTCTAGGGCGACGAGTCCGAAAGTAACGTCCGTTTCGCTCTACGACGCACCGTTCCCGAGATATCGACGAAAACGAAGAATGCCGACTCGGCAAAAAAATTTCGGGTCAAGGTCAAAGTTCATCAATAATTCCCCTTAGACATGTTTGTCTAGTGCGACGAGTCCGAAAATAACGTAACGAAAAATGCCGACTCGGCAAAAAAATTTCGGGTCAAGGTCAAAGTTCATCAATAATTCCCCTTAGACATGTTTGTCTAGTGCGACGAGTCCGAAAATAACGTCCATTTCGCTCTACGACGCACCGTTTCCGAGATATCGACGAAAACGAAAAATGCCGACTCGGCAAAAAAATTTCGGGTCAAGGTCAAAGTTCATCAATAATTCCCCGTAGACATGTTTGTCTAGTGCAACGAGTCCGAAAATAACGTCCGTTTCGCTCTACGACGCACCGTTTCCGAGATATCGACGAAAACGAAAAATGCCGACTCGGCAAAAAAATTTCGGGTCAAGGTCAAAGTTCATCCATAATACCCCGTAGACATGTTTGTCTAGTGCGACGAGTCGGAAAATAACGTCCGTTTCGCTCTACGACGCACCGTTTCCGAGATATCGACGAAAACGAAAAATGCCGACTCGGCAAAAAAATTTCGGGTCAAGGTCAAAGTTCATCCATAATACCCCTATAATACCCCTTAGACATGTTTGTCTAGTGCGACGAGTCCGAAAATAACGTCCGTTTCGCTCTACGACGCACCGTTTCCGAGATATCGACGAAAACGAAAAATGCCGACTCGGCAAAAAAATTTCGGGTCAAGGTCAAAGTTCATCCATAATACCCCTTAGACATGTTTGTCTAGTGCGACGAGTCCGAAAATAACGTCCGTTTCGCTCTACGACGCACCGTTTCCGAGATATCGACGAAAACGAAAAATGCCGACTCGGCAAAAAAATTTCGGGTCAAGGTCAAAGTTCATCCATAATACCCCATAGACATGTTTGTCTAGGGCGACGAGTCCGAAAATAACGTCCGTTTCGCTCTACGACGCACCGTTTCCGAGATATGCAGGATGAATCAAGGATGACTCAGCAAAAAATTATTTCGACCTCTAGGTCAAAGGTCGTTTGAGGTATCGATCCCAAAATCAATAGGGTTCTTCCCAGGTGATATATAAACCTCCGTGCAAAATTCTGCAACTATTGCCTGAATATTTTTTGAGTTATCGTCCGGAAACCAAGTTCCTCGATTTCATCCTCACGGACCTCGGAGCCGGATCAAAAAAAAAAGTACACCCTAGAGATGTTTGTCTAGGGCGACGAGTCCGAAAATAACGTCCGTTTCGCTCTACGACGCACGGTTTCCGAGATATGCAGGAAGCCTCAAGGATGAATCAGCAAAAAATTATTTTGACCTCTAGGTCAAAGGTCGTTTGACGGATCGATCCCAAAATCAATAGGGTTCTTCCCTGGTGGCATATGAACCTCCATGCAGAGTTCTGCAACTATTGCATAAATATTTTTCCAGTTATCGTCCGGAAACCAAGTCTTAAAATTAGCCTTGATTTCATCCTCACGGACCTCACGGACCTCCGATCCGGCTCAAAAAGAATAGGGTTCTTCCTCATATCATTTCTGACTTGCGGTGAAAATTTGACAAGGATCCGTCAAGGCAATCTAAAGTTATCGTCCGGAAACCAAAAGTGGCGGAAGAAGAAAAAAAAAAAAAAAAAAAAAAAAAAAATTCTGCTAAAACCATAAAGGCATTTCTGACAACGACAATGACAACACCTGCAATGTTTGCTGCATTGAAAGCATCTCTGCACAGTGATAAGGATTTATTATAATCACAGACAAGAAACTAGACGTCAAGGCCTAAAGATGCCTTGGAGGCATTTCGGTGTGATGAATAATTTATAATACTAGATATCGACGAAAATGAAAAATGTCGACAAATTTCGGGTCAAGGTCAAAGTTCATCCATAATACCCGCTAGACATGTTTGTCTAGGGCGACGAGTCCGAAAATACCATCCGTTTCGCTCTACGACGCACCGTTTCCGAGATATCGACGAAAACAAAAACTGCCGACTCGGCAAAAAAATTTCGGGTCAAGGTCAAAGTTAATCCATAATACCCCTTAGACATGTTTGTCTAGGGCGACGAGTCCGAAAGTAACGTCCGTTTCGCTCTACGACGCACCGTTTCCGAGATATCGACGAAAACGAAAAATGCCGACTCGGCAAAAAAATTTCGGGTCAAGGTCAAAGTTCATCAATAATTCCCCTTAGACATGTTTGTCTAGTGCGACGAGTCCGAAAATAACGTCCGTTTCGCTCTACGACGCACCGTTTCCGAGATATCGACGAAAACGAAAAATGCCGACTCGGCAAAAAAATTTCGGGTCAAGGTCAAAGTTCATCCATAATACCCCTTAGACATGTTTGTCTAGTGCGACGAGTCCAAAAATAACGTCCGTTTCGCTCTACGACGCACCGTTTCCGAGATAACGACGAAAACGAAAAATGCCGACTCGGCAAAAAAATTTCGGGTCAAGGTCAAAGTTCATCAATAATACCCCTTAGACATGTTTGTCTAGTGCGACGAGTCCGAAAATAACGTCCGTTTCGCTCTACGACGCACCGTTTCCGAGATATCGACGAAAACGAAAAATGCCGACTCGGCAAAAAAATTTCGGGTCAAGGTCAAAGTTCATCCATAATACCCCTTAGACATGTTTGTCTAGTGCGACGAGTCCGAAAATAACGTCCGTTTCGCTCTACGACGCACCGTTTCCGAGATATCGACGAAAACGAAAAATGCCGACTCGGCAAAAAAAATTCGGGTCAAGGTCAAAGTTCATCCATAATACCCCTTAGACATGTTTGTCTAGAGCGACGAGTCCGAAAATAACGTCCGTTTCGCTCTACGACGCACCGTTTCCGAGATATGCAGGATGAATCAAGGATGACTCAGCAAAAAATTATTTCGACCTCTAGGTCAAAGGTCGTTTGAGGTATCGATCCCAAAATCAATAGGGTTCTTCCCTGGTGATATATAAACCTCCGTGCAAAATTCTGCAACTATTGCCTGAATATTTTTTGAGTTATCGTCCGGAAACCAAGTTCCTCGATTTCATCCTCACGGACCTCACGGACCTCGGAGCCGGATCAAAAAAAAAAGTACACCCTAGAGATGTTTGTCTAGGGCGACGAGTCCGAAAATAACGTCCGTTTCGCTCTACGACGCACGGTTTCCGAGATATGCAGGAAGCCTCAAGGATGAATCAGCAAAAAATTATTTTGTCCTCTAGGTCAAAGGTCGATTGACGGATCGATCCCAAAATCAATAGGGTTCTTCCCTGGTGGCATCTGAACCTCCATGCAGAGTTCTGCAACTATTGCATAAATATTTTTCCAGTTATCGTCCGGAAACCAAGTCTTAAAATTAGCCTTGATTTCATCCTCACGGACCTCACGGACCTCCGATCCGGCTCAAAAAGAATAGGGTTCTTCCTCATATCATTTCTGACTTGCGGTGAAAATTTGACAAGGATCCGTCAAGGCAATCTAAAGTTATCGTCCGGAAACCAAAAGTGGCGGAAGAAAAAAAAAAAAAAAAAAAAAAAAAAAAAAAAAATTCTGCTAAAACCATAAAGGCATTTCTGCCGAAATGCCTTAATTAATTGCATCAGTATTATATATTGAACGAAATGATACCGCTCGGTTCACTTCTTGTCAGGATTCTCACATCAAAGGCAAGAATGACCATTTTGCATCAGGTTCAAATGTTTCAACATACAACTTCAGGCGAAAGATGGTATATTTGAATCATCATTTGCTCAGGTCCACTTGCAAAATGAATCATATCGCCATTTTGCAATACTCGGCTACTAGTCAACGATAAACAACATATTATATACCACCTACACATAACTAGGGCTTAAACGATTTGAAAAATGTGTAATCGATGAATCGTGTGTTTGTGATCGTATCGAATCCGATTAATCGTTATTTGACTATCAGATATTGAAAGTATATGTTTCTGATAAAAATTCACGATGACAATGACGCTAATAATTTGCAGTTCACGAATACTAAGTACACTTCGTTTTGAAACTCTTCAATTGGCATTTCTATGTGTACTTCCAGTCAAATCTAACGAGTTTTTGATGTTGATGCGAGTTTTTTTTTGCAATAAACTACACATTTTTATCTTTTCGTAATATTTTTAAATTCTGTAATCGATTACACATTGTAATCGTGTCGTTATAGATTAATCCAATTAATCGTTTGAGCTCTACATATAACCAACAATTGAGGCTTGACAGTTGTACACACCATCTTGGCTCCCTTCTTCCTGCCGAGAGGAAGCGCGTAGTGGGCCTCATAATACTGCCTCAGTGGCGTGCCGTCCACCACCACGATACAGTTCTTGACGAGCGTCTTCGTTCGAACGAGCTCATTGTTGCTGGCATTATAGACGACATCGATAATACGAGTCTTACGTGTGATGGCTATTAACAAAAGAAATCCCCATCATATTAGTCACTGGGTAACTTGAAATTATGGGTTCTCTAAAGCTGAACATATGTGAACATTTATCATAATCATGTAGGCCTACTTGTTTGGTAGATGAATACATGTATCGTTGTAACAACATGACACGGTCGTTATAGCGAACTCAAATATATGATCTTTTGCACCTTCAGATCCCCATGAGAAGTTTCCAGTATCCACTCGAAGAGCTCGGTACTTCTTGTTGCCACCACGCGTTCGAACAGTGTGGATCCTTTTGGGTGCAAGCTGATAACAAAGTACAGGCGATATGTCTAGGATTGTCATGGGCAAGAGTCAACAATATTTTAACATTAAAATTGCTCAAACGTTTTGCAGTAGCAACTACAGTTTTAGACAATCAAAACAACCTGAAACATAATATTAGCAGTATTACGCAAATCAATATATTATCTTGCTATGCAATTTCTTCCGAGTCTACAAAGTGGGAATTGCACCGAGTGAGCATACCCAAGTCACTATTTCTTAAAGCTATAATCACTTTTAGAATAAGCCAGTTCGGGAATGTTTCTAGGTCAGGTCAAATGGTATAAACAAAACATTCGTACACACCATGCTCAAATGTGAGTGACGCGGTGAACTCGAAGTACACAAAGAGGTTAGTATTGTACAGGCGAAATCGAGTAATGTGTTGGTGACAGTGACTCGACAATGGTAGCGTGACAGCATGGTTTGGCTATGTTTATACCGCTTGACCCCGACCCAATTCCACTGACCTGACCTGAAAACATTTCCTAACTCACGTATTGACAGAATGTATTTATTCTGCAGTAGCTTTGTTTTGTCTGTAGAGAAATCGTAAAAATTTGGGTCTGAAAATGTGTATCACGTGCCTAAATTGAGTTGCCGAATCAAAATTTAGACTCGGGCCAGTCAATCTCACATCAATATTTTCCTCAAGCGGCCCTCCTTGCGGGCGAGTTCTATACACAGTCTCATGACGTCATTGGTATTTGTCTAGATACTGTGGCAACCGGCAACATAGGCAGGCCGATCATTCTCTATCCACTGTTTTCATGCACGATTAACGGCAATTTTTTAAGTATCTGTTGTCGAACTGTGCATATTTCCTATATATTCCCGACTATCTCGAGATGTACTTTCAAGTTTACGTGCAGACAATGAAGAATGCTAAATTTGGCTGATTTTAAAATTGATTCCAACTTGAATTAAACTATAAGTATTACCTTTGTATTGGCAGCAGGTCGACCCAACTCAAACTTCCTCTTCTTACGGATGGGGTTCTGCCGACCACCAGTAGCTCGCCTCTTATGCCACTTGTCACGGGAGATACCTGGCGAATAAATAAATCAAAAGTATTGAAGCATCCAATGGACTAGTCAGACTAGTAGTCTAGTATATTCCACTGACCACTCGTCTGATTAAATGCTTCACAGGTTCAATATGACGTTGATCCCCAATCTGAGAAATTAATAGGCCATTTTTGAGTTCAATGGCAATGCCTTGCCAGGACATCGGCGTTAGATCTAGTTTGTGTGATCAGGTGATGATAGAGGACATTCAGTAGATATCATGATTTTTTTTCATTTAATCCATCCAGGTTATATTTCATAGATTAGAAATCATCCAATGAGTAGATTACGAATTTCTATAGGTAAAACTAGTGGTATAACGAGTACGGAAAACTCTAACCGATTAATCGTGACCCTGTAACCGAACCGTGACCGATTACTCGCCAGTATATTGCCCAATATTTAAGCAGTTGATATCAAAGGTATATTTGTCCACAACTTAGTGCTCTTAAATGTGAATGATCTTGTCTGCTGAACCCTGCTCTGCTGCTCGACGACAGACATGACAGAAGGCGACCAAGCTGCTTCTCGAATCACGATTCCACTAAATTTCAGTTTCTAAATGATTTTCGGTACACCAAGTTCAAGGCCGAACCCATACTATTTATAGACTATTACCATAAAGACTTGTATTTATGCGCCCATGCCATGGCGCTGTCAAGCATGTAACGAACTTACGATGATGGATGAAGTTCAATTCCATTTTTTATTTCCAACCCACAATATGTATGTTGTTATGTCGCGTGCAAGTTTTAGATTTATGATATAGCCATAGTATTAATACCTGACACATGCGGCTATGTTTCAAGAGCAAAAAGCACGCGCATTAGCGGCAGTATGGTAAACTGACATAAATAACCTTCACCTTGTCTGAGTCACATGATTTAGGCCTACTGCTTTCTTTTCAACCGGACAAGGTATAGAATTAGCCATTCTCTACATGAAATAGATCTAGTATAATTAATTTACGATCAAGTAATCGGTCAGTCACTCTCTGACCGATCAGAGCCTGTAATCTAACCGTCAACGAGTACGCGACTACTCGTTATAGCACTAGGTAAAACCGTAAATTAAAAGCAAAAATTATTTCTGGGAAACAACGATAGTTCCACAAGCCACCAGTCCGTGGGAAATTTAGTGCAAGTACAGGACAACTTTTGCATCAATATAAGCATATCATTGAATCATAAGCACGTTACGAGGTGTGACACTTTGTCTTCTGCTTTATTGCAAAATGGTAGCCTTTTCAGACACAGGATTGTGTGGATATTCGAGGATTTGGGGGGCATGTATCGGAAATGTATGTACCCATGTTGGCTGATAATCGTGAAAAAGGAAATCGTAACCTGACTTCGCCGGGAGGTCACTTCCGGTGGCATATAAACGTTGTAAATAATTGAAACTCGGACGTACACCAACCGGGGAGAGGGATCCAGAGAAATATCCCAAACCACGGACCTAAAAACACGTGATATTTGTGTATAAACTGTTATAACAATGGATGATCTACGCGGTACTTCCACGTACACATCCCGGCCCACATTGTGAGTGGCACAAGAAGTGTCAATAGCGCATAACAATGGGGCAACACTGCTATTTCATTTCGCTAGCTAGACTACCTCCAACTATAAGTCCGAAATGATAGTTATTCTCTTGAGTGCGTACAAAAATCTTTGGTCCATAACATTCGAATAAATGTCTGACATCTGATTCGCTTCAGATACTTTGATCTGGCCATAGGCCTATATATGCACCTGATAGTGCAATATGAATAAAAGTGTTATACGATGTTGATACTGATAATTTCTCCGAACATCGTTCACTATTCGATGCATTTTTGTACTTAATTCTATGGTTCCAACACAATTTTGTGATATGTCACATGTAGCATCGAATACACAGATCATACAGTGTGTGACAGTAGGACATGGATAAGTGTAAGGGGCCGGTCATTATTTATCAGGTGGGGGGGGGGGGGGTAAAAACTGGGGGGGGTCACACTTTCATTTTCAACATTATTGGGGGGGTCATACTTTTATTTTCAATGGAACTGGGGGGGGGGGGGGGGTCGGAGTTCGAATTTTAGTTAATTTGAGGAAAATTTTATATTGAAATAGTGAATTGGGTGAAAACAATCCACTCAACCTGGACTGATGGTTCACTGGAGTATACAGCATTTGGAAACCATCCTTTTGTCACATTATCAGTGAAACTATAGTTCCGCCAAAATTTGATCCTAGAAAGGACCATCCAGGAACACCCAAAATCAGGAGATGTCGTGAATCGACAACCGCTCATCACCCACAGACTGAAACACTGTCACCACGGATCAACTATGGACCTTTCGTAGAACACAGCAGCACTGAAGCTGAATAGGGTGCCAGTGAGGATGATCAACATGCAGGGCACTGTCACAGACTAACAATGGATCACCCGGCCCATACCATGCTGACCAACATGCCATAACATCCAATGACCCCGAACCAGCATGTCAAAATCACAGACCGATTTTCCACTCAACACGTTGCCAACTCAGGAACCTAGGCCACTGAGGATAATCCTCGATGAGCTCAGGACTGTCCTGGACCACCATGAACAAAATATGGACATTTCCATCCAGGATTGCAAAATAGTCCTGGATCGTCCCGGATGACGATATAGTGAATCTGATTTACCTGACTTTCTTGGTGGCCAGGACATTGCTAGACAATCACGGATCATCACGGAACATTATGAACCCATCATGGAGCTAGTTCATGCTCCGAACGTGGGATAATACCCACGTTCGGAGCATGAACTATCATGGAGCCAACACAGATTTGATTCAAGGTCGGGAAAGTACCAGTCCAGGATGGCCTGATTCATCAATGATATGTGGAAGTGTCATAATTTTTCCGAGTTCACTCGGAGGCTGTCATTACCATACCGATATAATATGCCCACAAATAATAACTAAATCAGTTGTAATGGCACAAATTCATAATATCCACTTACGTTATAAGAAACAGAAATTGCGACAAAAGTCACAAATGTTTTAATAGAGATGTGAATGAAGTGTAAAAAAAATAGCATTAAGATATCATACTGGTTCCTTATAATTGTCATCAATTGCGTATTATGGCCTTGTATATGTACTTGGGGATTGGGGGGAGGGGGGGGGGGGGTCACACTTTTATTTTTGATCTTGGTGGGGGGGGGGGGGGGGGGGTCATACATTGTTTTTCAATATCGGTGGGGGGGTCAAACTTTGAAAACTCATTTCTCGGAAAATCCATCCAACCCCCCCACCCGATAAATAATGACCGGCCCCTAATACACGTATCAATATTAATGTCATGTTCTGCTACCATGGTTGACGTTCTATGGATCAAATAAAAGTCACTTAATCATGGTATATGAGTGTTGTGTACTCTAGCCCTGAAAACAAAGCAAGAGGGGGTCAGTTTCTTTTCGCTGACCGTCACCGCAAGGGAACAGACTCCCTCTCGGCTTGTGTAACGTTTGACGCCTGCTACCTAGGGCACAAGCACCCCGCACTTTGGGCACGGTCACGGCGGGCGTCGTGATTACTAACTACAACCAGGTAACAGTCCACTGAACAAGTCCAGCATCGATTCCTCTCTCAGGCATTGCATCATCATAATAATGTAGCCCGACGGTCCGCCACGGGGATAGAACCCCGGACAGCCTGACGGTCTGCCAGAGCCTGCACGCACCATCCCAGGGCGAGAGACTACCAATCCACTAGGGGCGTGAGCCCCGGATCAAAGCATCCTCCCTCCTGGGCCCCCAATTGGAATTATCCCCGGGGTCCTCGCGGACCCTCTAGCCAGGAAAAGGGGACTGGGAGCTCATGGCCACGCTCACCGTTGTCCTCTCGCCTTGCTTGCTCTCAGACAACTCAAAGGAAACCAGACGGTCTGCTAGCAGCGCACGAGGCCAGGGTGTGACGTCACAGCCATTGTTACAGTATAGTGGAGTGAGCAAAGACAATGCATCACTAAGCGACACACGAGCTTCGAACTTGAAGCGGTCAAAACAGGTGAGGTATGGGGTATGATAACGGCCAAAACTCCTATCGCAATCTTTGGGCAAAATCGCCACACTTGTTTTCAGGGTTATGTGCAGATTTGTTTATTCTATACATATGTATAGAAACTAAAAGCACCAGAACTTCAACCATAAATGTTGCCTCTAGATGACAAAAAGAGGAATCTATGATTACCAAAATTACATCACAGATGCTATACGACTAGATCCCATGTGTAAAGTCCACCGTCCATATTCACAATAACCACAAAGTAAATTTCAGCAAGATGGAGCAATTATTAAGTAGAATATGAAACGGGTTAGTGAAGAAATACATCAGTGGATAATATATTGGGTATAGCTGCTAGCTCCAGGTTGATATTGGCAGAGAGTGTAGATTCTACACTATCTGATATTGGTATGGTACTTAAAGATCATCTGGTATTAAAAGTCGTACGTATACATACAGTGAATAATCAGAGTAATACAGGTTTTTACGTTTTGACGTTTATTCCCACCAGGGAGCATAGCGCTATGATAGCGCTATTAGGTGTGAACGCAACACCGATGTGAAAGGGCTATGATAGCGCTATTGTGGCCTGGTGTGAACGCAGTATCACTTAGCTTCCTGGCCTCTGATGAGTATGAATTCCACACAAACTCACTATGATCATCCTATTTTCCAACATATTTCGGTCCCCGACCCTTGCCCCCGCCCCCCCCCCCCCCGCATCCGCCTACGCGTTTGGATAGATTACTATAGTACGATATCATCTCTAAGGCGATTCAATACCTCTGGTCACTGGTGGCCCCTGGAGCCAGTCTTCTCTTCCATTGTATTCTGATCCTGTCCACCATATAAAACAAAAACGTTTCATGACAAACGACATACATGTAGTACCTATATATGATCTCAATCAACACTCTTGTGAATGTAATATTGCCCATTCACCACAAAATAATTAAATTAAATCGCAAATTTGTTTGACGATATCCTGTGGAATTTTACATACGCCTCTCCCAGCATTCATGACCCTCAGAATTTGGAGGTTTAAATTGTTTTTTAATGTCTCGTATAATACTATTACAGAGCCCCTGAAGTGACATACCGAAAATATTTATTAATCTGTGCGCACAAATTACTAATCCGTCCACATGAATTACTAATTCGTGCGCACGAAATACTAATTTGTGGCCACGAAATACTAATTCGTGGGCACGAAATACTAATTCGTGGCCACCGGTACTAATTCGTGCACACGAATTGGTAAACCTTGGCACGATTTGTTAATTCGTGCGCACGAATTAAAAATATTTTCAGTATGTCACCTCAGGGGCTCCGTAGACTATAGACTTAATTTTGTCTGAAATAAAATAACTTGAATTAGTTAATATATATATTTATCACAGACACTTTGTCTTAGCTAACTTATTTTAAGTAATTGGTGGTAATTCGTATATTACGCTATTTCCAAATATGTCTTTTGCGATTCGATATTGGCATTGTTCCTGATTGACCTTCCCGTGTCTAGTGAATTTTATCATAGAATATACCCCTATACTTCCATGATTTTATGAACAGGTGCCTTAATTTTATCGAGTATATCTAGGGGTTTCAGTTGTGAGGAACCCGCAGCAGTGGCTCTCTCCAACCTCATGAACCTAGAAATCGGTGAGGGCGTCTACTGGGCTGTGAGGTATGTTCGTGATTGTAAGTGAGTGAGTGAGTGAGTGAGTGAAGGCTTATTTAACGCCATATTCTGGCACAAGAAACATGACAAGTAATACAGTAGACAAATGGTTCATACATTATGCATTACATACCGCTATGTATAATCATTTCCAATTATGTATCAGTGGTTTTGACACTTTGATACTACAATATTGGTAAATATTGTATATTATTGTAATATTATTGTAATATTATATAGAATGAATATCGTATTTACTGGAATATACATGAAGCCCCAATCTGGGCATTACATTCCTTACAGCATCTTTTTTTTAATGGTTTTGACAAATATGCTTAAAACAGGTTAATATGTTTCCTTTACTGTTAAACAACAAACTCATTTTTAACGTGGAAAGTACGAGTTCCGAGTTCTGAAAGTACGAGTTCCGATCATACCCGAAATTTAGTTTTATTGACATTTCGGAGCGGTAATTTCAAAACGAAGTTCATTTTGAACACTTTGGAATCGAAGTCCCGAGCAAATCCACGGATCTGGATAAACCGAGACGAACACGCGTGAAATATCTCTATAAAAAGACTACTCTACGAATTTCCCTGAACGATTCAGACAATGGATGCAGTTGGCGATTTGAAAGGTGCCTTGCCAAACGGCGTCTTACCAACTGTGCATATTGAAGTGTGTCAGAAAGAATTCAGCACAGCAAAACCAATTGACGTCAAGAATCGCGTGCAAGCTGTCTTCTCGAATTGTGGCGCGGGTTCTTCCAACATACTGGACCTGAACGTCGCGATTACAGAGTTTGAAGATGTGTTTCTCAAAGAACATATTGACTCATTGCTGGTTTGTGACAATGAACATTCCTCTGATAAGGTTGACATTTCCAAAGTTGCACTGGAGATACATGTTTATCAGTTGCACTATGAGGGGCCAGCACAAGAGGAATTAGATGATGATGAAGACCTGGCAGCCGCGAATCACTGGCTCCTGCCCGCAACCGACTTCCACGGACTGTGGGAGAGTCTCATCTTTGATTCAACGATAAAGTCGCAGCTACTGAACTACGTCAGCACCACACTACTGTTCTCAGACAAGCAAGTTGACAGCAACATCATCGCTTGGAACAGAGTCGTGTTACTGCATGGACCCCCTGGGACGGGCAAGACTTCTCTGTGCAGAGCGTTGGCACAGAAACTCTGTGTCCAGCTGAGTGACCGGTATCGCTATGGGCAACTCGTTGAAATCAACAGCCACAGTCTCTTCTCTAAGTGGTTTTCGGAGAGTGGCAAGTTAGTGATGAAGATGTTTCAAAAGATCCAGGAACTAATTGATGAGAAAGACGCCTTGGTTTGTGTTCTAATCGATGAGGTTGAGAGTCTTGCGGCAGCTCGAAAGGCGTCGCAAAACGGTGCAGAACCATCGGATGCTCTGCGAGTTGTGAATGCCGTCCTAACACAACTGGATCAGATTAAAAAGAATACAAACGTCATCATCCTAACAACATCAAACATCACCGGAGCCATAGATTTGGCCTTTGTAGATCGCGCCGATCTGAAGCAATACATCGGTCCCCCATCCAGCTCAGCGATATACATGATTTACCGCTCATGTTTGCAGGAGTTGATGAAGCGCGGCGTGATCGTCCCACATGAAGTCCTCATGCTTTACAGCGACTGCGAACAGTATGATGTTAGCTGCTGTAGCTCTTACAGTATGGAGTTACAGAAAATTGCTCAGAAAAGTGAAGGTCTCAGTGGACGAGCGCTGAGAAAACTACCGTTTATTGCACATGCAATCTTCGTGCGGAAGCCAGTCACGACAATGAAGCACTTTCTCACAGCTTTGGAACAAGCTGTTGAAAAGCAGTTTTTGGACCAGCAGCATCTCTCATGTGATTGAAATTGGCATCACTCTATGTGTAGATATCATAAGATGAATATTTTCGGACAAATGGAATTGTTTTGTTGTATGATATATACATATTTGTTAAAATATCTGATGAAGTGATAGTAACACAAGCTAATTATCTATTTTATTATGTACATAATCATCATCTCAGTTACTTTGTATGTGTATTATAGGCAAATAAATTGTTATTTTGATGTATTCAAAAATACACTGATTTAAGGCATTTCGGAAATTTTTATTTTGGTACTTGGTTTCCGGAAGATAGTGTAAACGTATGAAATTTCGCGATGTATTAATTTCGCGTTTGAAAAAAAAAAACGTGAAAATAAATACACGCGAAATTCGAATACACGTTTATTCAATAGTCAGGCCGACCATTCACAACAGTCACGAACTTAAATCCACGTGAACATGTTGAGATGTTGAATATGCGAACATTGATACACGCGAAATTTTATATGTTTACAGTATCTCAAATCGTATTCAGGCAATGGCTGCAAGAACTGCATGGAGGTTCAAATATGGCAGGGGAGAATCCTATTGATTTTGAGATCAATCTGTCCAACAACTTCTGACTTATACTAGGGCTCAAAACAATTATTGCTGAGTCATCCTAAACGGCTTACTGTACGTACTTTAAACGTATAAAATTTTGCGTGTATCAATGTTCGCGTTTTTAACATCTCAACATGTTCGCGTGGATTTAAGTTCGTGACTGTTGTGAATGGTCGGCCCCCCCGATTGAATAACCGTGTATTCGCGTGTATTTATTTTCGCGTTTTCTTTTCAAACGCGAAATTCGCGAAATTAATACACCACAAAATTTGGTACGTTTACAGTATATCTCAGAAACGGTGCGTCGCAGAGCGAAACCATGTTATTTTGTGACCTGTTGGCACTTGTCCTAGACGTGTCTTAGGGTACTGGAGGGATTATAGACATAGAAGAGATGGACTGCCAACTGTGAATAACCTGCTGTTTTCGGTTCAGTTTTGAATGTGAGATCACGAAAGTCGAGAGGAAGAGGGTGTTTCACTTCTATTAGTTTCCCATTGTTCAGTCTTGAATATTCTTGATGACCCCCAAGTTTTGACGGCACTATGATATTCAATATACCTTTTATGTCCTTAAATTACTGGTCTGCATAATATGGTGGCCATTTTGATTTTTAGGTTACCGGACCTTTGGTCCGATAACCTATTGGCATGGCGTTGCGTCCGTCCGTCCGTCCGTCCGTCCGTCCGGCGTTAACATTTTCATCTTTAAAGTTAACGATCGAATCTTTCTGAAATTTTGCACAAAAATGCCTAAAAATATTTTGAGAAGGAGGTATTTTTTTGTTTTTTGATTTCCGCATTTTTTTCAAAATGGCGGCCGTTTTTGTCGAAAAACGCTCAATTTTGGACTTTGACGGCCATTTTCTCAAAAACTGTCTGATCAGTTTTGAGTTTTTGGTTTCAAAAGATTCCCCTCATATACCTCTGTGATATGTATAAGTTTGGTTGCCCTAAATCTGCCGGTTTCCGTGTGGCGGCCATTTTGAATTTTTGGCGGGTCGGTGAAAAAAATTTTTTTCGCCCCAGATCGCATTACTATCCATTTTGGGCCATTTCTAGGCAAAAAAAAATTTTCACCCTTTGAAAAAAATTTGGGACTTGGAAAATTTTCGGCACTTTTTTCCTTCATAATGGGAGCTGTCTGGACTGTACTCATAGAACGCTTGAAGATAGAGCTTAGAAATTGGCACTTTCAAATGGGAAGTCATATATGGCGACTTGTGTGGTGACCTTGAATTTGACCTTGGATGACCTTGAAAGGTCAAAACAGCCATTTTGGGGTCAAAAAATGCCCAGATTTGCCTCTATAGATGAAATGCTTGCAGATAGAGCTCATGTTTGCATTATGAACATATAGGAAGACATATATGGCACAACTAATGATGACCTTGAACTTGACGTCAGATGACCTTGAGTGCCAAATGTCTGACTTGGAATGTGTAAATTGACCTGAGCGGCCTAAACGATTCCACCCAACATATAGAATATCAAATGCCGCACACATACTTGTAATGGTAACATCGAAGTTCATACGGATGACCTTGATTGGTAAATTCCAAGGTCATATGTTTACACTGCGAACCTTGATTGGTAAAAGGTCTGTTACCTGCCAAAGCTGCCATGGCCAAACCAAAATTGTTCGGTAACCTATCTTAGCCTTTGGGCTAATTTTTTGACAAATTGATGGAAAAAAAATTCTGATTACAATTGCTATTCCCATAACCTTCCCCCCCCCCCCCCCCCCCCAAAGTTTTTTGTACTTAGAAATTTCCTCCATTTTTTCCTCCATTTATATGGGGCTGTATGGTGTAAATATTTAGACTACTTTACCATTCAAATGGGAAGTCGTACACATGTAGCGAGTTTAGTGGTGACCTTGAATTTGACATTCAATGATCTTGAATGGTCGGAACAGGCAATTTTGGTGATACAAAAAGTTGTGGCTCAACACCAATACATTTCTCCGGTAGCCTTTAGTCCTTGGGCTAATTTTTCAGAAATACCACTACATCTCAGGTGTATCTTTGCCTTAGATCTATTTTCTGTTGTTGAGTCAGCTTGTAGTCATGCTTACATAGAAATGCCTCCAAAGCATCTTTGGGCCTTGATACTACTACTACCAGCACCTTACTACCCAGGAGATTGATAACCATGACATGGTCTGAATGCTTTGAATGTTTAGCACATCTTCGTTCCACAGCAAAATTACATTTGATGCAACACATTACACTGCAATACAGTGTATATCATGTACGTATGTCTACTGGTACATCGTAACCGGCAGTTGAAAGAGCTTGGCATTGGCTGGAATAAACTGACACATGATCTCCATAGGAAGCATTTATTTTTCTGTGTTAATGATACTCCACAAGTTAAACTGTTTCATTTTTCAAAATAAAGTATGGTTACCTGCACTTATCACTGTAAAAAGACTAATTTTGGCAGGATGATTTATTTGGCAGTAGGTAAGAAATCGCCAAATTAACACCCTAGTAGCATACTGATAAAAGTGCTTTTCATTTACCGGTAGTAAATTT
This sequence comes from Terebella lapidaria, assembly GCA_949152475.1. NCBI lineage: Eukaryota > Metazoa > Annelida > Polychaeta > Terebellida > Terebellidae > Terebella > Terebella lapidaria. The sequence continues at coordinate 23,642,083 of OX424569.1, forward strand.
TTGATAGTTTTCAGTGAATTAGAATGAATTTTACGAATACAATAAATGGATTTTGAGATATCGAATCAAATATGCACTCCTTCCGTAAATCGATGAAGATTTTGATCACAATTTTAGTTTGGGTCATATGGTGGGTGATATCAGTTAAGGCAGACCTGAAGGCAGCCAGCAAAGGTAAAGTGCATTCCCCTGGTGTATGTTTGACAAAGGTGAATGGGCGAGAAGGCAGGAATACAGCATTTCTTGTCTTAAAATTTAGAATTGATCAGTTCGCTTTATTTACCCAGAACGAGAATTTCGAACTGCAAAATGTCCAGTATTTGCAGTTTTTAGTGTGATTTCTGTCAATTCGCATGCATTTTGAGTGTTTTTTTGGCTTACCGGACCTATGGTCCGATAAGCTATTGCCGTCAGGTTGCGTCCGGCGTCCGTCCGTCGGCGTTGTCAAACGCTGGGAAAAATCTGTTCGATGAATATTGCTTAATTCACAAAATATGTTCTATGGGCCCATATCTCCGGACCATTTTTTTTTTCGTCGATTGAATCGTTTTTTCCAAAATGGCGGCCATTTTTGTCGAAAAATGGACAATTTTGGACTTTGGCGGCCATTTTCTCAAAAACTGTCTGATCAGTTTTGGATTTTTGTTTCAAAAGATTCCCCTGATACACCTTCATGCTGTGTATAAGTTTCGTTGCCCTTGAATCGTTGGTCTGCGTGTGGCAGCCATTTTGATTTTTTCGACCGGTCCCAGATAGGACTTTCCCATGTTAAATTAGCCTATGCTTTATAATGGGGACAAATTTCCTCTAATTTCTCACTTAATATTGGGATTAGACATTAGGAATCAATTGTGCACATATAGGAAATTATATATGCCGATTATTCTCGTGACCTTGAATTTGACCTTCGACCTAATTTTCAAGGTCACAGCACGAAATGGCTAATATCTCGCTTATTATCGACTTTACAGCTTAGGAATCAATTGTCAGCATATAGGAAATGATATATTCTGAATATTATCGTGACCTTGAATTTGACCTTTGACCTCACTTTCAAGGTCACACGACAAAATGGCTAATGTCTCGCTTATTATCGACTTTACAGCTTGGAAAACTTGGGAATCAATTGTTGACTCATATAAAATGATATATGCTGAATATTCTCATGACGTTGAACTTGACCTTTGACCTTATTCTCAGGGTCAGAGCACAAAATGGGTAATATCTCGCTCATTATCAACTTAGCAGCTTAGGAATCCATTGTGGACCTATAGGAAATGATATATGCCGAATATTCTGATCACCTTGAATTTGACCTTTGACCTCATTTTCAAGGTCAGAGCACAAAATGGCTAATATCTCGTTTATTACCTACTTTACAGCTTAGGAATCAATTGTGAACATATAGGAAATGATGTATGCCGAATATTTCAATGACCTTGAATTTGACCTTTGACCTCATTCTCAAGGTCAGAGCACAAAATGGCTAATATCTCATTTATCATCTACTTTACAGGTTAGGAATCAATTGTGAACATATAGGAAATGATGTATGCCGAATATTTCGATGACCTTGAACCTGACATTTGACCTCGTTTTCAAGGTCAGAGCACAAAATTACTAATATCTTGCTTATTATCGACTTCACAGCTTAGGCATCAATTGAGGACATATAGGAAATTGTATATGCCGAATATTCTTGTGAGCCCGACCTTTGACCTCAATAAACTGAAACCCATTCAAAAGCAAAGAATATCTTTGACAGTACTAGTCAGTTCCATTCTAGTTTCATGTCATTGTATATTAGGCTCTAACACGATCGACTTATGTAGAGCAAGTTTTAGGCGTGAATGATGTGCAATTATTCTCATGACTTCATGTCATCGCTTTCAGCTTACATATAACTGAAACATATCTTGGGTCCGGTAAGCGCAGAGCCCTACGGCTCTATTTCCATCTTTGAGCTAGCCAGCAAATTACGTATTCTATGTTTTTGGCTAGCCATGAAGCAAATTCTGCCTTCACTGATGTCACGATTACGGAAACTGCCGAAGCTATTTTGTCCATCAGCATGAGAACGGGATTGTAATACTGGCTCAATAGATCTATACTCTAATACATATCGCTTTTATTACCGGTAGTTGCCAATTAATCCAAACATCCGTTTTATCACTAAATGTCCACAATTTTTTCATCTGAACAGGAATAAAACCATCTAATGGTGCCTTGCTACTATGAGTTCAAATCTCTGCCATACAATATGGGGGTCATAACCGCCAAATTTGCCAATATTAGTCATTTTACAGTAATCTATACAGGTATGCCCAAGACTCCCATTCCTGGGATATTGCAGAATTATTGGAGAGTACAATCGCCAGTCGTCATAGCAATGAGCATATGACATTGCTTCTCAGCAGAACTCATTCAGTAGAATGAGGCTGTCCACGGGTTGTTGTCTGGACAGCTGCCTGGCTAAGGTTGTTGAGTACTCTTCCCTGGGTGGGATGGTCTCCTGGATGCCAAACTTTTCTGCTGGGCAGAGGTTGAGCCACATGACGGCACCTGTTGAAACGAATGTAGCACCAAGGGTGCTGTAGCTTACCGGCAATCATGAGAAATGCAGAGTATTGATTTTCCAACATATACATTGTTACACTGATCTTAAACTCTATTGTCAAAAGATGTTCGTAAATGTTGCTGGAAACACATTCTCTGTATGGACTATAATACGAAATCAAACTAGACGTCAAGGCCTGAAGATGCCTTGGGGCATTTCGTGTGAGTTCTATTCCTAGCTAACATATACCTAAGAGACCGTGTCTAGAACCATGATGACTCTGGAACTGTCCGTGGTCAAAGTTTAAGTGACATACCCCGCTCCTTAGGCATCTTTGCGTTTCGCTCTATGACGAATAGTTTTCAAGATACGGCACCAGAAGTCGTCTCGACCCAAAATACCCCTAAGCCTAGTTTGTCTAGTGCCAGGAGGCCGAAATTGTGCTCCGTTTCGCTCTACAACGCACTGTTTCCCAGATACGGCCAAACAGGAAGTGCCGGGTCAGCAAAAAAAAATTCCGACACCAGGGGTCGTCTCGACCCAGGATACTCACCAGACTAGTTTGTCTAGTGCCAGAAGGCTGGAATTGAGCTCCGTTTCCCTGTATGACGCACCGTTTCCGAGATACGGCCAAACAGGAAGCGCCGAGTCGGCGAAAATAAATTCGACACCAGGGGTCGTCTCGACCCAAGATACCCTCTAGACTAGTTTGTCTAGTGCCAGGAGGCCGAAATTGCGCTCCGTTTCGCTCTACGACACACCGTTTCTGAGATACGGCCAAACAGGAAGTGCCGAGTCGGCGAAAAAAAGTTTGACACCAGGGGTCGTCTCGACCCAAAATACCCATAAATCTAGTTTGTCTAGTGCGAGGAGGCCGGAATTGAGCTCCGTTTCGCTCTACGATGCACCGTTTCCGAGATACGGCCGAACAGGAAGTGCCGAGTCGGCGAAAATAAATTCGACACCAGGGGTCGTCTCGACCCAAAATACCCATAAGCCTAGTGCCAGGAGGCCGGAATTAAGCTCCGTTTCGCTCTACGATGCACCGTACAGGAAGTGCCGAGTCGGCGAAAATAAATTCGACACCAGGGGTCGTCTGGACCCATAATACCCCCTAGACTAGTTTGTCTAGTGCCAGGAGGCCGGAATTGAGCTCTGTTTCGCTCTACGACGCACCGTTTCCGAGATACGGCCGAACAGGAAGTGCCGAGTCGGCGAAAATAAATTCGACACCAGGGGTCGTCTCGACCCAAAATACCCTCTAGACTAGTTTGTCTAGTGCCAGGAGGCCGGAATTGAGCTCCGTTTCGCTCTACGATGCACCGTTTCCGAGATACGGGCAAACAGGAAGTGCTGAGTCGGCGGAAAAAAATTCGACACCAGGGGTCGTCTAGACCCAAAATACCCCCTAGACAAGATTGTCTAGTGCCAGGAGGCCAAAATTGAGCTCCGTTTCACTCTACGACACATCGTTTTCGAGATACGGCCAAACAGGAAGTGCCGAGTCGGCAAAAAAAAATTCCGACATCAGGGGTCGTCTCGACCCAGGATACCCACTAGACTAGTTTGTCTAGTGCCAGAAGGCTGGAATTGAGCTCCGTTTCCCTGTATGACATACCGTTTCCGAGATACGGCCAAACAGGAAGTGCCGAGTCGGCGAAAATAAATTCGACACCAGGGGTCGTCTCGACCCAAGATACCCTCTAGACTAGTTTGTCTAGTGCCAGGAGGCCGAAATTGAGCTCAGTTTCGCTCTACGACACACCGTTTCCGAGATACGGCCAAACAGGAAGTGCCGAGTTGGCGAAAAAAAGTTCGACACCAGGGGTCGTCTCGACCCAAAATACCCATAAGCCTAGTTTGTCTAGTGCCAGGAGGCCGGAATTGAGCTCCGTTTCGCTCTACGACGCACCGTTTCCGAGATACGGCCAAACAGGAAGTGCCGAGTCGGTGAATATAAATTCGACACCAGGGGTCGTCTCGACCCATAATACCCCCTAGACTAGTTTGTCTAGTGCCAGGAGGCCGGAATTGAGCTCCATTTCGCTCTACAACGCACCGTTTCTGAGATACGACCAAACAGGAAGTGCCGAGTCGGCGAAAATAAATTTGACACCAGGGGTCGTCTCGACTCAAAATACCCTCTAGACTAGTTTGTCTAGTGCCAGGAGGCCGGAATTGAGCTCCGTTTCGCTCTACGACGCACCGTTTCCGAGATACGGGCAAACAGGAAGTGCCGAGTCGGCGAAAAAAATTCGACACCAGGGGTCGTCTCGACACAAAATACCTCCTAGACTAGTTTGTCTAGTGCCAGGAGGCCGAAATTGAGCTCCGTTTCGCTCTACGACGCACCGTTTCCGAGATATGCATGAAAGCCTCAAGGATGAATCAGCAAAAATTCTTCCGAGCTCTAGGTCAAAGGTCGTTCGACGGATTGATCCCAAAATCAATAGGGTTCTTCCCGGGTGGTATATGAACTCCCATGCATAGAATACTTGCCATTGCATGAATACTTTTTGAGTTATCGCTCGGAAACCAAGTCTCAAAATCAACCTTGATTTCATCCTCACGGACCCCGGAGCCGCCTCCAAAACAATAGGGGTCTTCCATGTAATATTTCCGACCAGAGGTGCAAATTTGGACAAGATCCGTTCAGGCGTTCCCGAGTTATTGATCGGAAACCAAACGGCAGAAAGTGAAAAAAAAAGAAGAAAAAAAAAAAAAAAGAAGAAGAAGAAGAAAAAAAATTAGCCCAAGGGCTAAGAAAGGTTACCGGACAATACATTTTAGATATTAGCCTTTTGTCCAGTGACCTTGAAAATAAAGTCACTGATAAATTCAAGGCCATGAAATTTTCAACAAATATATCACTTCTAGTATGTCCACAATAAATTCCTAAGCTGTAAAGTCGATAATAAGTGAGACATTAGCCATTCTGTGATGTGACCTTGAAAATGAGGTCAAAGTTCAAGTTCAAGGTCATGAAAATATTCAGTATATATCATTCCTCTATATTCGCAATTGATTCCTATGCTGTAAATGTAAGTATCAATCTATTACCACCAATACAATCAGATTTTGATGATGCCAATAAGAAACGCAAAATACTACATTTTGCAATAGAAACAAACAAAGCCCGACCAAACAGTTTATCCAAAGACACACTGGCGTCTTCAGGGGCAGACAATGTGTTAAATGTAGTTGTTTCTACTGTACACCAGATGGAATTAGTATACAACTGCCCAACAACCTATGAAAATAATTTAGAAATCCGAATCCAACCCCATGGAACAGATACATGACAAGTACAAAAGTACCCAATCACAAGCCCGAAGGCTACTGAGTTGATGGTATCCTCGGGGACAGATTTAACCTCCGCCAGCAGTGACACCGACTCAGTGATATAAATGTAAGTATCAATCTATTACCACCAATACAATCAAATTTTGATGATGCCAATAAGAAACGTAAAATACAACATTTTGCAATAGAAACAAAGCCCGACCAAATAGTTTATCCAAAGACACACTGGTGTCATCAGGGGCAGATGTATAGATGATAATAAGCGATATATTAGCCATTTTGTTCTCTAACCTTGAAAATGAGATCAAAGGTCAAATTCTAGATCACCAAAATATTCAGCATACATCTTTTCCTATATGTTCACTCTGGACCCCTAAGCTGTAAATTTGATAATAAGCGAGATCTAAGCCATTTTGTATTCTGACCTTGAAAATAAAATGACTAACCTTGAAATTTAGGTCAAGGGTCAAATTCAAGGTCACTAGAATATTCAGCATATATTATTTCCTATATGTTCACAATTAATTCCTAAGCTGCAAAGTCGCTAATAAGCAAGATATTGGCCATTTTGTCCTGTGACCTTGAAAATGAGGTCAAAGGTCAAATTCAAGGTCACGAGAATATTCAGCATATATCATTTCCTATATGTTCACAATTGATTCCTAAGCTGTAAAGTCGATAATAAGCAAGATATTAGCAATTTTGTCCTGTGACCTTGGAAATGAGGTCAAAGGTCAAATTCAAGGTCACGAGAATATTCAGCATATATCATTTCCTATATGTTCACAATTGATTCCTAAGCTGTAAAGTCGATAATAAGCGAGATATTAGCCATTTTGTCCTGTGACCTTGAAAATGAGGTCAAAGGTCAGATTCAAGGTCACGAGAATATTCAGCATATATCATTTCCTATATGTCCACAATTGATTCCTAGTCTCTAATCTCAATATTAAGTGAGATATTAGGCTTAATGTGTCCCAGTATAAAGCATAGGAAAATTTAACATGGGAAAGTCACATCTGGGCTGAGTTTGGGCCCAAAATGGCCCACTTCGAGTGATTCAAGCGCAACGAAGTTTATACATGTCACAGAAGTACATATGAGGAGTGTTATGCATCAATAAAAAAAAAGTTACTGAACAGATTTTGAGAAAACCACCATCAAAGTCCAAAATTAGCCATTTTCGACGAGAACGGCCGCTATGACCTTGAAACCAAGGTCAGAGGTCAAATTCAAGGTCACGAGAATATTCAGCATATATCATTTCCTATATGTCCACAAATGATTCCTAGTCTCTAATCTCAATATTAAGTGAGATATTAGGCTTAATGTGTCCCATTATAAAGCATAGGAGAATTTAACATGGGAAAGTCCCATTTGGGCCGAGTATGGGCCAAAATGGCCCACTTCGAGCGATTGAAGCGCGACGAAATTTATAGACATCATAGGAGTACATATGAGGAGTGTTATGTATCAAAAAGAAAAAAAGTTACTGAACAGATTTTGAGAAAACGACCGTCAAAGTCCAAAATTGCCCATTTGGGCCGAGTATGGGCCAAAATGGCCCACTTCGAGCGATTCAAGCGCGACGAAATTTATAGACATCATAGGAGTACATATGACGAGTGTTATGTATCAAAAAGAAAAAAAGTTACTGAACAGATTTTGAGAAAACGACCGTCAAAGTCCAAAATTGGCCATTTTTCGGCGAAAACGGCCGCCATTTTGAAAAAAATGCGAAAATCAAAAATTAGGCCAAGGGCCAAAGATAGGTTACCGGACAATGTTTAATATTTTAGGTATTAGCCAGGTCACTGGTTGAATTCAAGGTCAAGAGAATATTCAGCATATATAACATTAAGCATATATCATGTCCACAGTTGATTGCTAAGCTGTAAGTTCAATAATCAGAGAGAGATTAGCAAATTTTTTTTTATGCTGTAGCCTTGAAAATGAAGGGGCAAAGGTCAAATTCAAGGTCATCAAAATATTCAGTGTATATCATTTTCTATATCATGTATATCATGTCCACAACTGATTCCCAAGCCATACAGTCAATAGAGGAGCAAGATATGAGCCAGTTTGTCTTTGGACCTTAGAAATGAGGTCAGAGGTCAAATTCAAGGTCACGAGAATATTCAGCATATATCATTTCCTATATGTTCATAATTGATTGCTAAGCTGTAAAGTCGATAACAAGCGAGATATTAGCCATTTTGTCCTGTGACCTTGAAAATGAGGTCGAAGGTCAAATTCAAGGTCATCAGAATATTCAGCATATATCATTTCCTATATGTCCACAATTGATTCCTAAGCTGTAGAGTCGATAATAAGCGAGATATAAGCCATTTTGTGCTCTGACCTTGAAACTGAGGTCAGAGGTCAAATTCAAGGTCACGAGAATATTCAGAATATATCATTTCCTATATGTCCACAATTGATTCCTAAGCTGTAGAGTCGATAATAAGCGAGATATAAGCCATTTTGTGCTCTGACCTTGAAAGTGAGGTCAGAGGTCAAATTCAAGGTCACGAGAATATTCAGCATATATCATTTCCTATAGGTCCACAATTGACTCCTAGTCTCTAATCTCAATATCAAGTGAGATATTAGGCATAATGTGTCCCATTATAAAGCATAGGAGAATTTAACATGGGAAAGTCCCATTTGAGCCGAGTTTGGGCCAAAATGGCCCACTTCGAGCGATTCAAGCGCAACGAAATTTATAGACATCATAGGAGTACATATGAGGAGTGTTATTTATCAAAAAGAAAAAAAGTTACTGAACAGATTTTGAGAAAATGGCCGCCAAAGTCCAAAATCAGGCATTTTTCGTCGAAAACGGCCGCCATTTTGAAAAAAATGCGAAAATCAAAAAACTAAAAAATACCTCCTTCTTGAATTATTTTTAAGTATTTTTGTGCAAAATTTCAGAAATATTCGCCTGTAAACAAAAAAGATAAAAATGTGGACGACGACGACGACGACGGACGACGACGGACGACGGACGACGGACGCAACGCCATGCCAATAGGTTATCGGACCATAGGTCCGGTAACCTAAAAAACTAAAAAATACCTCCTTTTTGAATTATTTTTAAGCATTTTTGTGCAAAATTTCAGAAAAATCCGATAGTAAACTTTAAAGATAAAATTGTTTACGGACGGACGGACGGACGGACGGACGACGGACGCAACGCCATGGCAATAGGTTATCGGACCATAGGTCCGGTAACCTAAAAACCAGACAAAACCATAAGGGCATTTCGGGCCGAAATGCCCTAATTACACATCATCACAAAGGTACATAAAGAGACTCTTATACATGATTTTGAGAAAAACTGTCTGAATAGATTTAGAGAAAATGGCCACCAAAGACAAAATTCATCGTTTTTGACCTTCCAAGGTCATTGAAGGTCAAATTCAAGGTCATCATTCAAACCGCAACATATGATTTCCCATTTGAATGTGCCAATACTTGGGCTCTATCTTCAAGTGTTCTATGAGTTTACTCCGCACAGCTCCCATTATGAAGGAAAAATCAGCCCAAGGGCCAAGATAGGTTACCGGACAATTTTGGTTTTAAGCATTGTATTGCATTGCATTGTCAAGTTCAGGGTCACCAAAAGATGTGCCATATATACATGACTTATTATAGGCTTATACACAATCCTAACCTGTATGTGCAAAAGTTTAAGCTTCAGAGGCCACTTTACAGATTTCAAGTCAGATATTTAGCACTTAAGGTCATCCAAGGTCAAGATCAAGGTCATCATTAGTTGTTCCATATATGACTTCCTGTATGTTCATAATACCAACTGTAGCTATATCTACTTGCATTTCATCTGTACAGGTAAATTTGGGCTTCTTTTTACCCCAAAATGGCTGTTTTGACCTTTCAAGGTCATCAAAGGTCAAATTCAAGGTCATCTCTCGAATCGCCATATACGACTTCCTATTTGAAAGTGCCAATATGAGAACAGTACAGTCCTGGCAGCTCCCATTATGAAGGAAAAAAGTGACAAAAATTTTCAAGTCCAAAATTTTTTTCAAAGGGTGAACATTTTTAGATTACTGGCCCTTTGGGCCGATAAGCAATTGTCGCGGTATTTAGTCCGTCGTCCGTCCGTCGTCCGTCTGGGTCGGTAACTTTTTTTGACATAATGAATTTCCCCATAAATTTGTCAGAACATACCTTGGGCCAGTATCTAAAGATTGATTGAATCGTTTTTGCCTATTTGGCGGCCATTTTTGACGAAAAATTGCCAATTTTGGACTTTGGAGGCCATTTTCTCAAAAACTGTCTCATCAGTTTTGAGATTTTTGTTTCAAATCATTCCTCTCATGTACCTTTATGACCTGCATAAGTTTTGTTGCCCTTGAATCACCGGTCTGCATGTGGCGGCCATTTTGATTTTTTGACGGGTCGGCGAAAAAAAATTTTTTGGTCCCAAATCAAGTCACTATTCGTTTTGAGCCATTTCCAGCAAAAAAAAAAAGTAAAATTTTTTTTTGGCTATTAAAATTTTTTTTGAAAATTTAACCCAATTTTTCCTTCATAATGGGAGCTGTGCTGAGTAAACTCATAGAACACTTGAAGATAGAGCCTAAGTATTGGCACATTCAAATGGGAAATCATATACTGCGGTTTGAATGATGACCTTGAATTTGATCTTCAACTAGACGTCAAGGCCTAAAGATGCCTTGGAAGCATTTCGGTGTTAGGACTAATTCGTAATATTTAAAACATGTTTGCCACGAGCTCTATGACACACCGTTTGCTAGATATTGACGAAAATGAAAAATGTCGAAAAATGCCGACTCGGCAAAAAAATTTCGGGTCAAGGTCAAAGTTCAACTGTAATACCCCTTAGACATGTTTCCCTGGAGCCACGATTCCAAAAATAACGTCGGTTTCGCTCTACGACACACCGTTTCCGAGATATCGACGAAAACGAAAAAATGCCGATTCGGCAAAAAAATTTCGGGTCAAGGTCAAAGTTCATCCATAATACCCCTTAGACATGTTTGTCTAGGGCGACGAGTCCGAAAATAACGTCCGTTCAGCTCTACGACGTACCGTTTCCGAGATATGCAGGAAGCCCCAAGGATGAGTCAGCAAAAAGTTATTTCGACCTCTAAGTCAAAGGTCGTTTGACGGATCAATCCCAAAATCGATAGGGTTCTTCCCTGGTGGTATATGAACTTCCATGCAGAGTTCTGCATCTATTGCCTCAATATTTTTCGAGTTATCGTCCGGAAACCAAGTCTCATAATCGGCGACGAGTCCGAAAATAACGTCCGTTCAGCTCTACGACGTACCGTTTCCGAGATATGCAGGAAGCCCCAAGGATGAGTCAGCAAAAAGTTATTTCGACCTCTAAGTCAAAGGTCGTTTGACGGATCAATCCCAAAATCGATAGGGTTCTTCCCTGGTGGTATATGAACTTCCATGCAGAGTTCTGCATCTATTGCCTCAATATTTTTCGAGTTATCGTCCGGAAACCAAGTCTCATAATCGGCCTTGATTTCATCCTCACGGACCTCAGAGTCGAATCAAAAAAGAAAATACCCCATAGACATGTTTGTCTAGGGCGACGAGTCCGAAAATAACGTCCGTTTTGCTCTACGACGCACCGTTTCTGAAATATGCAGGAAGCCTCAAGGATGAATCAGCAAAAAGATATTCTGACCTCTAGGTCAAAGGTCATTTGACGGATTGATCCCAAAATCAATAGGGTTCTTCCCTGGTGGTATATGAACCTCCATGCAGAGTTCTGCATCTATTGCCTGAATATTTTTCGAGTTATCGTCCGGAAACCCAAAACCTTGATTTCATCCTCACGGACCTCACGGACCTCGGAGCCGGCTCAAAAAGAACAGGGTTCTTCCCCATATCATTTCTGACTAGTGGTGAAAATTTGATAAGGATCCCACAAGGCAATCTAAAGTTATCGTCCGGAAACCAAAACGGCGGAAGAAGGAAAAATTAGCCCAATGGGCTAGAAAGGTTACCGGAGAAATATACAGAGTTAAGCCGAGAAAGTTGAAGGTCAAATTCAAGGTGACCACTGAAATCGCCATATCTCTAACCGTGAAAATGGGATCAAAGGTTAAATTCCAGATCACCAAACTATTCAGCATACATAATTTCCTATATGTTCACTATGGACCCCTAAGATGTAAATTTGATAATAAGCGAGATCTAAGCCATTTTGTATTCTGACCTTGAAAATAAAATGACTAACCTTGAAATTTAGGTAAGCGAGATATAAGCCATATAAGCCATATAAGCCATTTTGTAATCTGACTTTGAAAATAAAATGACTGACCTTGAAATTTAGGTCAAAGGTCAAATTCAATATCATTAAAATATTCAGAATATATCATTACATATATGTTCACAATTGATTCCTAAGCTGTAAAGTCGATAATAAGCAAGATATTAGCCATTTTGTCCTGTTGACCTTGAAAACGAGGTCAAAAGTCAAATTCAAGGTCACTAGAATATTCAGCATATATCATTTCCTATATGTTCACAATTGATTCCTAAGCTGTAAAGTCGATAATAAGCAAGATATTAGCCATTTTGTCCTGTTGACCTTGAAAATGAGGTCAAAAGTCAAATTCAAGGTCACTAGAATATTCAGCATATATCATTTCCTATATGTTCACAATTGATTCCTAAGCTGTAAAGTCGCTAACAAGCAAGATATTCGCCATTTTGTCCTGTGACCTTGAAAATGAGGTCAAAGGTCAAATTCAAGGTCACGAGAATATTCAGCATATATCATTTCCTATATGTTCACAATTGATTCCTAAGCTGTAAAGTCGATAATAAGCAAGATATTAGCAATTTTTTCCTGTGACCTTGGAAATGAGGTCAAAGGTCAAATTCAAGGTCATGAGAATATTCAGCATATATCATTTCCTATATGTTCACAATTGATTCCTAAGCTGTAAAGTCGATAATAAGCAAGATATTAGCCATTTTGTCATGTGACCTTGAAAATGAGGTCAAAGTTCAAATTCAGGGTCATGAGAATTTTCAGCATATATCATTTCCTATATGTTCACAATTGATTCCTAAGCTGTAAAGTCGATAATAAGCAAGATATTAGCCATTTTGTAGGCTCAACTATTGGCACTCACCTCGTATGACTATACCAAGCTCCTCGGCAATCTGTACGATCCTGCAATACATCCAACACAAAACCATGTACACCATACACTAGTGAAACGTAAAATAACAAATCGGTTGTACAGTGCATCACGAATAATACCGTCAAGCTGATTACATTGTATTCAGCTTGATGCATAAGTACATATATACATGTAAATATTTATTATCTATTACAGAGAGAGCACTGTGAGTATGTGACCAGCTAAATATGTTCAGAGTACATGTAGTATTGTGTTTTAATCAGGTTATTGTGTACATTTATTTGGTCCATGCAAAGTTTTCTGGGACCTCAATGAGAGTAAGTGCATTCATTTTCAAACCAAATGAATCAAATATGTTGTATTTTGAATACAGTATTCACTGGAGACATGAATACCTAAAAATGTCTTCTGAAGCAATTTGGTGTAAAGCATAACTTATAAGCTGACTCAACAACAAAGAATTTAGATCTAGGGCCAAGATATCCATAAAAGTCCTGAGGCATGTTTGTAAATATGCTGACTGAGCAGAAAAAAAATTGAGATTAAGTTGAATTTTGTTCTCAATACCGCTATGACATATTTGTCTACCGTGGCGAGTCCAATTTAATGCCTGTCTCCTTCTATGATACATTGTTTCCCGGGATATGCATTGAGCCTATTACTCAGCAAAAATGCTTCCAAGCTCTAGGTCATTTTGCGGATTGACCCTAAATTCACAAGGATTCTTCTTTGCTGGTACATACTAGTAGGCCTCCACCATTGCACGAATACTTTATTGGGGGAGTACTGAGTAGTTGTCCGGTAAGAAAACCCAGAGCCAGCTAAAAAGTAATAGACTTTTCTCCACATAATATTTCTGAGTTCTGAGCAATGGTATATCAAGGCCAAATGATCTTACCACCGTGAAACCAAGAAAATGGAAGAAAGAAAAGAAAAATACTGACTTTTTTTTTTACGAAACCATAACTACATTCCATGCTAAATGCCCTATATGAGTAAGACCTATTTCTATGTATGCACATCGTTTCCCAGTAAACTTTTTGGGTATGCAAAAATACTTATAGTACTCACCTCACTGGATCCAGCAAGAGACCATTCGGAGGGTCAGGGTAGGGATGAACCAGTCTGACCGAAAACTTAACACGGAAGTACTCGTTGTATCCCTCCATTGCCTGCCAAAATAAACATTCCAAAAGCATATATTGAAATAGCCAAATATAAATTCCTGAATACCAGTATTCCTGATACTAGACTTCAGTTAAACCATGTGTATCTTATGTAAATCTCCATGTTTCGCCACTCTAGATCATGGACGGAAATTCATGAAACTGGAACATATTCACACATTCATTTAATACATAAATGTGATGTGTGTCATGGAGGCATTACATGTATATACAACCATTATGTCGTCCTATGGACACAGGGCTAATGTTCACCTGTATGCGGTGCGAGGAGACACTAACAGGGCTCCAAATTTCTAAACCTGATGACTGAGCCACCATCCACTCAGAAAAGGTTCAAATTATTCATTCAATTTGTGATTTCAGTCTTACATCGTGCACACACACGAGTATTATCGGTAACCACTGTTGACACACACACATATATATATATATATATACATGTGCACTTTCTTCAGACTTTGATATATCCATCAGCACATACAAATGTACTTGGTATTCAGTTCAGTGTGTCCCATGTCAAATTCCTTCCTATCCCATTCTACATGTTCATCTTGAATGATGAATGATATTTTACCAATATCATTGATATTTTGTTCAACATTGATCACCTAGCTTACTACCGGTACCGGTACCTCTGATGAGTGGTCTTAGGTTACCAGGTACATGTATGTCCATCTTCAAGTTGGCTTTAGGAAACATGGGCGAGTTGGGTTTGTAACACCAGTATGAGAATATGAATAGGAAATCATACATGTATGTGGTGGAGCTCTGATATTGATATTGACATCTGATGACATTGATATTGACATCTGATGACATTGAGTTGTCTACTCTTTCCATAATATTCATTCTTGTGTTTGAATACTCAAGGTCATCTAAGGTCAAGTTCAAGGTCATCATTCTTCGTGTATGACTTCCTGTAACATGATCAAAATATGAAATTAAGAACAGCCTTCAAGAATTGTGTTTGCAAAAGATCAATTCACATATTTTTTTGATGGAGAAATTCATAGCACTCAATACCATCTTAGTCAAGTTCAAGGTCATCAAAAGACAAATTTATCTATGAATAAAGTATAATATTTCAGTAAGATTGAATAGCAGCAGAAAGTTGCCACAAAAAGTCATGAATATATCCAGGAGAACAAACAGAAGTTTTTATTCTGTAAAACCCAGATCATTTGTTTTTGCCATCAAACAGAAAAGGTTAAATCAAGCAAGGTTTATCCCTTGCATTTTATCATAAAGATTTGAATGTTTTGAAATGTCTGTCTTAACACACATGCACAAATACATGTATATATAGATGTTTCGGTCAGTACCTAGGGAGATACTTTATATATGTATCTATAGCATCCAGTTTCGCACCGAAACTAAATGGAATAACACAAAATCATTATCATTGGTTATGGTGATCTTGAATTTTAACCAAACCTAGATGACCTTGTAAGGCAGACTTGAGGTTCATGGTTTTGTACCTGAAAATTCATAAGATGGGTTTAGAGGGAAATCAAGATTTTCATCACACTATATTTCAGATTTGTTTGTGTGTGATAAACATGTATAATACAAGTTTGCTTTCTTAGAATTTCTCTTATGCTTCTTTTTTTATTATTAACTTTATTAAAGATCCCAAAACAATCAAAAGTTAAAATTAGATTAAAGCACCATGTGAGCTGATCAGAACGTTTTTTACAGCATGTGAATATCTCGATTCCTTCAAAAGTTACAGTTCTTCAAAGTTCAAACTGCTGAAGGGTCAATTTGAAAAATCATATAGCTCATTAATATGCAAATTTGTATGCATGATGTCACAGGGGGAACATTTTTTAATTAGATGGTTTTATTGGCATATTAAAGTCTTGAGAAATTGCAATTATTCAACAAAGCTTATTCCACATGCTCTACATAATTGATAGTCAATGAATTTCACGTCCGGATAGTTGCCAAGGTCACCAGTATTGATATGAGGCCCCTAGCAACCAGGGTTGCTATGGCCTAAATCCAGTCATATCGATAAGCAAACAAAACCAAAGGTGAAAATGGATGGACTCCACATACATCATTAATATACAATAATCAAATTCTGTCAAAACCCCTATTTCTGTCAGTTAGGACCCATAGCAACCAATGGTTTGAAGATTAGGTTTGCAATAATTCCGACCAGATCAGTTATATTAAGACTCAAATTTGCCTAATCAAAAATATTCCCCCTTCTACGTCACGAATACCTCATTTGCATACTAGTTAGCTTCTCATAAAATCCAGAAGTGTTCAATCCAGCATATGTCATAATCTGCCAAAATGTGACATTCAAATAACCATAACTTTTCAACCATTATAGATATTGGCATGCAGTAAACTGCATTTTACTCAGCAAAACCAGGTCTCTCATTTGGGCTCACATTATATTTTCATGTTCCTAGTACTTTAATGACTTTAACATGTGCCCCGATTGGCCCTAATAGTGGCACGTGCCCAACAGTAGAGCGCCCCCCCCCCCTTTTTTTTTACCAAAAATGTTCAATTTTCGCAACCAAATAATTCACTTCAAATCTTTCTAATAAGAAATGTTTTCATGGTTTTAGGATAATTTTTTTCCCCCTTTTTTTTTTCCTTTTTTTTTCGCCGTTTTGGTTTCCGACCGATAACTTTAGTTTGCCTCGATGTATCTTTGTTTCCGCACGATAACTCAAAAAGTATGTAGGCAATGGCTGCAGAACTTTGCATGGAGGTTCATATATCAACAGGGAAGAACCCTATTGATTTTGGGATCAATCCGTCAAACGACCTTTGACCTAGAGGTCGAGGAGTTTTCGCCCAGTCATCCTTGAGGTTTCCTCGGAAACGGTGCGTCGTAGAGTAACGGACGTTATTTTCGGACTGTCGCTCTAGACTAACATGTCTAAGGGATAGTAAGGAAGACCTTAGACCCTGACTTTTTCTGCCGAGTCGGCATTTTTCATTTTCATCGATATCTCGGGAATGGTGCGTCGTAGAGCGAAACGGACGTTATTTTTGCTCTTGTGGCACTAGACAAACATTTGTCTTAAGGGTATTATTAATGAACTTTGACCATGACCTGAAATTTTTTCGCCGAGTCACTATTTTTCGTTTTCGTTGATATCTCGGAAACGGTGCGTCGTAGAGCGAAATGGACATTATTTTCGGACTCGTGGCACTAGAAAAACATGTCTTAGGGGTATTGAGGATGACCTTTGACCTTGAATTTTCCTGCCGAGTCGGCATTTTTCGTTTTCGTCGATATCTCGGAAATGGTGCGTCGTAGAGGGAAACGGACATCATTTTCAGACTCGTGGCAGTAGACAAACATGTCTGAGGGGTATTTTGGTTGAACTTTGACCTTGACCTGAACATTTTTTGTGAAGTCGGCATTTTTCGTTTTCATCGATATCTCGGAAACAGTGCGTCGTAGAGCGATACGGACCTTATTTTCAGACTCGTGGCACTAGACAAATATGTCTATGGGGTATCATGGATGAACTTTGACCTTGACCTGAAGTTTTTTTGCCGAGTTGACATTTTTCGTTTTTGTCGATATCTCAGAAACGGTGCTTCGGACATTATTTTTTTGGACTTGTCGGGCTAGACAAACATGTCTAAGGGGTATTATGGATTAACTTTGCCCTCGACCTCAAATTTTCTTGCTGAGTCGACATTTTTTCGTCGATATCTTGGAAACAGTGTGTTGGTAACATGTTATAAATACACTAGTCTTAACACCGAAATGCCTCCAAGGCATCTTTAGGCCTTGACGTCTAGTGTTAATTATTTTATTGTTTGAAATGAAAAAATTCAATTATTGATAAATTGTTTAACAAATTCTTGCTATCAACAGGACCAGTAAATGTACTAAACTCATAACACAATATCAAATGAATATTGTTTAACTATAGATATTCCATGCCCTAAAGATTCGAATGGTAGACATGGTGTTTATCAAAAATAATGTAGTTGTGTACTGTACAGAACACATATCGGAAATATTGTACCGTTTTCCTGTACAAGTACTCATTCAAACAAATTTGTTGCAGCATATAGAGTGACTGAGTCATCAAACAAGAATGCAATATATAGAGGCTGTTTTATACAAGAATATTATATACATGTGAAGTGTAACACAATGGCAACATGCAGAGTATAATCAAACAGCAATCACACAAAATACCCTTAAATATACACTGTACATGTCATCCATTACAAGGTAGATTTTACAGGTAACTTCTGAAAATATTTTGGGAGGTCATTGGGAAACTCCACCAGGTTCACTATATTTTATAATCCTTAATAATTTCTCCTTAATATTAAATAGATATATGCTGAACCATACCATTACTATTTAAACATTGCAATCACCACAATCACACCCATGAATTGCGTGAACAATATTGGAATTGTCAAAACATTCCAAACAGGCCACAGAGCTACCGTGAGACTAAACGATCCAAACGCGAAGCTTGCCGTTGCGATTGGGATGGCCGCAGGGTATTGTTTCTCCCAGTCATCAGAATGCACTTTCTTTATCACAGACAGATAAACGATGAGAAACAGGGCGATTGAGAAATTCACTGCCAGGAGCGAGACCCCAGAATAGAACCACCGCGGGCGAATGTTCTCATTGTGGAGAAACACATTGATGAAATCAGTGAAGTAAGTGACGACAAGAGCGGCGAGTATCCATATGAAGTTTTGGAAAGTGTACGGGGACTGTGGCTTCCGCTTGAGTCCCTTTTTCTTGGCTTGAGGGTCGTCGTCGTCATCGTAGCCACATGACTCATCATGGAAGTCATCGCTTGTTACCAGTGACTCGTACAGCTGTTTTGCGACTTTCCTCCGAACTCGTACCTCCAAGCTTTCATTCTCCGAGGTTGGTATAGACGCCATGATTTCCCAAGCTGAAGAAATTGGGAGGGCGAACAGATCTCGTGTCGCCCACTTTTCAACCTGTCATAGCTTTTTATAGCAGAATATCTACTAGCGGCATACAGGGATAAGCAACTACTTGCAACAGGATGTGTCCTGAAAGACTCCAGCAGATTGTTGTACCTTTTTCTGTAGTTGTTCAGATTTTCTGTAGTTGAACAGCAGCAGTCTTTTTCTCAACAGGGTTATAAATGTGCTTTTCATTCTGAAATAAAATGTTGGACTTATTATATACATGTATATTGGAGCTGAAATATATTGCAGATTTTTCTTCGGATCAAGTTCCTATCTGGTATAGATCTACGCATACAGATCGATGAACTATTTCACTGGCGCCACAACTTATAACTTTCTTTAAACTATAATCGTTGTCATTGATCTATGAGCGGTGGTTTTTTCGCGATTATTCCGTCAATAATTCGATGAAATTTTGGCAGGAGTGTTATTTTATACTCGCCTAATACGGTATAAATTTCGGAGAGATTGGTATGTAAATCCGATCATGTGATCAATCGGTGTCACTCGTCCATATTTCAAATTGGAAGGAGAAATACGTGGGTTGTCAATAAAATGTGTTCGTTATTCGGTGCAATTGCGACGAAATATTTCAAAAAAGCTCCAAGGACAGTCACCAAATGAACATATTACCAGAATAACAACTTAGGTTTGCTTAATTAAGAACATTTCATGTCGAACAGACATTCTGAAATGTATGTACTGCCGTTAGGGACGTTTGCCTGTAGGACCTTTCCTCTTTTGACATCTATAAATTTTATATCATCAATAAAAACAGTCAACAAGAGGTCAAAGGTCATATTTAGGGCTACCGGTATCTATGAGTATGACCATGTTTATGACTGCATCCTTGCTCAGTTCAAACGCTGTCACATTGCATTGTGACTTTCAGTGCAACCCCAAACTTCAACCACAAACTCATGACACTGGGCGTTTCTTTGTGGCAGGTTGCATGTAAACCTTTAAAACCTTTTTAGGGGAATTCTAGCCATAAAATACATGTACAGCTGCCCGTTTATCGCCAAGATCACAGAGATGTGGCCAGGGGATTCGTCAGTTCGAGTTGAAAGTTCGAGATCAGATCAGATGACAGTTCAAGTTGAAAAAGTTAAGTTCCCCAAGTCCCCGTTACAGGTTTACTTTGATATATTTATCATGCCATTCGTGGATTCATGATTCACAACATCTTCCTCGACTTTAGAATCTGATTCAACCGCAGACAGTATAAGCCAAAACAGAAACAAAACCGGGAACTATTTTTTTCCGTGGAATGCGGCAGTCTCAGTGAGATCACTTCTGGTTTATATGGAGACCAGATTTGTCGTCGAAAAGCAAGGTTTCCTTCGGACTCGGAGGTAATCAAGTGGTAGCACAACAACAAGAAGTTTACGAGAAACTGTTGTTATTGCCCAACTCCAACACGAAATGTAAGTAGGACCTAGTTCAGCCCAATAACAGTGCTAAGTAGGACCAATGATCGAGTGATTCATAAGGTCATTTTGACCTGTCAACTCGATCTGACACATTCCCACACTCATTCCACTACAGCGGAATCCATGAACAGGTCGAGGTTCACAAACTTTGTTAACTTTTTCCATAGGGTCACGGCGTCGAATGTCGGACAGGTGGGGCAATTCCGGACACAGGTCTGAGCTATTATATTGGCTTATAAAATGCAGCACAATAGTCAAGAATGTACATGTTGTGTCATATATATATTATAATAAGGAATGTAAACATTTATATCCAAATCTGAAAACAAAAGGTGAATAAAATATAGGTTTAATCGGGGATGCCCTTTGTCACTTTTTGTGACATCAGGATGTTTCTTTCTGCACGCAATTTTTTTAAGAATTCTTGGGAGTCACCGAATTTGACTCAGGTGACTTTGGTATATATCTTTATATTATTAACTTGTGTTCTGGAATTATATTTATGGCATTGTTTATCAGGAAAAGTTGAAAAGCACTCACAGGAATCAGAACACCCCATCTTCATGATTTTGAAGTATATATTTCTCTCACAAACACATTCTAAACAGGTGTCCGTCATTGCCCCACCCACACTGAACCTACATCATAATGTCCCCCTGCCCATTTTAATGTACAAGGCGGATTCCCAGCTCATTTGCTATCAAATAGGAGATACGGGTTCTCCAATGATATGGAAATTTTCAATAGTGAAAAAGAAATTTGAGAATTATATTAATACTGTGGTTTCATCTGTCCCAATAAGACTTTAGTGTTGAACTACGTAGATCTTTCTAGAATACAACAATAGAAATTTGTATTTTTTTCGCTCTATCCTTGATGTGTGAACAAAAATGACATTTTCTTACAGATGATTTATATACAGTCAGTAATATATATATGAGCAGTTTGATTTTAATTTAATAGAGAACACTACAACAGTGATTGCAAGATGGAATTTGGAATGGCGCCGCCATCTACATCTTCAGACAAATTCACTATACCCTCATGAATTTTTATTAAAATATGATAGGCCTTATCAGCAGATACATGTACATAAAACAAATTACCATTCATATTAGTCTGTTTGAGTGTCTGTTTTATTTCATCAACGCAATATATATATGCAGGGAGAATAATATTCGTACACAAAATTGCCTATAGGCCTATAGGTATAGGCCCTTTGGTGTACATGTACATGTAGAATACTCTGAAAGTGACAGATCGATCTACATCTTGTGTGTTTATTTCGGAAATTTCCTTATGACTACTATTCTCATATTTCTTTTTGCTGTCTTAGCATGAACCGCTAGATGTTGCACCATAAATGCCACCAATGCTATGACACTGGAGCTCGTGCAATTAGGTAATTCCTAGGGCTTCAACGAGTACTCGGTTAACCAGTTATGGTTCGGTTACAGATGTTGTGACCGGGTAATCGTGAAGTACATGTATTTTGCAACCTCGTAATTCAGCCTACATGTAAAACACTTTACATCGGTAAATTTCCGCCCAAATGCGCAGAATTGAAGTGATTTATCACACACCAATCCAATTAGAACGGTTATTTGTCATAGTACCGTAAACCCCTTAATTTTTCGCGGCCATTAATATTCGCGATTTTCATTAAAAACGCGAAAATTTCTGGACGCGAATTTTATTAGTCAACCGCATTTTGATTCGCGAATATATATGAGCATCACGGAATGTCAGTGGCCCAATCAGCATAGTTGAATTGGCTGTTGATTCGGAAATTGACTTTGCAATGTGTGTCGTAAAAAACAGAAGAACAAATCATGTTATATATTTAACATAACAAAAACAGTAGCCAATTCCAAGTTTACATGTACGTAGTTATTTTGTACTGTTACTATTTGTATTTATTTCATGTTTACTGAGCCAGAAAAGAAAGATATAATAGATATACTATAAAGATATAATAAAGATACAATTGTGTTCATGTCAGTATTATAAATAATAATTTCACTTGACAAACTGTTCCGATTCGGACATAAACTGTTCCGATTCGGACTTCTAAGCTCCGATTCTGATTTTTAACTCCGATTCGGACTTCTTACGCACCCAATTTAAAAGGCCGCGAATATGTCCAAATCCTGAAAACGCGAAATTAAAGGGGTTTACAGTATGGCATATTTTCACGTGAAAATGACGTCTGTTTAGTTTTAGGCGGGTTTTTGACACGGAGATTTGACAAAATTCGAACTGCGAAAAATTCTTTTATTTTACTTTGGACAATATTTAGCTCTATATCTTTTGAACGAGTGACCGGTTACAAGCTAACGAGTAACCCGTCACGAAATTTTGTACTCGTTGAAGCCCTAGTATTTCCTAAACCCGCCTGACAATCGACTCTCTGACCCTACTGTTCCCAGCATCCTCTGTGCTCAAGCAAGCAGTTGATGCTGTCATTCTTGCCCTATACTGTAACATTAAAAATTTTAATAATTTATCCTCGCGCTACCAGTTTACGCAGCTTAGTCCGCGATATATAGACCATGATGTTATCAACTAATATTTGCAAATACAATACGAGAGAGGTAACCATCCTAAAAAAAGGAAAACTATAGTTGGCGTCATTGGTCTGTGAGTGGTGGTTTTTTCACGATTATTTCGTCAATAATTAAGATATTCCAATGAAATTTTGGCAGGTGTGTCATTTTATGTTGGCCTGATTGGGTATAAGTTTTCGGAAAGTTTGGTGCCTAAACAAAAAAGTTAGACCATTTGGCCTATATATAACGGAATAGGAAAACATCAAAACGTTTCCTATAGAAATGCTACGACGATCGGGGGCGGTCCACGGCCGATTCGTTTACCCCGAAAGTAGCTCCTATATCCTATGCCTGTTGTAGCAGCAGAGAGTATAGAACGGAGTCAGAGAGGTTTCACTCCTACGGCACCATTTTGAACTGGTGGCACTCCTGGCGGATGGGTGTGCTTTATGAATGAATGTGTTTACTACCATTACTATCGCAAGAATTTATGAATGAAAGAATATGTTAGTAAAACGAAATGACGTAACTCACAATCGTCCCTGAGGACGACGAACTACAACAGCGCATCCATCCGCGAGGATAACAGGCTCCATGAGGCAAAATGGTAGACAATAGTAATTTGCAGAGTGAAACCTCTCTGTTCTATACTCTCTGGTAGCAGAGATGAGATTCGGCGTGAATCTCGAGCGATGCAGTGAGCTGGTGAGGGGACACCCGAAAACGAGTTTCGAGTTTCAAGTTCCAAGTTTCAAGTTCCGAGTTCCAAGTTCCAAGTTCCGCATTTAAAGTCCCAAGAAAGTGCAGTTATCGTTTTTATATTTCTGCATCGGGTCTCTTCAACTCATTAAATCACTTTCTTGTGCCACCTTTCAAAATCACAAAAAATTAACCATCCAAGCTGATGCCTGGTACGCGCGGACCTCAGAGTGCCACGCGAGTATGATTTGAATTTTCGGATAGTTTGCGGAGTTGGGTGTGATTTTCGTTCAATTCTATTAAGTTCAAATGTATTTTTTATATCATTTCTATATTTTACATTCAAAAAATTAAATACAAATGATGGGAAAATCGAAAACAGCGGGGAATGAAAATAATACTTATTGCATTATGATAGAATAAATTCGGATCTTGTGAATTTCTTTCATTAAATAATTGTTCAGGCATCACCAACGAACTATGCTGTGGATGACTGAACAAATATTTAATAGAAGAAGTTGATATTTATCATTTATTCGAACGTGTAACATATAGTGGTGCTGCTCCTTCAAACTGACGCCATGATCCCTCGTCTCTGCAACTTTTAGACTCAATGTTCAAAGAACTCCTGAAAAAGCGTGGCATGTGTAGAAATACCGTAAAACTTCTAATAGACGCTGGGTTTCTAATAGACGCCGGGTTCTAATAGACGCCGGGGGTTCAGGTATACTGAAATTAATAGACGCCGGGTTCTAATAGACGCCGGGTCTACGTACATGGTGTAACATAGCAACGTATAGATACTAATATCGACAACGTCAACGCGTCCCAGTCGGGAATTTCCAGTTTTTCATATCTAAACTGTCATCCGATTTGTCATATCGTAACACAGGCCTTGCCAAATCCAATAAACGCCGGGTCCAGACAACGACTGAAATCAATAAACGCCGGGTTCTAATAAACGCCGGGTTCTAATAGCCGCCGGGTCTAGAGTGTAACTGAAATCAATAGACGCCCGGGCGATTATTAGAAGTTTTACGGTACTGACTGAACACCGACGACACCTTTTTCTTAGAACTTTAAACGCGGAACTTGGAACTCGTTTTCGGGTGTCCGGCTGGGGAGTGACAATGTGAACTTTTTCAACCTTGGCCTTTAGACCCAGGTGTCCCACTCTCGAACGCCGGAGGCACTCACGCCTCCGGCGTTCGAGAGTGGGACACCTGGGTCTACCTTGGCCTTGGGAACCTGTCACTGTTGGGTGGGCAACTGTTGGGAAATCCAACGTTTAAAAGTTGACAAAGTTGACATTAAACCTGACACAAAGAAACGCGCCCACTGATCTACAGGGCCACAGTAATGATCAAACAAGTTGAATTACCACAAATTACTCGATATAATCTGATAAATCTAGGCACCGCTTGTACCGCTAGCTCAGGTCAATCAGCGAATTTGTGTGTTCTCGACCAGGGGGTAGGGTATGAAACCCGGATCCGGAGCCGGAGGCGGACCCGGATTTAGGGTATGAAACCCGGAGGCGGAGGCGGAGGCGGAGCCGGATTAACCAGGTATGAAACCCGGATCCGGATTAGGCAAAAGTTCCCAAGGCTCTGCCTGTGCAATATAAGTCGAGTCGTAAATCCCACATAAAAGACAGGGGAATACCTGGAATTCTATTATTGCCAATAAGACATGACACACTGAACAGCTTCATATGTATACCTTACGTTGAACTTCAGTTGAACACATTCAACACAAAATGTCACATGATTTTTGGCCATATTTACATCGGGGTGGGAAGGTTTGAACATTTATTCCCAGATTTCAATATTAAATTCCGGGTTCTGAATACTTAATTGCCAATCTTCTAGGTTTATCCAAATCATCCTCCAGAGAAAAAAGTTATTCCCGAAAGAGCATCTTGAATGAGTGCCCATTTGATATCAAATTTATTAGACGAGCCACAGAACTTTTGCTTTATGCGAGCCTGGGCGAGTTTATCAAATTTGATATCAAATGGACACTCATTTGAGATTCTATTTGTTACATCATGCGGCCCTCTAACACATACATCGGATTTTAAAAACAGTGTGGTTTTTCACTTGATTTGGCCGCCCGTAATTATGTATTATGTAATTATGGCGACGTTACGTGATATTACACATATTGAATATGAAAAAATGTGCAATTGGGTTTTATGCCACTGTGGAACATAGTTTCACGTGATGAATAAAAAAAGGAATATCCCTAATAAGCTTTCCTACGTATATGTGCCATTCAAATCAAAAGCTTACCACATTACATTTCTTAGTGGTGACAATGAAAATCTCAAATTTTCCTGATTTTACATACCAGCCGGGGGGGGGGGGGGGGGGGAGGAGGTTAAGACGGAGAAGCCAGTATGCCCAGCCAGGAGTGAGTATGCTTGGTCAATGTGACTGTATGTTGTAGCATGCAGAGAGGGGTGGTTTAGAGGCAAGTGCCCCACAGGGCAAGTGCCCGGGTGGCAGGAACCTTTATTTCTTTACATTGACCCTTATAAATCGGGTTTTTATTGTACCCTCTGGGGTCAAGGGCAATTGCTTATCTGGATCGACAGTGCACTGCCTGGGAGTCATTTTTCTATCTCTTTCTAGGCAGGGAAACATTAGAGGCTGTATTTGAGCTATGAAATTCGTTCTTAATTATTTTACTTTTCCATTATTCAGCAATTTTCCCCCTTTTCTCGTATTCTTTCCCTCTCTACCTTGTTTTTATTGTTTTGAACACTCAATTCTCGAACAACAACAAAAAAATCATCGGCGAAAGAACTATTTACTCTGTATGATATAGTGTTCATAATATACATGTTTCTCGAATTAATATCAAGAAATTGAACACTGTCAAGAGAAGGGGATGGGGGAGGGGTATAAAATAAGATTGGTGGTCACATATCTAAAATCGGTGTCATTCAAAATTTGACCCACTGTACCTGTTACAGATAGATATACTACGGTAGACAGGAGGACCATTGGGCTATTTTTTTGTTCACTTTCGGATCGTTTTGAAAACTTTTATCCAATTACTTATTAGGTCTATATAGGATATAGGCTTACCACTAAAAACACATTATATCTATCGTTAAAATTGATTAAATTATCGTGAAAAAAAAACAGTGGTTGAATGACGCCAACTTTGTGCAACTGATATGCTACATGAACAATAATAGGGTTGGATGTACAATTACGTTGGCAATAGTTCTTTCGGCACGTGTTGCGGAGTTACTGCGGCGGGTGAGTGGCGGGCTGAAGTTTGACTGGGGTGTTGGGTGGCGGCGCGGGTCAGGTTGGGGGTGCGTCCGGCGTGTGCACCATGTGACAAATATAGACAACAAATGTCCATATATATGTGTGTGTGTAGTTGTGATTGTCTGTAAGTGTGTGTGTGTGTGTGTGGGGGGGGGGGGGGGTGAGCGTAGATGGGCTGATGCATGAACATATTTTTGTGTTAATGCATAATAGGTATGTTGAAATATATTTCCTACGCGCAGAATAAGACCACCTGTAGAGCGGTGTATGGTTAAAATTGCATTGTATTGTTGTATTGCATGTGTGTGCGTGTGGGGAGGGGGGGGGGGGGGTGTGCGTGGGGGCGGGGGTGTAGGTGGGGGTGGATGCATGAATATATATATTGAATGAATGCATAATAAGTATTATCAAATATGTTCTATTGAGGTTTTTTATTTTTCATCGAGCTGTGGGATGCCTCTTTGTATACATGTTCAAATATCAGTTTTGTGCGATCATTACCTTTTGTGTCAGAGGTTTTTACAGCCTGTTGAGACTTCAATCCCACAGCTCAGAACCATATAACTGATATTGGCATTTGTATCCTCACGCATTTTTCTGTGGTTCTGAAATAAAATCTATCTATCCATCTACCTATCCATCTATCTATCCATCTATCTATCTGAGATATCATAATGGTTGAAAACTGCAGAGAGCATGGCGCTGATTGGTCACATCTACATTTGCCCAGAATGGCACTCTATCCTACGTTTGCTCCCAATAATATGGTAACTGTGAAGCGAAAGGATGTGTGCAAGCTATGGTTACAGCCATGGAAGATGAAGCCGTGAGTCCGGATCCGGGTTTCATACCTGGTTAATCCGGATCCGCCTCCGCATCCGCCTCCGGGTTTCATACCCCAAATCCGGGTCCGCCTCCGGCTCCGGATCCGGGTTTCATACACCACCTGACCAGGGTACCGTATTACCCCGCATATAGGCGCATGCGCCTATAAGTGAAGGTGCGCCTAGCTTCATTTATAGGCGCATGTGCCTGTAAATGAAGTTGGTTAAATTTTGCACGAGTTGGTGCGCCTATAAGTGAAACTTGCTTCATACTGTTGACCAGTGTGCGTGCAACCGAAAAATATGCAAAACCCTGAGATTTTTCGAAGTTGATTGAGTTTTCCATGGTCACGTTTTGATTAAAGCACAATCAGGGGAGTTCACATATATCACAGATACCCTCAACTCCATACAATGCCGACGTCAAAATATGTTGGATTGTATGAACGGGAAAATATAGTAGGCCTATTATCAGTGACTGAACACAGAGCCGAGACTGTGATTGGCCACCCACAACGGTGATATAAACATGTATCCTGAATATCTAATTTGGCACGCGCCACCTTCGATACGAATTTCCGTAGCCCTTGCGAGTCTCGTTTTCAATCAGTGATGAGTTTGTTACCCCATGTCTGTATATGTAATACCGAATTATATCTACGTGGGATAACAGAATGTGTTTCGAAGCTTACGTTACGTATGTGAAGTTTATATTAGGCTATAATTCAAGTCCGCGTCAAAATCAGGAGATGTATAGGCCTGTACCTAGCCTACGGCCTATATAAATGTTTATAAAGCATGATTCACTTATAGGCGCATGCGCCTAGTTTCAGTTATAGGCGCATGCGCCTATAAATGAAACCAGTTAATATTTTCACAACTTCTCAAAAGGCGCTGTTTCACTTATAGGCGCATGCGCCTATATGCGGGGTAATACGGTAGGTGACGTAACTTTTAAAGCCCAGTCACACAGCTGCGAATTGGGGCTGCGAACACCAACAAATACATGTATGCCTACTTCGTTGCACATCGCTGCACATCATGCATTTATATCGTGTTGGTTATCACGTTATCTACATGATGAGCGAAACGCACACGGCGGTTCATGTACCGGTAGGAGAAAGATGCATATTGTGTGGATTCGGATAAGATTTTTACATATATGTTATTTGCACGGAACATTAGACATATTATACTATTTTATTATCAACGGGGAATGATCATATATATCTCCAGTATAGCATAATTGTGTACACGGTTCCGCGAAAGTGGGATAAAAATGGGACACAAAATATGTTTTACGGTAAAGTTCACAAAATATACTCCAGTTATATGAACCAATCATAGCTGGATGTGCAATCGGTTAACTTTTTAACGATCGGCACGTCGAAATTGCTTTGGTGGCGAAGAATAGTAATGTTATTTAATTAAATGCAAATCTGAACTCTTGCATGATCTACGTCCCCACTCTTGCATTCCCGAAAAATCAAACGTGATATGCCATGCTTTTTTTCAGAGGTTATGTGGCTGTCAATTTATTTTACAGATGTGACCCACATTTTTTAGGTTACCGCACCTATGAATTCACCTCTCCCGTCCTGTGTTACTTATGCATCACTTGTATATCAGAAGTTCAAAATGGATAATTTTTCAGTTGTATTTGTAAATTTTATTTATAGGATTTAATCAATAGATTAATATATGAATATATAGGTTGAGTAATATTGAGAAATACCAGTTACTAAGTTTTGTATTAAATATATCTTGTGCACATTACAGGCCAGAAGGAAGACAGTACCATTTTGTACTATTTTTGGTCTGCCCAATAGTTTGTCATCTCCAACTTATGTATATGCTATTTGTGTAAAAATTTATTGTCAAAGTTGGGAAAATAAAGTCATTCATTCATTCATTCATTCATATGATCCGATAACCTATTGCCATGGCGTTGCGTCCGTCTTCCGTCCGTCCGCCATCGACGTCGTTTTATTATTTTTTATTTTGTAATTTTTTTTCAAAATGGCGGCCGTTTTCGTCGAAAAACAGTCAATTTTGGACTTTGGCGGCCATTTTCTCAAAAACTGTCTGATTAGATTTGAGATTTCTGTTTCGTTTTTGCATGTTTTCAAATTTAAAAATTATTTTCTCAAAAACTGTTTGATCAGTTTTGAGATTTTAGTTTCAAAATGTTCCCCTCATGTATCCTTATAATGTGTATAAAGTTCGATGCTCTTGAATCGCCGGTCTGCGTGTGGCGGCCATTTTAATGTTTTTTATGGGGCCCAAATAGGACTTTCCCTTGCTAAATTCCCCTATGCTTTGTAATGGGCCATAATGTTCTTGATATCTCACTTAATATTGAGATTAGAGACTTGGAATCAATTGTGCACATATAGGAAATGATATATGCTGAATATTCTCATGACCTTGAATTTGAACTTTAACCTCATTTTCAAGGTCAGAGCACAAAATGGCCAATATCTCACTTATTATCGACTTTACAGCTTAGGAATCAATTGTGGAAGTGATATATGCTGAATATTCTCGTGACTTTGAATTTGACCTTTGACATCTTTTTCGAGGTCAGAGCACAAAATCGCTATTATCTCGCTTATTATCGACTTTATAGCTGCTAAGAAATCAAATGTCGACATATAGGGAATTATATATGCCGAATATTCTGATGACCTCGAATTTGACGTTTCACCTCATTTTCAAGGTCAGAGCACAAAATCGCTAATATCTCGCTTATGATTCACTTTACAGCTTAGGAATCAATTGTGGACATATAGGAAATGATATATGCTGAATATTCTCGTGACCTTGAATTTGACCTTTGACGTCATTTTCAAGGTCAAAGCACGAAATGGCTAATATCTAGCTTATTATCGACTTTACAGCTTAGGAATCAATTATGAACCTATAGGAAATGATATATGCTGAATAATTGCATGACCTTGAATTCGACCTTCGACCTCATTTTTAAGGTCAAAGGACAAAATGGCTGATATATTGCTTTTTATCGACGTTACAGCTTAGGAATCAATTGTGCACATATAGTACTGATCGATGAGAATTTCCAATGAATTCATTCGCCCTGGGGATAAGCACCTGACGCTTCCCTATCTTGTAACATGGAGTATATTTAATATGGTGAATCTAAGTAAATAAACGTTGTTTTTAGTGTGTTCTGAGCTTTCTGTTCTCGTTTTTGGGTGTGTAATGTTGTTTTTCATGCCGTCATTGTAATTTATGCCTCTACATTGGTTCCACATGTGCGAGTTCCATTATTCTGTCAACTTTCGCTAATATCTCACTCATTATCGACTTTACAGCTTAGAAATCAATTGTGGACATATATAGGAAATGATATATGCTGAATATTCTGATTACCTTGAATTTGACCTTATTTGCAAGGTCTGAGCAGAAAGTGGCTAATATCCTGTTTATTATTTACTTTTCAGCTTGGGAATCAATTGTGGACATACTAGAAATAATATATGCTGAATATTTTCGTGACCTTTAATTGACCAATGACCTTATTTCCAAGGTCACGGGACAAAAGGCTATTATCTAAAATATATATTGTCCGGTAACCTTTCTTAGCCCTTGGGCTAATTTTTTATTTCGGAAAGTAGACATGTTCCTTACATCTAGTATACTGACAAATTTTCAGAGACTTGTCATTATTTTGGGAAAAAAAAGTTCTGACTATCATTTATCTTTAATTAGGCCGTTTGGTTTCCGGATCATAACTCTTGAACGCCTTGATCTATCTTTCCGAAATTTTCACAGCTCATCCGAAATACTTTGCTCCTAACCCCTATTGTTTTTCGTCGAGATCCGAAATCCAAGATGGCCGCAAGACTGGCTGGCGGGTCGATCCATGCAAAACAAGAAATCACGTGCTCGTGTTTACAAAACGCGCATTAATACGGACTATTTGTTACCGCGCATTGACACTGTCCCCTGATTCAGGCACCAGAGAATCGGTTATTACAAAGACGGGTGCTTCGGAGTGCCGTCTGGTGGACAAAACGGGGACGACACCTGATTCAGCGACTAGAATTATTTTGGTACTTTTCATAAAGTCTTCACATGCGTTCCCAGACAATTTCTACATCATAAGTGACCATACGTTTTTTCGTGTCTGTAAAGCTTAGATAATCTTTGAACCAAACCGAAAGGCAAAAATCAATAACTATATACAAATATGACAAGTTTCAGTTGTTTCCGTTTGAACCCTGATAATATGGATACTGATATGCCAGTAGAAATATGGAAAATAAAATTAGCCCAAGGGCTAAGATAGGTTACCGGACAATGTCTAATACCAATTTTGTCCCGTGGCCTTCAGAATAAGGTCACGGTCAAATTTAAAGTCACGAGATTATTCAGCATATGATTTCCTGTACGTTCACAACTGCTTACTGTGCGTTAAACTAGCCTAGCAGACGATTGACTTCGTAGACTCAATTGTCTTATTTCGGAACCAGGGTCGTACATCCGTAGGCCTACCCGTCTCCATTCAGATTCCGTAAGGTACACGACAGGCCGATTTCGATCCAGAGATGACAGCCGGCCACCATTTATTGTATGCTCCCCAGGTGATATCCAATCGTGAGTGACCCTCGTAAGCTCTTTTATCGTGGTTACTGTAGTGCCCAAGGGAACACTAGAACACTATAGGGTCCTGCTGAAACATCTTCAAATTTCAGCTTGTTTACTAAAATGTACTTTCAAAACTGGCCACTGTATGATGCGCGAACTTCGTCCTGAATATATCTCTGTTATTTTCCATTTATTCGACCCTTAATGTCTTCAGGCCTTTGTAGATTTGCATCTAGCTGCAGGGTAGGCCGTTCTTGGTAGGGCGTGTAGATTCAGATCTCTGCCTGAGATTCTTTGCCTGAGGTATGGTTTTGTCAGAATTCTTCTTCTTTTTTTTCTTTTTTTCTTTCGTCGTTTTCGTTTCCGCGCGACAACTCGAGAACGCCTTGACGGATCGACTTGAAATTTTCACTACTACTAAGACATATTATGTGGATGTGCTGTGTAATTTTTGAGCCGGATCCGAGGTCCGTGAGAATGAAATTGAGGTCATTTTTTGGACTTTGTTTCCGCACGATAGCTCAAAAACTATTCTGGCAATGGCTGCAAAACTTTGCGTGGAGGTTCATATATCACCCGGGAACAGCTTTATCGATTTTGGGGTCATATGGTCAAACGACCTATGACCCTGAGGTCGAAAGAGTTTTCGCCCAGTCATCCATGAGGTTTCCTGCATACCTCGGAAACGGTGCTTCGTAGAGCGAAACGGACGT
Source organism: Terebella lapidaria (assembly GCA_949152475.1). Taxonomy (NCBI): domain Eukaryota; kingdom Metazoa; phylum Annelida; class Polychaeta; order Terebellida; family Terebellidae; genus Terebella; species Terebella lapidaria. The sequence continues at coordinate 23,675,368 of OX424569.1, forward strand.
TATTTTCAAACATGTCTAAGGGGATGACCTTTGACCTTGACCTTGAATTTTTCTGCTGAGTCGGCATTTTTCGTTTTTGTCGATATCTCGGAAACGGTGCGTCGTAGAGCGAAATGGACGTTATTTACGGACTCGTCGCCCTAGACAATCATGTCTAAGGGGTATTAGGGATGAACTTTGACCATGACCTGGAATTTTTTTGCCGAATCGGCATTTTTTGCGTTTTGGGTGATATCTCGAAAACGGTGTGTCAGAGAGCGAAACCGACGTTATTTTCATGTCTGAGGGGTAGTATGGATGAACTTTGACCTTGACTTCAAATGTTTTTGCTGAGTCGGCATTTTTCGTTTTCTGTGATATTTCAGAAATGGTGCGTCGTAGAGCGAAAACCGACCTTATTTTCGGACTCGTCGCCCTAGACAAACATTCTAGGAGTATTATGGATGAATGTTCTTCTTACGGTGTGGATAATTTTTAGCTGTTGCTGACGTTGACACGCGTCGTCAAGTATATTTTCCTGCTCGCGCTCAATGCGGCCTTCTCTTATCTTTGTGAAACTGAACCGCGAGTCTGGGAAACTGATTCAGTTCTGATCTAAATCTAATTCTGATTTGAAGCTAACCCTGCAGGCGTTCGGGCGCTAGTAGGGGCAATCTTGGAACTCATCATGCAGAATGCACTGAGATTGATTATCTGCTGGTCAAAATTAGAATCCCGGCCAGGGGCGGATCCAGGATTTTTGAATAGGGGGGGTGCTCATCTTTACTGTATGTAAGCTTGAAATTATGTGAGCGAGCGTAGCGAGCGAAGCCTTATGCGGTCTCGGGGTTCGGGGGGCGCCGTAAGCCCCCCCCCCCCCCCCGAGAAATTTAGTGTCTCTGAGATGGTTTCTAAGGTTATTTTCAACTGTACCTTGTGAAATCAATAAGTAGAATTTTACTTTAGAAGTCTGCTTAGTTCTGTTGTAAATGAAGGATAGATTTTCAAAGAAAGGAAGGTCTAATAGTCCTACCATTCTAAGGCTGTTCTACATCCAGAGTTATATCCAGAGTTATACAGAACTCTGTCAGAAACAAACAAGTAAATAAAATAAAATAACCCCTGTGTATATTCAATGACAGTTTCAGTATAAAGTCGAGTGTGTCTGACTAGATTATTATTGGAGGGAGGGCGGCGGGTTTGGCAAGCTGGTTAGAGGAGTCCAGCGACCGAGCGAAGTAAGGTGGATAGGTGGTAGCCTGCACGGCGTGGGGTCTGGGGCCCGCTCAAGGGCCCCAGAAGCCGGAGCTTTTTTCAAGTTCTGTGTTTGATTCTGAGATCTTTCTGGCTCTGATTGAGTATTTTTCATTCCACACATGCATATAAATATTGCTGGTATTTAAATGTATTTATCCCAAAACTATTCATTGCCACTTTACATATTATATGTCATAGAACTTAATCGCTGATTAAAATTAAAATCAATTTTAATATCAGCCAAATTTAGCATTCTTGTTTGTCACGTAAACTTGAAAGTACATCTCGAGATAGTAGGGAATATATAGGAAATATGCACAGTTCGACAACAGATACTCAGAAAATTGCCGTTAATCGTGCATGAAAACAGTGGATAGAGAATGATCGGCCTGCCTACATTGCCGGTTGCCACAGTATCTAGACAAATATCAATGACGTCATGAGACTGTGTGTAGAACTCGCCCTCAATTCGGGCCGCTTTGAGGAAAAAATTGATGCGAGATTGACTGGCCCGAGTTTGAATCTTGATTTGGCAACTCAATTTAGACACGTAATACACATTTTCAGACCCAATTTTTTACGATTTCTCATTCTATAGATAAGTAGAGCTTTAAAGCTATTATCACTTTTAGAATTGACAAAATTTATCCATTCTGCGATAGCTTTATTTTGTCTATAGAATAAGAAATCATACAAATTTGGGTCTGAAAATGTGTATTACGTGCCTAAATTGAGTTTCCAAATCAAGATTCAAATTCGAGCGAATCATTTTTTTCCTCAAAGCGGCCCGCCATGTGGGCGAGTTCTATACACAGTCTGATGACGTCATTGGTATTTGCCTAGATACTGTGGTAACCGGCAATGTAGACAGGCTTATCATTCTCTATTCACTGTTTTCATGCAAGATTTTCTGAGTATCAGTTGTCGAACTGTGCATATTTCCTATATATTTCGGACTGTCCCGAGATGTACTCTCAAGTTTGTATGACAAACAAGAATGCTAAATTTGGCACATTTTAAAAATTAATTCCAAATTTAATGACAATCAATTGCATAATTATTGACCAACGAATGTTAGGCCTATGTAACGCTGTAATACACCTTAAAATATTTCTGGGTCACAGATTTTTTTGTTGAAATTATATCCTGCCCCCCCCCCCCCCCCCCCTCGGTCAAAAATATCAAACGAGGAAAATTACACCTATATTTCCTTACATGTAGGTGCATACCCAAATTTCCTATAGCTTCTTGCTCTCTCTTTGTTCTTTTTTTTTCTCTTTTTTCACGGCCCAATAGGGGTGCACCCCTAAATCCGCCAGTGCCGGCTCCTGTTAGCGACAACAGCAGTACCAGCCATGCCGACGACTCGTCCATGATCTTGTAAAACGGGTGTATGTATCTCGTTTTCATACAGGTGCTTGCGTCGGGACGGTACTGTAGAGTCGGGATAGTGAATAATTCCACAATTTCAAGAGCAAAATAAATCGATTTCCTTTAATTATATCCTTATTTTATTTGCTCGAGGATCACATAGTACATATTTTGGCCCATCCATCTTAGGCCTACCCAAATTAATGGGGGTAAGATCGTGGCCCTGAAGCACAGGCAACACGAAACTTTGAATATCCACACGGAACAACCAAACTTCATCGTCATCAAATAGGCGATCTGATCTCCACCAGAGAATATAGTGAAATACAGTCGTGAATGGACTAGTAGGGGTCTTTTTGGGTTGTGGTGGTAGATTATCTACAGATACATAGAATATATCAGAAAATACGACACGAATAACGCAGGGATTTCCACAAGTTTCTGTGTAACACATCAGTAACAATTCCTGACATCGTTTTCTTGTATCCAGTAAACAAAACCAGGTGAGTTTTCCCGTTAATTCACGAGATTGACTATTTTACAGAACTCACACTTGAAGGATGATCGTCAATTGTGCATCTCTTTTCCGGTTTTAGGCTGTTGGTCGTATTATGAAACAAGGAAATTTATGGAACATGAAATAAGGAAATCTAGCTCGAGGAAATTAACTCCTTTTTGAGCTTACATTAATTTGAATTTCATTACTGCACACTGATTTGAAAAAAATCCATCACTTAGCAAAATCAATTCTGAAGAAAAACGAAAACTCACAGAATGTCGAGGACGCGTGTCTCATCTAACGATGTCTTTTACATTCGTGACTTGTTGAAAATAAGTTGAGTCGATAACGATATCATATAAATATCGTGAAAATGAAAGACATTTGCATGTATTATTGCATGTTTGTCGAAAAAAGCATCGATAGATTATTGGAGACCCACATGTTAAAACCACACAAAACCACGAAGGTATCACCATAGTGCAGTAACTTTATATATATAATAATTAAATCTACCGAAACATCTACAACCGGGTACATGTACTACCACATCAATGCATAGAAACCCATAAGAGACTTTCTTATGGGTTTCTGATGCATGCTATGTATTTTATCGACTTATATTATCGAGACAGAAATTCGATATTATTAAGTTATAAGTCGCTATTGTCGATGTTATCGAGATAGTATAAGCCCTATGTTGATATTATCGAGTAAACTGGAAATTTTAAATGAAAAGAAATAATAGTACTTGGTGGTGATAGTTCGTGTATTGTAGTAGGCCAGTACTAGGCCTACTAAATATATTTCTCATCAATGCTGACATCATCCACGCAGGCATTTCGCGTGGTACTTCTGTAGGCATGGTCCATCTTGTTGAATAGTTCGAGCGTGGCCAAAGCTTTTAACTTCGTATTTAATTGAGTACCTACATGCAGGTTAGGTTTTATACTAAATTTTCGAATGGCTGTCAAATAAACTGCATACGCCTATATTGCCACACGATATAGCCTACCGGCAACCGTCTGTCCTGCCATACAATATTTACGAAGGTATCACCATAGAAATATGGAGGAGGGGCGGGGGGGGGGGGGGGCGATGTACAAATCTGATATCACGAACTTGTGTGGTGCCCTTCATGAATCGCGGGTGTAGACTAATTTTCGCGCCAGAAATTGCGCGCTCATTTTTCATTCCCCCAACAACATGATCACGAGTGAAACGAGTGGTAGCCAGCAACGTACGTGGTTATATGACGTCACAGGTGACAATGTCAGCACACACCCTGAGATGCACACTCACTCGTTCAACATCCGATATTGTGCAGCGCATAATATAACCACTCGCTTTGTTCTGTGAGATCTTTTCGGGAATTCGCTTCAGAACGCTTCACCTCGGTGTCATCATGTGAGTGTTTCGATGTATAGTGTGGTGCACGCTAGCCAGTACTGTCAGGGCTGCTCTCTGGCGAAGTGTATGGAGGCCCAGGCGTGTCAGTGCGTTTCGTGTCAACGTAGCCTAAGGTTTGTTGTAGGGCACATGTAGCCTAGATGCAAATTGAAATCGTGGTTCTGAGGACTGATACTAATTAGTAGATATAATAGGACTACCATAGTAATAAAAACAAGTTACAATTTCTTTTCATTAGTTATTACTGACCAAGCTACATGACTTTGTATATTGCTGACTATATGATCAGTGATGTTAGAATGTACATATAGGGCCTATGTGGACAATATTATAATTGGAAATTTCCATTCCCAATCATTGCTGGAAACGTTTATAAGTATACTCATATAGATTCTGGAGATAATATGGTATACCATACCGATAGGTCGGTGAGAAAAACAGTTCGACAGTTAGAGACAAACAGTGGCTGGTCAACGGGGAGACCGACAGAGGGAGTGATTCATGGTCATGACAGTATAGTTAGACAGATAGCCTCTAGATGCCAGCAAAGACCGTCAGTGGCTGATCAACGGGGAGACATGCCCATTTCGTATGCCGGGTCATCATGTTTTTGGACAGACATGGATAGTACATAGGCCCAATATGATTAATTAAAATGTAGGATATGCGTATCGTAGATTTGAGCAGATACGCCTACAATGTAGGCCTACATGTAGATCTCTTAGCTTAGTCCACGGTTCTATTGTTCTTTGCGGTAGATTATTTTTCAGAATCTACTGGGAGACGGTTCCCAGTAGAATATTGCAGTAGGTTATTCTTTCCAATAATCTACTGCAATATAATCTACTGCGTGCAAAACAACAACCGCCAGTGTACAAACTCCATCGACTCAATAAGACGCGTTTGTATACTATAAAAATTTTTTTATAGTTGACACTGGCTGCTCAAAATGAAATCGGATAGACACGGACTGTACATGGCTGGTTAACAGTCAGACATATATCGACAGGCTACATGTACTATCATCAAGCGAGCAAAGCTCTCGTTGCTTGCATTTTGACTATTCTTAGTAGTCAGACGGAGTCAAGGAGATCTACATATTGGCTGTTCGCACTGGAGTCATATCTACAAGTATACCATATGTTATAGGGGACTACATGCCCTACTCGTGACAAAATTGCTGCGCATATACATGATATATGCAAGATCAGTGTAACTACATACAAACATCTACAAACATACATCTACCAAACAGTACTTATCGCGTAAGTACTTTGGACACACCGATCCCACCAATCATCGGCTAAAGGCCTGCTATCGGACGAGGCGACACTGTCACAGAGAAACAGGGTGGTTTTACCAATATACAATGCACGGACGATGATCGCTCGATAATATTCACGTATCAAAATGGTTCGGAGAAACGAAAAAAAAAAACGAAAATGATACTTAGTTTTGGTGGTAAAAGCATATATCTCATATATCTAGCAGCAACATATGACCCATTCTACAACATGTACTATCATGGGTATATTTACTTTTTCAGGGCTTCAGCCATGTCTGACTTGGATCCCCAGTTGAAGGAGCTGCCGGCTGACACCTCGGCAACCGTTCCCAGACTCGAGTCAGATTCAGCCGTGAAACGCGAGCGCAAATTCGAAAATCTTCTAAAACAAATAATAAGTGTGACACCTAACAAGGATACATTTGGCAAATTAAAACCGCTTCATGATCACACCTTTCATGCAGAGGGGTTACCTGAGGCTATAACAGATGACAGTGCCTTACCTGCCGTGCAGAACGAAAAAGGATATCGGTCTGTCACATCCACTAACAAGAGACGAATGGAAGGTTTGAAATTGATGTGCATTTGTTTATCGTAGTTATGATATTCAGCTATATATACTTCATTGAATATGATATTTTTCATAGCTTGTGCGTACATGATTGAGAAAATATAAATGACCCTATTTAGAAGTGGGTTCATCGATGTACATATGTGTATTGTATTACCAAAGAAAGAGCCATACATTGTTTTTTTGCAGAGAAAGCTGGGATAGTTTTGATAAATTTGATTGCGGATGACCCGGCCATTGTTGAGGTGGCTAAGCACAGCACAGACATTTTATATCTGAGTTCAACAGCAGTTGCCAAACTGGACAATGATCTCGAAGACCAAAACCAACAACAAGATATGAAATACATGGTAAAGTTAGTGCTAGACTTGAGAAAGGATATTTGGATATTCATCAGGGAGGTACCGCTGAAGGACCCTGAAATATTGAAGATTTTCAATATGCTGACAGAAATTCGAAGGGAGGCAATGAAACATTCAAATTTGTCATTATCATCTTTCCCAATTCAAGTTTTCCTGAAAACGTACAAAACAAACCATTGTATATTGCCAAGGGAAAGTGAATCCATTCGCTATACCACATTTCCCTCACATGAGCCGCAGAAGGTAGCTTCCTTTCTGGTGATGAACTATGAAAATCGAAAAGTTAAAGTGACCAATATGCTGAGGAGACTTTCAGGTGAGTGTACAATGCAAAACATGAAATTCCCCTATTTATTTCCTCATTATTTTGTTCTCCCTGAATTTAAAAGTTTATGCACGTACAACAGATCCTTACTTCGAGTGTTCGATCAAGTTGGTGTTGAGCGATGATGCCTTTGTGACGGCCGGTGAGCTTCCCTACATTGAAGAATCGTATGACGCATTGAAAGAACATCTCGATGATCCAAACAGCTCGTTGAGGCAGCAGCTGCATCACTGGCACAAAATTCCCAACGTGCGAGTGGTAGAATTGGAGGATGGAACTATGGAAGCTGGGTTGATATTCAATAGGAACATGATAGTTGAATTCCGACCACTTCAGCTACAGGGTTTCCAACTATTCTATGACCAGGTCGGGAATGGTGGCCTGGCATCAATCATCAGGCAGAATCTATTGGTGAAACGCCAGGAATACCGCGGGATGGTTTTAGTGGAAATGAGTGATATCTACAAAACGAGGATGGAAGAAATACTCGGTGAGGCAACGAAGACAGAAACGTCTGTCGATGGTATGAGTTGCCAAGAGTTCTTGTCACTCTGCAGTCTGGTTGTCACGGAAGTGTACAAAAGGCACCTAGAGGATCACACGAAGCTTCCAGTAGACTTCTTGAGGCTTCTGAACCAACAGGGTTGTATTGGAGCGATTGATAAGATGATGAGCGTGGATGGGCGAAATGCGATGCACATGGCTGTCTTAGCCGGACGCGAGGACTTCCTGAAAATGTTGTTCTTCTTGAACAAATGGGGGGATTTGAGGGGGGAAGCGATAAAACCTTCCCCGACACAGAAGCATGTTGGGTTCACACCGCGTCGCCTGGCAGAGACTCTGGCCTACACTACCAAGGGACAAGACGTTCTCAGACAGTACGATCATTTGGAAAGTCTCTCCCGGAATCTATCCACTCTTGCAAAGGCTGCACTTGGTGGACACTTGGAGCTCGTCAAGATCCTAGTGTCTGCTGATCCACGGATGCTGAAAGAAGACACGGAGAACGGACTGTCGGCGCTATCCTGTGCAGCTGGGGCTGGTCATATTGACGTTGTCAAGTTTCTCCTGGAGAAAGGTGTCAAAGTGGAGAATCATGCCGAAATGTCTTGCACAATGCTGGCCATCATGTTTGACCACATGGATGTCTTAAAAGAACTTGCAGACCATATGGTAGATGTAGCAGGTCGGAGGCACGGTGATGGTCTCAATGCTGTAGACTACTCCATAATGACAGGGCAGCTGGGTGCTCTTCGGATTTTCAAGTCAAGTAAATTTCAGATCCCTGGGAAAGCGCTGAGTCTAGCAGTGAAGCATGGGAGGATCGAGACTTTGACGTTCCTGTTAGAGGAATGCAAGCTTGATGTCAATACTGTAGATGCCAGAGATAAAAGAACAGCTCTTCATCATGCTGTCTTGGCCGGAAACGCTCCCGAGATCATCGCTCCAATATTGACACAACTTTTGAAGCATGGTGCTAAACTCAACAGCACAGACCGGTTTGGCAGAACAGTCCTGCATGCAGCAGCTGAATTCAACCAACTGGCTCCTTTGGGACTCCTACTTCGTTCTACGAAAAAGTCTGGCGAACTGCCAGCACTCATCAACAAACAAGACATCTACACTGGGAAGGACATCTACTATCTGATCAGAGGTCGGGACCGAGGTCAGCGGGCATGGCACTGGCTTGAGCTCCGCCGGATGAACTTGCACCTCTTCAAGAAGGCTCTCTCCCAAGGCCAACTCGACGTAGCTGACCATGGCAAAGTTCTTTTCTCGGGTTTTGGTGCAAGTCCGGACAAGACCACGAACGACAAGATGCAGGCGACACAGGAAGCCGCCCTGAAACCAGAGAACCAGAAGGTGGACATGACACCACTGCACTATGGAGCCAACAAGGAACACCTGGAAATCGTGAGATTGCTTCTAGAATACGGAGCTGATCCCAATGTAACAGACAGTCTTGGGGCGACCCCAGCTCATCACGCGGCAATGAGAGGAAACCTGCCAATCCTGATAGCTCTGGTGGAGCACGGGGCTAAGTTGGATGCCAGGACGTCTGATGGGCAGTCAGTGTCTGACATTGCTGAGAAGAATGAACACGAGGATATCATCAACTACCTGGGGGCAAATCCGTACTTGACGATAACCCAGGTATCTCCATGTTACAGTTCATCCAGATAGAAAATAAGACACATATCCGGGTTTTTCTTCAGTTTCTGGCAAGATCGTAGATTTCTTGATATTTGTAAAGTACTTTTTTTCACAGAAATTCCTCGTGGAGGCGATTCTGCGAGTAAAATCTGACCTGAATGATGACGTGTTAATGCAGAAACGTTCACAAGGAGTGGACGTCAGACGCCACCTAATAAATTCTTGTAAGTGGTTGCACAGATATTCACCACTCTAGCTACTCTTATCGCAAGAACTCTTGGAACATAACTTGCTGCCGTTTATTTCAGTGCGGGAGTTGTCCATCGATGTGAACAGCATGCTGGTTGCGATAGGGAGTGGCCCTGTACTGGAGGCGTCATCAGGCGACTAGCTCCTCTTATTTGGTTCTTGTATAGTGGAAGTATTTGTAAATAAAACATGAAAGCAGAATGGGTACGGCTGGGGACAGAACGTCATCATCGACAATCACCGTTGTACCCTTGTCCATCATAATAATATATGCTTACATATATGTATTCAACTTGTCGGGATAATCACACGTAGGACGTCAGAGTAGCATTATGTCATTGGAAGAAATACCTTCTCAATTCATATTAATCGCCAGTTCAGGATTACCGAGACAATTTCAAATACTAAGTTCATTAGGGCAAACAAAGGAGACAAGACAGACGGGGAAATAAGCTGATGTAACAATGTCGTTAAAACAGCAAACGCGGTTTATACGGTAGGCCCCCTACGCACAGGCACCTCTAAGTTGACGATGCACATTTATACAAACTTGCATCACATTTATGTGATGTATATATATGTATATTATATTACATTATATTATTATATTATACATATATCCATCTCCCGATAATTTATAGGTAACATAATATCGTTCTAATAGACTGTTCTGCATCGTACCGACGTACACGTCCCCCAAGTTCGTGAACCTTTGCCGTGCTGCAATTTTGATTTTTTTTTTACATGTACTTTGTTGTGGATAATACTATAGTATGTAGTAAGCATGTACATCAACGAGATGCAAAGACCGGACACGAGTAAAATTTGCCGACCTCTAACAGCAAAGTCTTCACCTTTTATACATACCGTATTGTAAATGTGTTGACATTATATTATTATATAATACAACAATATCTGATTTGCTTAATATTGTATATTTGCATCTATTATTGTATCTATTACCATGAATGTTTAGTTGTCACACACTGGACACATTTCCTGTAGGAGTTTGTTTAATCCTCGAGTAAAAATTGAGAAATAATAGCGCAAGGGCTAAAAAAAAGTTTCCCGGAATATGTTTAGTGTTAAGCAACAGTTTTTTTTTAAAAAATGCCGTTTCGACCTTTCAAGGTTATTGTAGGTCAAATTCAAGGTCACCTGTAAATTCGCCATGTATGACTTCCCTTTTGTGCCAATATTCAGTGCTCTATATTGAAGTGTTCCAGGAATTTACTCCATGTGCCAATATTCAGTGCTCTATATTGAAGTGTTCCAGGAATTTACTCCAAACAGCTCCCATTATGAAAGAAAAAAGTAGATGAAATTTTCCAAAAAGTCAAAAAAAACTTTCCAATGGCGAACACAAATATATATATATTTTTGCCTGGAAATGGCTCAAAACAGATATTGATTTGATTCGAAACTTATACACGTCACAAAGCTACATAAGAGGAATCTTTTGAAATGAAAATGAACAGTTTTGGAGAAAATAGCTGCCAAAGCCTAAAATTGGGCGTTTTTTGGACAAAACAGGCCGTTTTGACCTTTCAAGGTCATTGAAGGTCAAATTCAAGGTTACCACTGAAAACGCAATAGATGATTTCCCATTTTGATAACATTCAGTATATATTATTTCCTATATGTGCTCAATTGATTGCAAAACTGTAAGGTCGATAATAAACGAGATATTAGCCGTTTTGTGCTTTGACCTTGAAAATGAGGTCAAATTCAAGGTCATGACTATATTCAGCATATATCACTTCCTATATGTCCCCAATTGATTTGTAAGCTGTAAAGTCGATCATAAGCGTGATTTTAGCCATTTTGTGCTTTGACCTTGAAAATGAGGTCAAATTCAAGGTCATGACTATATTCAGCATATATATCACTTCCTATGTGTCCCCAATTGATTTGTAAGCTGTAAAGTCGATCATAAGCGAGATTTTAGCCATTTTGTGCTCTGACCTTGAGAATGAAGTCAAATTCAATGATACGACAATATTCAGCATATATCATTTCCTATATGCCCATAATTGATTCCTGGTCTCTAATCGCAATATTAAGTGAGATATTAGCAAAAATGTGTCCCATTATAAAGCGTATGAGTATTTAACATGAGAAAGTCCTATTTGGGTCAAGTTTTGGCCAAAATGGCCCACTTCGAGCGATTCAAGCGCAACAAAACTTATACACTTCACAAGGGTACATATGAGGAGTGTTACGTATCAATAAGAAAAAATTAGGCCAAGGGCCAAAGATAGGTTACTGGACAATGTTTAATATTTTAGATGTTAGCCAGGTCACTGGTTAAAGTCAAGGTCAAAAGAATATTCAGCATATATAATATTAAGCATATATCATGTCCACAGTTGATTGCTAAACTGTAAATACAAAACAGAGATATTAGCAATTTTGTGCTGTGGCCTTGAAAATGAAGGCAAAAGGTCGAATTCAAGGTCATCAAAATATTCAGTGTATATCATTTTCTATATGTCCACAATTGATTCCCAAGCCATACAGTCAATAGAGGAGCAAGATATGAGCCAGTTTGTACTTGGACCTTGAAAATGAGGTCAGAGGTCAAATTCAAGGTCACGAGAATATTCAGCATATATCATTTCCTATATGTCCACTATTGATTCCTAAGCTGTAAAATCGATAATAAGTGAGATATTAGCCACTTTGTCCTGTGACCTTGAAAATGAGGTCAAAGGTCAAATTCAAGGTCACGACAATAATTTGCATATATCATTTCTTATATGTTCAGAACTGATTCATAAGCCGTAAAGTCGATGACAAGCGAGATATTAGCTATTTTGTCCTATGACCTTGAAAATGGGGTCAAAGGTCAAATTTAAGGTCATCAGCATAATCAGCATATATCATTTCCTATGTCCACAATTGATTCCTAAGATGTAGAGTCGATAATAAGCGAGATATAAGCCATTTTGTCCTATGACCTTGAAAATGGGGTCAAAGGTCAAATTCATGGTCATCAGAATATTCAGCATATATCATTTCCTATATGTCCACAATTGATTCCTAAGCTGTAGAGTCAATAATAAGCAAGATATAAGCCATTTTGTGCTCTGACCTTGAAACTGAGGTCAGAGGTCAAATTCAAGGTCACGAGAATATTCAGGATATATCATTTCCTATAAGTCCACAATTGATTCCTAGTCTCTAATCTCAATATTAAGGATGCTTATCACTCAGGATCCATGCCTTGTCAGCAGAATTCTGGTATGTTTTGTTTGGCCTATAACTCTGCAGTTTTTTAATGGATTGCGCTGAAAATTGTTGCGTAGGTTCTATCCGTGACTACAAGGCTTGTCCAATGGCCAGATTGAAGACCCAGTCGATATTCATACAGATCCTGAACGGTATACACCGCCAATGAAATGTAACTTACATAGAAAACAGACAGCGGTTTAGGGTACCGTTTCTTGACTATGGTTAGACTACATATCATAGAACAATAACCTACTACCTGTTTTGGGATTTACCTCAACACTTGATGGGAGTTTGATGATCAAAATAGCATGTTATATATCATCGGCATTGAAGATACACTGGGCAAAAGAAATTGATTATCAATCGCATTAATAACCTCTATATCCGTTGGCATTGTAAACTCAACCGCAAACTATATCAAGAATTCAGCGACTCTGATATTTTCTAAGTGCAGTATAGAACCAAAATCACAACAACATCTCATTCCTGAGTACAACGTTCTCGACAGCTGAGCATTAACGGTATTTGCCATACGAATAATCCGCTGATCTGTACTTAGCGCTTCACTAACCAGCGGCACAAGACATTTCCAGGGGATCGCAATAGATATACACATTTGCGCATCAATTTGACATGAATATATTGATGGGATACTTGAAATATGAGAGTAGGTTATTGATCACAGATATGTGCACTGGCTGTAGTTAAGAAACTACACCATGTAATGCTTCGTGTACGCAACGTAAGTTACATTTGTTCAAGCAATATTCAACTCCATTTATATACTAATTTATTAATGAAATCTCCAATCTCTTATTTGCGTCAGCTTCATGGATATATAGAGAATATATATTCCAAATTTCATGTAAGTTTGTTATGAAACGGCCGAGATATGATCCAAAATTGCACATGGTATGGAACCATTGAAAGTATGTGCATCGTACTCGATACGCAATCTTAAGTGAGATATTAGGCATAATGTGTCCCATTATGAGGCATAGGAGAATTTAACATGGGAAAGTCCCATTTGGGCCGAGTTTGGGCCAAAATGGCCCACTTCGAGCGATTCAAGCGCAACGAAATTTATAGACATCATAGAAGTACATATGAGGAGTGTTATGTATCAAAAAGAAAAAAAGTTACTGAACAGATTTTGAGAAAATGGCCGCCAAAGTCCAAAATCAGGCATTTTTCGTCGAAAACGGCCGCCATTTTGAAAAAAATGCGAAAATCAAAAAACTAAAAAATACCTCCTTCTTGAATTATTTTAAAGTATTTTTGTGCAAAATTTCAGGAAAATTCGCCCATAAACAAAAAAGATAAAAATGTGGACGACGACGACGACGGACGACGGACGCAACGCCATGCCAATAGGTTATCGGACCATAGGTCCGGTAACCTAAAAAGTAACCGAACAGATTTTGAGAAAACGATCGTCAAAGTCCAAAGTTGGCCGTTTTTCGTCAAAAATGGTTGCCATTTTGAAAGAATTGCGAAAATCAACAAACTCAAAAATACCTCCCTCTCGAAATATTTTTAGGCATTGCAACTCCACAGCAATAGGTTAACTTATCGGACCAAATGTTAGGTAACCTAAAAATCAAATGCCGCAAACGTACATGTAATGGTGACATTGAAGTTCACACAGATCTCGTCCGTCTACATTGATGACTATGACGACGAGGACGACATTCCCCTCAGCCAACTCGCCCTCCGGGGTACTAGTATCCTCGGCTCCACCTCATGGGAGGGAGTTTGTCTCCCTCGATGAGGACACTCCCACGACAGAGACCACGGGAGCACGAGCTTTGTGCCAAGGCCCGGGGTGAGCAGCCTGCCAGTGATGATGACAGTGATCAAGACGACGGCGATAACAAGGATGACAAGCCAGAAGACAAGTCATCACTGACTTCGGAGAAGGCGTTTGGAAGTTACAAGTCCGAGATCAGCGACTTTGTACAGACAACCAGTGACAAGAAGTTGCATAAATTTGGACACCAGTTGTTTGAACAGTTCCGGCAGTATCGTGTCAACCAGCAATCACAAGCCCAACAGAAGAACACCACAGACTTTTTACAAATCTAAATTCTTGTGTGTGCACGTATGTGTGTGTATTGTTTGTGTCAATTTGTTTCTGTCAAACATTGTGATAAAATGACTCAAAGCTCCAAATTTTTTATATACTTGACATTAGAAGTATCAAATAAACGAATAAATATACTGGGTTATACTAATATATATTTGATAAAGGAACAAACAACGGCGCACCTTTAATGAAAGGACACCTCCAATGTGAGGACACTTTTGCTTGGATATGTGGGTGTCCTTACATTGCAGGTTTTACTGTATAGGAAATGATATATACTGAAGATTCCGATGATCTTGAATCTGACCTCATTTTCAAGGTCAAGAGCACATAATGGCTAATATCTCGACATCACAGTTTGCGAATCAATTGTGAACGTATAGGAAATGATATATTCTGAATATTGTCATGACCTTGAATTTGACCTTTGACCTAATTTTCAAGGTAAGGACAAAACGGCTAATATCTCGTTCATTATCGTCTTTACAGATTAGGAATCAATTATGAACACATAGAAAATGATATATGTTGAATATTGCCATGACCTCGAATTCGAACATAAACCTCATTTTCAAGGTCAAATGACAAGATGGCTAATATTTTGCTCCTCTATTGACTTTATGGATTGGGAACCAATTGTGGACATATAGAAAATGATATACACTGAATATTTTGATGACCTTGAATTTGACATTGACCTCATTTTCAAGATCAGAGAACAAAATGGCTAATATCTCGCTTATTATCGACTTTACAGCTTAGGAAACCATAGTGAACATATAGGAAATGATATATGCTGAATATTCTCATGACCTTGAATTGACCAATGATCTTATTTCCAAGATCACGGGACAAAAGGCTAATATCTCAAATAATTATAGTCCGGTAACCCTTCTAAACCCTTGGGATAATATATTCATAATTTACACATTCCGAGTCAGACATTTGGCACTCAAAGTCATCTGAGGTCAAGTTCAAGGCCATTGTTAGTTGCGCCATATATGTCCTTCTAATTATTCATAATGCAAACATAACCTCTATCTGCAAGCATTTCATCTATAGAGGCAAATCTGGGTATTTTTCGACTCAAAAATGGCTGTTTTGACCTTTCAAGGTCATCGAAGGTCATATTCAAGGTCACCACACAAATCGCCATATATGACTTCTCATTCGAGAGTGTCAATATCTAAGCTGCTCCTCCAGGCATTATACGAGTACCGGTACAGTACAGTCCGAATTTTTTTTCAAAGGATGAAATTTTTTATTCCCCCTGGAAATGACCTAAAATGACCCAAGTATCGTGATTTGGGCCAACAAATTTTTTTTTCATCTCAAAACTGTCTTAACAGTTTTTAAGAAAATGGTCATGGAAGTCCGGAAATGGTCGTTTTTCATCGGAAACGGCCGCCATTTTGACAAAAATGCGGAAATGCAAAACTAACAAATATCCCCTTGAAATATTTTTAGATATTTTTGTGCAAATTCTCTATCACCAAAATATTCAGCATACATCATTTCCTATTATGTTCACTATGGAATCCTAAGCTGTAAATTCGATCATAAGCGAGATATAAGCCATTTTGTATTCTGACCTTGAAAATAAGGTGACTGACCTTGAAATTTAGGTCAAAGGTCAAATTTGAACTGAGGCAAAGTATATTCAGAATATATCATTTTCTATCTGTCCACAATTGACTCTCAAGTTGTAAAGTCGATAATAAGCGAGATATTAGCCATTTTATTCTTTGACCTTGGAAATGAGGTCAAAGGTCAAATTCAAGGTCATCAGAATATTCGGCATATGTCATTTCCTATATGTCCACAATTGGTACCTAAGCTGTAAAGTCGATAATAAGCAAGATATTAGCCATTTTGTCCCGTGACCTTGAAAATGAGGTCAAAGGTCAAATTCAAGGTCACGAGAATATTCAGCATATATAATTTCCTATATGTTCACAATTGATTCCATAGCTGTAAAGTTGATAATGAGTGAGATATTAGCCATTTTGTCCTGTGACCTTGAAAACGAGGTCAAATGTCAAATTCAAGGTCATGACAATAATCAGCATATGGTGCAAAATTTCGTGTCATGCAATATCAGTTACGCTCGAAATGTGGAAGATACTCATCTCAGTCAAATTTAAACTTACCCACTGGCCTGAAAGATGCATACGATATGGTGCCATGGATGAAACTGATATATAATACGCTATTTATCAATCATTCGGTGAAATGGCAACTATTCAATTCGCCATTTAAGTGTCCTGCTCGTGTGACGTAACAATGACATCACAGCGTTTTCAGACACGTTTTGTGAACCCCTTCACAGTCATTATTTGCCCATTTCGTATTATATGGTAACCCCATTCATGCTAATGCACATCCATAAAATACTGGGCTTGTTACCTTTCATGGCTGGCTTCAGATGGCATTCAAAGCGGTGAGACGTAACAAGACACCATATCGTGTTAAAAACTCATGGTTTGGCAGTAGCTTTTGCATGAATTTCCTGTTCAACAGCGTCAGTTTATCGGAACAATTTCCAATAAAATAATGTTCAAAGTTTAAGAGCGTATACGATTTTCCAAGCAAGCAAAGAGGGCAAACATAATAATGGCGTCTTTGTTACGTCTTTGCGATCCAAGTCGACACAACTAATTTATGTATTTCGTATTTTTGGGTTGAAAAAACCGCACGAAAATGTTCAAAACAAAATTTTATTGTCTCAACATATATCTTTTAATAATTAAATGCATTCAAAACAATTCAATTAATAAAAAAAATATTATTTTCTTTCTTTATGATTTCCCAAGCACCAATACTAAAATTCAACGGCCCTCGGCTCCTTAGATGGGTATCTTGAATAAAACATCAATTACTGCATCAACATTGATTAATTAGTAAATTACATTCAGGTGACTTTGATACATTATGCCTTGCTGGTCAAGTTCGATCAGTGTGGGAGAGTCTGTAGCACATTGGGGAGCTCCTGGATCAGCTGGAGTACTTCCAGCTGCTGGATGAAGGTTGGCTTCTGGAAAACACTGGAAACGGTCAGGTGCTGTAGGGAGATCAGCTGGGAGACTCCTTAGGACGGCCAACTGCTGTGGAAGCATGGCTCCTGGAATCTCCTGAGGACGATCAGCTGCTGAATGAAGGCTGGCTCCTGGTAAATCTTGAAGACGGTCAGATGCTGGAGGATGATCAGCTTTTGGAAACTCCTGAGGACAGTCAGCTGCTGGATGAAGGATGGCTTCTGGAAACTCCTAATGACAGTCAGCTGCTGAAGGAAGGATGGCTCATGAAAACGACGGTCAGATGTTGGAGGATAATCAGCTTTTGGAAACTCATGAGGACAGTCAGCTGCTGGATTAAAGATGGCTCCTAGAAACTCACGTGGACGGCCAACTGCAGCTGCTGCGGGAGGCTGGCACCTGGACACTCTTGGAGACGTTCAGATGCTGGAGGATGATCAGCTTTTGGAAACTCCTGAGGACCGGCAGGTGCTGGATGAAGGAAGGCTCCTGGAAACTCCTGAGGACGATCAGCTGTTGTGGAAGGATGGCTCATGGAAACTCCTGAAGATGGTCAACTGCTGTGGAAGGTCAGCAGCTGAAAACTCCTGAGGACAATCATCTGGAGGAAGGCTGGCTCCTGAAAACTCCTGAAGACGGTCAGGTGCTGGTTGAAGGTTGGCTCCTGGAAACTCCCGAAGACTCCTGAAGCTGCAGTCAGATCGGCTGTTGGAGACTCCTGAGGACGGTCAACTGTTGTGGAAGGATGGCTCCTGGAAACTCCTGAGGACAATCATTTGGAGGAAGGCTGGCTCCCGAAAACTCCTGAAGACGATCAGGTGCTTGTTGATGATCAGCTCTTGGAAACTCTTGAGGACAATCAGCTGCTAGATGAAGGTTGGCTCCTGGAAACTCCTGAAGACGGTCAGATGGTGGTGGATGATCAACTCTTGGAAACTCCTGAGGACGATCGAATTGCTGGGTGAAGTCCTGGCTCCTGGAAACTCCCGAGGACGGTCAAGTGCTGTGGAAGGTCAGCAGCTGAAAACTCCTGAGGACAATCATCTGGAGGAAGGCTGGCTCCTGAAAACTCCTGAAGACGGTCAGGTGCTTGTGGATGATCAGCTCTTGGAAACTCTCGAGGACGATCAGCTGCTAGATGAAGGTTGGCTCCTGGAAACTCCTGAAGACGGTCAGATGGTGGTGGATGATCAACTCTTGGAAACTCCTGAGGACGATCAACTGCTGGGTGAAGTCCTGGCTCCTTGAAACCCCTGAAGATGGTCAGCTGCTGAATGAAAGGGCATTCCTGAAGACGGAGAGCTGCTGGTGGACTGTAAGCTGCTGAAAGTTATGTCATTCCTGGAATCTCATGAGGACGGTCAGCTGCTGGAGAGGCCTGAGGACGCTTTTTTTGCTGCCTGGTAAGTGTGAAACCAGTGTCTCTGTTATATCTGTCTGACAAATGCCCTCAAATTGTTGATGTTGCATGTCTCAGAAAAACACTGGATGAACCATGTCATATAAAGTAGTGCGATTACTCTGTTTTCATCAAACAGCAGAAATAAAACAATACAACAATTTCGTCTGAACAATTAGATCACAAACACAATCAATTGTGTGATTTTCAAAGATATTTGTCAGATGTAACAGGACGCAATCGATAAAAACTCCATGTTACATCTACTCGCTAGATGCAGGTATATACACCTTAATTTTCTCTGTTATTCACATTATTCTAGTGTGTTAGAACTGCAACAAAATATTTCATTTTTATATCATCGTATTTAGAGCTTAGTGCAAGGCAAATAGATCCTAAAGACATAACACCCACACAAAATGTGTAACTGGTGTGTTCGTGTCTATGTCACGTCTGTTCACCCAGGTCTGGATTTAAATATTTTGGTTTGCATTAGGACGCTGAAGAAAAACACTTCTTTCAAATTAAACAGAATAAGTATAATAGAAATGTACAAATGTTCAATAAAACATGGATGGAATAACAAAAAAAACACAATTGCTTCTTTGCTGCGAGGTATGTGTGAAGCTGGTATCCCTGTTGCATCAGTCTGACAAATACTTTTATAAATGCTAATATTGTATATTTAGCAAGCCAGAAAAAGTACTGGGTGGAACTATACCAGACTGGTAAAGTAATCAGTATGTTTTCTCCACAATAACTGTTGGTTGTGACACTGTTACGATTATAATTGCGCACAGACGTATCAGAGAAATGAACGTACTAGCAGATCTTTCATATCTCTGTTACATCCTCCCTCTATTTGTAATTAATACTGATTAGTATGTGTCGAAAGTGGCACAAACTGATGGCAATTTGTTAGCTTTAAAAGCAGCGCATTTTCCCTGTGAATTTCTGCGAATTTTCGTGTGAGAATCAGTGCATATTTCGTATTTATGACAAGACGCAACAATACCCAAGCCAGCCGTGTCCTAGTTACACCTCTAATTAAACACCATGTACGTATGTATTTTAGAGTGAAAATACCGTGTTACGTAATTTCACAAATGTTGGAATGATAAGCAAACTGCAAATTGATTATCTACGATTTGTAGCGGTGTCGAACTATGAAGCAAACAACCATATCGAGAGAAGACGTAAAAGGGACACGATGTCCACATTTGGTGTTCATGTCCTGGTTGCGTCTTTGCTGACCACATGACTTGGACATATCCAATGGAAATGATATGATACACCAGTTCCTACAGAGTGTACTGATACTGATATGTATCTCCTGGTATTCACATAGAGTTGTACACAGGCATAATGAGGAAAACTCGCAAATTCGCAAATCAGACGTAACATGGAAACTATCCGCTAGTAGCTACTGATGTACGGTTCATATACAGTGGTCACAGACTATGACAGTTTAGGGCACAAAATTCGGTTGTAAATGGATGTTTCTGGTCTGTAAATGTGCCGTTCGGACAGTAGTCAATATTTTTTCAGCTATAAACATACTTTGTTCGTGTTATACTCAATATATATGTTGTTTTATCATAATATTTGGCGCTTACTAATACTAACTGACAGACGTAACCACCTATGATCAGTGGCTTGCCTGATGTGTAGCTTTGAGTTCGGCGCCTGTCTTGTGCTAGTCACGCGATTCGCTGTTGAGATCCAGTGCCCAATTAAAACAAAACCAGCTAAGACGTCAAACACAGTGAAGGTTGCGAAACATGCCCTAATTTTCTTCGTCATATTTTGATACTTATATCTGTATGTACAGACGTAACAAATTCGGTTGTTTTACAACATCAATATCTTGATACACACATTTGAACATTTAACGTAATCCAATCACACCAAATCTTGTTTGTTTCCATTGGTGTTTGATATTTCTGCAGAGTGGCAGGGAGAACTGAACTTCCCAAGCTCATTGCTTTATCATGCATTGATATAAAACAGACGTAACTTAAGACACGAAACACCATATCACGGAAACTTATGGTATTTGACACATCTGTAATGTATCTAGCAGTATGACATAATAAATCGATTTAAATATGATGTTTTAACTTTTTGATACCTGGAGTTGAGTATTATTATTAGTCATGGTCAGATTTTTGGTTAGAAAATTGCAAAAAACACCATTTTTTTTATCGATGAGACACCGGAAATGTTACGTCTGTCTCTACTCATATGTTCCATATCTCAGTTTCTTTACAAACAATAGTATCCTAAGCTATATGTTCGCACCATTCTCCTGTTTGTACGTGCGTTATCGTGGTAAATTGCAAGCACAATGATAATGTATTGATTTTACGATGAGGAAATTACAGACGAACACTAATTGCATGACACGGAATTTCGCACCATATATCATTTCCTATGTGTCCATAATTGATTCCTAGTCCCTAATCTCAATAATAAGTGAGATATTAGGCATAATGTGTCCCATTATGAAGCATAGGAGAATTTAACATCGGAAAGTCCTATTTGGGACCCTTCGAGAACATGAAAATGGCCGGCAGACCGGCGATTCAGGGGCAACGAAACTTATACATATCACAGAGGTATTTGAGAGAAATCTTTTGAAATAAAAATCTCAACACTGTCTGAACAGTTTTTGAGAAAATGGCCGCCAAAGTCAGAAATTGGCCGTTTTTCGGCAAAAATGGCAATGAGGTCAAAGGTCAAATTCAAGGTCATCAGAATATTCGGCATATGTCATTTCCTATATGTCCACAATTGGTACCTAAGCTGTAAAGTCGATAATAAGCAAGATATTAGCCATTTTGTCCCGTGACCTTGAAAATGAGGTCAAAGGTCAAATTCAAGGTCACGAGAATATTCAGCATATATAATTTCCTATATGTTCACAATTGATTCCATAGCTGTAAAGTTGATAATGAGTGAGATATTAGCCATTTTGTCCTGTGACCTTGAAAACGAGGTCAAATGTCAAATTCAAGGTCATGACAATAATCAGCATATGGTGCAAAATTTCGTGTCATGCAATATCAGTTACGCTCGAAATGTGGAAGATACTCATCTCAGTCAAATTTAAACTTACCCACTGGCCTGAAAGATGCATACGATATGGTGCCATGGATGAAACTGATATATAATACGCTATTTATCAATCATTCGGTGAAATGGCAACTATTCAATTCGCCATTTAAGTGTCCTGCTCGTGTGACGTAACAATGACATCACAGCGTTTTCAGACACGTTTTGTGAACCCCTTCACAGTCATTATTTGCCCATTTCGTATTATATGGTAACCCCATTCATGCTAATGCACATCCATAAAATACTGGGCTTGTTACCTTTCATGGCTGGCTTCAGATGGCATTCAAAGCGGTGAGACGTAACAAGACACCATATCGTGTTAAAAACTCATGGTTTGGCAGTAGCTTTTGCATGAATTTCCTGTTCAACAGCGTCAGTTTATCGGAACAATTTCCAATAAAATAATGTTCAAAGTTTAAGAGCGTATACGATTTTCCAAGCAAGCAAAGAGGGCAAACATAATAATGGCGTCTTTGTTACGTCTTTGCGATCCAAGTCGACACAACTAATTTATGTATTTCGTATTTTTGGGTTGAAAAAACCGCACGAAAATGTTCAAAACAAAATTTTATTGTCTCAACATATATCTTTTAATAATTAAATGCATTCAAAACAATTCAATTAATAAAAAAAATATTATTTTCTTTCTTTATGATTTCCCAAGCACCAATACTAAAATTCAACGGCCCTCGGCTCCTTAGATGGGTATCTTGAATAAAACATCAATTACTGCATCAACATTGATTAATTAGTAAATTACATTCAGGTGACTTTGATACATTATGCCTTGCTGGTCAAGTTCGATCAGTGTGGGAGAGTCTGTAGCACATTGGGGAGCTCCTGGATCAGCTGGAGTACTTCCAGCTGCTGGATGAAGGTTGGCTTCTGGAAAACACTGGAAACGGTCAGGTGCTGTAGGGAGATCAGCTGGGAGACTCCTTAGGACGGCCAACTGCTGTGGAAGCATGGCTCCTGGAATCTCCTGAGGACGATCAGCTGCTGAATGAAGGCTGGCTCCTGGTAAATCTTGAAGACGGTCAGATGCTGGAGGATGATCAGCTTTTGGAAACTCCTGAGGACAGTCAGCTGCTGGATGAAGGATGGCTTCTGGAAACTCCTAATGACAGTCAGCTGCTGAAGGAAGGATGGCTCATGAAAACGACGGTCAGATGTTGGAGGATAATCAGCTTTTGGAAACTCATGAGGACAGTCAGCTGCTGGATTAAAGATGGCTCCTAGAAACTCATGTGGACGGCCAACTGCAGCTGCTGCGGGAGGCTGGCACCTGGACACTCTTGGAGACGTTCAGATGCTGGAGGATGATCAGCTTTTGGAAACTCCTGAGGACCGGCAGGTGCTGGATGAAGGAAGGCTCCTGGAAACTCCTGAGGACGATCAGCTGTTGTGGAAGGATGGCTCATGGAAACTCCTGAAGATGGTCAACTGCTGTGGAAGGTCAGCAGCTGAAAACTCCTGAGGACAATCATCTGGAGGAAGGCTGGCTCCTGAAAACTCCTGAAGACGGTCAGGTGCTGGTTGAAGGTTGGCTCCTGGAAACTCCCGAAGACTCCTGAAGCTGCAGTCAGATCGGCTGTTGGAGACTCCTGAGGACGGTCAACTGTTGTGGAAGGATGGCTCCTGGAAACTCCTGAGGACAATCATTTGGAGGAAGGCTGGCTCCCGAAAACTCCTGAAGACGATCAGGTGCTTGTTGATGATCAGCTCTTGGAAACTCTTGAGGACAATCAGCTGCTAGATGAAGGTTGGCTCCTGGAAACTCCTGAAGACGGTCAGATGGTGGTGGATGATCAACTCTTGGAAACTCCTGAGGACGATCGAATTGCTGGGTGAAGTCCTGGCTCCTGGAAACTCCCGAGGACGGTCAAGTGCTGTGGAAGGTCAGCAGCTGAAAACTCCTGAGGACAATCATCTGGAGGAAGGCTGGCTCCTGAAAACTCCTGAAGACGGTCAGGTGCTTGTGGATGATCAGCTCTTGGAAACTCTCGAGGACGATCAGCTGCTAGATGAAGGTTGGCTCCTGGAAACTCCTGAAGACGGTCAGATGGTGGTGGATGATCAACTCTTGGAAACTCCTGAGGACGATCAACTGCTGGGTGAAGTCCTGGCTCCTTGAAACCCCTGAAGATGGTCAGCTGCTGAATGAAAGGGCATTCCTGAAGACGGAGAGCTGCTGGTGGACTGTAAGCTGCTGAAAGTTATGTCATTCCTGGAATCTCATGAGGATGGTCAGCTGCTGGAATATCCTGAGGACGGTCAGCTGCTGGAGAGGCCTGAGGACGCTGTCTTGCTGCCTGGTAAGTGTGAAACCAGTGTCTCTGTTATATCTGTCTGACAGATGCCCTCAAATTGTTGATGTTGCATGTCTCAGAAAAACACTGGATGAACCATGTCATATAAAGTAGTGCGATTACTCTGTTTTCATCAAACAGCAGAAATAAAACAATACAACAATTTCGTCTGAACAATTAGATCACAAACACAATCAATTGTGTGATTTTCAAAGATATTTGTCAGATGTAACAGGACGCAATCGATAAAAACTCCATGTTACATCTACTCGCTAGATGCAGGTATATACACCTTAATTTTCTCTGTTATTCACATTATTCTAGTGTGTTAGAACTGCAACAAAATATTTCATTTTTATATCATCGTATTTAGAGCTTAGTGCAAGGCAAATAGATCCTAAAGACATAACACCCACACAAAATGTGTAACTGGTGTGTTCGTGTCTATGTCACGTCTGTTCACCCAGGTCTGGATTTAAATAGTTTGGTTTGCATTAGGACGCTGAAGAAAAACACTTCTTTCAAATTAAACAGAATAAGTATAATAGAAATGTACAAATGTTCAATAAAACATGGATGGAATAACAAAAAAACACAATTGCTTCTTTGCTGCGAGGTATGTGTGAAGCTGGTATCCCTGTTACATCAGTCTGACAAATATTTTTATAAATGCTAATATTGTATATTTAGCAAGCCAGAAAAAGTACTGGGTGGAACTATACCAGACTGGTAAAGTAATCAGTATGTTTTCTCCACAATAACTGTGAGTTGTGACACTGTTACGATTATAATTGCGCACAGACGTATCAGAGAAATGAACGTACTAGCAGATCTTTCATATCTCTGTTACATCCTCCCTCTATTTGTAATTAATACTGATTAGTATGTGTCGAAAGTGGCACAAACTGATGGCGATTTGTTAACTTTAAAAGCAGCGCATTTTCCCTGTGAATTTCTGCGAATTTTCGTGTGAGAATCAGTGCATATTTCGTATTTATGACAAGACGCAACAATACCCAAGCCAGCCGTGTCCTAGTTACACCTCTAATTAAACACCATGTACGTATGTATTTTAGAGTGAAAATACCGTGTTACGTAATTTCACAAATGTTGGAATGATAGGCAAACTGCAAATTGATTATCTACGATTTGTAGCGGTGTCGAACTATGAAGCAAACAACCATATCGAGAGAAGACGTAATAGGGACACGATGTCCACATTTGGTGTTCATGTCCTGGTTGCGTCTTTGCTGACCACATGACTTGGACATATCCAATGGAAATGATATGATACACCAGTTCCTACAGAGTGTACTGATACTGATATGTATCTCCTGGTATTCACATAGAGTTGTACACAGGCATAATGAGGAAAACTCGCAAATTCGCAAATCAGACGTAACATGGAAACTATCCGCTAGTAGCTACTGATGTACGGTTCATATACAGTGGTCACAGACTATGACAGTTTAGGGCACAAAATTCGGTTGTAAATGGATGTTTCTGGTCTGTAAATGTGCCGTTCGGACAGTAGTCAATATTTTTTCAGCTATAAACATACTTTGTTCGTGTTATACTCAATATATATGTTGTTTTATCATAATATTTGGCGCTTACTAATACTAACTGACAGACGTAACCACCTATGATCAGTGGCTTGCCTGATGTGTAGCTTTGAGTTCGGCGCCTGTCTTGTGCTAGTCACGCGATTCACTGTTGAGATCCAGTGCCCAATTAAAACAAAACCAGCTAAGACGTCAAACACAGTGAAGGTTGCGAAACATGCCCTAATTTTCTTCGTCATATTTTGATACTTATATCTGTATGTACAGACGTAACCAATTCGGTTGTTTTACAACATCAATATCTTGATACACACATTTGAACATTTAACGTAATCCAATCACACCAAATCTTGTTTGTTTCCATTGGTGTTTGATATTTCTGCAGAGTGGCAGGGAGAACTGAACATCCCAAGCTCATTGCTTTATCATGCATTGATATAAAACAGACGTAACTTAAAAGACACGAAACACCATATCACGGAAACTTATGGTATTTGACACATCTGTAATGTATCTAGCAGTATGACATAATAAATCGATTTAAATATGATGTTTTAACTTTTTGATACCTGGAGTTGAGTATTATTATTAGTCATAGTCAGATTTTTGGTTAGAAAATTGCAAAAAACACCATTTTTTTTATCGATGAGACACCGGAAATGTTACGTCTGTCTCTACTCATATGTTCCATATCTCAGTTTCTTTACAAACAATAGTATCCTATGCTATATGTTCGCACCATTCTCCTGTTTGTACGTGCGTTATCGTGGTAAATTGCAAGCACAATGATAATGTATTGATTTTACGATGAGGAAATTACAGACGAACACTAATTGCATGACACGGAATTTCGCACCATATATCATTTCCTATGTGTCCATAATTGATTCCTAGTCCCTAATCTCAATAATAAGTGAGATATTAGGCATAATGTGTCCCATTATGAAGCATAGGAGAATTTAACATCGGAAAGTCCTATTTGGGACCCTTCGAGAACATGAAAATGGCCGGCAGACCGGCGATTCAGGGGCAACGAAACTTATACATATCACAGAGGTATTTGAGAGAAATCTTTTGAAATAAAAATCTCAACACTGTCTGAACAGTTTTTGAGAAAATGGCCGCCAAAGTCAGAAATTGGCCGTTTTTCGGCAAAAATGGCCGCCATTTAAAAAAAAAAAGTGAAAATTGAAAAAAAAAAAAAAAAAACCCCTCTTGAAATATGTTACAGTATTTTTGTGCAAAATTTCAGAAAGATCCGATCGTAAACTTTGAAGATAAAAATGTGGATGGACGACGCAGACGCCGCCGGACGCCGGATGCAACGCCATGCCAATAGGTTATCGGACCATAGGTCCGGTAACCTAAAATTGTTCATGCCAGACGGACGGACGTACCAAATTTTGAGGTTAAAGGGCTTTTCACATGTTAAATTTCCTATCTTGTGTGGGCCTTTTAACCCCAAATAACACCCCTAAACACATTTTTCGCCATAAAAGTGGGTTTAGGACTAATTTCCGCTTTTTTAAAAGACAGATGGATGGACGACGGACGCAATGCCATGCCAATAATTTATCGGACCATATGTCCGTATAGATCACATGGTTGACCGAAAAATGTGGCATACATGTATAACCTACCACTTTAGACATAATCTGAGCTTTGTACATGTACATAGTTTTGAAACATGATTTTATGGCTTACTAGTTTTGGAAGGCATTCAGCCTTATGGAGGCTCACCCAGAATCTAACACACTATCAGGTAGCTTGGACAAGCTTTCTCGTCTCTTCCCCATCAAGGATGAAAACAGAATATACAGTTCAGCAATGCTGTTTATTAGAAATATTCTAACAATCAGTTGTAGTAAAATATGTCAAAGTGCATAAATAAACATATCAGTAATAATTAAGTATGTACAAAAGAGCAAAACTGTCAACAATTCCTCCTCACTCTCATTTCCAGGAAATATTAAGGACTGAATTATTAAACTTGTTTACATTTATCCCACTACGTTTTATTACAAGTCGACGATGATGTGAATATTATGCTTGTATGTGCGCTGCGAAGGTACAGTACATCTATAGGAGACATTTTCATTTGAAATGTTGATTATTATTGGTGTTCTATGTTATCCAGAAGTCACACAAGTATCGATGTTCAGCATTGTATGTTGTATGTAATATTTCCCACTAACAGTAAAAGGATGCAGCTCCAAATTTGCATCACTGATAAAGTATGTATGCATGAGCAGTTCAGTGCGGAACAGAAATTTAACACTTATACCATGCAAGCTACAGAACTACATGTAGCAACTAATACTATTACCCGGTACAACTGGAATGATCAACATAAATTTCACTTTAATCATGGTTATACATTTAGTTACACTACAGCATGTGAGACAATAACAAATGATACAAACATGTATGTACTCTTGAATGGAATATTGTACGAGAGTAGGTACGAATGCAATAACTAAGGATAAATTTAGCAAATATTTTTTTAATTGCCCTCATTGGAAAGTTCCTATGCATGGAAAATGCACGCACCTATATACGACTATTAGCATATACGATGTATATAGAGGCTCTAATACTCTTATCATGAATACATCTTGGATAACCGAGTATTATAGTTATATATGAATTTGGGTCTGTCGTTATGTCCTTTAAAATGAGCTTCAGAAAATTTGTACATATTACATATTTAACTGTAAGCCAGTAACAATACATATATAGCTGGCTTCGACAGTAAAATTTCTATGTCACAATATACATTATATCCTCATGTCCTACCCATTCTGAGCGTCTAATTATTTATTATTGAATATGTCTAACCTACAAGTTTCTGGTGATATACCTGTCTTGTACTACAATTTCGCAATATTAAACACTAAAGAACTAGGAATCTACATATGATGAATATTCATGAATATATGAATATTCATGAGTACAATACAAATATACACCAACATTATTCAGGTGATTATATTAGCACTATACATGTACTAGTAATCATACAAGTCATGTGTATGTCACACATTTAAAGATATATACAGGTATAATTTATATGTATATACAAATATCAACGAATTGCATATTAAGAATTATTACAGACCAGTTCAGCATGTTCCTAGGTTTCTAAGCAAAAAGAATATCAACAAATACATAGAAACCCTTTGAACACAGTTAATGGTTTTACAGTACAATGTACAAGATTGGGAATCTTCTTCCCTCAGTGCAAAAAAAACCATAACACTAAGGCACCTGCTTTAAATGTTTTACAAGTTTGTTCACTTCTTCGAATGTGGTGTATATTTAATACACAAACAAAATGATAGTTATTCACAGGATATACATTGATAGGGGTTCATTGTACATTTAATCTCAAGGTATTTTATCTGGCTTGAATGGCCGAGATTTCCCATTTCATGACACTTGGTAGTTTTCAAACAAAAGCAAAAACAAACAAAAAACATACCGGTACTTCCTTCATAGATAAATTTTTCACTGGCTCTGAATAAAGCCCAGAATTATCCTTTTTACAGGTACAATACTGTAGTAACGAGGACAGCACACTTCCATAGAACACACTGATAAGCACATGTATGAATTGTTCAAGTATTTTCAAGGTTTAAGTAAATACATGTAATTGTTCACGAAGAATACAAAGCACTTTCACTTTCAATATCGAGACTAGTATTCTAGAATTACCGGTACAATGATAAATATCGTTATATAGAATACAAATATTATATACAAACTCACGGAAACCAGAGAGTAAAAGCTTTGACTAAGCCACAACAATACTGCTGCTTGTATCCACCAACATGCACATGTTTTAGTTTAACAACCGTAAATTGAGGGTTGACTGTTTGATACAATACTGATCCAATAGTATAGGTAAATTTCATTTACAAGTGTGAAAATGAGGCCAGCAGTAACAGTCAAGATATGGTAGAGGTATTTTGTTTTAATTGTTTTGTTTTTTTCATCTAAATATTTGGCACCAGTCCATTTTTTCTCTAATCTACAAGATATATAAAGCAAAGCAGACATCAAGTGAAATATTCAAAGTTGACACAATTATCACCGCTTATTCATTTCTAAGAAAGAAGATTTCCAAGCACAACTTTATCACAATCCACTAACTGTGAATGGAATGTGGAGAAAACAACAGTCATTATCATAATCTTCTAACATGAAAGAATATGACCTTTGGAATATTCATGAAAAAGAATGTGCAGCAAGGAAATTTATTTTCAGGTCTATACTAGAAGAAAATATAAAAAAAATTCATCAAAATTTTCATTTTTAAATGCCATAATCGTAAGTAGACACCAAACACTGGAAGAAGCACACGAGATATTATTTTTATCCAATGAGGACCATCTTTGTTCAGACTTGCACCGAGAGCCCTATCTCTGGTTTCCGTAATTTTCGTTATTCTGGCAGCATCGTGACGAAGGTCGTTGGAAACATTCCTCGTCTTTCAGGCTGATGCTCTATGTAGCCCTCCTGTGGATGTTAAATACATGTAACGTTATTAGCCTGTATATTTTATTCCATGGAAATAGCACCCAGCTTGCAATACTTCCTCTACTCAAGCATTTCCCCTTTATATCATCGCCCGTGAATGCTGGGATATAGAGGTAGTGGACATGACCGTATCACTGGCCATGTCAGCTGTCAACTAGTACCATAGTTACCAGCCTAACTACCACAGACACAAATATGTTGTCAGGCTAGAGATACCAAACTTTTTTTTCACAAATACAATTCCACAGCTATTGTACTACCTTGTACCAAGATATCCAACCAATAATACTTCTATCCCATTTGAATACGTATTGTTACTATAGGACTCTACCCGTTACCATGGACACCACATATGACAGTTGCCATGGATACTGACCCACCACTCGTCCTCCTCCTCCTGGACTAGTACGATGATCTCGCCCTGTTCAAACGATAGCTCGTCATCATTGTCAGCTTGACAGTTGTACTTTGCCTTGCAGCGTTTTCGAGGCTCCAGCTATGGGGAAATTTGGAAGGATTTCTCCATCAATATTTCACCACTTTTTGGGGGATATTAATGCCACTGATTGCAAGTTTTCAGGAAGTTGTTTTCAAGGAGATGTGAGTTACACATGCAATGAATGGATTTCAAATGTTGGAAGAAGTTACGAGTTGTGTACCTGAGGTCGTGCCGTTACAGTGGCGCCACCGTCCAGTCTCTCGTTGCTACTGGAGTCCGTAGAGTCTAGATACTCACTAGAGGGGGTTCTCCCGTTGAAGCCGGAGTCAGACTGTGACAATGGCTTCTTGATAACTGATGACAAAGATTTTGTTGTGATTATTTTTGTTTAGTGCATGTCAATCCAGTCCAGAAAATGTTCAACACAGAAAATTCTCCATTTCAAGTACATGTAGTCAATTCTCGAAGAATTACCGCTGGGTTTTTCCGTTACTGGGACAGGTTTGGCAGCTGCTTTTGATGGTCGAGTTGCTGGAACGGGTTTTCCGCTGGAACAGAAAGCAAACAGGCTGATATGTGCAAAGAGAGTAGTCACAAATCATTCGTATTTAGCTTCCAAATACACTCAAATCACTGTAATCATTCAACAACACATTGCTATTTCTCGTGTTGTTTCGAGTCATACTATACAAACCTGGGACCAATCTCGGAACTCCTGAACTCTGGAGGTGGGGGCAGTACCAACTTGGAACCTGCAAGAAATCCCATATCATTCCAGTAACTCTTCTTATACCATAGACCCTAATATGGCAGGTCATGAAAGTAGATATAGTAAACAAATAAATCTTACACCTGAATTTGTCATATTGTTGAAAATTGATGTTGAGCATGTAATTGGTAGGGTTTAATGTGCTTTCAGTAAATGAACCAGTACAAATCAAAGATGTACACTCAGTCCAGTGAGTTGTCGCCCCTACCAGTGAGTTTGATCCCAGTTTTGGCAGGTAGCGGTGGTGGTACGGACGACTCCGAGGACGTCCGGCTGTGGGAGGAGTACTGTGCTGGGTGGAGGCCGGGGTCCGAGATGTTACGACTGTGATTCCCCGACATTTTGCCCATGTAGCTGGGTGGGGGCGGGGCCGGGGCCTTGCGGGGCTTTGTGGAGTGGAGTGAGGTTGAGGCAGGGGGCGGCATGCTGCCTGGGGGCGGGGCAGGAGGTGCGGCCATGATTGATGGATGGCTGGCGCTGAGTGTGCTTGCCCGGAGGTCCTGGGGCAGTGCTGCTGGAGTCAGGTGGGCTGTCATAGGTGAGAATGTGGAAATTCTTCCATCAGGTGATGCTTTTATATAAACCCCACCTTTAAGCATTTGATTTTAGTCATGACTTTGGTGGTATTAGTCATTTGATGATACTTTTCGTATATTTTTCCTGTCTTTTTCTTATTTTTTAGCCACAAAATTCTTTTGAATTCTGCCACTAAAGCATGACTCATACTGTAAACCCATTTAAGTTCGCTCCCATTAATGTTCGCATTTTTGAGAAAGTGACTGTTTGCTAACCATTTAAGTTTGTGTTTTGTTCCTTTTACTAGTATGTCAGTGTGAATGAAAATTTTAATGTTTGCATCCATTAAAGTTTGCGGTTTTGTTCAAAGCGCGAAATCAGCGAAAATAAAGGGCAGCGAACATTAACTGGTTCAAAGTAATTGAACAGCGTACAAGACAATCTCTCACACATGCATGTACAATAGACGTTACCTTTCCCTTTGGGGCCTGTAGGGGTATAGAATGTGCAGTCTGTGGTGAGATTTCTCTCACGTCGGCTTGGTAAGGGTAACGTGGACGAGTCGGCAGAGATCACCATACTGTTAGGTCTGATACGACTCTTCTTGTCTGGTGTCGTCTGTGGCAGGTGAAATTGCAAATATTTTTGCTGAAAGTTTTGATGAACAGTGTACGATGCCACAAGAAATATATTTTTTGGCCATATCATATGCAAGTTGCAGCTCACTTGTTATTACACCAAGGTGATATTATTATGAGATCAGAAATGCGAGCGTTTAAAACTCACGTGGTAGTTGTCAAGGTCGTCGTCACTGTAATCTACTGTGTCAAAATTGTGGTCATCCTGAAACACAACCATGGGAATATATCAAATTCTAACACATACCAATGATACAAAATGTGCATGACTGTATTGCATAAAGAAATTTTTAGAGTAATTTGACTTACTTGAATAAGGTCCCAGTCAACGTTGACATTCTCAAAGTGTTCAGTTTTACCTGCTATGGCATGGTTCAGCTGCAAACATAAATAGATGGATAAGCAAAGAAGATTCTTAACAGTTTTTTTATCGATCTTCTGGCATGGAATATGGTGGAAATGATATCATTCAATAGAAGTAATTGATCAGCATCGTAATCAAAAGAAACATTGACAGAATTCACAGAATGTTCCCAATCTCAATAGGATTTGATTTGTTAGACACCAAAATTTATAACATAAAATGTGTGTGTGTGTTACCTCTATAATAAACACATGTTTATTATAGGAGTTATTGTTCTTCAATGAGACTTTTAGAATTTCATACTTGAGTGACATCTACTGACCAGTTCAACACAGAGCTCGTGTCCATGTTCCCTAGCCACCTCCAGCGGAGTCAGACCGACTGAGTTTTCAACATTGACGAGGTCCGGTTGTACGCGAAGTAACAACTTCATGCACTCACGTTTGTCATGGATGGCACAAAGGTGCAGAGCCGAGTTACCGTCCCTTGTCGGACGGTCCAGCTGTTGGCTGTGTGAAGGACAAATTTTCAAGAATCAAGGCATTTCGGCATGGTTTTGTCAGAATTCTTCTTCTTTTTTTTTCTTTTTTTTTTTCTTCCGCCGTTTTCGTTTCCGCGCGATGACTCGAGAACGCCTCGACGGATCGACTTGAAATTTTCACCACTGTTCAGACATATTATGTAGATGTGCTGTATAGTTTTGAAGCCGGATTGGAGGTCCGTGAGGATGAAATTGAGGTCATTTTTTGGACTTCGTTTCCGCGCGATAACTCAACAAGAAAATGCAGCAAACTGCGGAAGACGACATTAATTAGAGCTTGCAATGAGCACATCATCAGCACCACGACAGCTGAATATATCTTCCACAACGTTACCCCCCCCCCCCCAAAAAAAAGAGAGAAAGAAGGAAGAAGCCATAGTTTCATCCCCTATGTGATTCCAATTCATTTCCGTATACTAGGATGAAATACATGGCCTACTTAATTCATATTACTAATAAGTAAACATTTATTTTAAAATCGATCAATGGGACAGATACGCTTGCTAAAATGATATGGAACCTCGTTTATCCTCAAAACACTGGAAACTATGAGGAATATTTGCATCTGATATCATCAGATATAGCCTAACACATGCCTTTACCGGGCAAATTAAAATACTTCGCAATCCAGCACAGAACTCCAGCTTAATTGGCATGTTATAAAATATGTGAAATTACGGTAAATGTAGCCGTGGCATCGCAGACGAATCGCTGTGTTTACTTCATAAAGCCAAAAATGTCCACACGCAGATGCCCACATGCATGTATGCATGCACGAATTGCTGAACAGAATTTGTGTTAAAAAATACGCGAGATTGTGGTAAAATTTGCTTTGCATTCTGGGAACGTCAATTTCCATCGGCTCCGCCATTTTGGGATGTTTTTGGATAATTTGAACATTTACGTAATTTTCTCAAACCTAGCACATCGCTTCATGCCTGATATATCTGTGGAATAGTCCAAATTTCCCATCAATTCGAGAGATTTTATGTCAGGGACGAAGAAAATCCTCATTTGAAGTAGGTATATAAACGTTTACATGCCAAAACGTGCGTCGATAAGTTGGCATGAAACCTCCATGAAAAAGTCAGCACATAGACATGTAGAGGGTTGGGGGCTTCGCCCCCAACGCTCTAATGTCAAAAACCATTCAGGCAATGGCTGCAAAACTTTGCATGGAGGTTCAAATATCAACAGGGAAGAACCCTATCGATTTTGGGATCAATCCGTCAAACGACCTTTGACCTAGAGGTCGGAAGATTTTTCGCCCAGTCATCCGTGAGGTTTCCTGCATATCTCGGAAACGGTGCGTCGTAGAACGAAACGGACGTTATTTTCGGACTCGTCGCCCTAGACAAACATGTTTAAGGGGTATTAGGGATGACCTTTGACCTTGACCTTGAATTTTTCTGCTGAGTCGGCATTTTTCGTTTTTGTCGATATCTCGAAAACGGTGCGTCGTAGAGCGAAACGGACGTTATTTTTGGACTCGTCGCCCCAGACAAACATGTCTGAGGGGTATTAAGGATGAACTTTGACCTTGACCTTGAATTTTTCTGCAGAGTCGGCATTTTCATTTCCGTCCAAATCTAGGAATCGGTGCGTCGTACAGCCAAACGGACCATATTTTCGGACTCGTCGCCCTAGACAAACATGTCTAAGGGGTATTAAGGATGAACTTTGACTTTGACCTTGAATTTTTCTGCGGAGTCGGCATTTTTCGTTTTCGTCGATATCTCGGAAACGGTGCATCGTACAGCGAAACGGATATTTTCGGACTCGTCGCTCCAGACAAACATGTCTAAGGGGTATTGGATGACCTTTGACCTTGACCTTGAATTTTTCTGCTGAGTCGGCATTTTTCGTTTTCGTCGATATCTTGGAAACGGTGCGTCGTAGAGCGAAACGCACGTTTTCTTTGGACTCGTCACCCTAGACAAACATGTCTAAGCGGTATGATGGATGAACTTTGACCTTGACCCGAAATTTTTTTGCCGAGTCGGCACTTTTCATTTTCGTCGATATCTCGGAAACAGTGCGTCGCACAGCGAAATGGACGTTATTTTCGGACTCGTCGCTCTAGACAAACATGTCTGAGGGGGGTGCGTCGTAGAGCGAAACGGACGTTATTTTCGGACTCGTCGCCCTAGACAAACATGTCTAAGGGGTAGTATGAATGAACTTTGGCCTTGACCTGAAATTTTTTTGCCGAGTCGGCACTTTTCGTTTTCGTCGATACCTCGAAAACAGTGCGACGTAGAGCGAAACGGACGTTATTTTCGGACTCGTCGCCCTAGACAAACATGTCTAATGGGTATTATGGATGAACTTTGGCCTTGACCCGAAATTTTTTTGCCGAGTCGGCATTTTTTGTTTTCGTCGATATCTCAGAAACGGTGCGTTGTAGAGCGAAACGGACGTTATTTTCGGACTCGTCGCCCTAGACAAACAGGTCTTAATTGTATTATGGATGAACTTTGACCTTTACCCGAAACTTTTTTGCCGAGTCGGATTTTTCATTTTCATCGATATCTCGGAAAAGGTGCGTCGTAGAGCGAAACGGACGTTATTTTCGGACTCGTGGCTCTAGGCAAACATGTCTAAGGGGTATTACAGATGAACTTTGAACTTGATCTGAAATTCTTTCGGCTGAGTTGACATTTTCCATTTTCGTCGATATCTAGTATATATTATAAATTAATCATCACACCGAAATGCCTCCAAGGCATCTTTAGGCCTTGACGTCTAGTTTATCATAACTTTGATCAAGGTTATTGTTTTAACGAGAACTTTCTACATACAATTGAATTTGCATTGGACATTGTTTCACACTGTTATGTATTTGAACCAGTAGGATTCAGCACTATGGAAATTCTCTGAAAAACTGTCACATTTTAGTTTATTCAATATACATGTACTGTACAAAATATCAAATAAAGCTCATTAGCAGACAAGATTGGTGCCAGAGAGATCCCTGTTATATCCCGTCACTTACCTGTTACTGTTCTGTAGGATAAAGTCAGTCAGGTACATTGAAGTTCCGTCCTCTTGTAGCACGGCCAGGTGCAGGGACGTCTCTTCATTCTCCTGTTGTCAAACATGAATCAGATCCAGACATATCACCAGGGAGATATGTACAACAATTGCCACCAGCACAACCGACTCATGTGAATGCAGGTATCACTATGAAGATAAAACTGTGTCATCCACACAGTGTGGAGTGTCAGGTTCTCACCATGTCTGGTAATGGCTCCAGGAAGTCGACCCCCTCGGCGTAGACTTGTAACAGAGCAGCCAGGTCTTTGGTGACAATCGCCTGCTTCAAGTCCTGTCGCCTGTCGTCTTTGTTGACACACGTGACGATCGCAAACCGTCGTTTCTCGTACTTCGCACGAATAAATGTCTTCTTCTCCTCCCTGTGAGGTTATTAATGAACAAATATACGGAAAAATGATATCGGATACCTATACGCTTTGGATTCATAGTTCTGACAACATAGTAACAGGCCACATCCTCTTGGCAATCCCGCAAAATCCCACAATCCTGCCTAATCTGACGGTTTGTTTGTGGGACTTGATACGCATCACTACGTTTTGTAGCAATATTTTGCATTCTTTGATTGGCTAGTGAACATGTAACTGGGAGATTCATTTATCGTCGAAGCTATGAATCGTTTCATATTATGCTTGTTTCGCAATGTGTACCAATATCAATACATGTAACTGATTATTGTGTCGCTTACATGTCACTTTCAGGATTGGGTTTGAAGGACGGGTCTAGAGTCGCTTCCATGATCTCATTAAACATGCGATTCCCGACAACTCGAGCCAACTGTGCGGAGATAATGAACAGAAAAGATTGAGAAATCTTGAATGTTTTGATATGTTCACAAGGATGATACAGGTAATATTTAGGCCGACGTGTGCATGCTAAATCAATTATACTGTTTATATTTAATATGTACAATGTCCTCCCCCTCTCCTCGATCCATACACACCAGTAACTGTGAGGTGCCCAAGTCGTCGATGACTATCGACTGTGTACGAGAGATGTGTACACCCATCTCCCTGTGTACACCGCAACACTCCAAACAGATCAGTACACCGAGGTTCACAGACAGCCATTCCGGATCTGGAGTAAACATCAAAGATCTCAGCAAAGTGATATTTGTAATTCAAAACAAGTTATTATACTGTGAAACCATCAAATATTTAGCATTCAATTTAGTCTGCACCAAATTTAATGGTGTTGATGGTAAATAATTTCACTTCAAAATGCCCCTACTTCAAGCGCAGAATTAAAACAGCTGTCAAAATGTGCAATTCACCAGAATGCTAAATGAAACAAACACAAGAACTAACAGTTTTACAGTAACCAACCTAAACACTTGACAATTTAGTGCATCATGATTATTGTCACTGACCAGGGGCTCCACAATCACAGCAGATCTTGTTGCCTGGCAACCGTTTCACTTCTTGTATGATGGTCCAAGTCAGCTCCTTGACACTCTGATTTATTGTGTTTTTCTCTGTTCCTGTTGATTCACCGAACGCCTTCAACAAAACCTCTTCCTTGGCATTATTGAGAACTGAAATCCACCTGACAATAAATGAATGTGTGAAAATCTCAGGAGACAGCATATATCCACATGTTCATTCAGCTGGTTCGAAGTGCATGTCTGTGTAATAGATATACATTTAATTTATATATTTCCTACTAGAATATAAACATTTAGGGTTTGAAAAAGATTGGACAACTCACTCTTCCATGTGCTGTGTGTCCTCTGCCTGGAAGTGATAGGTTCTGTTCTCTGTCGGAAAAATGATACAGCCATGTGCACTGTGCAAAAATATTATCACGTATAGTTCAGCCTTGACTTGACAGTATGTTGATAGAAAATTTTTCATAATGACAACCAATGACCTATAATGTATTTAGCACTTGTAACTATATAAAATATGTGATGGATTTCACATGCGAAATTATTTTCTCATTCCTGAGACATACTTGAGCTTGATATGAGATCAAAGCATTTCTTGGTCAGATCTTCCGGAACAAGCTGCAATGAGGAAATACCCATATTATAATATGTATCAGACACTTGAACATACAAGCTAGATGAAAACCTGCCATTCATACAATTATCTTTGATTTATTGTCAATTAAAAACTACCTTGACTTGACAAGTCAGTAGATTCAACTTCACTGGTTCTTTTGTTTCCTGAATAAAAACAAATCATAGCACATTACATTTACTATCATACAAAATATATCCAATTAGATCTACAAGCTAAAAACACAGCCTCATTGAATATAACTACAGTTAAGTTCTACAAGCAGCATTTATATATACATTGTACATTGTATATACATCTACAATGTACACAATTATGGAAGAAATACAAATCAGAAGACTGGCTCACATCCGAGTGGCTAATGGACAGCATTCCGTTTTCAATGATGCACTTGCGTCTCTGCCAGACTTTACGCATCTTCCCGTCGCTTTTTTTCAGCAGATAGCCACGCTTGGACGACCCGTGAGCTTTGTTACCTTGGAGCTGGTGCAAACTGTACCCAGAGGTATTGGATGATGCCTGGCCATAGGGGAATCAAATCAAGTTTATCT
The DNA here is from genome assembly GCA_949152475.1 of Terebella lapidaria. NCBI lineage: Eukaryota > Metazoa > Annelida > Polychaeta > Terebellida > Terebellidae > Terebella > Terebella lapidaria. The sequence goes on from OX424569.1 coordinate 23,715,007, forward strand.
TTATTAGATACATACTTTTGCTTATGTGCCTTTTTTCATACATCTAGATATACATAGAATGTGCCAGTTGTTAGAATTATATTGATTGAATGATTACTCGATTGATTTCAAACTGTATGTAATTTGCCATTCACAACACCAATCAGACATGCAAATCAAATGAATGACAATTAATTATGTTTCCGAGAAAAAAATCAGCAAGCAATACAACAAATTGGAAGAATAAAATTGATCTCAAACAAACACACATCCGTTTTTTTGCCATTTATAAACCATAACTCCATAGAGTTCAAACAGTCATTACAAATTTTGATCTTTTCGCCAAATTCTAACCTACAAGACCTAACAAAACCTATGAAAGTATAACAAAGAACCTATGCATCAAAAAAATTTTCTCACCTCACAAACAGTGAAACCACAACATAGATTTTGACATAGATTTACTCACTGTAGATAACCTATGATGTGCAAATGGGTGACTGTGGAAAGTCTACAGAGAAAAGGCAGATTTCCTTCAGCAATTTATAAAGTTAGATATAAAACTTCCACATAAAAGACACGTACACTGAAGACATGTAGGTAACATATGTTCCCCGTTCCCAAACTTAGCATATAAAGACACATTTTTGAGACATCTCCCACCTGTGTATAAGCTGACATGGAGTTTTTGAGAGCATCCCTGAGCTCCAGAAGCTGCCACCTTTCCTGATCCTGTTGCTGTTTGATCTTTGCCAGCTCATTCACCAAATCCTCAATGTAGCACTTGAAATGTTCTATCGTCTTCAGACCATCTTGGAAATAACTGGGAAAACCAGAAAGAGACATCTCATGATCATTTGGTTTCCCTTTCTAATACTGTGTATTAGAAACATGTTATCAAACACATTTGCAAATATTCTGATCAAAAGCAATGTGGCAAATTCAGAACTTTAAATTTCTATCCTACAATCATCCAACTTACTTGTTCTCTGCCTGGTAGAATTTGACTAGATTATGCAGTAAGTCCACACCCTTCTTGGTTTTGATTTCGTTTACTTTTATGAGGTACTGTGAAGCACATGGAAATGTATTATATGATCATCAGATTCTGTAAATATGTGTACAACTTTACGTAGTCAAAAGAACTAATTACCAAACGATTCTGCACAAGAAATTTATAGAAAGCTGTACAAATTTCACTAGACTAGCCACTGGGCAGGGTTGTTGCCCGAGTCCACATTCACTGATGAATTCTTATCCAAAAATACCAATATTATTCAAGTCTTATAATACCTCGCACATCTGCAGCTGGAACATCCTGCGTTCCTTGTCCATATCTTCTGCGATTTCTGGCCCAGTAATCTCCGTCTTAAAGAGACCTGCATCCTTCGCTTGTTGTTTCCGTTCCTTCTCGATCTTGTTGCTATGGAAACATTGCAAACAGCTAATATCAAACATCAGGTGAATGTATTAGCTAAATTGCTTTCGGGAATGGCTGCAATTTTCAAATATATTTAGTGTTCAGCATACATTCTGATCTGATTGCAACACCTGGAATTAATTTTCCTTAAATAATGAACCATTTTATAACCCACAATTTGTTCTCGTAGTCCTTCCATGCTTTGTCAAAGGGCTTTTTCAGGTCTCCCTTCACTCCTTTCAGGTCACCCTTCAGCAGTGTATCCAGTGGAAACATCAGGATGTTACTCAAGTTCTGCATCTAAGATAGCACCGCAAAAATACTCATCTTGTCCCAAACATACTTCCATATGGTCATTGCATGGTTATTGCATGTCAAGCAGAAATTTATATACATAAATGCATCCCATTAGCTCACCAGATTTTGCATCAGTGATGATAGTTCCTTGGTGACAACAGAAAACTTTAGAAAGGCTTCACCTGCAGGAAATATATGACGATGATACAAACAGGTTAATGTTACAAGCCCAGACCAAATTCACCCATATTTGGCAAGCATCTTTGGATAACGAAGTTGAAGAAACATTATTCAGCATCCATTTCCCAATACCTGACCTATTTTCATTTCTTTCTCCCTCGGGATACAGTTCTGTCCCATACGGTTCAAATTTTCTGCCAGATACATTTCGTTATGTACTTGTGCTGTGAAGTATAGACATAATACAGAGCAATTATATTATTACTGCTACTTTTACAAGTACAAATAAATTATCATCAAGAGTGATATCATACATAAACACAAAAGATTACACAAAAAAAAACACACAAAAGATTATACTCACTTGTTCCTGAGCTGTACAAAGCCTTGATTGACTTCTTCATCTTGCTCAGGGAACTCCGATCATAATCCAAGGTCTGTAGAAAATGCGCAAGGAGAAACAGACTGATAGCAAATGAGAAATTCAACAAGTTACCATATGGCAGATCAATGTACATTAAGTATGAAAGTCTCTACTATCAAAGATTTTCCATAACAAGGTACCAAACTGCTTCAATACTGGCGACAACTTGAATGGCGGCAATTCCAGAACATTTATACCAGGTATTCCTTGGGAATTTTCCAACAATATGATCGCATATTGAGCTAAGCCTCACAATGCTATTATTGACCAATGGGGTGTGTTTAGGGATATCTGCAATCACCAGCTTGTGGCAATGTTCAAGGGGTTCACATGACGTCATTTTTTGTTTTGGCGTTTAAACCACGCTCGTGTGTTTTCCGCAAAAAGATGAACACAGAATACACTCGACCTTCGGACTGGCCCAGCCCAAACTTGAACGATATCTTTTTTGCCGAAAACACACTCACATGCCATGGTTTTATATATGTACAGCCGTAAGCAGTTCACAATACACAATAAACAATTTGCAATACACAAAGAACACAATGAGCAATTCATGATAGAGATCAACAAAATCAGACATTGACAATAAAGAGCATTGCCAAAAACTGTTTATTTGATTAAATTATGATAGATCTACTCACCTCTTCCAGACTGGAAACTGTCATTTTGCACTGCTGCAAACGTCCCACAAAGTTGGATGTAGTGGGGGAGTTGTAATCATCCCAGGTCTCCCTGACAAAATCAGGGACTGTTATCGACTCAGGCATGGCCTGAAATTGTACTGTTCGACTTAATCGAACATCTGAGTAAACAGAGGCGAATGAAAACCAGGATATTTGGGACCTCAAAGTGCAAAACGCCCAAAATAAATGAAAACAGGAAGTTATTTTTGCGGAATCCTCCGCAGTAAATATTTAAAGATTTTAGTTGCCTCGAACTAAAAATATAAATGCAATTATTTGACTCGTATTTTTTATTGTATTTAATAAATATATTATAGAAAGTTCAAGATCATTTTTTTCACATGAATATATGCCACATTTAATTTATGTCATCAGCACAGCTTGGAGACAGTTTCGCCCAGAACGCTGGTTTCCCGTAATGTTCCGGAAAATGGCAAATCACCGGATAAAAATCGAATCCGAACTTTCACTGTCCCCGGTGCAGCGGGATCAAACAAAATCCGAACTATGGTCCACACGACGTTAATCACTGCTTATAAACAGATAAACTGTATTTGTTGTGCAATGCCAGCGCTCTTTGGAGAGGCGCTTATTCAAGGGAGGCGCTTATTTGTCAAAACAATTTTACCCCCCGGCGCTCATTCGAGGGAGGCGCTCTTTAAAGGACAGGCGCTTAATCGAGCCATTACGGTATGCAACGTTTGTGCCGGGTCTAGGGCGTGAACGCTTCGTAAATACTCTGCATTTGGCTGCCGCAATTAGTCATCATCGGCGCCTGAAACAGGAGTATATGCATATGCATATATGGAGTTACCACACACGTTTGCCATGGTATCAGTCTAGTGTTAATCGTCCGACCTCGCCAATGGTCCACCACGGGGACGGTCACCAGGCAGGCAGACGAATCTCCAGATCTTGGCTCATGAGCGCAAGGGTGAAATGTCATACAATGACTACAGTGCGACTGATTGATTAAAGATGGATGTTGCCTTGGCAAGGCGCGGGCTTTGAATGTGAAGGGGCTGTTTCGATCTATGAGCATATTCGCCACATTACCCTTTCTTATAATGTTTGTCCCCAACATGTTCACCTGGGTCCAAAACTGGAAAACGCGACCAAAGTATTACATGGTGGCACCAGAGAGAAGCAAGGTGAGTGGTACCCAAAATCAAGGCACAGATCACACAGTGTAGGGGTCTGTTTCAGTGGAATGGGGATCTACGCCTGGACTCAGTTGGGTGAAACTGTTGCTCCTAAAAATTTGTAAAAATGAACTAATGAAATGACTACAATTTTGAACGATGTGTTCCAGAAAGGTTGGTGACCTTCGAAGGTCATCTACCAAAAGGAATGATGTTCCGAGTCTTTGGAATAAAATACCTTCAAATTTAGAAATTATGTAAAACCACAAGTCAGTGACCGAAAGTGGTAGTACTTCTACAAAGTTCTGGCTGCCCTACCAGCCGGCCCAAATGGGTCTCACAGAACACACGGGCAGGGTGCGGCCCCGGTAGATGGGCCCATGTATGAATCCCATGTGGGCAATAGTCTTTCTCCATGGCGGAAGACTCTGAACATCTGGAACCTTCCTCCCCATCATCAGGTCCTCGCTGGTTCTCGGGAATGGAGGTAGGACGACACTAAACATCTTAACCATGTCAACTTCCCAGCATATCAAGGCACGCTTGCTCCATCACCTCACCTGGATGGGGTAGAGAATACTTAGTAAGCTCCAGTTCGACCTAGGAGCAGCTCCCGACAAACTAAGCATGGGTGGACGACACAGAATCATCGACGCATTGCTTAGCATGGTCCCTGGTGAGCTGGGCCTCATCTTGCTGTCAGTGTTCACGTGCAGTCGAAAGAGCTGCCAGCCAGTTGTAGAGGCTTTCTTGTCTGCTGGCCGAAGTCCTCCCGAAAGAGCCCCTCATTGGCGCCCTTGAATGGGTGGCCTTTCGTGGCGTTCCTGACTTGGTTGGACCGCTGCCAGAGCAGCCTGCAGTGGGGGTCTGCTCATTGGCGCTGTCCTTACCACTTCCGGACGCAAAGCCGGAAGGACACTGGACTGAGACAGAAGAGCTTCAAGCGTTACTGAATTCATTGGCTCAGTGAACCCATTGGCAACTGGTTCGGAGCCGAATTCAGGTTTGCCCGTTGTGCTTGGCAATATCTGTCTTGCAACCACACTGTCCAGACACATAAATACATATGCATACAGTAGGAGCAGCTTGCAGAGTTATTGCTAATCACTCAGCCAGTCCTTTGAAATCTGAGATTCCAGATGGTCTTGTAAGGTGGCGGGGTCATCCCCGGTAGCTGCACGGATTCAAGTGGTTTGTCATACAGTGTGTCATTGGGAAAAACATTGTGACACATCGCGAATATGCATATTGCAGCAACTAATCCATGATGTAGCACAACAAGATCGATTGTGGGCCCATGTACGAATTCACGGGGTCTGCTGAGGTCGGTCTTGAACAGAGCCTCGCCTAGCGTGAGTCATGTATCCCAAGCGAAATTTCTCACCAGTTGTACTATACAAGTGCGACCATAAGATTCCATAATAGTCCAGCCGAGGCACCACTGTACATATGCCACCTGTAGCTGGAATGAATGGGTAGGGACCGTTTGGGAACGAAAATGAACCACGTCCCTCATAATTATGGAGTATCCTGCACACAGTCTGTGATCATCACCTTATGGGTCCAATATAAGCAATGATTGCTTATGTTAGATACACTTTGCCCCCAAGTGCGATTGGCAGATTGATCAGCGCCTCGTTAAGGACACAGTTGTTAACCACTTGATATTGCAGAAGGCAGGGTACCGCCAGTAAGTACAAGTAGCCTTGAGGGTGACTACTTACCTGAAATCCGCCAGGAATCATACCGATTCACCCCCCGAAATTCAGGGGTAGATACCAATGAGCTATATCAGGCCCTATATAGTTCATTGGTACATACTAGCAGAAATCCCAGATGCACGCACAAATTTCCTGAGCCCCGGAGAGATTGCTAGCTTTGGGCAGTTTCGTGGCTGAATCAACAGGTGGGAGAGACATGGCAGGTATTTCCCTGGACACCGCGTTGGTCTCCACAGCATACGGGGTTAGTTTCCTCATGGGGTTGTTGATGGGGTCTGAAAGGACCCGGTCGGCAAGGTGAATGTTGGAGGTTTCCCCATGTTCCCCTGATAGCCTCTAGCCTATAATCGCTGCAGCAAGTCCAGACACTGCTTTGAGTAGTAGAAGCAGTGTCAGTTGGCACCAGGGCCGGACGAAAAGGCACAGCATTGTGCGAGGCCTGGAACTTCCATCCTGACACAGCGAATAATCATCTGCACCACAATGAGATTGTACTCCACTTCGTACGCCTCCTCCTGTGAGTCATACAGAACGAGAGCCGGAATTGCCTGCACCACCACCAGATAGCAGTGAGTAAGTGCATGTGCTGTCGGAGACATAGGTTGTGACATAGACCCGAGCAGCCAGAGCTTACCAATGGGACTGGTTTGATGCCACAACAGGTGGTGCGGGCGCAGTGCATACCAGCCCATTATCTGCCGATGTTGGAGTGGGTGGCAGTTGCCTGGACTGAGCCTCCACCTCACTGCAACCTCTGCGTTGATGGCCCCCTACATCGACCGCTTCTCAGGAGCAGCCAGCATGTACTAAATGTAGAATAGCTGTACGGAATGTACTTCAAGTGTGGCCTCGAGCCTCTTTGGATTCAAATCCGAAAAAGCCTTGCAGTCAAACACCTGGAGACCTGGAAATGTACTCAGTGAATGTCTCACTCGGGAGCTGAAATCTAATTTTAAACTGTTTCGTATGCCTGGATATTCACCATTGGTACATGTACAAACAAAATCCGCAGCTGCTCAGTAACCACAGCAAATGATGTGCACCCGGACAGAATATTAAACCTCATTTCGAGAGCATTTCCTTCCAGACTTCCAGCAAGGATGTGACCGGTTTAAGCATCGGTTAACCCTCCGAGTGCAACCTTATTTTACAAACACTAAGTGCGTGCTGGGCCTTTGAGACCCACTCCCTTGCAACCGATTTATCAATGTTCGGGAACATGGTATAATGCCTTTATTGCACAAATGAAAGCTGTGAACTTGTTTTATGTGCACCTCAAACCCAAGTAGATTGTGTTGTACATGTATGTGGTATGATGGAGCAGATGCGTAGCTGCCTCGGGAGACGTCTCTCCTGGGACGTATTCGCTCTCAGATCCACTTCCTTCAGTAATATGGTCATTGTCTGAGTCTGGAGTAGCTGCAGTGGTTGCTGCAAGCCCAGTGAGGGCATCAAATATGTTCCGATTCATATTTGAATTTGGCTGGAAAAATTCTACATGCACCAAGAGACTAAACCAAGTACAACTAGACATCAAGGCCTAAAGATACCTTGGAGGCATTTCGGTGTTAAGACTAATTTATAATATTTATAGCATGTTTACCATGGGCTCTACGACACACTGTTTCCAAGATATCAACGAAAAAATGTCAACTCAGTAAAAAAATTTGAGGTCGAGGTGAAAGTTAATCCATAATAGCCCATAGACATATTTGTCTAGTACGACAAGTCCGAAAATAACGTCCGAAGCACCATTCCTGAGATATCGACAAAAACGAAAAATGTCGACTCGGCAAAAAAAATTCAGGTCGAGGTCTAGGTTCATCCATAACACCCCTCAGACATGTTTGTCTACGGCGACGAGTCCGAAAATAACGTCCGTTTCACTCTACGACGCACCGTTTCTGAGATATCGATGAAAACAAAATATGCCGACTCGGCAGAAAAATTCAATGTCAAGGTCAAAGGTCATCCTTAATACCCATCAGACATGTTTGTCTAGGGCACGAGTCCGAGAATAACGTCCGTTTCGCTTTACGACACACCGTTTCCGAGATATCGACGAAAACGAAGAATGCCGACTCGGCGAAAAAGTTACAGGTCAAGGTCAAACTTCATCCATAACACCCTTAAGACAAGTTTGTCTAGTGCCACAAGTGCGAAAATAATGTCCGTTTCGCTCTACGACGCACCGTTTCTGAGATATCGACGACAATGAAAAATGCCGACTCGGCAGAAAAATTCAAGGTCAAGGTCAAAGGTCATCCTTATACATGTAATACCCATCAGACATGTTTGTCTAGTGCCAGGGGTCCGAAAATAACGTCCGTTTCGCTCTACGACGCACCGTTTCCGAGATATGCAGGAAACCTCAAGGATGACTGGGCGAAAATTCTTCCGACCTCTAGGTCAAAGGTCGTTTGACGGATTGATCCCAAAATCATTAGGGTTCTTCCCTGTTGATATATGAACCTCCATGCAAAGTTCTGCAGCCACTGCCTACATACTTTTTGAGTTATCGTGCGGAAACAAAGTCCAAAAACGACATTGATTTCATCCTCATGGACCTCGGATCCGGCTGAAAAACAATAGGCTTCTTCCACATAATATGTCTGACCAATGCTGAAAATTTGGCGAAGATACATCGAGGCAAACTAGTTATCGGTCGGAAACCAAAACGGCGGAAAAAAAAAAGAAGAAAAAAAAATTCTGCTAAAACCATAAAGGCATTTCTTCCGAAATGCCTTAATAATTCAGTAACCATAGCAAGCAAGGGAGTGGGCCTCAAAGGCCCAGGTTGCACTCAGTGTAATTTTTTAAAATTTCCTACCTCAAATTTTCCCCAGTAATTTTTTATTCAATTTTGAACCGTCATAAGATGCCTACCAGGTTGCTTGAGGATTACCTATAACATGGGTGTCATTCACTCAATGCTACGCGAGATACGTCAGTTTGTATACAGCACTGGGCCTCAAAGGCCCCCATTTGCACTCGGAGGGTTAATCATTCGAAGGAAGCAATCAGCCCCAACTGGCATAGATAGTTCTCGACGTTGAAATTGGTGCCCTCAAATTGCTCCCATCGGACTGGTTGGGCTGCTTACTGTATGAGTGGCCAGCATAACCCAAAGCCAAAGCAGCGGGTTGCCGGCCAAAGCTGTGTGACTGACAGCGGAGGCTGCTACCAGAGCAACTGACGCCAAAGTCAGCTTGGTAGTCCCGAGTCTCAACGGGGGTGAAGGCCCTGGATAGTGCAGGACCTGCACGAGTGGAGACATGGCAGCAGGGAATTGGACTGGACCGGGTGTTCACCATTGAGGCCTGTCGGTGTCTGCGCATGCATTCAGCAATAGCACTCTGAACTAGTTTCCGTTCCTGCTCAGACAGCTCGTCGGAAGTCATCGGTCAGTGTGAGGGGGGTGCATGGGCTCTCCTATCCCTTCGCCCATACTGGATAGGCAACTGGCCACATTCGTAACATTTGTACAGAGCCAACTCGCCTAAGGTATGACTCAGGCAGTCGACATCGACCAGGACATACTGTCCGCGGCTGTGGTCCACTCAGGGCTAGAGCGTCTGCGAGACCTTGTGCTGGCGCTGGTAAAAATTCCTGGCAGTGACACTGGCACTTCTGGCAGAGTATGGAGTGGCAGCATGTTTCCCAACACTGACATATTGTCAGGTTTAACCGGAAGTCAACTCTGGTTGCTGGCCTTGTGTGCCAGACAATGCATCCGTAAAATGCTGTTTTGAGGGATGTTATGAACTACATCTTGACAGGGGCAGATCCAGAGTATTGTCCATGTGGTTATTATTGCCTGTGTATGTATGTACATGTAGTGCATGGGTGGGTTTTCAAGTGTACTGCATTGATGGGTATTTGTAGCACAACCCATGACAGGTTGTAATTTAGGTTTCTGCCCCATCACTGAATACACGGAGGACAGCAGTCTACAATGTATGACCTGGTCACCATTATTGTCCCCTCTAGTCCGACAAACCTGGACATGGGGAGTAACCCTTGATCCGAACAACACCCTTTGCATGTTGTTCTTTACATTTAGACAATTTTCTGAATGCTACTCATTTAATTTTAAATCTAGTTTGAGATTCCTCATAATTGTTCTGTCAAACAAAACTAGACGCTTCCGGTCGCCTACGACCGCTTGGGTGTATCCCCCGTAGCCCTATCATCCCTGTTGCCCCAAATATATCGCTAATGTACATTGTGAGTGTGAAACCTTTCAGACTTACTGTTCGAAAAAAATAACGAAATTACAGCCAGATAAAAGTTTTCACCTAAAGCTATATTTCAACTCAGAATATTTGACAAACTTGGTTCGCAACTAAGTTGCGAGATGACTAAATTGGAGCCAGATCGAACTTTTCACTGTAAGTTATATTTCAACTCATACTATGTGCCAAACAACTCATACTATGTTCCAAGTTGAAATTCAAAGTAAAAGTTGACCAAAACTACATTTCAAGATGACGAAATTGGAGCCAGATCAACTTTTCACCATAATATAAATTTTAATTCATAATATGTGCCAAACTTGGTTTCAAGCTGAAATTCAAGTAAAAGTTTACCAAAACTGCATTTCAAGATGACGAAATTGGAGCCAGATCGATCTTTTCACCATAAATTATATTTTAATTCATAATATGTGCCAAACTTGGTTCCAAGTTGAAATTCGAAGTAAAAATTTACTTCACTGGTAAAAATAATGTTAACTTATCCGGTTACACCCATGAAATCTCTACTGGACAAAACTTTTAAATTGTTGAGTTCAATAATAAATGTTTCTTGTCTTAACTATTTTTCTTGAGGTCAATAATAGACTTAACTAGTAAAACTGATGTTAACTTATTCGGCTACAGCCATGAAATCTCTACTGCACAGAAGCTTTACCTTGTTGAGCCCAATAATAAATGTTTCTTGTCTTAACTATTTTTATTGTGGCCAATAATACACTTTAATGGTAAAAATAATGTTAACTTATTCGGTTACACCTGTGAAGTCTCAACTGGACAAAACCTTTACCTTGTTGAGCTCAATAATAAATGTTTCTCGTCTTAACTATTTTTATTGTGGTCAATAATAGACTTAACTAGTAAAACCAATGTTAACTTATTCAGTAATATTGTTCTTCTTTCACCAAAAACATCAGTTCTGTATTCTGAACAAGAATCCAGTGCAATTTGCTTTCATAGTACAGGTTATTGGAGTGATCACACATGTCAAAGTAGGTATTTTAATTGTCGTAATAAGTTAACCTCTCAAACTTATTAATATTTATTCGATCATTCTGAAAAACAATAGTTTTCGTGTGATGGTCTTTCTCATTGAGCCTGTGCGATTTCATCATCATTCATTGAAAACTCCCACCCGTAGAGCGTTCACAACCCATGTGTGTTAAACAGGCTAATTTGAGCACAAAATGTTACGCCAATCGCCTATTTTGGTTGCTATGGCAACCAAAATCGATAGGTGTCCAGATCTCACCATAAGACATATAAATATTATCAAAATCGGTTCATATTTGCAACCTGCAGCGCGTTCACAAGAAAGTGTCTGCGGACGCGGACGCGGCGGCGGCGGCGGCGCGACGATCGTAAATCCATAGTATCCGCCGAACTTTGTTCGGGGGATACAATTATACCCTATCTATCTGGACATTAGAGCTCTGGGGAACCTTTTTAAAAATTAGGCCAAGGGCCGAAGATAGGTTACCGGACAATGTTTAATATTTTAGTTGTTAGCCAGGTCACTGGTTGAATTCAAGGTCAAGAGAATATTCAGCATATATAACATTAGGCATATATCATGTCCACAGTTGATTGCTAAGCTGTAAATTCAATAATCAGAGAGATATTAGCAATTTTGTGCTGTGGCCTTGAAAATGAAGGGGCAAAGGTCAAATTCGAGGTCATCAAAATATTCAATGTATATCATTTCTATATCATGTCCACAATTGATTCCCAAGCCATACAGTCAATAGAGGAGCAAGATTAGGCCAGTTTGTCCTGTGACCTTGAAAATGAGGTCAGAGGTCAAATTCAAGGTCCCGAGAATATTCAGCATATATCATATCCCTATATGTCCACAATTGATTCCTGAGCTGTAAAATCGATAATAAATGAGATATTAGCCATTCTGTCCTGTGAAAATGAGGTCAAAGGTCAAATTCAAGGTCATGACAATAATCTGCATATGTTACGCCAATCGCCGCCATTTTGAAAAAAATAAAAAAAACTAAAAAATACCTCCTTCTTGAAATATTTTAAAGTATTTTTGTGCAAAATTTCAGAAAAATTCGCCCGTAAACAAAAAAGATAAAAATGTGGACGATGACGACGACGAACGACGGACGCAATGCCATGCCAATAGGTTATCGGACCATAGGTCCGGTAACCTAAAAAACTATTTAAACATACTGAGTGCACGCTTGTGGAAATGATTTATTGAAGAAAAACAAAATCAGCATATCCAATATTTTGTCATCCAATATTGTAAAAGCATATAGATATCACAGACCAGTAAATATCATCAAAGCTAGCTATAACTACGATGTAAACAAAGTGAAAACAATGTCATGCTGAGTATACAAAAGAATCAGTATAGCTACATCTTTTGTGATATTAACAAATTTATAACATGCATATACAATACATACTAATGCATGTACTGGTAATATGTTCTGTACATATTCATGGTAGAAATATAAAAGTTAACAATATACATGTATACCTTTATCCTTCAGTCACAATGATATGAAGTTCATGCTCATATACAATTTATAGAGTGGCAGATGTACTATCCACCAAAAGTTCTACTACTAGTGCATGTACAATGATGCATCATAATTATTTGTTCATATATAACTATCGATTCAATTTCCACTGGTTTTGCTCTGCTCTTGAATATTCAGTTTATTGCCAAGATCCGAGACTGTGGTATGGAGCAGGGTGGTATTCACAGTGGAGGTCAGGTTAGAGGTTGTGATGAGTGATGGTTTGTACCTTTGTGTTAACAGCTGAGAGCCATTTGACCATTTGGGTGAACCCTGAGGAGGGTGGGGTATCGCCGTCATGGCAACTTGTTGGGGTGGGGGAAGCATACCGGGCTGCACATGTGCTGCCTGCATTTGGGGAGTTGTAACACTGGACTGTTGAGCAAAAGGAGAGACAGTTGGAAATTCTGAATTTCCTGACCCTGAAACACTAGCAGCAGGGAAAGTTTGTGAAAGTTTTGTTTGCTCTGATTGCGATTTGACCAGAGTTTTGATTCCAGAATCAATATCTATGGTTTTACTGGCAGATCCAGAATTTTTCTGGATTACAAAGGATTCTGCTGGACTTGTCTTATTGACAGCTTGTTCTGATTTGTTGCACTGAACTTGCAAGTCTCTACTTTGTGCAGGTTGTTGTGTATGCACTGCTGGGAAACCAAAGTGAGGTTTTGAATGTTCTTTTTCAGAAGCCTGTGGGGAGATGCTTTTACCTAAGCTTGGGATAACTGCAAAGCCTCCTTTTGCCTGGTTAGGACCAAAGTCTACCTGTTTGAAACCAGCTTGTTCTGAGCTTGACTCAAAACTAAAACTTCCCTGTTGTGTTGGTGCACCAGAACTGGCTTGTCCAAAACTTCCTGGTTGAGGACCAGCACCAAACACACCCTGTTGAGTACCAGTAGTTGACCCAAACCCTTGTCCAAAACATGTCTGCTGGCTGACTGATCCGAATCCTGTATTCTGTGGACTTGACCCAAGAGAAGTCTGTGTCTGCTGGGGACTTGACCTCGACCCTGCCTGACCAAAACCAGTCAAACTCGTCCCAAAACCTCCTACATGCACGCCATGATTGCTCTGTGAAGAACCTGAACCAAGCCACTGCTGCCCAAGACTTGTCTCCTGAGTGGTTGGAATGAAACCTCTTTGCTGAGGAGAAGTTTCAATATGTGTCTGTCCCAAAATACCATGCTGTGAAGTCGATGCAGAACCAATTCTACCCAATTTCGGTTCTTCATCAGAAAATGATCTTAGATTCAAAGAATCACTTGCAAATGCAAAACCATCATTTCGTTTCTGGTCTGAACCTGCCTCTGCCACATTTGGTAATTGGGTTGAATTGCTTCCGAAAGAAAAGCCACTTTGTTGTTGGTTTTGGTTTGAGTTGTTTCCAAATGAAAAGCCACCTTGCTGATTCGAACTGAAAGCAGACTGTCCAAAGCTAGTTTGTTGGACAGGAGAACCTTTTGGTACAAACCCAACGCCTTGGGGTACCTTAGATGTATTCACAGAACCAAAGACTTTGAATAGGGGATTATCCATCTGTTTGATACCTCCAATGTTCTGAGAATTTGGTTTTTCCAGAATGCTTGTTGTGTCTGAAGTTTTTGTGTTATCTTGACTGACCACTTTTTGCCCAAACAAACCACCCTGATTGGTTAGTTGTTCACCAAACGAAACACTCTGATTGGCTGTTTGCCCACCAAATGATACAACCTGATTGGCTGTCTGCCCACCGAATAAACCACCCTGAATGGCTGCTTGCCCACCAAACGAGCCACTCTGATTGGCTGATTGCCCACCAAACAATCCACCCTGATTGGCCTGTTGTTTATCAAATAAATCACTTCTGTTGGATGCTTGTTGCCCAAATAATCCACTTTGGCTGGTTGGTTGTTGTCCGAATAATCCACTTTGGGTGTTTGCTTGTTGTCCGAATAATCCACTTTGGGTGTTTGCTTGTTGTCCGAATAATCTGCCTGGGTTGGTTTCTTGTTGCCCAAATAAACCACCTTGGTTGGCTGGTTGTTGTCCGAATAATCCACTTTGGGTGTTTGCTTGCTGCCCAAACAATCTGCCTGGGTTGGTTGGTTGCTGCCCAAACAATCCACCTTGGTTGATTGCTTGTTGCCCAAATAAACCACCTTGGTTGGCTGGTTGTTGTCCGAATAATCCACTTTGGGTGTTTGCTTGTTGTCCGAATAATCCACTTTGGGTGTTTTCTTGCTGCCCAAACGATCCGCCTGGGTTGGTTGCTTGCTGCCCGAATAATCCGCCATGGTTGGTTGTTTGTTGCCCGAATAATCCGACATGGTTGGTTGTTTGTTGCCCGAATAATCTGCCATGGTTGGTTGTTTGTTGCCCGAATAATCCGCCTTGGTTGGTTGCTTGTTGTTGCCCAAACAATCCCGCCTGATTGGCTGCCTGGCCACCGAACATTGCACCTCCAAATCCAGCACCTTGGCTGGCTTGACTCTGCGCTCCCCACCCAAACATTCCACCCTGCCATAATCCCGGCCTCTGACTCTGTGACTGGACTGGAGGTGCTGCCAGAACATTAGCTGCAGTCTGCTTGTCTCCTGCAAATACAAACAGAAAAGAACAAAGTCCGCAGTGATAATAAACAAACTAGCTAGAGGTATCTTTTTCCTTCAAATTTTGTGATCAATGATGAGTGAGCTAAATATTTTTGTCATTCACTGAAGTTCTATCTTACCAGTTGGTGTTGTTTCTGTTCCAATTTTATTTGAGTAGTGAAGATGTCTCAGCTCCTAGAAAAAAAAATGGTTGGTTTAATACATGACAAACAAGAATGCAATGCATGTACGTGTAGATAGATAGATTTTTATTGACATAGAACAATGGTCATGGGTAAGGCCTTACAAAAGGCAACAACGCACAATACATCTATGTCCAAGATAGGTAATTGAGACATTGAGACAGTGTATTCCCAGCGCACTAGACGTAGTCCAGTATTAGATGATAACCTTAAGTACATGTACTATTGAACAAGTTTAGAATATTGTAAACATATTTAGCAACATTTGTGAGATCACATTCATAGAATAGTTCATTCATAGAGTGGGGATAAATGTTCATTTGGTGTCGTAGATGGTCTGATAGCGGGCAGTGGATTAGGACATGCTCCTCGGACTCGATGCCCTGTCCGCAGCGGCATGTTCGGAGGTCCTGAGGAATTCGCGCCCATCGCCCCGTCTCGATCCGGAGGAAATGGGAGCCCAGTCGTATCCTGGTGACCGCAATCCGGTGTCGCTCCTCTATTTTGGGGCAACAATGACGTAGGACAGGGCTTATGCTCAAATGTGGGTTCATATGTGTATATTGCCGCCTCCTTGTCGATACGGAGTTATACATTCGATCTGATAGTTCGGTTGTAAAATCAGTTTTGGGTGAAGAGTTTGTATTCATCAACTGTTGGATTACACGTCCCATCGGGGATTTGACACAGATAGCCATCCAGATGATATTTGATATATAGTCCGAACGGTTGTTTAGCTGGAGTTTGTCTATGAATTTTCCCTGCCTATCACGTATGACACTGGTACAATTAGTTTGGCCTGTTTCAATGTAAACAAGGTCATTGCATGTTGATGAGCGGACTCCGAGTGTTTGTTTTAATGTAGAGATATACGGGGTTTCTGTTACCCGAAGGTCAGTACACATCCATGTTTCACTTGAATACAAACTTGAGGCGTTCAGGGCTCCTTTCCAGACCTTGAGTTTCACATTATATGGTGCGTCCATGTTTTTGTTCAGGAACGACAAATATTTCCTCACATGTACACTCTTTGTTTCGAGATGTTGTTTAATTTGGTCTTTGATGTTGTTGTTTGATACTTTAGCTCCTAGATAAGTGTAAGAACTGGACCTGCTGATCGTGATGTTGTCCACTTTGAAAGGTATCTGGTCCTCTGAGTTGATAACCAAATATTGACATTTAGTTTTGTGAAGAGTCATATCCAGATCATCACATTTTGTTTTAAGTAGCTGTAGCTTTGTCTGCATGCTCAAACGGGATGTAGCGAATACAACAGTATCATCCATTAATAACAGTGGGTGAATGTCCCTTAACCAATCGTCTGGTCCGTATGCTGATATGGCATCAATAGTGGGATCAATATAGGCTGTAAAGAGTTGGCAACTGGTGCCGGCACCTTGTTTAACCCCTTCTGACGTGGCAAATCGTCCATCTCCGATTATCCCAGCAGTCACCATCGAGTTTTTGAGAGCGTTTAAGAATCTGTTCCCGCATCCTAGTGAGTCCAGATGAATTAAGAGTTTGGTTCTGTTTACATTGCCGTATGCTTTTTGAAAGTCAATGAATGTTATATATGATGTTCTTTTCTTGTTTCTGGCAATGTCTATTAGGAGTCGTAGAGTTAATATCTGCTCTTCGCAGCCTCGGCCTTGCTGTGCGCCCGCCTGTTGGTCTCTGGGTCTGTACCAGTGAAAATCTGTACATACCAAGCAAACACAAAGAAATTTGACATGTACTTGCTGCCTTTGATACAAACCTCCTTAGACAGGCTGGAATATTCCGGCATGGCGGTGATATCTTGATAAGCTGCCATTATATGCAGAGGGTATCCATCATTCGCCATGGTGGTTACTCGATAAGGCACAGAATGCAGATTTTTTGGTGGTGGCGACATTGCAGGTTTGGTCAAATCCAAAAACCTGAAGCCTCCTTTTTGTGGGTTGTCTTTTAGCACCTCTATTCTGATGGCATTAAGCGTGTTGCATGAATCGAAATTGAAACTGGGAAATCCCCCATTCGTGTGTGAAGTTTTCCATGTGATTTTCCATAATCTGGAACATACAAGTGTGCAGTCAGTACAAAATAATTATGACCCGTAGATCCATGTGAATTTTTATTGACATCAAGGCTTCGAAGATGAACCACAAATTTGTAAACAGACCCATGAATATAAAGATTATACCGGTAAGAAGCTTCTATCTATATTTTGAGTACATGTACATTTCGAACTGGCTATAACAGACGCTAAATGTTCTAAAAAAAAAAAAAAAAAAAAAAAAAAAAAAAAAAAAAAAAATGATTAAGGTCCTAACCCTAAATGTACGTGGTCTAAGAAAGTTGACAACCCGGAGAAGTATATTCAGGAGAGTCCAAAATTTAAATGTTGATATTGTATGCATGCAAGAGACTCATGTTGGTGATGATGTTGTTAACCAGTGGCGAAATGAATGGAAGGGACAAATTTTATATGTGCCTTGTACAGTGAAAAAACAGGGCGAAATGATACTATTAAGGGATGGCTTTGATTGTTCCAACCTTATCGTGCTTATTAAAAAACCAGGTATATTGTCTATTGAATTCACACACAAGGAGCAAAGATATATAGTATGTTGTATTTATACACCACAGGGCACTGCTGCGAAAGTCAAATTTTGGGAGGAGTTAAGCTGTCAATTAAATGTGTTGGATCAACCAGTAGATTCTCATGTCTTGCTGTGTGGTGACCTTAACTGTGTGCTAGAACCTTCGCTGGATAATATCATGGGTAGGGATCATGACAAGAGGGAAATAAAAGGGTTTCAGGACCTTGTGGATAGTTTGGGTCTGATTGATTCCTGGCGTTCTATGAACCCTGATAGGAAGGATTTTACTTGGAAACATAAGAGTAAATCAGTCATAAGGAGACTTGATTATATATTGTGCAACTCTACTGTTGCAAATCAAATTGCAGATTGCAAAATCATAGATATTGGTTTTACTGATCATAGAGGTGTTTTGTTAACGTTTGGTAATCATCTAGTTAAACGTGGTCCTTCATACTGGAAAATGAATAATGTTTTGTTGACCGATATTGAGTATGTGGAAATGATAAATGAAATTCTGTCTGGAACTCTCATGGAGTATGAGTCATATGATTTACCCGTTCAAATACTTTGGGAGGTATGTAAACACAGAGTTAAATTGAAATCCGCACAATTTGGGAAGCAAAGGGCCATTAAAAAAAAATCTCGTCAGGTCGCAATCTTGTCTCAACTGGAGGCTGCTAATAAGTCATTGATGGATGATCCAGCGAATGAGAAGCTCGCAAATGAAATTGAAAATTTGAAATCAGAAATGGAATACTTCGAAACAGAAACAGCTAGGGGAGCTCAAATTAGATCTAAAGTGGATTGGATCCAGAAAGGTGAAAAGAATACTTCGTTTTTCTTGGGGTTGGAAAAAAGTAGAGCCCATGATAAATTTATAGAACAACTGTGTCTGCCTGATGGTACAGTAGTGACAGACCAAGTCCAGATACTAAATCATATTCATGATTTCTACGAAAATCTTTATACTGATGAAACTGATTATCAAAGATCTGATTTACACAATTTCGCAAGTGACATAAAAGTTCCTTTTTTAACAGAAAACGAAAAAACTATGAGTGATGGTTTCATTACAGTTCAGGAGTGCAGTGAAGCTCTTAAAGACATGAAAAACGATGGTAGCCCAGGCTGTGATGGGCTGACAGTCGCTTGGTATAAAGTATTTTGGCCAAAAATCAAAACCCTTGTTACTAATTCACTAAACTATGGTTTAGCGCACGGTAAAATGTCTTGTACACAGAGAAGAGGGCTAATAAACTTGATACATAAGGGGAAGGGAGCTACGAAGGAAAATTTAAATAATTGGAGACCAATATCCTTGAGTAATATCGATTATAAAATCGCCGCTAAAGTGGTAGCAAATAGAATTAGAAAATATATGCCACGACTGGTCCATGGTGACCAAGCTGGGTTCATTCGGGGTAGATCGGCCTCACAGATTATTCGCACACTAGATGATGTGTTGGAATATCTGGACGAAACTAAAAAACCTGGCATTCTCCTCGCTATAGACTACCAAAAAGCATTTGATACCATTTCGAAAAAATATCTCGTTGCTGCTCTCAAGATATTTAATTTTGGGAAACAAATTATCTGTTTTGTTGAAGCTCTGAATTGTGATATATCTGCTGATGTTTTATACAATGGATATTTGAGTGAATCATTCCCTCTCAATCGTGGAATTAGGCAAGGCTGCCCCCTGTCACCATTGCTATTTATTCTTGCTTTAGAAGTGTTTGCATGTAAAGTTAGACAATCATCTGGTATAAAAGGCATCAATTTGCCAATAAAAAATGGAAATAGTACGCCTGTGAAGTTGTTACAGTTCGCTGATGACAGCACCGTATTGCTGGACGATGAAATTTCCTTAAAAGAATTTTTGGTTCTTACTGAAATCTTTTCAAAATTTTCAGGATTAAAATTGAATAAACGGAAAACTGAAGCAATGTGGTTAGGGTGTTGGAAATTCAGAAGAAAAGAAGTTGAACAGCTACAATGGAAAATCTATCCTAACAATTATATGAAAATTTTGGGAGTTAAATTGAGTAGCAGTGAAAGAGCCAATCAAATTCAGGATAACTGGTTGACTCGTATAAACAAATGTAAAAACATGATGAAATTATGGCACAGACGCCATTTGACAATAATAGGCAAAATTGTTGTAGTGAAGTCATTATTAGCTACTCAATTTATTTATATCATGCAATCAATTATTATCCCCGAACATATTCTTTCGGAACTGAACACTATGTTTTACCAGTTTATCTGGTCTCAGAAGTTTGATCACCGAGCCACTGAACGTGTCAAAAGATCAGTCATGATTCTAGATTTTCAAAAGGGGGGTCTTAATATGATAAACATGCACGATGTACAACTACAAATGGCCTTGAAATGGATTCCCAAACTACATGAACTAGGAACAACGAATTCAGTATCTTGGAAAATCCTTCCTGACTATTATTTTCACAAAGCTGGACTAGGTCTCTTGTTCTTCGAGTGTAATGTCCCTGCTGACAAATTGAGGGGTGTAGATATTTTACCTAACTTTTATAAATATGTTCTGGATGGATGGCTAAATCTTAAATTCAAAATAGATTATCAACCCTCACCAATTATTTGGAACAATTTTGATATACAATATAGGAAAAGTGTTTTATTTCTACCTCGCTGGATTAAAATCGGTATTTTATATATATCTGATATTACAGTCAATGGAAAGCTATCTTACCAGAAGGTGACCTCGTATTTGGGAGAGGGACCATTGACATCATTCGAGTATAACATACTGCAGAATGCGATATCTAATGATACACTGAATAAACTGTTGGATATCCAGCCCGTGGATAAAATATCTTTGAGAAATAGACCGTTAGTTAAATATACTTCAAGAGCATATAAAAACCTGATTGTTGAAAGTAAACAGCAGGACAATGGTTGTTTAGTTCATAAATACTGGGCTGACAGGTATGGCGATATAGTATACTCAGACAAGGTGTGGATGTTGGCAAAACAATGTTCGCATGGGGAAGTAGCACTAATTGTGTTACAATGGAAAATTTTGCACTCTATATACATGACAAACAAAACGCTAAACAAATTCTCTTTGCTAGTGACTGAAAACTGTGTAATATGCAATGTGACAGATACAATAGAACATTATTTTGTGAGTTGTGTCTTAGTCAGAGAACTGTGGTCACACGTAGAAAACGATATTTTTACGCTATGCGGTAAAATTCATGTTTTGAATGAACAATGTATAATTTTAGGTATTACACAAGAGGATGATGTAGAGTCACTGACTCTTCGTAAAGTGAATTGCTTATTTTATTAGCAAAATTGTCCATATCAATTTATAAAGGCAACTACAATAACGGATTAATGAGCAGGAGTCTGTTATCGATATACAGATATCAAAAACGATTAAGATGTTTGACGTCATAAAATATGTTCTTTGGAATGATCGCTTATTCAAAAGGAACAAACATGTACTAGTATTGATTGCATGTGTACTAGGTTGTGAAAAAGGAGTGATTGTTGTTCTCTTCTATCATGATTGATTTATATCAATGTAGTGTACATGTACATACCCTATGTTATATGTTAAGGTTAGTTGTAGAATCAACTAGCAAGTTACAATTGTGTTTGCTGTTGTAAAGTTGAATAAAAAAAAAAAAAAAAAAAAAAAATATACATGTATGCAGCATGTATATGAAATATTGTGTAATATTATAGATAACATACCTGTCATGTAGACTCTGATATTTCTGAAAATATTTAAAGCATACATGTGATACTGAACAAAATAAGATTATCGCTATTAAAAACTATTTCTTTTGCAGCCATAAATTCAAAGAAATGACCATAATACAATGTACAGAACCTAATTGTTTTAGTAATCAAACTTCATGTGGAAAGAAAATATATTCATACTGCCAATCAATCCCGTAGTACCTGGACAAGTTCGTGCAGGTTGTTTTTTCTGGCTGCCGACAAAGCTGCATCAAGTGTCTCGGTGGTCTCCAGCATTTCCTACAATTGTTCAGTGCTACTTTATGAGACCAAGACAGGATATATTGGTATGACAAAATAATGACCTTCTTCCACAGCAATGTTCCGACATTATAAATTCATTTTATTGCATGCGAGACCTTCTTAATTCAGGACATGTTTAATCGGACATATTTTATTGCAATACTCATAATCATTTAGGGATATTTTATGATCTGTTGATAACATAAACCTGTCTCATTTCATCCAGCAGGTCTGTTTGGACGGCTTGTAAGATTCGCTGAAAGTCTTCCATCTTTTGTTCAACCTGGTCTTGAAATTGGTCGGAGGCCACCTGTAAAGTACAACATTATGATATTACATGTATACGGAGGTTACATTTTCACATGGCAAGAACAGTTAGATAGTTATAACAGTGATGGATATCAAGCACAACAAAATGTTAGCAACAGCTAGCAGTATAGCAAATTCAAATCTACTACCGGTAACCCTAAACTCAAACATACCAGACAATTATAAGATACATGGAAATAGTAGGTAGATACGTTAAGTGTATTCCTTTCATTTTCATGATTATATTTTACATGCAGTTTAAACGATATCTAGATGTACATGTGAACACTATATTATATAAAGGTTATTATGATATCTCATCTACAATGTACACTTCAAACAAGCAATCCACCTCTAGCGCCTGTTTGATCTCTTTGACGCCTCGTTCCACCGGCAGCCAGCTCCTCTGTTTGTCTCCACCGGTGTCCGACTTCGGCTCATGGATGTTGCCAAGGTAACAGAGCACCTCAGTCAGGGACCGCTGAAACACATTACAGAATACTCCTTGGTCAAAAATACTCTTGTAATTACATGTACCTCACAATGTTGCCGCTTTTGAAAAGATCAAATATTCCATCCGATTCAAGCATAATTCTTACAAGCAAGAACGATCCAGCAAGTATATATTCACGAACGGCAACTTGTGAGAGGATGAAATTATGACTAGATCAGTCCAAATCTCATTTATCAGTAGTATCATCCATACCTTGATGAGAACCAAGCCTTCCTTGATATCAACCACATCGTGCGTGCCATGGAAATCATTTCCTTCCCGACATAGTGTGCACAGCAGCTCCCCACACGTCAAACACAGCACCTTCAGCTTTTCGCGGTGTTGTTCGCATCGCTTCTCGGAGTCCAAGATCAGTTGATCCGGGCGTACCAGCTCATGCTCGCGATACGGCCCACGCTTGTGGAACGCTTCCAGACAGTACTGACAGAAGTGAACCTGGCATTCCTGACACGACTTGGACGCTTGCTTCCTGATGGTCAGAGAGATAAACATGGTGTGATAAATGATAAATCATACAAACGTTATAATTTACAATGTACTAGTATATACACTCTATCAGGGTAATGGAAAAATCCTGACTTCTTGACGTTACCATTACCTGTATGTAGCATCACACATCTGACACAGAATTTCCCCAGGCCGTGAATGTTTGTAATCTTCATCAACAGTGACTAAATCTTGGACAAGAGATGAGACCCTCGTGACTTTTTCACGATCGAGCCATTTTGGTTTCTGTGTAGGAAGAGATTCCTGCTGCTTCTGATCTCCACTGAAACCTTGTTTAGGAGCGGCCTCCTTCTGTGGATTCAGGCGTCCAAATGGAGGCATCTTTTCAAGTCTACAGCATCAGCATGAGTTCTGAAAATATAAAAGATGAAACAAATATGCAATCTACATTCTACACAGGTTATCCAAAACAATTCAATAATCCAAAACAATTCAGAGTAGGTGCCTCTAAGTAGGTAATTAGAAAATTTAAAAATTAATGGTGGATCTTCTTTCTACATTTCTGGTCCCACAAGTCAGAAAAAATTTGACCAAGCACCCTTCTGATTTCTTATAGATCTGTGACTGATGTTTGGTGTACATTCACAAGAGCTCGATCCAGATCATGGTCGTACCTCTGTGTCGCCCTATATATGCAGCAGTTTGAGGTCCCTTGATCCCCCAACTGTCATTGATTGTACTTGCCAAACAACAGTTTTCAGATCTTTTAGTTGTTCACTCTACCTAAGTTACACACAGTTTATATTTACCGGTAATATAAAGATACACGATGACATGCGTATGGCAATGTTTTGCATGCATTATGGGTTTTTGCCGATACAAGTCATCTCATACAGGCCAAGCCTTTAGCCTTTATAGGCAAGGCCTGGGTTAGCAGGTCGAGACAGAACTCCCGATCGGGTTGCGCACCGATACTGTCGGGGCAATTACCATATAATTAATGTATATTTTAAAATAATATTGGCACAAAGAGGAACGCATTTATACCAGCATTATATTTATTAATAATGCCAAATAGTATTTTGCAATGGCTCACGACACCTCGATCGAGGTACCGATGGCACAGGAGGTCCGTTTGAAACCTTGTAGTGTTTTTTTCTGGATGATGGATTTTAATTTTGGACGAGGAAAGTCTTCTAAATATATCAATCTACCATTCAAACAATATAATATTACCTCCGGAGGTCTGTGGTAATTTTTTCATAGGGTAAACTGTGGTCACTTCGTGTTCGTGTGCACACATTAATCAGTAGCGATACATCGCTGTACTGCTTGGAGAAAGGCCCTGACAGTTACCATATATTGACTGGCGCATCATATTACGTCACATCCTTGACCTTCACACCTGTAAACCAATGGAATATTTGCTAAAAAAAATTGATTTGTTTTCCGAAAATAGCGAACAGGATCATGAGGATGCCAAGATTGTTGACACCCAGATCAAGGTGTCACCCCGATCGGGAGTTCCGTCTCAACCTGATTAGGGGACGAGTGTCGGGATGCTATTCATATGGCACTGTTTTGCATGCAGTATCATGGATTTCTCCCGATAGGAGGAAAAGGCTTAGCCTTGCCTGGAGGCAGGTGACAAATGCCAGAAAAACACATACCGTATGCAAAACATTTCCATATGCATTTTCTTGCATATTGATACAGAGCTGAAGGCTTTTAAATAACATTCTATTAAACATACAAATTTACGTCAACAAAAAAGCGGGCGGTAGAATTTGATGCGTTTTTCCCAGACCTGGTCTCTCAATGTTGATGACAACAAATCACAGCGTGCGAGAAAAAAAACAATACCATACACAAATCATAGCCGAGGTTGCTCCCTCTTGAACTAGAAAGGGAGTAACAGTGTAACGCGCGATTTGCAAATGTGGATGATGTGTAAATTTTCAAATCACGCGCCGATTTCAAAATCAATGCGCGAATTGAAATGACAATTATTGCGCATTTTGACAATGGCAACTGTGAACTATCCCCAAATCGCACAGCGCTATTTGAAAGTCGGTCGCGAGATTTAAATGTTGCCTGCCTCGAGCTCGCTTAATGTATTGTGAATAAATGTGAACTATTGAATTTATAAATATGCTGGAATGAATAATCTCTAAAGGACGAAATCACTTCACATTCAAATACAGGGACCTGTGGAAAACTTGTGCGATTTGTTGTTGATAAAATAAAATTCTGAAAACAATGTGTTTGTTGTCTTTGTGCTTTGTGATAGGGGCCAAGGCCTAATACATAATCCATAATACTATAAGTTATCATGGGCTTCATACCCCAATACGGCGTGATATCTGCCTGAAGTCACCATATACCACGAAACCGCAGGGATGGGTACCACATCTACTTTCGGGCCTCGCACACTGTCACTGTCAGATGATCAAAAGGCTTACCCTACAACATTCGTGACTTTAAACGTAAACTTGCTTTTTCCCTTTAATTCTTTGAAAGCACAGCTAGGGTCCTTTGACAAGATCTTTTTTTCAAAAGAATGTGCAACCTTCGCAACTTTTCTGTTTGACACCTGACAGCGGAATTTCCAGGTACAAAGTTCTGGTTTCGATTTCGTATAACGTTTCCATGGTCACCATTCGCTAGGTGGCGCAAAATTCCACTTCTAGGAAACAGTTACGCCGAAAAAAAATTTGATCATGACTAGATCATTGACTGGGTGAATAAGGCCATTCCTGTTTAATTGTCTGTTTCTCGTCCCCGCTCGCCTAGCTTTTGTTGAAATTCTGAGAAAAAACAAACAGAATAAATATGTTATTTCGTGGACATGGGAAAATCCGCCAATCTCTGCCACGCTTATTCATCGTGGAACCACGTACAGCACTAACCACAACCTTGGTGAGCTGGGAAATTGCTTTTATCTGAAAGGTTTGTCAAACTTTGGCTGCAAACAGACAATGACCATAACGTTAGGATACGAAATTCTCTGTACAGTGTTTTGAAGACTTCCTCAGATAATGGAAATAAAAACTGGGTATCTGATGTAAAATATTCCCTGTGTGATAGTGTTGCCCTCAGGTGGCATTTGTTATGATATGTTTCACATTCACTAGGTGGCAGCACTAATTACCATATTAGCTTTATCTGTATTCAGCAGGTGGCAGCGGTTCCAGTTATTTTCCAATCACCCTAATTAATTATGCAAACCAGTTCCAGTCCAATAATATTTGTTGTTAGTTAGAGCCCTGTATTTTCCACCAACTTTCCCTCCAAAAACTTCATTCCTTTGTCAGCACTCCACCATAAAGGTTGTACTTGGAGAATCTAATACTGAATCGGCACAATTGTGTCTTTATTGTCTTTGGATCACTGTATAACCAATGTTGGTGTGTATGTATTAAAATTAGTCGTTGTGGTCACAAACATTTTTAAAAAAGAAAAAAGGAACCATAATTGAATTTTGAATAACCTATATTGTGTATAATTTGGATATAGGAGTGAATGTAATAATCATTAGTTAGGTATATTGTATACCTGTACATCAATTTCAACGATTTGGTAAAATTTATTGATCACTTGTGAATTAATTAGTGGTCTATTCATACTGGTAGAATTGTATATCTAGTAGTCAATTATCAATTATTTATTATTATTATTATTATTATTATTTTTATTATTCGGTTACTGAAAAAAAAAAATGTCAACAGTAACTTGTATTTGAGTTTAAATTTAATCATTTGTTAAAAAAAAAAAAAAAACAATTGTTAAGTCTCCAAAATATTATTAAATTTTTTATATTACCGGTATTTTATTATTATAACTTTAAACTAATTTATTAAATTAAATTGAGGTTAGCGTGGTTAGGTTAGGTGTAGTTTAGGTATTAGTGTTTAGCGTAGAGCAGCATATTTCAAGTTAATACTTGAAATAGTGTTGGTAGTGAGTGTTTAGTGTAGAGTATCTTATTTCAAGTCAATACTTTGAATAATTTAAATTAAATTTCTCACTTTGAAATATTTTTGACATAGGATTTGGTTGAGCACTTGTAAAATTTTGTAGTACTTAGGTTCACGCTGGTCAATCCAAAGACTGCGTAGCTAATATTTTGGGTCATCTCAAGTACAACTCTTTCAAATAATTTAACTTAGGAATTTATTTCAGGAGCTGTACATTTACTTCGGGCCTACTTTACTCTACTGATTTTTGCTTTTCAGTATCAGTGGTTGACAGATTGTCAATTGGTCTCAAATTTGAATACTGTATATTATGTGATATTAGTGGTATATATCTATGATATTTGTATTCTGTGTGTAAACCACTTACCTGTATTCATTGCAGACAGTGAACAAGTCATTGGAAATTCCCAGCTGTTGTATTTTTGAATTTTGTGGATCTTGGTTTGATATCAACTGACTTTGATTGTGTTTGTGTTTCACATCTGTTGTGTGAATTTGAGCCGAAGGAAGAGATATCCATTCCTTTGCTTGTGTGTTTATTGATGTTTTGTGTATAATCATATATGATCTTTGTGTTCTCATTTGATTCATTTTTTCATAGGTTAGGGTAGCAGAGCGTGGTTGATATTTGTGTCCATTGTCGTTTGCTCTTCAGCTAGGATGGTGGATGAGGAACAAGAAATGATCCGTCTTGGACGGGCCTTCGCTGCGCTTGGATGCAAGCCGGAGACTGGAAGACTGGATGATGGCACAGGTGGCACAGGCATCTGAACTCAAGAAGGAGTCGGATGAGGATGAGACAGGTGATCCTAAACAGAAACAGCCAGTCGACACTCAGGAGCCGCATGACACTCCACCACCTGTCACCACATCGAAGATAAGTTCAAGTACAGGTACTGGTCTTGAAGCTTTGTCAGCGTTGGTGCAGTCAAACCCACCCCGTCTACCCACGTTTTCAGGTGAGAAACTCAAGGGAGACGTCGGATTCGCTCAATGGAGGTACGAGGTGGAATGTCTCTGTAAAGACCCAACCCAGAAAAGACAGCGACTACTCCAAGGGATCAGATGGTCGGTCAAGGGAACGGCTGCAGACGTGCTACTCCACCTTGGGGAGGGAGTGACGGTGGAGGAAATCCTCGAGAAGTTCGAAGTGGTATTTGGTGAGGTCCTGGGTCCTGAGGAACTGATGGAGGTATTCTATGCCATGAAGCAGGAGCCAAAAGAGGGGGTGGCGTCCTGGGGTTGTCGCATAGAGGATTTGCTGGACAGAGCCAAACGACATGGTATGGTCAAACCCCGAGGTGCCGAAAAGATGCTCCGAAACCGCTTTTGGTCTGGACTCTTCAACCCGAAGTTGAAGGAGGCTTTGCGTCATCACCATGATGCCGACATGGATTACCAGCCACTGTTCCGACAGGCCCGTGCACTGGAGCAGGAGTTCGAGGCTACTGGTAAATCTTCTCGATGTCAGCAGTTGGTGACGGAGCAGGGAAAGGACAGCCAGATGGACCAGATCTTGGCTGAACTGAAGAAAATGAACGACCGTGTAGCTGAGCTGGAGAAACACAGGTCACAACGACCCTACAAGCGCCGATGCTACAGATGTCATTCTGATCAACACATTATCAAGGATTGCCCACAGAAGGGAAACGACAATGTACCTACGAGGGGGGATAAAGCGTAGGTACAGAAGTGTGCAGTCCCCAGACTCTCGATGTGGAAAGGAAGATGACACTGGTGGGGAAAGGAAGTGAGGTCGATGCGGTGATTGGTGGGGTTCCATGTCGAGCACTCATGGACACTGGTTCCATGATCACAACAGTGAGTAAAGGTTTTTACGAGCAGCACCTGAGTCACATACCCATGCTTCCTGTTTCCAGCTGTCTCAGAGTTTGTACAGCTACCGGACATCAACTGGACTTCCTGGGCTACATCGAGGCAACTCACCAGCCTCCTTCCAACGTCTCATGGAGCGATGTCTGTCAGGTCTTCACCTCGAACAATGTCTCATCTACCTGGATGATGTAAATATTTTCTCGTCTTCTTTTCCAGAACATTTGGAGCGGCTTGGAGCTGTCTTCCAACGTCTAAAGGACCATGGCCTCAAGCTCAAGCCATCCAAGTGCCAATTTCTTCAAAAGAATATCAAGTATCTGGGGCATGTAGTGTCTGAGGAAGGTGTTGCAGTCGATCCTGCCAAAGTGGAAGCGGTCCAGCAGATGACCCCGCCAAGAGACATCAAGGAGCTACAACGGTTCCTTGGCTTTGTGGGTGTCATGCGACGCTTCATCCAGAACTACTCGAGGATTGCCAAGCCCTTGACAGACCTGCTCAGAGGACAAGTCACCAATAAGAAGAATAGGAAGAAGAAGACGGAAACACCGCCGTACGTCTGGGAAGAACAACAAGAGGAAGCATTTGAAGCCCTGAGGGAAGCAGTGACCACCACACCAGTGCTGGCCTTCGCAGATTTCAAGAAACGCTTCATCCTCCAGACAGATGCGAGTGCCACGGGCTTGGGTGCTGTGCTGTACCAAGAAGACGCTGAAGGGCAGAAGAGAGTCATCGCATATGCTAGTCGAAGCCTGTCACGATCCGAGTGTAACTATCCTGTCCACAAACTGGAGTTTCTGGCACTGAAGTGGGCCGTGACAGAGAAGTTCCACGACTACCTCTATGGATCCTCCTTCACCGTCTGGACAGACAACAACCCTCTGACGTATGTTTTGACCACAGCCAGGCTGGATGCCACAGGTCACAGATGGGTATCCGCACTGTCGACATATGATTTTTCTGTTTCTTATCTTCCAGGTAAAAACAACATTCAGGCGGACATGCTTTCAAGACTTCCACGGCAGGAACAGCAAGCCAGCGTCGTCAAGGCCGTTCTGGAAACTCCTGTAGTAAGCAGGAGTATGCGTTCGTAATTTCGTATACAAAGAAACCCGTATGTGGCAATAAATCAAACCAATTCGTGATAGCATCATAAACTATTCAGCCAATACATCAATTTATGCTATTTTCTAGGTCACGTGTGTCCATGACATGTACCTGACAGGACATTTATAATAACAGGTATACATATGTGTCGTCGCATCATGCTCATAGTGTGAACATTGTATGTGTTGTCTTTTACCTGTTCACTGGGCATGGTCATTGGTCATGCAAATTAGCCATTTCGACAGCACGATTTCACCCTTGTCTAAGTTGTCTTGTAAGTACCGTATTTCTCTGGGTTTCTTCTAAGGGTGCCTGGTTTGATAGATGTCACCCGAATATTTCTAGCTGTTTATAAATATGTCAGTCATGTTTGAGAAAAGAACTATATGTGAAACTATGAAACACAGAAAGAATTACTGTAAACAACTTTTATTTTTTCTTCATGAAATCAATGTGACATACGATTCATGCTGCTGGTAATCATACTAGTACATTCCCTAAGAATCTTTGAATTTGTATTGCTAATCAGTGTCTTGCAGTAGCATAACTGGGTACAGGTAAATGTACTCCTTCTTTGGCCTCGAAGAATGTGTAGGAGAGAGTGATGGTATCAGCAAGTTCCAACTTTGGATCGTCGACGTAATCCGGATCTATATAAAAGAATACTGGCATATCTACTTCCTCATGGGGGTTCAATCTTTGCTCCTCAAAGCAAAAGCACTGGATTTTGTTGAAATACTGCCCTGCTTCGAATGGCACAACATTGTACGTTGAAATCCCTATGATCGGCTTGTCAGTTGGATTTTTCGCAGTGTAGAACGCCAAGGCAGTTTCACCAGGCAGTAAATTCACCTCTGCTTGTTGTGGTCTGAAATTCCATTGCATACTTGATGCAGTGTCAGCATTGAAACGAACTTTCAATACTCGATCTTTAACTGGTGCCATGGTTTCAACTTTAGTTGTGTCATGACCTTTCACTGCTTGACCACCTAATCCTGATGATTGGCAGAATATTCGATAGAGCGGCACTCCGGCATACGCCATACCAATCATAAATATTCCCATCGCAGATATGTAAATCAGCACTGATCTCTCACTTTTCTTTTGGCGTGAATCGGTTGATACAAAACGAAGTCCTGTTCTGAACATGTGCTGAGACCATGGCTGAGACACAGTCCACCCTAGTCTGTGACTTTTAGTCCATTTAGTTCTATGTTGGTTCACTGAATACGACGAGTACGTCCTTGATTGCTGGCATCCTGAAATCCAAGGCAGTACTGAAGGTCTGAGATATTTCCTATTTGCAGATACACTCCTTCTGGCAGTACATAGCGGCACAGTCAGGTTCCCGATATTCATATTGAAACTGAAACTGACAGGTGCCCCCTTTCTCTTTTGACTTCGGCAGTAAGAGGCAACTGCATTCCTGTTTAGAAAGCAATTCCTCCACATGATTTTGTTGTTGGGAGTTTCTGTTTGTTGATCAAATTCACAGGAAGTTGAGGAACGAGATCTTGCAGCGGATTGGCAGCTCTATAAACAGCGAATAACGTGCAAACAACAAACTTTTCAACCCGACGTAACATGACCTTGACCGTGTACGCCGGTGGTGACATCTAGTGAATGGAGTACAGCGCCACCTTGCGATTACAAAATGAACTTATCCGTACACCAAATGTAAAAGGACTTCTGATTGGTCGATTGTGAGGTGTGGGCGATAACAGGCGACTGACGGATTGACAACAGCTGTCACTTTCACGTCAGAAGCTGGATTATTTTCATAGACCTACAGTTGTCGTGGTAAGACTAAGAAACAACCAGCAATTATCATAAACAGGGATATGTGTGGAGTATATGAATCACGCAGTACATAACTTCAAGTTGTTCAACCCGCGCTAATTTAGATAGGCCCTATAGATCTATCGTCAGGGTACCTAATCATCGACCCTGTCCTTAATCATCGACCCATGCAAACACTGCCAAACAGCTGTGCAAAACAGATATCTGACAAAACAACATTGAAAGTAGTTCTAATACACATTTCAGCACATTTCACATTTTAGTTTATTCAAGTTTTCGCCAGCCGTTTGCAGGGGTCGACGGATTAGGGAGAGGGTCGATGATTAGGTACTCTGACGCTACTCTGATTTTTCTAACTCGTTTACAGCGTTTTTTGCGGATATATTTTCGATGCTTAATGGTATCGTATTGTAACTTAATCTAGTTTGTAATAAGAACACTTTACCATCATAACCAATTGTCATTCCCGATCCTAAGTATGGGAAATTAGTTGTTAATAAAATTGCCCACGTTATTGTACATCCTAGCCATCTAGGGCAATGATAAATTTTCCCTGAAATCCTGTCGTTTGCATGTGAACAAATAGTGTTTTCTTTTGGCACGTGATGGGCGATTCTGTTCCGATAATTTGCATAGGGGTCATTCCATGCCATTTCAACCATTTTTCAACACTTCCCACGCACTTGGTCTCAGAAAATTCTGGAAATTGTACCAGATGCTCCCCTACTATTCTGGACACACCATGTAAAATTTCAGTGCGGTCAGTCGAGAACCTTTCGAGATATTCTGTTCCGATAATTTGCATCTAGGGGCAAGAGTTAGGATTCGGGACCGCCAACGCGTGTAAACTGATTCGAAATGACTCGATCCCCCTATTATGACTAATTTGAACTTGTCCATTTGGATTCCGTCATCAGTTGTCGAGAAGCAATATGTCGGTGCCCATGGTTCGAGCAAATCCTCGCTTAATAAAACTTTTGTGTTTTGAAAGAAACAGATAGAGTTCCGGAAGACAGGTTTGTGTGAATTAATTGCCGTTTGTATCAAAGATATACAATATTCAGTTGAATAGTTCGCTCGAAGTAACTTGACTGAACTGAAGGCAAAAAACAGTGTAAACGAGTTAAAATAATCAGAGTATAGACCTCTAGCAGAAATAAAGCCCCAGTCACATAGATCAGCAGATAGCACATTCTTGATCACAGACACAGTTCAAGACATTTGGACACTTTCGTCAGATGGTGCTCGCATCGCGAAAAATTTTCTGAGTCAGAAAGTGTCCATCACACGACAAAATTGGCTTCAAAAGGCTGGGATGTTTCCAGAGGGAAATCTGGGTGAAGCATGGATGAAGCTCATGACATATTTGTCACGGTGGCTGGGCATTACGCGTTATTCAGGGAGTGCTGCATGAAATCATAATTATTACGAGCTGTCCGTCCTAAATTCGCCGCATTCCCAAATTCGCCAACAGGGTTTCAGACCTTGTACTGCAATTGAAACGAACCAATTCTGTCATCAATCAAGACTCTGATATTCTTTCTTTCTACCAGCAGTTTGTTTTCCATAAAACGAGCTTCTGAGCTCTGATAATATTGAGTTGGCGAATTTTGGGATGCGGCGAATTTAGGATGGATGGCTCATAGGCATTATTTGTGAGGAAATGGCAGGAAATAGATGCAATTTCGCTAATTTCACCATTTTGAAATGTCAGATTTCGACGGATTTGGGTTTGCACCGTGCATATTACACATATTCATTGTTGTTGTTGAGAGTTTAAAGTCATAGTAGCAAGGTACCATTATATGGTTTTATTCCTGTTCAGACAAAGCCATAGTGGACATTTGGTGATAAAATAATTGTTCGCGTTAATTAGAAATTGATAACAGCGACATGTAATCGAGTATCTTGAACCAGTTTTACAATCGCCTTCTCATGCTGATAATAAAATAGCTTCGGTAGTTTCCATAATCATTGGCCAATAACGTAACACACGTGATTAGGGTGGCCAGCTCAAAGATGAAAAATAGCCCCACGGCCTGAAAACAACGAATTGACAATCTGATATTCAGCATGTTGAAAATAAGAAAATAGAGAAATCGACTTTGTTCAAAAAAGATTGTTCACCAATTGATTCAGCCTGCGAAATCAGTTTGGTTTCGATCCCGTTTTCACTTTAAGTTTCACTGGAGAGCACAACGTGTCTCATTCTTTTCGGTATAGTCCAATATGTTGGCGAATATACTAAATGAACGGACATTAGGTCTTTAAATTAGAGATATAAGCCAGTGTAGTGATACCTTTGGCTGCACAATAAATGTTTTACATTGGTCGCAAGTGGCACAAATCTAGGTTGAATTCATCATTTGTTTATTCGCTATACTTTACGTGATTTGCGTGTGGGCATTAGGGCTACAGATTTTGGAAAGCCAAGTGGCTCAGTTCTCACCAGCAACTGATCAACTGCTCAACTTCAACACCAACGCAAGTTACGCAATAGGACAAATGGTCAATACATTTATTTGAGCCGTCTAGGTCGTAGATATATTTACACATGTAGGACACAGTGGGCAATATTTGATTGCCATGCTGGAAACATAGCCAGAGCATAATCGAGTATGTATTTACATGATATAAGGCACTTACAAATTGATCACTTTAGTCTAGCGTACTGGACCAGTGCTCGGTCAGACACCACATGAGATTGGTCAGTGTATGAAATACTAGTATACACATTACCATCTAAAAGAAGCTTTTTTCCCTGTAGATTTAACAAAAATGTACTATAGCATCAATAGCGTGCCAAAAATTTCACCGGGTATTATTGGGGCAAATCGATGTTGATTTTTGGACTTTTTTTCGTGTGACATTAGTAACTCAAAAAGTCTTCAAACAATAGCTGCAAAACTTTGCGTGGATGTGCGTATATACCACCGGGAAAATATTATCGATTTTGGTGTTGATCCATCAAACGACCTCCGCCTGAGAACCTCATATTCTTTTAATACTCATGATACTAGTAATAGTACTATAGATACTTTGTTGTGAAAATATAATAATAATAATAATAATAATAATAATAATAATAATAATAGTAATAATATTTAATAATAATAATAAAAAACTTTATTCTTATATAACACACTTAAATAACCAGTATATTCTCAGTGCACTTAACAATAAAAAGGAGATACAAATAAATGATAAGACATGGGCATGTATAAAAAAACAACATAGAATAAATGGTAGAATTAGCAAAAGGCACAGGTAAAAAAGGTAAGATTACGTCTCATGAACAGTATAGCTCATTTAAAAGGTAAAAAAACTCATGATATAGCCTAACACCTACAGCATGTTCAGTATAGCCTTTTTTTCTGTTTCACCCTGTATGCAATTAATAAATTTTGAAATAATAAATGCTAAGAATTCATAGAATTCATAAACATGATTTTTGAGGCGATAATATTGTATATGTATAATACTGTGGAAGAGTCCATCACATTTCATCCATTGACATTTTGCAATCCGATGAAGTGACAGGCTGCTGAATATCAGGTTGTTGTGTGGGTGGAAGTATGAGTTATGATCAACGCAATGATTGTTTCCATTAGGTTCATCACTGAATAATCAGCCGTTATACTGATATCTAAAATCTGTTTTGTTGTAATAGCTTTGATTAATAAGCAGAAGGTACAATATACATGTCAATCTCAATACACACACAATTACTAGCATTCATAATATGTGACCTACATCAATTAACTTGTCGTGATGGTCATAAAGGTGTATGTATATGTCAACGATTTTCTGCATATACTAAATATTACTAATGTACATTGTACATGTATTAACGCCAACATCTGGCCTGCGAACGCCCCTCAATCCATTTTCAATTAACATCATCATATAGGCCTACTTATGTATAATGTGGATATTGTATACTATATAGACACATGTACACATATAATAAAATGTTGCACATGTACTGGAGCACATGCAACATGTTGTCAATACATGTATTTGTGTACATGTACGAGGTGGGATTAGCCTGGCCATTGGTGTGGACATAAACAGTTGCAGTGTGAACCAGTCCCGGGTGTTGAGTAAGGTGCGGTATTGGACTTTCACCATGGTGATCTAACTCCCCTCATTGCTTAGATAGGCCCCTAGTACCAACTCAAATATACCATAGCTCACTAATTTGCTCATACTGCACCTTAAACCGGGTGTTGTGACCACACAGAAAATAATCAATACTCATCTACATGTGCATGTATTTACACTCCCCCTCCCCTCCCTCCCAGTGCCCCACCCATCCCCATACATCCCCCATCCAACCCTGGTGTCCGCGTATTACCCCCTCCCACACCTCGTTTTCCATCACCTCTACCCCCCCCCCCCCCCCCCACACACACACACACACAACCTCTCAACAGCCATATTCCTCCTCGCCTGAACATGCTAAAGGTTCCTTCCCACAAGTAATCAATGGCTCCTTGCAATGGCTGTCTCATGTCCGTAAAAGAAATTGTTGCCTTGGTGATATAACACACACTCCTGTCACTTTATGCGTCCCACTCTTGAGCCAGACCCAGCCAGGGTTTGAGCTTGTTGCCATAGTAATTGGAAGCATTTGTGGGGAGGGGGCGGGGATCATTCGGGTTGTCAGTGGTCTATTGTGATGTCACTGTTGCATTGCTAAATGTACCTGCTTATAAATGATAATTTTTGCAGGGATGTAAGCCTAGATTTTCTCTTCTCGCTGTTACAGTTACCAGCAGCCTTCCCATGGTGCTTTGCACACTGCGGCAGACCGACTGACAGACGGACGGACGTAAAGATGACATCTTGATTGAGAAGACATCAGGGAAAAATCAGTCCGCCATCTGCAGGTTTGTACCATTGCTCTGTAACCTTTTTTGCACATTTGAACGGATGCATTCATCAATATTGATTGGAGTGCAGATCTGGCCAGGTTTTGAGGGCGGGCGTGCTCGAGTTTGGTGAGAATGCAAGCTACATATGGTAGAATTATTGACCTGTCTATGTTGTTGGCAAAAGTAGAAAATGACAAGCCTACATGTATGTTCACAATTACAACACGTACAATGCATGTTTGGATCTGAACACCCTGGTCTAGGCATTGAAGTAACCATGGTTAACCGGGATTATTAATGTGGAAAAATATGTACAGTGGATATATAGTAGATTTTAATAGGTTTGCAATACGGTAATTTGGACTGTTATGGTATCGACAATGAAACATAGAACTAATTCTGTGCAATGAACATACACCATGTACACAACTACACATGGTGCATTCATGTATGTTGTTTTCAAAATGCATGATTCATGCGAATATTGTATGCTACTGAGTACTGATCAGAAAATTGCTTCATGGCAGATGTTCCATCTTAATAGCGTTTAACAATGAATGACTAATTATATCTTTAGTATTTGGGCTATTTCTGCGTGAATCATGTTATCAGTTGTGATATTATAAACATCTGTGAATGTTGCAAATTCCCTCACAGCTTCTGACTGGCTTATCAGTATGAAACAAGCACAGATGTTTGATAAATATACTGGCATGAGAATTACTTGAAACTATAATGATATCTTTATGATTTGTCGATACATGTGATATAAATTCATATTGATTATTTAAGTAATTATATAAATGTGCACTTAACGAATGTGCACTTAACAAATCTACAATATAATTACATGTACAGTGTATTTGCATTCCGATACATGTGCAGATACATGGAGTGAAAAGTACTGATTTGCTGAGCATGCAGCAGAGAATTTAAAGAAAAATAATAGTTACTACCATAATGTAGATGTGGTTAAAATGTCAGTACATAGATACAAAACTGTTCCTTTTTCAGATATTAATTTTTGGGAGATATTGAGCTTCTCGTCAAAGGATACCATCAAGAACAACTGACTGGGGATTCGTGGTTTGATTACCATGGTTACAGCCATGGATAAACATCTATGACTTGCCTGTCTCCTTCGACACAAAATGTCGGGAATTGGCAGCGAAAAATCTCGTGATTCTAACCTCTGATGGCAGACAACTTTGCCAACTTGGAGCAGGCTCGTTTGATTCCAACCGCGATGAAGAACGAACGAGCGCAAAGTAAACCGGACTGGAGTCGCTTTGGACTCAGCAAGGAACAGCAGGAGCAGGCCGAACTATCCCAGAATGCCGAGGGGGTGGACGATGAGGAAGTGTTCGATCACCATGGTGACAGCGAGAAAAATGAACTCTTCAGCGAAGATCAGGTGAGGGAAAAATTTGTTTTTTACAAAATCTGTGTGTGCATGTAATGTGATATACATACATGTATTTTGAGCAGTGAACTTATTGGCATCAAACCTTTTATTATGTTTATATATTAATATATATACTAGTATATAGTTATGTAATAGTAGGATATAATTGAATCAAAATTGAGAGCGCAAAATGAAATTCAGATTATAATCAGATTATGAAAGAACAACTTTTTTGCCATACATTTTAATTCCCCAGTAGAAAATTCATTGAGATTTGTATTGTGACAACAATCTCTAAGTAATGTTCATGTCAACATAAATTGAAATCAATATATCTCTCACCAATTTCACATTTATTGATCATCAAATCATGCAGCATGCTTTGTTTGTCTGATACTGAATGTATACAATGTATAGATAAAAATACCGATGACATATGGTATTATTCCAATGTCTTCTCTATTTCAATTTCCTTTAAAAAAAAAAATAGAAAGACACTGAGTGTTATGAAAGTGTAACAGATGTGTTTATATACAATGATCAATGCACAATAATTCCAAAATCAATTGAGTGCATGGAATTTATAACATTTTCTCTTGGTGTATAGGGTGGCATGTTGCAACTAGCAGTAACTTATCAACATAAACATTGACACAGTTGAGTTAGAAAAATTATAATGCAAATATTTCATGATGCTAATAAATTCTCACACGTCAAAACAACACATTCGAAGGCTCCATAGCATCCTGTATTCGCATACATATATTTGATAAAAACTATGGAAGCGTTGATGTTTAGTTCCTACCTCTCATCATATCGAATAAAAAAATATCTTGTCATGTTCCAGTCCATTTTTCAATACTATATACATTGTAGGTATGTACAAATACAGAATGCAACAAATGACAAATGTATGTACATGATGTAGGAAGAAGTACATATTTCCAAAATTTTAGTCATGAACTCAGGAACTGAATTGACATGATCCAAATTCTTCAACTGAATGCCATCCAAGTTCCATCTATGCACCTTTGAATCTGTTATTTTCCAGTCCTACAAGAGCAAGCCCTGGTACAAGGCGAACTTTTTCATCTCGGAGCCGGTGTTATTTGGGACGTGGGACGGGGTGTTTACGTCATGTATGATCAACATCTTTGGAGTGGTCATCTTCCTCAGGACTGGGTGGATGGTGGTGAGTGCGGGTCGTCATGGTTACCTGTATGATTCATGATGGGAGGTTTTAGTTTAGATCTTTGCGTGAGGTTCAAACACATGTAGATAGGGTCGAGCATATCAAGATTTTTGTTTTAGAACTAAATCTCATTACAAACATAAACAAATACATATTGTTATTAAAATGAATAAAATCTGATCACATGTATCTTATGGTATAGCAAGGGAAGATGTATTTATGGAATCAAATTGAAATTCAGGTGTCTGATTATATGGATGTAGTTACCAATGTTGAATTGTTTTGTTTATCATGTACTCGATGTATGTGGTTCTATGCTATACAGTGCACAAACGAGTGCAGTATTAAGGCATTTCGGCAGAAATGCCTTTATGGTTTTAGCAGAATTTTTTTTTTTTTTTTTTTTTTTTTTTTTTCTTCTTCCGCCACTTTTGGTTTCCGGACGATAACTTTAGATTGCCTTGACGGATCCTCGTCAAATTTTCACCACAAGTCAGAAATGATATGTGGAAGAACCCTATTCTTTTTGAGCCGGATCCGAGGTCCGTGAGGATGAAATCAAGGCTAATTTTGAGACTTGGTTTCCGGACGATAACTGGAAAA
This sequence comes from Terebella lapidaria, assembly GCA_949152475.1. Taxonomy (NCBI): domain Eukaryota; kingdom Metazoa; phylum Annelida; class Polychaeta; order Terebellida; family Terebellidae; genus Terebella; species Terebella lapidaria. The sequence goes on from OX424569.1 coordinate 23,755,103, forward strand.
ATATTTGTGCAATAGTTGCAGAACTCTGCATGGAGGTTCATATGCCACCAGGGAAGAACCCTATTGATTTTGGGATCGATCCGTCAAACGACCTTTGACCTAGAGGTCGAAATAATTTTTTGCTGATTCATCCTTGAGGCTTCCTGCATATCTCAGAAACCGTGCGTCGTAGAGCGAAACGGACGTTATTTTCGGACTCGTCGCCCTAGACAAACATCTCTAGGGTGCAGGGTATGCCAAAGTGGGAAAAACATTACTGGTCCATTGGGCCAGTAAACATTTCAATATTACCAGCCCAGAGCAATTTTTACTGGTCCAGAAATCATAAGTCACACCCAACAAAATAGTAGAATTGAGATATGCATGGCGATATGTAGATATGTTGTAGTATATTAAGCAAATATATTGACATTCTCAGCCTGATTTGTTCATATCATTTTTATTTCCAATCAGCCGTCTCACTGCCCCCCAGCCTCAGGCTGAGGCGTATCACTCATGACTTGAGGATCCAAGATCTGGTTGAATAATATATTACTGACAAATGAAATATTTTACTATATTACAATATTATAATTTTATTTTAGTAGAGTTATGATAATTTTACTGATAAAAACTTTCCGGCCACCTGGGCCAGTGACACTGTTATTATTACCAGCCCAGGATGTTTTTTACCAGTCTTGGGCTGTGGGCTGGTGACTTTGGCATACCCTGCTAGGGTGTATTATTTTTTTTGATCCGGCTCCGAGGTCCGTGAGGTCCTTGAGGATGAAATCGAGGCTGATCTTGAAACTTGGTTTCCGGACGATAACTCGAAAAATATTCAGGCAATAGTTGCAGAATTTTGCACGGAGGTTTATATATCAACAGGGAAGAACCCTATTGATTTTGGGATCGATACGTCAAACGACCTTTGACCTAGAGGTCAAAATAATTTTTTGCTGAGTCATCCATGAGGCATCCTGCATATCTCGGAAACGGTGCGTCGTAGAGCGAAACGGACGTTATTTTCGGACTCGTCGCCCTAGACAAACATGTCTAAGGGGTATTATGGATGAACTTTGACCTTGACCTTGAATTTTTTTGCCGAGTCGGCATTTTTCGTTTTCGTCGATATCTCGGAAACGGTGCGTCGTAGAGCGAAACGGACGTTATTTTCGGACTCGTCGCCGTAGACAAACATGTCTAAGGGGTATTATGGATGAACTTTGACCTTGACCAGAAATTTTTTTGCCGAGTCGGCATTTTTCGTTTTCGTCGATATCTCGGAAACGGTGTGTCGTAGAGCGAAACGGACGTTATTTTCGGACTTGTCGCCCTAGACAAACATGTCTAAAGGGTATTATGGATGAACTTTGACCTTGACCTTGAATTTTTTTGCCGAGTCGGCATTTTTCGTTTTCGTCGATATCTCGGAAACGGTGCGTCGTAGAGCGAAACGGACGTTATTTTCGGACTCGTTGCCCTAGACAAACATGTCTTAAGGGTATTATGGATGAACTTTGACCTTGACCCGAAATTTTTTGGCCGAGTCGGCATTTTTCGGTTTCGTCGATATCTTGGAAACGGTGTGTCGTAGAGCGAAACGGACGTTATTTTTGGACTCGTCGCCCTAGACAAACATGTCTTAAGGGTATTATGGATGAACTTTGACCTTGACCCGAAATTTTTTGGCCGAGTCGGCATTTTTCGGTTTCGTCGATATCTTGGAAACGGTGTGTCGTAGAGCGAAACGGACGTTATTTTTGGACTTGTCGCCCTAGACAAACATGTCTAATGGGTATTATGGATGAACTTTGACCTTGACCCGAAATTTTTTTGCCGAGTCGGCATTTCTCGTTTTCGTCGATATCTCGGAAACGATGCTTCGTAGAGCGAAACGGACGTTATTTTTGGACTCGTCGCCCTAGACAAACATGTCTAATTGGTATTATGGATGAACTTTGACCTTGACCCGAAATTATTTTGCCGAGTCGGCATTTTTCTTTTTCGTCGATATCTAGTATATATTATAAATTAATCATCACACCGAAATGCCTCCAAGGCATCTTTAGGCCTTGACGTCTAGTTTATTGATTTGTGTGCTATTGCACTATTAGCTAGAGATGTATTTGCGTACTGTATACTGTTGCAAGCAAACTGTCAAGTATGTGAGTAGGTGGAGGGTGTCAACCTGATACACAGGGCTGTGTTTGTTCAACACTCGTGTGAAGAGGGTAAAACAATTTAAATTTGCTTCAGTTGTGCGTAAATACATACAGGATCATTTACTACTATTGATGTATATATCTATAAACATGATAAATTATTTCTTTAAAGTGTGGATCGTTGACACTTTCTCTGAATTGATTTGTAGACGAATTTTCAAGATGTGCCAGCAAAGAAACATGCTGGTTATGAATATATAGGCGACAGTAAATCAATATTTTTAATTTTTTACACTGAGAACAGCTGTTCACTTATTAAGGCATTTCGGCAGAAATGCCTTTATGGTTTAAGCAGAATTTTTTTTTTTTTTTTTTTTCTTCTTCCGCCACTTTTGGTTTCCGGACGATAACTTTAGATTGCCTTGACAGATCCTCGTCAAATTTTCACCACAAGTCAGAAATGATATGTGGAAGAACCCTATTCTATTTGAGCCGGATCCGAGGTCCGTGAGGATGAAATCAAGGCTAATTTTGAGACTTGGTTTCCGGACGATAACTGGAAAAATATTTACGCAATAGTTGCGGAACTCTGCATGGAGGTTCATATGCCACCAGGGAAGAACCCTAATGATTTTGGGATCGATCCGTCAAATGACCTTTGACCTAGAGGTCGAAATAATTTTTTGCTGATTCATCCTTGAGGCTTCCTGCATATCTCAGAAACCGTGCATCGTAGAGCAAAACGGACGTTATTTTCGGACTCGTCGCCCTAGACAAACATCTCTAGGGTGTATTATTTTTTTTGATCCGGCTCCGAGGTCCGTGAGGTCCTTGAGGATGAAATCGAGGCTGATCTTGAAACTTGGTTTCCGGACGATAACTCGAAAAATATTCAGGCAATAGTTGCAGAATTTTGCACGGAGGTTAATATATCAACAGGGAAGAACCCTATTGATTTTGGGATCGATACGTCAAACGACCTTTGACCTAGAGGTCGAAATAATTTTTTGCTGAGTCATCCTTGAGGCATCCTGCATATCTCAAAAAACGGTGCGTCGTAGAGCGAAACGGACGTTATTTTCGGACTCGTCGCCCTAGACAAACATGTCTAAGGGGTATTATGGATGAACTTTGACCTTGACCCCAAATTTTTTTGCCGAGTCGGCATTTTTCGTTTTCGTCGATATCTCGGGAACGGTGTGTCGTAGAGCGAAACGGACGTTATTTTCGGACTCGTCGCCCTAGACAAACATGTCTAAGGGGTATTATTGATGAACTTTGACCTTGACCCGAATTTTTTTTGCGAGTCGGCATTTTTCGTTTTCGTCGATATCTCGGAAACGGTGCTTCGTAGAGCGAAATGGACGTTATTTTCGGACTCGTCGCCCTAGACAAACATGTCTAATGGGTATTATGGATGAACTTTGACCTTGACCCGAAATTTTTTTGCCGAGTCGGCATTTTTCGTTTTCGTCGATATCTCGGAAACGGTGCTTCGTAGAGCGAAACGGACGTTATTTTCGGACTCGTCGCCCTAGACAAACATGTCTACAGGGTATTATGGATGAACTTTGACCTTGACCCCAAATTTTTTTGCCGAGTCGACATTTTTCGTTTTCGTCGATATCTCGTGAACGGTGTGTCGTAGAGCGAAACGGGCGTTATTTTCGGACTCGTCGCCCTAGACAAACATGTCTAAGGGGTATTATGGATGAACTTTGACCTTGACCCGAAATTTTTTTGCCGAATCGGCATTTCTCGTTTTCGTCGATATCTCGGGAACGGTGTGTCGTAGAGCGAAACAGACGTTATTTTCGGACTTGTCGCTCTAGACAACATTTATCTTATATGTATTATGGATGAACTTTCACCTTGACACAAAATTTTTTTGCCAAGTCGGCATTTTTCGTTTTCGTCGATATCTCGGAAACACTGAGTCGTAGAGCGAAACAGACTTTTTTTTCGGACTCGTCGCCCTAGACAAACATGTCTAAGGGGTATTATTTTAACGGTAAATTTTTTTGCGGAGTCGACATTTTTCATTTTCGTCGATATCTAGTATATATTATAAATTAATCATCACACCGAAATGCCTCCAAGGCATCTTTAGGCCTTGACGTCTAGTTTATCAGAGCATTCAAAGGGTGGGGCTGGGAGTAAAAATACTGAGCATTCGAGGGGTTTTATGATGTAGCAGGTTTTAACAACACACTGGTATTGATATTTTCTACGGACCCAGTGTTTTTGAGTAAATCATGGCTGTAATAATATTATGATATTGTGATTATTAATAGGATTTTCACATAAGTAGTAAATTGCTTTAATCTGGAGATTTTCAATCCAATCTGGCAGATAATTGTATTAATGCCATACTGTAAGATTAAATTATTTTATAATTTATCAATCATATGTATATATTATTAGTTGTCCCATGTTTGTTCTCGGGATATGGAAATATATCTACGTCTAGCTGTCCGTATTTCATGATATAATTCCATATTTCGTGAACAGACATGGGGTGATGAATTTATCACTGACTGAAAATGAGACTCGCAATACGGGATACGGGAACTCCTATTGTAAGTGGCACATGCCAAATTAGATATTCAGGATACGGGTTTATATCACCGTTGTGATTGGCCAATCACAATCTCGGATTTGTCTTCAGTCAGTGATAAAACTTATTATCACTCACTAAATATGTTATATAATTTATTTATTTGACTTGTATCATGATTATGAGTATACTTGGTATATACAATGCATCATCAGTTCCAAGAGTGACATATTCCACCTTTGATACCATTCTCTGTTATCAGGGTAACGCGGGTATCGGCCTGTCTGTACTCATCATCTTTATGACGATTACCGTGGCGTTGATCGCGGCTCTGAGTGCTATCGGCGTCTGTGAGCGATGTCGAATGGAGAGCGGGGGCGTATACTTCCTTCTTTCACACGTGATGGGCGCGCGCTTTGGGGCGTCTCTAGGAATCCTCTACTGCTTTGGACAGGTTCGTATTGTGTACAGAAGTCAGGGGGGCAAGTAAATCACATGTAGTGTATGGAATGCATGGTTTTGACTATTAATACATTCTCAATCAAGTATCATTGGATGGATTTCAAGATGGTACATGATATGTCTGGGTGACAAATTCATGCCTGCATTTGCCAAGAAAATATTAGAAGGAGAACTTTGAATGTTGAGTGCATGATATCAGAAGTTTGTGATGATATGAATCATGGAACACAAAGCAATTGATTGTAAGTTTTAATAATCAACGAGGAATTGATTACTGTGTTTACTTTCTGAACTGCATTTTATCTTCTTTTATAACATAAGCCATCTATTATATTACACAAGTTCATACATTGCAATTGTTTGTATACCCACTGACAGGCGGTAGCATGTTCCCTGTACACTGTCGGTTTCGGAGAGTCGATAGCTTCGCTGTTCAACCTTCAGGAGAACGACTGGGTCGCACGAGGCATCGCCTGTGGAGTTCTCATCTTGCTACTAGGTGCTTGTCTTTGGATTGGAAAATATTGATGTATCGTAAATTTTACAACTAACTGACTGTTTTATGTTGTGCTTCATGCTTCCTGTTATCCTGTATGTGTTTACTGTTGATATCTTGTTAATCAATTAATTTTTCCGAAGGTATCAATGTCGCGGGGGTGAAGTGGGTAATACGATTACAACTGATCTTACTCATGGTTCTCTTCATCGCCGTCTTGGACTTCTTGGTGGGGTCCTTCGTACACACTGATCCAGGTCAGTGTGAGCAATCAATCAATCAATCAATTAATCAATCAATCAATCAATCAATCAATCAATCAATCAATCAATCAATCAATCAAACATTCCATTGTTGAAGTTATAATCTGTTATGAAAACTGTTTGTGTATTTATCTTTTTATACATGTTATTTCTGTCCACAGACCGAGGATTTGTCGGCTATGACAAGACCGTCCTCTCCAACAATACCCATTCCGATTACGTGTCGGGGGAGAGTTTTTTCACAGTGTTCGGTGTATTCTTCCCGACGGCCACCGGTGTGTTTGCAGGCATCAACATGAGTGGTGACCTGAAAAACCCACGTACAAACATCCCTGTGGGAACACTCAGTGCTGTGGGAGTCAGGTAAATCGTTACCATGGTTACATATTTGATACTAGGCTGCAAAATTCACAATCGGAGAAACATTTACATGTATCTTTGAGAATTATTTAGGATATTTCCAATATGAATTATGATTTCCAGCACAACACTGTACCTCATATTTGCCGTTGTTTTGGGCGCGACTTGTGTGAGAGGCGCTCTACACGAAGACATGATGATTGCAGAAAAGGTTTGTATCTTGGATAAACTGCCTCCAAGCATATAAAGTTCTGAATTTCAGGATTGAAATTAGTACGTATTGTTTGTTTTCTACATTTTCAGGTCTCTATAGTGGGGGTTCTGTTCCTAGCTGGGTTGTACATATCGTCAATATCAAGTTGTATGGGTGGTCTGTATGGATCGCCACGTATCATGCAATGTATAGCCAATGAAAACGTCATACCAGTCATCAAGTTCTTAGGCCAGGGGGTGAGTAAAAAAACACTTCATGATTCCGAATAAAACGATAAATGTACAAAATTCCATCAATGATAGTCTAAAGTATTCCTGTGTAAAATATAACAAACTACTGCAACTACATGTATAGATTCACAGTTCAGTTCCTTGTAATATTATATATGTACATGTATTCACACTGAAATGCTCGTTCCACTTGACAGCGAGGCCCAAACAAGGTTCCGGTTTACGCCCTGATCGTTGTGACGCTTATTGCGCTACTTTTCATCTTCATCGGTGATGTCAACACACTCGGCCCAATCGTCACGATGCCTTTCATGTTAACGTATGCTGCCGTCGATTATGCCTACTTCGCGCTCGCGATGAGCTTCGACAAGCGACACGATCGAGAAAAACGCCTTCTCTACGGTGCCTATGCGTCGGCAAATGGCGCCACCACATCACCAATCACAGCATCACCTGGTGGCCCGTCGGCAAACTATGGCGCGATCCGGAAGAAGAGCTCGGACCTGGACAGCTTGTTTCCGGAAAGGAACCAGCACCGCCCGGGAGAACCCGTACCGAGGAAGGACAGTCTCGGGAGTCCCACGTTTTACTCGGAGGGCGCGGGCCCCGGGAAGGAGCCGGGACAGACTGAGGGGAGCACAGAGAGCGGAGAAACGGCCGCACACGGGCTGCTCGACAAACCTGGTGTGTATCATTGGGCAGTGTCTGTGTGGAGTTTGAAAAATGGTCGTTTGTAGCTTTTGAAACATTTGTATGAAACATACTCCTCCATTTGCTATTGAAAATGAATCCAGCTGCATAATATCACTTGAAATATGACTGTATTGAATTTGTTCCTGAGTGCATTTGTTGTGGAGATACCACATGTGTTCCACAAATATTGCACAAATATTGTCATGTTTTTTACCAATGTCAGTAATATATTCTTGTTGTTTTCCGCCAGTTGAAGCTCCACCCAAGGACACAGAGATCACCTCACAGCCTCGCTCATTCTACTCAATCTTCTGTAACCGATGGCTCTCTCTTGTTGGGGTAAGTCCAGCCAATCAGATGGCAGTAGGCATGGTAACAGAGCCTGCAATGGTATTAGCCTTGTTAGTTAACATGGAAACGTCGGCTATCGTTCATTCAGAGTGAAATAGCTTTGGTCATAGATATTGGTCTTAGATATTGTTTTTCACTCTCCCACAGGTCATAATCTGCCTGGGTATCATGTTTGCCATCCAGTGGGGCTATGCTCTCGCGAATCTCTCTCTCACTGTCCTCATATACATCTACATAGGACAGGCAAACCCGGGCGTCTTTCCAGGTCCGTATCTCCTTAGCAAGTCCATTGTGGTATCGTAGTGTATGCGGCATATGTTTGTATGTGTACAGTGTTACCTTCAAGTGTTACACTTACTTGTATTTGTATAATTATGGAATAGTTGCATTCCATTTTGTTGAATTGGAAATAAATAAAATGTGCTATTTGTTGAACACTGTCTTACAAAATGGATGTAAGTAAACACTTACCCGGTATATCAACCATCATATATAATCAGTGGTAACCTCTGATATATCAATATACAGACAACAGAAACAGTTCAATAATTGAATGTATCAAGTATGATAGTACAGTGGTCCCTGTAAGATAAGACCTCACCTTTTGCAGAGAAAATGAGGTCTTATCTTACAGGAAGTATTATTTCACAGGTTCATTTACATGTTAAATTGATCTTTGGGGAATACAAAAAAGTCTTTACAGACAGGGAAGTCTTATTTCGGAGGTGTCTTATCTTACAGGGACCACTGTATCATCAAACCATACTTTATACAGGCATGTGTATTAGATGTATCATTGCTCTATCAAGGTTTTGACATTCACATTTGTGACAACAAAAATTAAGCTATATTGAATATAGCTAAAAATGCTACCAAAAGTGGTTGACATTTGGGTTCTGTATGTTTATTAGTTTATTCAGGCAGTTCATAATACTTATACAATATACATGTATTCAAGGCATCATACTACACAGATCATTCAGCTTTGTTTGCAAATATTTTGTTTGGATTATTCACCAATGACTGTATGTTGCAGGTATTGCTGAGTTCAATCTCTATCATTGGGTTCGAGATGGAGCCAAAAACTGCTGCAGGTAAATATTTGAAAGAAAATCAAAATGTTGAATAATTTGAACCAAGTAAAGGCCCCCAGGCAAGTTTAGGGATAAAAATATATGGGTACAAACCTATTTTATCATCTGTTTTGTTGCATTATTAGGCATATGTTCCTCATTGTACAGAGACAATGATAATGCTAACAAAAACTAGAAAAGACTGATATTACTTCTGCCAGGAAAGGCCCACCACCCCCGGAGCAGATCGTGGTGACCCCCAACACTCCCGCCATGCAGACAATGGCGTCCCAACTGACTGAGGATAATGAGGACTTTGCAGATAGAGGGCGCTACCATCAGTCAGAGGTTGTCCGCGGCGAAAACTTCGACGATTACGACTCTGATTGATCCGGGACTCCATAGACGTTTTGATGAATTGTTGCGGGGAATTTGTTCTCATTGTTTACAATGTATGTGTGTGTGTGCATTTGTTCGTGTGTACATTGGTATATTTGTGTAGATGTGTATATTTATTATTGAGTGAAATGAATCGCATATTGTACAAATAGACAAATGATGAGTTGTCTTTCCACTGAGGGTGTAGATATTGTATATATATTGTATAAATGTATGAAATAAGAATTGATATCATTGCTTGTTGGTATGCGATGATGGAATTTTGTTCATATCAAATGGGGCGAAGGCCTGAGTTATTCCACACAATTGTTTATTTATTGCTGTCAATCACCATGACAACCAGTCAGCCAGTCACTCCTATTGGCGCAGTTTTATATTGTTGGTTGTTTATTTGTTGTTGCTGTTTATATTTTCTTTTCTATATCTAGTCTGTGATGTGAAGTTTTGTTGGAAGATTACTGCTAGTACTTAGAATATAGTTGATCTTGGGACATGTTGAAGAGTTCTCCACATTCAATCTTATATAAGGAATGCAAGTCTGATTCGAACTGCCCTGAAAAAACAGTCTTGCGTTTTAAAACTGAAGTGTATGTGATGTTGTTATAGCACGTCATTTCAAGAATGTTTTGACAGATAACTTTGCCATCAAATTTCAACTTTCATTTTTTTGCTGAGGGCAGCTTAAAATCATGTGAATTGAGGCATAATTTGTTCTCATATTTCCCCAATGCGTTACTACTTGAGTACTTATCATGGTATAACTACAAGTATTTGACTTTGATCTCAGTATTGAACTTGATGACTCCAATACCAGGCATAATATAACTTAAAACATCAGCGTGACTTGAATGAGTTTAGGTCTAAAATTGCTATAATACATTACAGCTTGGGGACATGTTCTCTACAAACTAGGTATTATTTGCATCAGGGAACACATTTCTACGATGTATTATACACTTATCATCGAATCACATTTCTTCATCAAGATTTATATTTGAGAGTGGAAATATTGATAATTGAATCAACCACAAAATAGTACTTAATACAATATACAGGGAGCTCTGTCACAACCATATTTATGGAACATTTCACAGTTGACCGTGTACATTGTAATATATTGTACTGTTGTAGTCAGGAATTTGCCTGCAATTCTGTCGTGTACCTGTTGTGTCTCTGACATTTATTTCCCATGTCCATAGTAATTAGTAGTTGTGATTCTTGCATCTAAGCTATAAGGGTCAATACCAAATTGACACATGTAGTGCTATAGGTGCATGCATTGAAACTTGAATTTAATGTTCGTGCTTGTGTTCTGTATCAAATCATGTTATTTGGGTTCAAATTGTTGTTTGTACTGATGAAGATATACATATGCAACATTCCATTGTAGTGGTTGACCAGTTATATACGGTAGTCATCATTCCAAAATGCACTGTTCCTTATTGATTGTGTTCATAATTTATCATGTTTTTTCATTTTGAAGATTTTGTGTGCAATTGATTAAATTAGTCAAATTTAATATTTTCCAATGAAGAGAATATTTAATTTAACTCTTTTCTGTGCAAGACTAATGTTTGTAATTTGGTTTGTAATAGTCACTGTCACTTTAAACTTCTCCAACATTTTCAATTTTCATGTTTCGGGCTGAAAATACATATTATATATTTGGTACTCTGCAGATATATCCATTGAGCTAAATATATATATTGAGGGATAAAGAGATATAGATGTTCTGGTGTATGGTATATCTTGTATTGATTTACACTCATATTAAAGACTATTATGGTCTTTGCTTTTATAAAAAGTGGATTTTGTGTTACCTTCCTGAAAATTACAGGAAGTTTTCCATTTCATGGATTCCAAGGTCCACAGTTTTCAATGTATTCCAACTCAACCATTCTTCCATTTTCTAGTAAGAACTTGTACATATTACATTTATGATACGTGTAATAGGTTTTGTACTCTGAAATAAGCTAGTTATGATCATATTGGAAACATTATTACAATTTTGCTTGTTGAAATAGGTTTGACAATCGCATTGGAGGAGAGCATGCCTCTACACTTGGCCGCTGTATTGACCTGAATGTGTAGTATGAGCTGTCTCGATTCCATCATCTTGCTCATTTCACAAGATAATGTATTACTCTGTCTCCACTTTAGTCAGGTGTAAAAAAATCTCTTGCAGAATTCAACGTGTATTTTTTCAGTTTTTTTTTTCAAGCTACCTTATGGGTAATATGAAGTGCAATATTTGCATGTCAGTGGTAGGAATATATTTAGTGGGCGCCCTGTAGGATTAAGAAAAAGTATGTATTGTGTTGTGAATTTTGTGAATGATCACTTTTACTATCGTATGTACTCTGTGTGTCTGAGGGAAATTTTTATATATTCTCAATCACGAATCGTGTTCATCGGTAAAAATATTGGATTCATACACAGTGATCTATGACATATTGTTGGGGAAATTTCCCGGTTAGATTCCAATGTTCCAATGACCCATTCAAGTAGTGCAAGTACATTTTGTAGAATGTTCCTCAAATGCAAATTTACGTGTAAATGTGTTTTGAAGATATAGTTACTCATAATGGGATTAAAGCCAATATTTTCAGGTTGTGGATTGTATTTTTCGGGGATTTTGTCAAACTACCACTGAAACCTCTATATTGGTTTTGGCATCTTGCAGAAGTATGATCAACGATCCTCTAGCTATAGGATGGTTGGTAATATTACTTTGAATACAGTGCAATAATGTATCTAATAATACATCGTTTGAGCACTGTATGAGGGTCTTTGATAGAAATAATTTGCTCCCAAAGATTGCCTCCAGTCAGTATACAATATCATGTTCCAATGTAAACGTCAAAATGATATTTTATTGGTCAAATAAAGAATGACTGTCGCAGCAGGTTTGTTTGTTAGTATTGGAAAATGTTTTGTAATAAAACAATAGCATGTTCGTCTTATCAGGAAAGGTGGGAATTTTCATTGCTAAAATCCCAATGCAGTTCATTGAAAATTTTGTATGGGAATTTATTTGGATGATGATACAAGGTTTTTGTGTATAATTCAACTGTAACCCATGAACAAAGTTTGCCAGATACTCTGGATGATCGTTCTTCATCCACTGTGTCCAGAGATTTCCCTTGAAGATGCGTGAACAACTGCTGGATTGAGGCTTTTTCGTGTTGCATGTGAGCGGAGCACACCTCTGGAGACTGGGCGACCGTCTATGGCGCATTGTGGGACCTACTGCAACTTGGGAGTCTCCTTGGCTGGCCACATCTGACCAGTACAGTTCATCACAGAAATGCTGCCGTGCATCGATCCGCCACTTTGAGACTGACTTGGCTCGATTTCACACAGTTATAATACCCCAGTAGTCTAGACTCCCTGTCCTGCTTATAAACGCTCAGGAATTTGGCTCATATCTTGCTGGTTTGCCAGTTTATGTCCTTACTTTTCCCCCACTTGAGTGTGCACCTCCCTGGTAGGAACCTGGACCCCACTTGGGATCCGGGCCCTGATAGGAACGTGGATTCCGTTTCTCGAAGCCCAGATGCCATTACAGGGTTTCTATTTATTGCCATACCACTACCTCTATAATAAACTCTTTGGGTAATCTTACCTTGGCATTCAAAGAAGAGGAGAGAGAAATGAATGTCACAAGAATTTTCTCAAAATTCCTGACATCCATCTCGAACTCGAAATTGAAGGAAATTACTCTCACACATCTCAGATTCCCCGCGGTGTAGATGTGACGTCACACCGGTCATATGATTGACCTTAACCGCCATTAATTTGCTCCTCCATTGTTGGATGTGCAGCAAGTCTTGCTTTCGGCATTCAAAGTCGAATTTCTTCACGTCTACGATCGTCTTTAGGCTGTTCTTTGCACAGCTTTTTCTTCAGTAGATCGTTCTTTCGTTGTTAGACTAGCTTAGAGTTAGTGATTTGCGATTTTTTTGGGAGGAAATGGTAAAGCCTCCCCAGGCCCCTTTCCTTCCCCCATTATCGCCCGTTTGTACTTCGATGTTTGATATGTTTCAGATATGAAGTGCATCGTTTGCAAACACTACCTTCCTAAGTGGGAGGCTCATAACGCCTGCTGGCAGTGTAGGGACACTGTTTATTGCCGTCCTTCAGCCACCTGTGAGTTATGCGCGGATTGGTCCATCGACGAGTGGAAACTCTGTCTTCAAGGCTTACGGGAGATTCAGGCCCGCAGGTTTGCTGGTTGCCCTACTCCCCCTTCCCCGTCAGATTCTGATAGCGCCAGGCCGCGTCCCAAGGCGTCTGAGGAACGCAAGCGGCGTTTAGATTTGCAGTTAACCAATGCTGTTTGTGCTGTAAGTTTTGATTTATCATTGTCATTTTCTTTCAGCCAGGTACGGGTCCCGGGAGCCGCGCGTTCGGCTCTCGGCACCCTAACTTCCCCACAACCTACGGGTTTGTGTGGCTCACTTTTGGCTCCCTCTCTACTGGCCCCTCGTTCTCATGCTTCTCTGGCTGAACGACCTGGGTTTCAGTGTCCGAGTGTGGTTTCGGGGTCTGCCGGTTCCGTCGGGCTCACGACGGTTCCCTGCGCCCGGGATCCCTCTGGACAGAGAGTGTTGTTTCCCCCTCCGGGTCGGGCACCTGCCCCCGGAGCTGGGTTTCAACCCCATAGCCAGGGCGGATTTCGGTCCGGGCCCGTGTCGCCAGTGATACGGCCGCCGGCACCCGATTTCCCGTCGGTTACTGGACCCCAGGCCGTGGCTACCGGAGCCGTGGCCAGTAGGGGCCGGGAGCCAAGGGCCATGAGCCAAACCCATGGGTTCCTGGAGTTTCCATGTCTCCACGGTTTCCAGAGTTTCCTTTTTCTGATTCGCCCTGTGTGTTTCAGATCGCCGAGGATATCAAGGACGATTCCCCTCTTACGGCCCTGCCCTCCGGTTTCGTCGCCTCTAGCCAGGGTATGTTGTCCTTCGCCCAGTTGGCGGACCAAGGGTCTTCCCGTGCGTCGGAGCCGTCCGGTGTTCCTGTCCAGGGGAGCTCTTCCACGACGTCAGAGCAGCGCCTTAGGGGCGAGCTTCAGTCTTTTCGGGAAGAGATGTTAGGCCAGTGGCAGCAGTTTCTGGCGAGGTTCACGCCTCCACAGCCGCCACCGCCCCCGTCTTCCCCTCTGCTTAGGGAAGAGCCGTCTTCAGATGAGGAACCTTCCCTACAGGTCTCTCAGTCGGCTGACCAGCCGTTACCTGGCCCGTCAGGCCTCACGCTTCCGCGAAAGCGTAAGGCGGACCCGGACCAGGAGGCGGACCAGCCCGAGTCCGACGACCCTCTCTCTTGGGGGGAGAAGTTGGATTTTGTGAAGAGGGTCCTCCCGGGTTTGTGGCCCGAAGAGCATGCTCCGGCCCCAGTCAAGAAGGTGGCTCGTTCGATGATCTCTTCTGAGATAGAGCACCCCCGGCCGTCGAAGGACGCCTTACGGTTCCCTCTGTCACAGGGAGTTCGCGGCTCCATGCAGGAGCGCATGGACGAGACCATCAGGTCCAACAAGTCGGCGATTGGCGCGTATCCTGCTCGCCCGTCTGTCAACGACTACTATACGTCGTCGGAGTTGGACGACAAGCCTACAGCTTTGAGGAGGCATCACCCCCATTACGCCTTTTTCAAGGAGCCTAAGGCCGTGGAGATCCCATGGGCGGCCTTGGCGGAGCTGCAGCACACGTTTCGAGTGGGGCTGGCCACGGATTCGGCCATGGACTGGCTGTCGATGGCTACGAGACGGGCCATTCTTCAGTGCCGTGACCAGGTCCTGGACAACCCTGACGTCGACCGGGATGATTTGGCAGAAGCCTTATTGAGCTGCGCTTCATTGGTCACCTCCATTGGCAAAGGTGTCGGTGACAAGGTGGCCCTGGACTCCCACTCACTCTGGGTGTCCGAGTTGTGGCGGCGTGACGCCTTCCTCTCATCCCTCAAGTTCGAGGTTCCGGACCAGCTCATGACAGACATGAGAGTTCTCCACCCCGTTATCCCCTCTTCCGGAGCCCCTACTTCACTTCTACTCCCTGACCGTTCTGCGGAGTTGCGGGAGGTGAAGAAGGAGGCCGACGAGAAGGCCGCGAAGTCCTCTACTTCCAATGCCCTCCTGAGCCAGTCGAAGTCTCTGGAACGCCTCACACAACAGATGGTTTCGGCCTTTAAGAAGCCCCAGTCTGCAGTTCAGCAGTCTCAGCCTCAGCAACAGCCGACTCGTGGCCGTGGTAGAGCGAGAGGCAGGGCCTCAGGGTTGCCCTTTCGCGGGGCCTCTGCCGGCAGCACCCGAGGAGACCGTGGTCGTGGCCGAGGCCGAGGACGCGGAGAGGCTCCCAAGCCCGCAGGGGAAAAGAAACCGGGTACGTATAGCTTCGGATTCCGGGCCGGATCCTTTGCTCGAGTGTCGAGAAGAGCTGCATGGTCAGCTCGTTTCGGTCGATATTCCTTCCTCAGACGAGCCCGTAGGAGCTCGTTTAATTCTGTTTTGGAAAGAGTGGGAGCGGCTCGGGGCTTGCCCCTGGGTCGTCTCGACGCTCCGTCGAGGATTCGGCCTGAAATTCGAGAAATTGCCACCGTTATCGCCCGTCCCAAGGGGTTTCACTCTTCCAAACGATCCAGAACGCCGCCGTGTTCTCCACGAGGAGATAACGGCGATGATCGAGAAACAAGCGATAGAACCTGCTCCCGGGGACACTCCCGGGTTCTACAGCGTGTTGTTTGTGGTTCCCAAAGCGTCGGGGGGTTGGAGACCAGTGATAGATCTTTCTCCGTTGAACAAGTTCTTAATAGTGCCGACGTTTTCCATGGAAACGCCGGAGCAAGTTCGTTCAGTCATGCCTCGCGATTCGTGGGTGGTAACGATCGATCTCAAAGATGCCTATTTCCATATTCCAATGAAACCTGCAGTTCGCAAATACCTGAGATTTCTCTATCTCGGCCGCGTATGGCAGTTTCGGGCGCTCCCGTTCGGATTATCGACAGCGCCGTGGATTTTCACCATGGTGGCTCGGGAAGTCCAGATTCTCGCCCACAAGCGGGGGATTTTTATCCACCAATATCTCGACGATTGGCTAATCCGGCACCATTGTCGCGAAACGCTGATCGTCCAAGCACAGTTTGTGGTAAATCTATGCTCACGGATGGGGTTCAAAATCAACCAAAAAAAGTCCGACTTGTCACCGCGTCGAGACTTCGTCTTCTTGGGGTATCGTTATCAGACTACCTCAGAGACTGTGTTGCCGACGCTGGATCGTCAGTCAAAATTATCCGTGCTGTCAGAAGGCTTCCTTCGTCGCATTCCACAGACGGCCAGACGCTGGCAGTCCCTTCTCGGGATGCTGGCGTCCACGGAAAAGTTAGTTCCGTTGGGCCGCCTGCACATGCGGCCTATTCAGCGGCATCTACACTCTCAATGGTCCCAGGTCACGGGAGACAGATCCCAGCTCGTGCAGGTCTCTCCGGAAGTCGTTTCCCATCTGCAATGGTGGCTGGATCCCGTCAATCTGCTCCGAGGGTCGTCATTCCGCCGGCCGCTTCCATCCAGGCACGTATTTACGGATGCCAGTATGGACGGCTGGGGCGCTCACTGGGACGACAGCGAGGTCTCGGGCACCTGGTCTTCGTCTCAGCAGGAATGGCACATAAACCTGTTGGAACTGGAGGCCGTGTTCTTGGCTCTCAGGCATTGGGAAACACATTTCCTCAATCAGGCTGTGTTGGTGGCCACCGACAACTCCACCGTTGTCGCTTACATCAACAAGCAGGGCGGTACGAAGTCCCAGTCGCTGTGCCAGGCCGCTATCGACCTCCTGCTCTGGTGTCACGACCGGGGTATTTCGCTTTTCGCGAGGCATATCCCTGGTCATATGAATGTTTGGGCGGACCGCCTCTCCCGGAGGGGCCAGGTCCAGGCCATGGAGTGGAGTCTTGCCCCCAGGGTATTCCAATCTCTCTGCGGCCTATGGGGCACGCCGATGGTCGATTTGTTTGCGACCCGGTGGAACCACAAACTTCCTTCGTTTGTGTCTCCCATTCCCGATCCCACGGCCATGTCAGTGGATGCGATGTCGACGTCCTGGGAGGGCATGTACGCGTATGCTTACCCCCCAGCGGTGTTGTTGGACAAGGTGATCGCCAAGTTTCGGACTCACCAGTGTCGCCTCCTGCTGATTGCTCCGTGTCTACCGCAGAGGTCGTGGTTCCCGGACCTTCTGGAGTTGATAGTAGACTTCCCTCGTCAGCTTCCGGATCGGTGGGACCTCCTCAAACAACCTCGTTCCAGCATGTTCCATCAGGCTCCCGCAAGTCTGAAGCTTCATGCCTGGATATTGTCGAGCGATGTTTCCGAAAGAAGGGATTTTCAAGGGAGGTGTCCGCTAGGATCGCCCGATCAAATCGAAAATCTTCTTTGGCAGTCTACCAATCGAAGTGGACTTCCTTCTGTGCTTGGTGTCGTCGCCGGAAGGTTAGTCCTTTCAGAGTCGATGCTCCCCTAATTTCCGAATTTCTTCTCGAAAAGTTCAATGAAGGGCGAGCTCCATCCACGATCGCGGGTTACCGTACGGCTATCGCGAAGACTCTAAAACCCAAACTTGGGATCGATTTTGGTCATGATCAAGGTTTGACTGCGTTGATTAATAGTTTCGAGATCGAAAGACCGAAAGCTAGGAACCCGGTTCCTGAGTGGGATCTATCGCTTGTTCTCAACGTCTTAAGAAAAGATCCGTTCGAACCCCTTGAGCGGGCCTCACTAAAGTTGCTGACGTTTAAGACGGTCTTCCTTTTGGCTCTGGCTTCCGGGAAGCGACGGAGTGAGCTTCACGCTCTGTCCTTTTCCAAAGTTAAGTGGAAGTCGGATGGCTCCTCGGTTCTCCTCGGAGTCATTCCCTCCTTTCTGGCCAAAACTCAATTAGCAGGTACGCCATTATTGAGCTTTTCCATTCCCGCCCTGACTCCTTCTCTGGGGCCGGGCCTAATATCCTGTAAATATGTATTTTCGACTTAAAATTATAATTTAAAAGTAAAACACAATATTTACTACTTTCAATGGATATTTCCTACTCTCACACATCGGTGATGAAATTCCCGGGAGAGGGTTAAACCCACCTCCTTTGGTTATTCTGATATAACCCAAAGAGTTTATTATAGAGGTAGTGGTATGGCAATAAATAGGAAGTTTTAACTTGTTTAAAACCAGTATTTATTACATACCTACCTCTATAATAAACACGATTATTCTCCCTCCCGCCTCCCCTGCCTTAACCAGGTGGGCAAATTAATGGCGGTTAAGGTCAATCATATGACCGGTGTGACGTCACATCTACACCGCGGGGAATCTGAGATGTGTGAGAGTAATTTCCTTCAATTTCGAGTTCGAGATGGATGTCAGGAATTTTGAGAAAATTCTTGTGACATTCATTTCTCTCTCCTCTTCTTTGAATGCCAAGGTAAGATTACCCAAAGAGTTTATTATAGAGGTAGGTATGTAATAAATACTGGTTTTAAACAAGTTAAAACTTCCTTTTATTGTGTTCCTTTCGCTCTCGGGTTCCAGTCGGATGGGGACCCATCTACAATGTCGGAAGTGATGTTTAACCAGTCGCCAGACCCTAGCGGGGTCCAGACACAAGTCTGCAATCGGATCCGGTCTCCATTGGGAAAATCAATGCCAATGCTAATAGCGATGATTCCCCATTCTCGGGCCTTTGGGTTGAATGTTCAATTGGGGGAGGAGGTGCAGAAAGCTACCGAAAGCTACCTTAGTTCTTTCGGACCCTCCTCTAATGCTGGAACTCATCATTCCATGTCTGTGGGACTCCTGGCATTGGCTCCTCCTCCTCTCCATCTGTCTCCGTGCGAGTTCAGCTTTGCGCTTGTCACAGAAACGCCATCAACAAGAGACAGACCTTGAGGACAGTGAGGTCGACGAGAGGTCCAGTATCATTCCATTTTGAGTAAATTCTAAAAATAGAGAAAAAACCCGTAAACATCTTCCTCTTGAATTATTTTAGGTATTTTCCCCCAAAATGTTCAGGAAAATTCAAACGTAAACTTTAAGAATAAAACTGTGGACGACGGACGTAATGCGATGACAATAAGTTATAGGACCAAAGGTTTGGTATTTCAATAGAGGAGGATTGGTTACTCGCCTCAGCCAGCTATTCGCTGAAGCAGCTGCAGCGCCAGAATTATATGGGCTCCAACTCAAGCGAGGTGTTGGAGGAAGAATTTCGGTCCGTCATAGGTCTCCTCAATAGCGTAGGTTTCTCGAACAGGGATTGCCGCATGAAGCCACCTGCGGGACCTTCGTTATTGAGTAGTGGAATGAGATGCCTATTTCAAGTTGCTCGATTTCAAGGCCTCTGTTGTGCTTCACAAGACGCTGCACACTATGCCTCTGCTAGCGCGCTGCGTTCCGAAGGCTCTTCTGGATTCAAGCCATGATTTCCTCTTCCATGGGATGGATCTCACTTTGGATTCTGAACAACGTCGTGTAGCGGATAGGATCCAGGCCGTCAACAGCCAGCATGTCCAGGAAATGCTTCTCAAGTTGTAGAACTGGAGCTCATGTCCTCAATAGCCTGAAGCCAGCACCTCGACAAGGTCCGGCGAGCCAGAGAAGGCCAAGAAGCAGCCCTTTCAGGGTGTCCCTGCGTCCAGCAGTTCCAACGCGATGGCCGTCGTGCTGGTACTGGTGGTGGTGGAAAGGCCAAGGGAAGATCAGACTCATCCCGGCCAGGTCCGAGCAGTACATAGCATAACTCGGGAAGCTTTTGAGTATCACGGCTCCTCCCCTTTAAGGTCTCATAGATCTGTCAGTCGCATGTCGTACAATTCTCTTTTGGCCTGTCTAAAAAATAAGATGGGGGGCCAGCCCTTGGATAATGAATTACAGATACAATTCATAAAACTGTCTCCTTTACAAAGCCCTTCACTCTGACATCAGCGCCGATCAAAAGGCCAGCCTTTGATACCGAGATTCAGAAAAAATATCTCCAAGGGAGCAATAGAGCCTGCAGATTGCAAGACACTGGGGTTCTACAGTATCTTACTCATGGTTCCCAAGAGTTCAGGTGATTGGGGTCCATTGATCGACCTCTTGTTTCTGAACCTGTCCATGTGGACCCCTGGATTTTGCTATGAAGACTGCCGAATTCATTTGGTTAGCACTTCCATTGAATGTGTGGACAGTAACTTTTTAATCTAAAAGATGTGTTTCTTCATACCCCGGTGCACCCAGCATCCTGCCTGTATATAAGTTTCGCTTACTGAGGTCGAGTTTGGCAGTTTTGTGCTCTACCATTTGATCTAGATTCCTTTCTCCCTGGATTGTGACATATTTATACAACAGTACCTCGACGACTGGCTCCTGCAAAGTCTGTCTACCGTGATGAAACGTTGCGATTGTTAGCTCAAACGTGCCAGACCATGGGTCTAGTTATCAATTTTGACATGTTCGAGCTCACGCCGTGTCGTGATTTTCTGTTACTGCGCTACTGGGTTGTTACCATGCTGGGCATTGTGTTCCTACGTACTTTCGTTTTTTTCTGGTGGGAGCCTTAGGCCCGACTGCACATGTCGTACTTTAGAAAAGTATCACTTAAGCGTAAGTTACACTCTACCAAGTGACCGCAAAGTAGAACTTTCCCAGAGTGTAGCTTGGATTGCACATGTTCAACTTAGGTCCTCACTTTGTTTAGTGTGCAGCGGAGTGTATCTAACGAGGAATTTCTTGAGCATTCGCGAACTGCAAGACACAATACTCGTGTCACGAAGACTTGCATTTTCAACTTCTACAACACACGAAATATGCTATCGATACTTCAAAGCTATAAAAATGCTACTGAAAGCAAGAAATATTGATGAGAGCATCACACGGGAAAAACGGCATGAATTAAAATCCAAGTGAATTCGAAACGTAGGTTCCATTACCATAATATTATCTGGTTCCATGCAATGTTCATAGAATTATATAATCATACGGGTTTTTTTTTCAGATATATCACGAATTGTGTGTCAACTTAGGATCATCTCAAGCGAGTGAATATGAAATTATCTATCATAATCATAATAATAATAACTGTTAAGGTAGTGCGCTCCAAACAGTGGGATAAGGAGGAGTCAAAGAGTTTTTTTTTTTTTTTTAAAAATACATTTGTAGATACCTGTATCACGATATTCTAGAGCTTCAAAATGACATATTTTGTAGAGTAACTGATCAGCATCTTAAAACGTAAAAGAAAATAGGGGGTCACCCTATCCGTTTGCACGGAAAACATGATGCAAAATATGAATATGGACGAAAAAATGTGCAAATATGCCCAATTTTTTTTTAGGTATATGTTTGTGATTTTGATCGAATATGTCTGAGAAACCAGTACGATGACCCCTTGTTTTCTTTTCAGTATTAGGATGCTGATCAATTACTCTATGGAAAAGGTTATTTTGAAGCGATCATATTTAAGAAATAACTTTAATTATGATCTCTCATTACCTCACTGTTTGGACTACGTTAAATTCTATGTCTCTTGTTAAATTATAACAGATGTCACGGTACTGTATGTTACGGAAGCGTATTGCTATCAAGTGTGTAAAAATGTGTATCTCGTACGTACGACTTACTAACTCGTATGTACGACTTATTAAGTCATACGTACGACTTATGTTGCTCATCTTGGTATAAAGTATTGGTGCATCTTGCGGAATAATATCCCGTTAGATATAGAAATATAAACTATAAGATATTTTAATGATATAGGTTGTTGTCATCGCAATTATTCTGCACAAACGTACATCCCATGAAAACTCGTTTTGAAGTTAATCATATGGGTTTGGACTAATAACTCAATATTCATTGCACCCCCCCTCCCCCCCCCCCCCCACACACACACACAACATGCATGTCGCGAGATTGTAGTTTTTGTTCAATTTAGTTTTTCCTAAGAATATTAACCATTAATGTCTTTATATTGACACGATGTAGGAACTATATTAGACCGCAAGATTCATAGCATCATTTGTCAGAGATCCGTGCTTGAAGAGAGAGTCCCCATGATGTATTTGACAACTACATGGAGTGTCCTACAATTTTGTAATCAATATACAAAAATGGGGGGAAAAAAACTGAAATACTAATTTGACTCGAGATTTTACATGTATATATATCGCCAAACGTTTATCTATACCTCCGAGAACCTATAATGCTATAGTTATACAAATCACTTCAAAAATACGTGCATATACATGGCATGAGTTGCGCTAAGTGCAGCTTTAGGGAGCCTCATGCCTCACTAATATTTCACTAAATTTAAGGGCTGTTAAAAGTGTCACTTCGACACAAAGTGAGAGGTGTGCAATCGAAAAGTGTGACTTGAGTTGAACTTTTCCTTAAGTATGGCTAAAGTACGACATGTGCAGTCGGTCCTTATTGTTAGAATGGTATATTATAATACCTTTGTAAAAACTATCAAACACAAAAGATAAAAAAAACGAAAAATAAATACCTATGGAATCTTGGTATGAACAAAGCGTCACAGTATTTGATCCAGATGGATTCTTCAGTTGGAACTGTATACTATACTCCTTACTTGGAGATAATATCCGGATAAATTTCCATGTTTTCCTATCTCAAGTACCATGAATTACTTTTGGACTTGGGATTTTTTTTTACACTTATGCACTTTGCGTGTGGAAGTGTTCGCCATGGAATGGAAGTAAGATGGAAATGAGGAAGAAATATTCTTCACTTGGGGTATGTACCTGTACCTTTTATTGCACTTGTATTATTGTTCAGAATGACCTCCTGATGTTACACGGGTAGATATATCATGGACGGGTACAAATCCCACCTCCTATGTCTATTCTATTTTTACCGGTGTTGATTTATTGAGATATTGTATAGGATACTAATTCGTCGTTTGAAAAATTAAAACTGTTATTAGTTACTATGCTTCCTGATCGGGAGAAGACCCAGACTTTCTAGGTCATACTCAGCAAAATGCAACAAAACATACCACGGGTATCGTTCTGTGCTTGACAGGTGGTTGCAAGTGGAGAATAGCTTACAGAGCCTTCCTCAACTTTAGGCTCAGGCAATGGTTCACCTGCGAATATCTACAGATGACTCCATTTGTCACTGCGAGATCAAGTTCGCCGTACAGGCCTTCATGTTGCCTAATGCCACATCTTGTCGTTCATGCACGTTCGTCGTTTTCAGTGTCGAGGTGTGGTGTTGCTTCCAGGCTCTCTGGTCATGTTCAAAATCCCCTGCACCCGTCTTCCAGCCAGCGCCGACCAGGTTCATCTCATTGCGTATTAGGCTCACTGAAATGTCTAGAATGCTGGTTCAGTATGGCTGTGAATTGACCGATGACGCTGGTACAAATGGACGCAGAAATTCCTTACTGCTGCATAGTGAGATTTATCTCTGATCTCCCATCTGGGAGTGGTCATCAACGTGGTTGCATCTTCAACCAGTCCCACTTATGCCCATTCGCAATGATTCTGGATTATTTCCCTCTTCAGATACTTCACTGGTAGCTTTCACTACTTGCACCTTTAGGTCACACAGATATGTCATTGACCTTCCTGATGTCTAACACCATTTATCCAATCTTCAATGGTGTTTGGATCTGATTCAAGAGGTTGACACGGTGAGATAAGATGTATATGATAGGTAGAGCACCATTCCTAGGAGATCAACGATTCACTACACCAACCACTTAAAGCTGAATGTGATGTGGCTCGACCTCCAGTCGTTCCAGCAGAGGATGGGAGTATTTTATGAAGCAGAGAGAACCATGTGGAATGAGTCAAAATTCGCCAACACACAAGACTTTGAAGTGAATGAAGTTCGAAGACACTAGTCTTCTTGCTCTTCATATCTAAGCAGCAATGAATGTTGATTCTCAGAAAGGTTCATTTGCAGCTAATTTGTGATGAAACTACCAGCATAAGTTGCACTTCGGTGGTTGTGGGGTCACCCGAAATTCGAGCTTTTCAGAACAGACTTTATTTTTAGGTTACCGGACCTATGGTCCGATAACCTATTGGCATGGCGTTGCGTCCGTCGTCCGTCGTCCGTCGTCCGTCGTCGTCCGTCGTCGTCGTCCGTCGTCGTCGTCCACATTTTTATCTTTTTTGTTTACAGGCGAATTTTTCTGAAATTTTGCACAAAAATACTTAAAAATAATTCAAGAAGGGGGTATTTTTTAGTTTTTTGATTTTCGCATTTTTTTCAAAATGCCTGATTTTGGACTTTGGCGGCCATTTTCTCAAAATCTGTTCAGTAACTTTTTTTCTTTTTGATAAATAACACTCCTCATATGTACTCCTATGATGTCTATAAATTTCGTTGCGCTTGAATCGCTCGAAGTGGGCCATTTTGGCCCAAACTCGGCTCAAATGGGACTTTCCCATGTTAAATTCTCCTATGCTTTATAACGGGACACATTATGCCTAATATCTCACTTGATATTGAGATTAGAGACTAGGAATCAATTGTGGACATATAGGAAATGATATATACTGAATATTCTCGTGACCTTGAATTTGACTTTTGACCTCATTTTCAAGGTCACAGGACAAAATGGCTAATATCTCGCTTATTATCGACTTTACAGCTTAGGAATCAATTGTGAACATATAGGAAATGATATATGCTGAATATTCTCGTGACCTTGAATTTGACCTTTGACCTCATTTTCAAGGTCACATGACAAAATGGCTAATATCTCGCTTATTATCGACTTTACAGTTTAGGAATCAATTGTGAACATATAGGAAATGATATATGCTGAATATTTTCGTGACCTTGAATTTGACCTTTGACCTCATTTCCAAGGTCGCAGGACAAAATTGCTAATATCTCGCTTATTATCGACTTTACAGCTTAGGAATCAATTGTGAACATATAGGAAATGATATATGCTGAATATTCTCGTGGCCTTGAATTTGAGCTTTGACCTCATTTTCAAGGTCACAGGACAAAATGGCCAATATCTTGCTTATTATCGACTTTACAGCTTAGGAATCGATTGTGAACATATAGGAAATGATATATGCTGAAAATTCTCGTGACCTTGAATTTGACCTTTGACATCATTTTCAAGATCACAGGACAAAATGGCTAATATCTCGCTTATTATCGACTTTACAGCTTAGGAATCAATTGTGAACATATAGGAAATGATATATGCTGAATATTCTCGTGACCTTGAATTTGACCTTTGACCTCATTTTCAAGGTCACATCACAAAATGGCTAATATCTCGCTTATTATCGACTTTACAGTTTAGGAATCAATTGTGAACATATAGGAAATGATATATGCTGAATATTTTCATGACCTTGAATTTGACCCTGACCTCATTTCCAAGGTCACAGGACAAAATTGCTAATATCTCGCTTATTATCGACTTTACAGCTTAGGAATCAATTGTGAACATATAGGAAATGATATATGCTGAATATTCTCATGACCTTGAATTTGACCTTTGACCTCATTTTCAAGGTCACCGGACAAATTGGCCAATATCTTGCTTATTAGCGACTTTACAGCTTAGGAATCAATTGTGAACATATAGGAAATGATATATGCTGAAAATTCTCGTGACCTTGAATTTGACATTTGACCTCATTTTCAATGTCACGCTACAAAATGGCCAATATCTTGCTTATCAGCGACTTAACAGCTTAGAAATCAATTGTGAACATATAGGAAATGATATATGCTGAAAATTCTCATGACCTTGAATTTGACCTTTGACCTCATTTTGAAGGTCACATGACAAAATGGCTAAGATCTCGCTTATTATCGACTTTACAGCTTAGGAATCAATTGTGAACATATAGGAAATGATATACGCAGAATATTCTCATGACCTTGAATTTGACCTTTGACCTCATTTCCAAGGTCACAGGACAAAATTGCTGATATCTCGCTTATTATCGACTTTACAGCTTAGGAATCAATTGTGAACATATGGGAAATGATATATGCTGAATATTCTCGTGACCTTGAATTTGACCTTTGACCTCATTTTCAAGGTCACATGACAAAATGGCCAATATCTTGCTTATTAGCGACTTTACAGCTTAGGAATCAATTGTGAACATATAGGAAATGATATATGCTGAAAATGCTCGTGACCTTGAATTTGACCTTTGACCTATTTCCAAGGTCACAGGACAAAATGGCCAACATCTTGCTTATTAGCGACTTTACAGCTTAGGAATCAATTGTGAACATATAGCAAATGATATATGCTGAAAATGCTCGTGACCTTGAATTTGAGCTTTGACCTATTTTTAAGGTCACAGGACAAAATGGCCAATATCTTGCTTATTAGCGACTTTACAGCTTAGGAATTAATTGTGAACATATAGGAAATGATATATGCTGAAAATTCTCATGACCTTGAATTTGACCTTTGACCTCATTTTCAAGGTCAACAGGACAAAATGGCTAATATCTTGCTTATTATCGACTTTACAGCTTAGGAATCAATTGTGAACATATTGGAAATGATATATTCTGAATATTTTAATGATATTGAATTTGACCTTTGACCTAAATTTCGAAGTCAGTCATTTTATTTTCAAAGTCAGATTACAAAATGGCTTATATCTCGCTTATTATCAAATTTACAGCTTAGGGGTCCATAGTGAACATATAGGAAATGATGTATGCTGAATAGTTTGTTGATCTAGAATTTAACCTTTGAACCCATTTTCACGGTTAGAGATATGGCGATTTCAGTGGTCACCTTGAATTTGACTTTCAACTTTCTCGGCTTAACTCTGTATATTTCTCCGGTAACCTTACTAGCCCATTGGGCTAATTTTTTCTTATTTCCATGATCTTATGCTTTGACATTGGTTGGTTAGTCTTTGAACTGTATGAAACTGTCATGATATATCTTCTACAATCATACTGCATACTGCTTACGGAGCCAAGATGTTGATCTTGAGTGCAACACAGTCTCACTTTGGATGAGTCTTGGATTATGACCCAAAACTGAATATTTTTTATCAGGAGTTGCTGGGAGTGCAATTCATCATCTGATCACAACCATCATCCAAATAATCTGTACAATTAACAATCCTGTCGTATGGTGCGTTAAAAAGGGCCAGCTAGATTTGTATGTGCTCTTGGGTTCTCCCTTCTTGAAATGATTCCGCAGAGACTTGATATTTGAGTTGTGTATTTTGGTGACATATGAGAAACAAACTTATGCGACGTTTAGGTTGTTGATATCATTGTATTCAACAGAGTTCATGCAAATAAAACCATAGTGGTACCAATTTTTGCATTCGTCACCTTCAACTGTTTTGTCTTTCCAATAATCATTAGTTTGATATAAGGGACCGGTCATTATTTATCAGGTGGGGGGGGGGGGTAAAAAGGGGGGGGGGGGGTCACACTTTCATTTTCAACATTATTGGGGGGGTCATACTTTTATTTTCAATGGAACTGGGGGGGGGGGGGGGGTCGGAGTTCGAATTTTAGTTAATTTGAGGAAAATTTTATATTGAAATAGTGAATTGGGTGAAAACAATCCACTCAACCTGGACTGATGGCTCCCTGGAGTATACAGCATTTGGAATCCATCCCTGTGTCACATTATCAGTGAAACTATAGTTCCGCCAAAATTTGATCCTAGAAAGGACCATCCAGGAACACCCAAAATCAGGAGATGTCGTGAATCGACAACCGCTCATCACCCACAGACTGAAACATTGTCACTACGGATCAACTATGGACCTTTCGTAGAACACAGCAGCACTGAAACTGAATAGGGTGCCAGTGAGGATGATCAACATGCAGGGCACTGTCACAGACAAACAATGGATCACCTGGCCCATACCATGCTGACCAACATGCCATAACATCCAATGACCCCGAACCAGCATGTCAAAATCACAGACCGATTTTCCACTCAACACGTTGCCAACTCAGGAACCTAGGCCACTGAGGATAATCCTCGATGAGCTCAGGACTGTCCTGGACCACCATGAACAAAATATGGACATTTCCATCCAGGATTGCAAAATAGTCCTGGATCGTCCCGGATGACGATTGACGATATAGTGAATCTGATTTACCTGACTTTCTTGGTGGCCAGGACATTGCTAGACAATCGCGGATCATCACGGAACATTATGAACCCATCATGGAGCTATTTCATGCTCCGAACGTGGGATAATACCCACGTTCGGAGCATGAACTATCATGGAGCCAACACATATTTGATTCAAGGTCGGGAAAGTACCAGTCCAGGATGGCCTGATTCATCAATGATATGTGGAAGAGTCATAATTTTTCTGAGTTCACTCGGAGGTTGTCATTACCATACCGATATAATATGCCCACAAACAATAACTAAATCAGTTGTAATGGCACAAATTCATAATATCCACTTACGTTATAAGAAAAAGAAATTGCGACAAAAGTCACAAATGTTTTAATAGAGATGTGAATGAAGTGTAAAAATAGCATTTAGATATCATACTGGTTCCTTATAATTGTCATCAATTGCGTATTATGGCCTTGTATATGTACTTGGGGATTGGGGGGGTCACACTTTTATTTTTGATCTTGGTGGGGGGGTCATACATTGTTTTTCAATATTAAGGGTCAAACTTTGAAAATTCATTTCTCGGAAAATCCATCCACCCCCCCCCCCCCCCCACCCGATAAATAATGACCGGCCCCTAACGGGCACATGTATGTGGAGCTGCTATCGTTGGAGCTGAGGTTTCCATATGCTGCCCTAGATTCAATTCAACGCCACAGGATCAGAATAGAATTATACTCAGATAAAGAAAATCCTAATCTCGTATTATTTATGTGTATTTAGTTACCTATAGCTACCTCATGTGTATATAGTTACCAAACATCATCAAACCTGTGTGGACAGGTATGTGTGTGAGATGGTCGGCCGGTGGACCAATGGGCTGGCCAGAAATTTGCACAACCACCAATTGGCACCAGATTGGAGAGGAGGGGAGACCTGATTTTACCAGACATCAACTGGGAACACCTCATAATACAAGGTTCTCGACATCCCAAAGAATTCATCAAGCGATTATTTGACCAATGACCTATGAATTGATTTACTAGTCGACAAACCAACGCAACACAAGAATATTCTTGCTTTATCAAGAACCATCCAAGTATCATCCGTAACACCAAGGGTGATTGACACCGACACTGTTCTTACCAAATTCTACATCAAGACAAATTACTCCCAATATACCTGTGGAATAATACAAACGTAGACGATCTTAAATCAGATGTCAACACATTCGGATAAACACTTGATTAAAGCAATAGAATCTGGCACGACACCAAAGATCACACTAAAGCAGATGAACATATAAATCTACCATCAAAACAATAATTTTCACGTTTCCACCAACGATGTATCACAATCCCCATTGAAAGTCTAATATGAAAACATCCCATGAAAAGCACATAGCACAATAAGTGGCATGAACAACAATCGATGCCATGAAATCTAGAAACTATTCAAGACTGCAGGAAAGCATCTCATGAATACATCAATAAAATGTTCCAAAACACTCCAGGTCAAACCATGAAAGTTACTCCGCTACACCAATACATATATCATTAAAACCGAGGACAGATAAGCAACGGTGGGGCCTATCCAACACCCGAACTAGACAAGGCACTATGCCACATCTTAAAGCTAGCAACTGATGAACCAGCTGCACCAATAATATCATTTTTCAAAGCGTCTATCTATGAGGTACTCAACCAAACATCTGGACAGCAGCAAATGTCTGCGATTTTCAAGAAACAAGTAACAATTCGAACCAGCCAAGTCACTATACCATCCGTGGTGTCCGAAATACTGGAACACATCATCTGCAGCTCTTTAATGGGATGAATCATTAAATCAAACATTACGTCATACATAAGTACACCACTGCTGAGGGAAGCATGGCTCCTGTGAAACCCAATCGGCTATCACAAGCCATGATTTCGTTAACACCAAATATATCTCATGATAACACTTATGCAGTGTTATTATAACTTAGCAGAAACTTTGACATGTCTCTCAAAGAAATCTACTTCATAAAACTGCACCATAATCCTGGGTTGGATAAGCAGTGTTTTTGTCAAATCATATCTCGTACGTCACCAAGGAAGGCACAGTGTCGACGGAAGACGTTATCTTATACTGACAAGTAACTTCAGACCATGACACTCTCCAGTGCTGTGTCCGCGAATTCTTTCCATATGTATCCAACAAGACAGTCACCAGCATCAGATCCTACATTCATAACATACCCAATACATCAGGTACGAGGCATTTTAAATATTGTCAAATTCCTAACAATATGCGAGCAGTTTGTCGTTCGGACTGTCCACAACTTAATAATTATCCAGGAGCTGTGACGGATCACTGTGTAATGGATATACAATTACTTGCTTGTTGAAACAAAATATTCCTGTGCCAATACTTGGACGACTGACGGATGAGTCCGATCTCAGTCTGATCTCATGGATGAAGAGTGATTTTTCGTGTGGTGTTGTTCTCTCGATGATGGCTGTCTTGGAATTCTTTGAGTTGATGGTCTTGTGCTCTTTCGTCATCTCCCAAACCGCAAGAACCTCATGAAGCAGAAATGGTGCAGCACTTACAATCATGCTTCATTATTTCTCTAAAAGTGTGTGTCTGGATCTTATCGAATGATGTTTGGATGTGTTCGCTCCTATTAACTGGGCTAATCGAAACCTTCAGTAATCGAAACCTTCAATTCAACGAGAAACCTTGAAATCAAACAAAACCTTTTCAAAGCTATCATGACACCTGTTTGTATGGATGATCTTTAGTGCGATTCCCAGCCTTGATCACGTATTGATTCGACTGGAGTATGATTCAAATTGCTCAAAGATTCTTAAAAATGTGCTTTCATTTTTTTTTGTATCAGGCAGTACAACCACTCATTGAGCTATTTTGAGCTTTCGATTGATGTTTGTCAAACTGTTCTTTGCTCGTCGTCCATTAGTGGATATTTATTGTTCTAACATACGAGCACAAAGACATTTGTCCCCCTTGACATAGGCCTTAAATTGGAACAGATATCTTTCACAGCATGTATGTATATTCAAGTAAAGTTTCCTAGATTCCTTGCTCGATTTCGTAGCTATATTGATAATGTACTAGTATTCTATGATTTGAATGGCGAATTCTGTTTTTTGATCGAATTCTGTCTGTTGAATTTCCCTAGACTTGCCCATCACTCAGTTAAGAATAATACCTTTTCAGAATCTAAACCGTGTCATCTAAGGTGATGACATGTCCTTCGTTTTGATGTGTAATAATTAGTTCCAGAACATCTAGTGTGCACCGTTGGAAAAGTGCTTCTCCGGCCCCCTTTCAGCTTCAGTCACTGTCATATAGAGGAATTATGTCTGCTACGCCTAATCCCCCGATGTCTCATCTACATGTTTCGGGGATGCTTCTGGTGCAAAAAGTTATTCAGAAATATATCCCCCTTCCACGTCCTTGTAAAGTCAAAACGTAGTCAGATAAATGCGCTTATCATTCAGTTTGGTCTTCATTTTACCTTCACGTGGTGATATTGAGGTATCTTGATAATACCTCATCACTAGTTCAGGTCTCATAGCTTGATAGCATTGATTAATTTTAATAAGGAAAAACATATTGATCTCTGTGATAGATGTTGATAGATACTGACATGTTTAAACCAGTTTGTTTGATAGTTATTTATTTCAACCGTCTCCCAGCACTTCAAACGTCAAACGTTTCGTATGTTACAGACGGTGCATGGCATTGGTCCACCATGGTCATAGAGCACTGTTTTGGACAAGTGCAGTTTGGACTTTGGTATCCAGTCATAGTCTTCCTATTTCATTGTTTTACATGAAACTCAGTATAATTTGCCTAGTTGAATGTAACAGTTCCTGTTCTGATGTCGTTGTTTGATGGTCTTGGCTTCAACGAGACGACATTGTTTGTGGTATGCTGTCTTCGCTAGTGATTGTGTCTTGTGCATTCGAATTGTCAAATGGTACTGAAATATCAAAGGTGAAAAAAACATGACTCGAATGATATGGTCTTTGTACTAACTTCGCCACTTGTTAACCATTATCTGGAGTATGTCATGGCAACCCATCAGTATGAGGTAAGTACAATATGAATTATATATTTCAAAGTTTATTTGAAGGTACATGGCACAATACCACCATAGCTGATGATGAGGCCGATACCAAATAAAATTATATCATGAGGAAATAAAACAAACGGTATCTAAGGAAAGTGCGGGTACACTTTGGAGGGAGACAACCTTTAAATATCTAGAAAATTGGCCGAAAAGTGCATTTGAGTTTAGGGTGAACTAAGTCTCTTTATATCACTGGAGCATTCAGTGTAACAGATAAGATGAAGATCTAACTACTATTCCAATTATCATTCTAGTTCTTTTTGTTCTGACTTTCATGTACAAAACCTTTCTCTGAAGTGTTACAATGCACACATCATTCGTTACTTGGAGTAAACTAATTACACTAGATGATTGTTTAACTTTAGGCACGAATTTTTTTACTATAGCGCTGAATGCCAGCCGCGTTGATATAAAAAACGAGTAAATGTTTATATACAATGAAGTTTTAATATTCACAATGAAACCAATTAGAGTTTACTACGTAAAAACCTTCGATGAAGCCTCAACTGTTGTGTTAGGTTTGATGTTAAATTTATTTTTGGAAGGGCTCAATTTAGTATGTGTTCTCAACAAAACATGAGACTGAGTTTGGGTAGACTACAATAGACAGAGTACAATAAATGTCGTGTAACATTCCTATTTAATGATAGTAGATACGTTGCTCTGGGGAAGCTCGGGATATTGCGTGATACTATTGTCAGATAGGCTTGTACATAATTTTATAAACGCTGCATTCACCATCAAAATGTGTCAAAAACCTTACTATTATAGAAAATTAAAGGCAAAAACAAGCAAGACTCGAATACTATGATCGTTATACCAAATTGTCCACTTATCATTAGAATAAAATATATCATGACAACTACTAGTAATGCATTCATTCATTATGTGTCAGTGTTGTGTGTACATTTTTGCGTGAGAGATAATTTATGCATATGAATGTCTAATTTACGTATATGCCTTTACAACTGACGAGTCATTCACAATAAAGGATACAAAACACGCAACAACATTCAGAACAAAACTTGCAGTGTGAAAAACATGACAATATATTGTATGTGAGGTTGATTTGATAAAACCATCGTGGAACAAAATGGCGAAATCACCCTTCGCCAAAAAGTGCACGCAAGATCATTGCATCCCTCAACTAACGATCCCAATTCTCGTCTGTTTGGTTATGATCACAGTGTTCAGATTATTACCATATCTCGACTTTGATAGATTCACTGGATACATTGGGACATCATACAACAAAACAATTCTGGAGAGATCGAGGATTACTATACGACCTGAGAGACGCTACATGGAAACCATGCGCAACTTTTCATGGAACTACATAATGGAACAAAATATCGACAACTTTACAGTCGTGAGTATTAAGTATAAAGACAGATTCCACACCAAAAATATTTCGTGCATAATGCTACATTTATAGCTCACAGAGATAGTGATGAAATGAAAATAAACTTGTTGTTTTTGTACCATTTCTACTAGCCTAGTCTACCCTACCTCGCAAACTACCGTAATCCGTGCTGGTATGAACGATTGCCATCCATATCACCGTACAAACATGGAATATACTGGCATTGGGAGAGTAAATCACAAAGCATTCCAGCATTTAACAGGATGCTGACGGTGTTTAGTCGCCGGAAACAGTCTGGATCCGTTCTGGGACCCGGATGGAGACTGAGGTGCTTCCCTCTGGTGTACCAAATAGGAGTTATGAAGTGCGGCACCTCGGATTTATTCTATTCCCTGACATCACATCCAGATATTATTAGACCAGCCGCCAAAGAACCGAACTACTGGAATATGATTCGATATGGTAATTATATAGGGCTTTCATAATTATATAAGCATATAATTAATACAACATTCTATTTTGGTGGTATATCGGTCGGAATTCTGGATATCAAATATAAATCTATTCTATTTATGATGAAATGCGTCGGGATACACCTTGGAGCTTGTTACTAAATTTATATTTACTTAATATGATCATAAAACATGAGGCACATGTTTTTTTCTCTTGGGTGGAGACTTCAATGCAAAATCGACATCTGCGCACAGAGCAAGTTGCATTTTCCCACAACACTAAATGTTATACCTTACAGGACATAACACCTCTGTGATGGAATACTTGGATCTTTTTGATTCGGCGGCCGAGAAAATTAGACGAAATTCTGGCGAGCTGGGTTTTCATAATAAAACTACAGGTTCTTACGAGTTATTATATAGTACTGTGATTTGTAATGATGATCTATAATGAAAGCGTGAAGTATATGTGCTACTGTCCTTTTGCCCAAACATTTATTGCTAATATATTTGCGTTTGTTTCAGTTGATGCGAGTGTACACTACTTGTTTATGTTTCCCTCATGGCAAAAGTTGCCGGGGAACCAGGGTTTGCTAGAACCCAGATATATCGCTGCTCATCTTATAAAGCAACTCGTACCAAATGCCAAGATATTGATTATACTAAGAAACCCAGTCGAAAGGTATGTAAAATTGTTTTACAACAAATAAAAAAATCAAATACTAAGTTGTTGGTCTATACCCGTTCATCAAGGGACGTGATATAACGTGTCGGTATCAATAACTTTTAATTTCTTCACATTATATTACCTTGCAGATTATATTCTGAGTATCTGTATTTCAACAAAGGGATTAGAAAGAATCCCCAGGATTTCGATAATTTAGCGAGAGCTGGTGTAGAGGATATTCAGAGGTGCTTACAATCCCGCTCAGTTCGTGCCTGTGTGTATGACAACAGCGTCGTCAAAGCTCGCAAATCGGTATTGTATGACTGTGTGACTTAACTAAAGAGAAAACTGTTAGTATTCATTTAAAGTCTCATAACTTTTTTCCCTGTGTCATGTGTAGAATCATACAAGAGACAAGACGCTAGACAAGACTTTTAATTGAACGATTGGTATGAACGATTGGCACGAAAATGGGACCACAATATAAATAAGCACACTCCAGAGCTTTATTGTGTTATCCCGGCATTGTGCAACAGTATTAAGCATAAATATATTATGGTAACTGTCAGTAATTCCCATCTTTAGTACCCGTCCTTTTGTGTTGTTTTACATATCTGTATTTTTATGTTGCTTTTGCCAAATAAATCAAATCAAAAAAAATAAATCAAATCAAAAGACGACCTCATGAACTTTATTATAGACGACCTTGACCTTCGATACACCAATACATGTTAGTGGTTGATTCTCCTTATGGTATTTTACATAACACTGACACTTATACAACATCATACAGTAAATGTTCACTGCATAATTGGCATAGATTCATTTAAATAATTTCACCAAAACTGGGATCCTAGAATCTATAGTAAATGCAAATCTATATAGTTTCGATGGAATTCGTGCAGTAATATGAAGGGGGTCCACTATCTAGATATACATGTTTGGATCAACGTTGTTTTTACAAATGTCTTCTCTTTGTACCTTTCCAGGTGAAGGTTGTTGCGGGGTTGTACTTCCCGTTTATCAAGGATTGGTTGATGGTGTTTAAGAGGGATTCAATGCACGTGCTAACATTGGAGGAATATAGACAAAACAAATCGGACGTCATGAACCACGTGTTCAACTTTCTGGAACTTGGTAAAAAAGTTAAAATAGTTGAAGTCTGAATAAATAGTTCGAGTTTTATTCAAATAGGTAAACATGGGTGATTTTCATGAAACCAGCTTGATATGAAATATGTAATATGACATTCAAGATACTTTATCAAATCTATTTTAATATATTCATTTTAGAGCCGAAAGCACAACAACAGTTATCCAGGAAAAGATTTGTGCGAAACCGCGGTGAGAAGTTTATCCCGATGTTGAACTCAACATATCATCTGCTGTCGGATTTCTATCGTCCATGGGATAGAAGACTATGTAACCTACTGCAAAACAATAAATTCTACTGCTAAAGACTACATGTTCGCAAACTCAGTGCGCCAAATATATGTGATTTACTAGTATATAGTTTTCAGTTAAATATTTAAAATGTACTTAATAATGATTTATATTTAGTAGAAGTTGAATTTTGAAATGCGGAAGTTGGATTTTACTATAGAAAATGATGATTGAATGTCTCTGGATATGTAATGTTGATGACCCAGAAATTTGAATGGTAAAAACACCACGCCATGGTGACCTCATTTACGCCAAGTTTGGCTTGTACATGGGTACTTTAATTGCAGGGGTCAGGTGTTGACACATGTCTAACACATGCACTTAAAATCTTCAAACCCTGTTAACCACCCGTGTTTATGTTAACTTGATTTATGAGCCGGAAGTTGGGTGGCGGCCATCTTTGTTCAATGAGCGCGACTGGCAAATGTCTGATATTTTATAGTTGTCTGTGAAATTTGGGACATTGCCAGCTGAGAACGCTTAAGGAATAATGGGATGTGGAATACGTATATCGCGATAACATTTTGATTAGGAGTGAGATAACATGTTCTCATGCGATACTATGGACGATAATCGAAATTTAAATTAATATATATATATATGGTAATTTGACCAAATATCATGTCCATCGCAGGTTAACACCTAGAGGAATTTAGGTTTGAACTTGAAGTAACCATGTGAAAACAACCCCCCCCCCCCCCCCCCCGACATGAGCGTAATAATTGGTGGGTGAATCTTACATATGAATGCACTAAAATCAGCAAAAATCTAGACCCGTGTTCCGGCCACGCGTACGAGCACCATGCAGGATGGATAAAATACGGAAGGCCAATAGAATGATTCTAAACTGTATACCATAAAATCACATCTACTGTATGCCCCTATGGTATTTTATACAGTCGGAAATTTCGCTTGTGCAGCAGTCTGACAATGTCAGCTGTTGCCTCCGCCTGACAATTCATTTACAGCGAACGATCGGCCGTCAAGAGACCCAGGAGCTGTAATATGTTATATATGGGATGGTCGGGCGGTGACAGTTTGGGGCTAGATTTTTGCACAACTTTGCCCGTTACAGCGGTTTGGCAGGTTGAGAGTACATAATACATAGCACAGTCCACTGCATGCTGGGTCTATGAAACAAGTCTCACTGAATGTCCAATATGTAAGTTACAACATAGGTAGACTGCTATCGTGATCTCATTTATTCCCATCAGAAATAAAATAAACACACATTTTGAAAGCAAGTATTACAAAGTAGAGGAGCAGGGATTAGGCCATAACATTATGATCCGAAATATCGTTTCTAAAATTGTAAATACCCTCACGTAGCTTGAAATCAATGCGAATATTAATGCGAATTGAAATAAATGCAAACAAGCGAAAAGTTTAAGAACATTATTAAGTGATAATAGGACTGGATATTACATCGTGATCTGAAGTCAGAAATGTAACAAAACTTTGCAGCGTTACATTTGTCATTTGTACACTTGCATTCATATCAAAATACGGTGTATAGTCCGTTGTATGTTGAACTGGTATAACACTCGGCCACCAGTGCCCGATGGGTTTGGTCGCTTACACTTTGACACCGATTGACCAAATGTCGTGTCATGTCTGTGCACATAGATTCACCGACTGACAGGGAGAGAGACACCGTCACTCGGACCGAACACCAGCACACTCACCACCTCACGCACACCTAGTCATTGTTTCTCCCTGTCCAATGCAGTAACAACGACTGTACTTTGTCAGTTTTTACATCGCTCCATTGTGAAGAGTTGTTTTGGCAGTCGCCAGGCATTGTTCTGCTCCCGTTAAGACATCAGCGCCCGAAGGATAACGTGTTATTTTACAAGATGAAACATGGAGCCAAGAGTTAACTCCATCCTCAGCTGTGCTACAAGTAAACTGTGATCTTACGAAGAGCATCACTTCACACTAGAAAGAGGAGAAAAAAATCGTTCATGGATTCACCCAAGGCCTTTGATTCGGTGCGTGCGTGCAACTGCTGGGATCGTTTGCGTTTGGAGGTCGACGCCTTTGCCAGAGGACAAAATCAAAGGTGTTGAGTGATTGCTCCAGCTGATATAATGTGTGTACTCTTGGAATATTGCCGAAAGGATGTGGCTGTCTTCTTTAAGGTGTAGGATCGCGCGCGAGGAAATAAAACACAAATGAAACAGTCGCGGATAGCGTCGCATCGCCTGCAGCTCGTGCTTTACGTGTTTTGCCTGGAATCCTGAGCATTTTCTTTAGATAATATTGCGTGTGCTGTATTACTGCATTACTTTCGAACAATGGATTGGATATTTCGGATATTTAGTTTACTGCTATTGTCCGACACAACATTAGGTAAGTAGTAATAGGCAGCTATTTGTTGTTGATACAAGTTGGGGTATTTATTGTGAATTGTTTGTGTATCAAAGAATGACAAATATGTGACTGGTAATATATGCTGTGTTGGTCACATCATAGTACTATTCTCGTTAAGTATTCGCATTATTCTTCCCAAATGAACACACAAGAAATATTCAAAATCTATCGAATGAAGATTCCATTGTAATCATCATTAAATATATACACATGCACAGATTGAGAGTTTAATGAAAGTTCTATATCAGAAGTGAACAAGTTTGTCCTTGGTCACCATTTTGCTTGAAATGTAGATGGCATACGATATGAATTGAAGTCCTCAGAAGAGACAACACGGAAGTGCCGAAGGTGCGCCAGAGACACGTGACTTGTATTTACCGTCCACACGCCAATTAATCATTCATTACCTGTTATGGCCCGCCCATTATTGAAAACATCGGGCGGAACATTGATATTTGCATTGCATAACAGTGCTATTGCCCCCTCGGGCCGCCACAGAGTAAAACAGGGACATGTGCACATAAAAGGTTTTACAGTTGTTATATAGCAATAAGGTCAATTACCAAGTACTCTAATGTTGTTTATGTGAGATAATGACGTGTTTTTGTACATATGAACGAGACTGTATTTGTTTATGCACAAGGTACACGTAGATCTAACATCAATATCCTGACAGAACACATTCGCTAAAATTGCGATTTTTTGTTCTAGAAGGAGTGGTTTAGACACAGTTCACGCATTTTTAAACGCCCACTCTTCATTTAGTTCGACTGCCCAACAAGCAAAACATTTCTAATCATTTGTTTATGTAATATGCAAAATATCATTCGAACTTTTTTTCCATCCTGGATGCTGCAATACATAAATTTGCTTAATTATTTCCTAATATTTATTACAGCAGCATTACGCAACTTACGGGCGAATACAGCGCATCGTTTCGCAGTTATGTGCGCACACTGCATATAAATTACCGAATTGTGCAATATTTGTAATAAAAATATTCATCACAGCATTGAAGTACTCTACGCATATGCAAATAAAACACATCAAAACATGGTTGGCGACACCTCAATATTTTGGAGCCATGTCAAATTGTACTTTTCCAATAGCCATACTGCACGCTGTATTTGACAGGGACATACCTCAAGTGTCATGATTGCTCGCACGAGACGTGTGATGACGTCACAGTCGACCGAGCCGGAAAGTGCCGACCGCAGATCGGGGGCAAGTGCTTCTACCGACAGGATCCGAATGGATGTATGTCCACTTTCATTCACTGATTACATTTTTTTCTTCAAATTTATTGAACTTCTTATAGTGTATGCCATATGTTTGGAGTTTATTAGCTACAATGTAATGGTGAACAGGTTATGAACATGGTCCTGGAAAGTATGTTAACTTGATGTGTCAATGAAGTAACTCCTGAAGGTGCCCAAATTGAATATGCTCATGAAACGTCATTTTAAACTGCTACAACCTACTAAGTAATAGTTTAATTACAACTGACTGAGATATATATCAAGAAATACATCCAAGCGCTTCTGTAATAAATATACAAAAATAGTCTACACATTAATGCAGTGACACAGTTTGCCGTGTACGTCTAGCACGCTGTAGTGTCTCTCTCCTCTTGAAGTGACGTACCGAGGCTGTGCTGACCAGAAGTCCTGGCCTAACCTCGACACGTCGTACACCGGCTGTCGGAGGCAGTACTACATGTGGTGGGACCGTACACCAGTACTCTGGTGCTTTTGTGACTCCGACATGTGCAACACCAATATGGACCAGATGATAGCACAATATGGCGATGTCGAAAGTGCACGGAACGAGAACAGTGGTGAACGCTATGATAACTTTCGGCAGGTTTCCACAAGCAACAGGCAAAACTTCGGCTTTATAGGGAGCAATAGCCAGTCACAGATTGGTAGTAATCGCTACACTGGTAGCCAGGCAACGAACAGACAGGGACCAGATGCCAAAGAAGCTGATGAACAAGTGGAGGAACCTTCACAGATCATACATCATACCAAAACTCAACACAATTATGTCGATAAGCACAACCCAAAGTCGAGCTCCAAATCATGGAATCATAACTATGGCAAAAGTGGTTACCATGGTGGGAAGCAGAGCTATCCCAACTTTGGCTATAAGTCCCATGGCAAGTCCCATGGATACAAAGGCAACAAGTACCATCACCATGACTACAACATTATAGTGCTTCCACCTAGTAAAGGTAATGGCGATCACTTCACTGAGCCCCCAGTGACTCCTCACCCCCAGTTCACGCCGCCACCATTCACCACCACCAACCACCAACCAATGATCACAGTCCAACCGATCGACCCCTATACGCCACCACCCTACTACCACACACACAGACCGGACGGAAAGAACGGGGATGATAATGGGGTGGACAGCCCAGTCTTCAGTCTTCAACAATTCTACAACTTCCTCATCAGAACAGGTCAGATTCCACCTGACTCCCGTCAGTCGGTGCCCAGCAATGAAGTCCGTCAGCCTCAACCTCAACCACCAGAACCCCCGCTAGATGTCGATCCAAGCCCAGGTCCGCAGGAAGGCAGAGACTTCGGACCAGCCCAGCCCGTGGGTTCCTACCACCAGCGCTACCACACAGGCCAGCACCCAGGCCCTAACACTGGTGGGGGTGGAGGTGGTGGTCAGGGGGTCACAGGCCAAGAATATCCAAATATTTATGACTATTCTGAGTACGGTGATTTTGAAGGTGGAGGGGTCTCGGGCAGTTTTCACGAGGGTAATAATCAAATTAGATCTAGTCCATCTGGTTCTGGGCACGAGGGCAATATAGGTACTCAGTATGGACCTGTGCACGTTGATGGTAGCTATCCACAGGGTGGTTTTAACATCCAGGGGCAACAGAGGACGACGGGAATTGATGGTTCTTTTGGGGTGGATGGTACAGGGTTTGGTACCCCCGCACGTGAGCTCTCTGGCTCTGCCTCTGCAGGTTCAGCAGTAGACCGGCTTCCGGGACTGGCTATTGAGATCCCCCATGGGGTCGATCAGGCTCAGCTCAACAGACTTCGCGACCTGCTTCAAATCGTGGGAGCGGACAACTACTATATCTTAGAAGGTGGCGTTGATGGTGGTGTTGGTGTTGGTGGTGGCGTTGGACAAACTGGAAGTCGTCGTCAAACAATCATCATACCTGATATCTCTGCTCTTGGCACTAATATTGTAGCAAACTTCCCTGGAGCGGTTCCGTTTCGAGAGGCCAGCTCACAGGGAAGTGTTGCAGCTTCAGGTAGCACTGGTGGCAGGGGCGGAGCCTCTGTGGCGACTGGGACAGGTTTGGGCGGAGCTTCTGGCGGGGGACTTGGCTCTAGCGGCGTGGGTGTTGGGGTGGCAGGTTCTGGGGCTGTCTTGGGTGGGACGTCAGGTTTGGGAGCTGGTGTGGGAACGAGAGGCTCTGTTGGTGGATCTTCAGCAGCCGGTGTTGTATCTGGTGCACATGGGAGAGGTGGCGTCGGTGTAGGCGTCGGTGCAAGTGGCCAGCTTTCTGGAGGAGGTTCCTCAGGCACAGGTCTTGGAGCGTCAGGTGTAGCTGGGTCAGGAGGCATTGGGGTTGGTGTCGGAGGATCCCAAGGGTTGGGTTCAAGAGTGGGTGGGGTGGGAAGCAGTGGTGGTGTCTCAGGGGGGTCTGGTGTTGCTGGAGCAGGTGGTATTGGCGCTGGTACTGGCTCAGGTACCGGTGGGCGAGGCCTTGGTATTGGATCTTCCGGCGTTGGCGGGAGCTCTGCAGTCGGTGCAGGTGGTATCGGTGTCTCAGGACGTTCTGGATCAGGTGGGACAGCTGTCTCCGGTGGGGCCTCCAGGGGAGGAGGTGTTGTTGGTGCTGGTGGGGTCAGTGGCAGTGGTGGATCCACCCTGCTCGGGTCTCAGGAGGCGGCTAGGGCTGGGATGGGGGCAGCC
Source organism: Terebella lapidaria (assembly GCA_949152475.1). NCBI lineage: Eukaryota > Metazoa > Annelida > Polychaeta > Terebellida > Terebellidae > Terebella > Terebella lapidaria. Next base: position 23,797,828 of record OX424569.1, read on the forward strand.
GTGGGTGCTGTGAGTGGTCTCCATGGTAGCACTGGGGGCCGTGTTGGGGCCGCGGGTGTGGGTCTGGGGTTTGGTGCAGAAAACAGAAGTAAGTACACCGAGTTGAAAATAAATATAGTTCTCGATATTTTTCCACACATCTCGAATGTATATATCTTGTACGATATCTATTGATGTTTTCTGGTTGTGTAGGAGGATCGGGTGGACAAGGCGAATGCCGAACTTTGGCTTGTGACCATTTCTGTGAGAACGATCAAAATGGCGCCGTATGCAGATGTCGTAGAGGCTTCTACCTGCTGCCGGACCGCCTCACGTGCAAAGGTTAGATAAGATTGCGAAAATTATCAAGGTGCGGGTCCCTATGCTGTAGTGAAGCCGAGCACGATGAACGAGCCGCAACATAAATACAAAATGGTGGCTTATAAATGTTGTGTTAGAAATGGGTACCTGCAGCAAGGAAACCATTCCAAAACATGTTGATTTCATTGTGGTGAAAGATAATTATTATTTTATAAATGGACTAATCTTGATTCATTACGTACTTTACTGAAATAACCGTGGAAAAAATAACCAGTATAGTCAGCAAAATAATTTAATGTGTTAAGCGCTCAATTGACCAAAGGAAACACCCCTAGAGGTATCTAGAAAACTCGAGAAAATGGGAAATTTACTACACTAGCTCAGCTAGAATGCCATAATTTCCCGCAGATGTGAACGAGTGTGATCACCAGAACGGCGGCTGTGACCACCTCTGTACCAACTCGATTGGTTCATACACATGTCGCTGTCAGTCTTCCGGCTACGCCCTCGCTAACGACGGGAAGACATGTGTCGGTCGGTATCCGTCACTGTACTAGCTACGCACCTGATATATGTCTCATAATTTTATGTTAATCGTTGCAATTGAAAATTTGGGAGACTTCATCAGTCATTGATTATTAGTAGGTATGTGACTATTGATGACGCTTTCTGTTTGCTCGTAATTTCAAGGATGACTCGACTGATCGTTATAATGTGCTAAGTGTAAATCTGTTTTAAATAAACAATATTTAACAATGCATGAAGGTCCATTTAAATAAATGTAGAATGAATGCAATTTCTGTGGCATATTATGTGTGTTTCTACAAGAGTTATTTCGTTCCATCAGATACTAACGAGTGTTCGGTAAATAACGGCCGGTGCAGCCATTTCTGCGAGAACTCAGACGGTTCATACCGATGTTATTGCCCGCTGGGATACGAACTTCAGCCCGATGGTCACACGTGTATCGGTGCGTAAGAGGAGTATTTCGAATTTACAGTATACATATGCATATGTACATATCACTCTGATCAAACTTATAATTAGTACGCACTGATCAGAGACGGTAATTCAAAGTGACAGTAACGAATAGTGAACTTTTGTTTAGGTATGTGGAATATTCATCACGAGATATGCTTTAATTGATCAATATTAACACCAGTTAATAAAATACTGAATACCCTTTCTCATGCAGACGTCAACGAATGTCGGTTGGCCGCCGGTCACAACTGTCAGCAAGTCTGTACGAACATAGCAGGGGCGTATCGGTGTGACTGTAACCAAGGCTACCAACTCAACCCTCACGATCTCAGCACGTGTGATGGTAGGTGGCCTTGGTGATATTGTACCGTCACACATAAAAAGGAACAAGAATAACTTTTTAACCAATGGCATATAAATTGGTCTTCTAAGTTTCATAATTTGCTAAAGATGTGCTCGATCCGGCTTAACACTTTCTCACTCTTTTGTTTGCTCGTTTTGTCCACCAGACGGCACTCTGAAGCACCCGTCTTTGTAATAACCGATTCTCTGGTCCCCTGAATCAGGGGACAGTGTCAATGTGCGGTAACAAAATAGTCCGTATTAATGCGCGTTTTGTAAACACGAGCACGTGCTTTCTTGTTTTGCATGGGTCGACCCAGGGCTGGCCAGGGGTCGACCCGACAGTCATGACTCAGCCATGGATTTTTCAGAGGCACTAAAGATTGCCACGGACACCGCTACTGGAGTTATTCTATCACAATCTCTTAAAAAATTGTATAGTTTTCGACAATATGTCCTGTCAGTAACAAAATATCCCAAACATTCAAATTTATTTCGATTCATAGAGGCATCCATATTGGAACTATTTTCGGTATCCCAGAATGCAAAGGACGAATTGTGTGAAAGACGGGTGCTGGAGCGCCGCCTTTCCTGAAAACGTTGTTTGCTCTCTTCGTTGTATACACCGTTCGCCACATTTGATTAAGAAATAAACAACATTCCATGTGTAGGCATGGTACATCTTGTTTGTACAGCGAATTCCTCGTGAGTTTCGTGTTGCCTGTTTTGATTAAGGGTATCGTTACACCACTGACCACTCGATCCCTCACAGTGTGGCTGCGAGTGTGGATATTGGAATGGAGCACATCCTATCATGCATGTATCACCGGTGCAGCCATGTATATTGATTATATTGACTGTCTAATCAAATGGACAAAGTCGGTCAATATATACTTGAAATGGTATTAGCGCAGTGTGTAAAGACGAGACCACATCGACAGACGTAAAAACTTAGTTTTATTTTGACAAGATGCATGTGTGTGTATGTCAGATGACGCATGGTCTCTCAGCCTTTTATCAGGATAACTTTATGACTGTGACAATTTTGTTTTCTTCTAAACTAAATGTATCGATATACCGTCCGGAAAACTTCATCACGATAAGACATTTAAAAAAACCCAAAAACACTACAAATTACAAAATAACATGTATAACACCGATGCTACATATCGAAACGCACAAATGCGTTGTTCAGTGTCTCAACTGAATGAATCTATAGTTGTTGTCGATGGTTTGTGCCATAGAAACATCAATCATTGTAATGCTTTCACTTTTGTGTTTCTTCTTTTCGATTTATGCCTAATTACAGTATTGGAATTCTACCAAGATATAGAATTAGAATCTACTATTGGCTCAATCAGCATCACAAATTCGTCCATACAATGTACACTCGTCTGCTAATAATGAATATCACCACGATTTATTATGCCGGAGATCCGGAGACCGTGTTGACGGTTGCTCGTCTCAGAGAGTGAGATGAACCTCGTCTCTCTCTGCCTTGCCCCTCCTGCAGAGTTTATCCGGGTTCCAGTAGGACACTATGTCGAAGTGGGACTTGTACACATAGCTAGGGTCGTTCAAGATGTGACAGAGTTTACAAATGCCACGTGCTCTGTGGTAGTCATCGGCGACTACCATCCTCTCCTCCTTCCATCGGAAGTATTCCAAGTATTTCTCGGGGTTCTCAATCAGGCGTCTTAAGTAGTTTGCAAGGTGGTTCGGAGAAGCGAAATCGCGAACATCGATGAATGAATCTTTCGGAAGAACTTTGGAATAGTTTCCTCCCCCGTAGACGATGGGAACCATGTCAAAGAACATGGTCTTGAAGACTTTCTCGGTGACGTAGCCGTCACAGAAGGTGTTCTCAGCAGCCACGTAGAAGAAGTGTTTCCTCGTGAGGTTCTTCATGCACGTGTAACCCCAATCATCCCCCAGCGGACACGACAACTTCCCGCATTTGCCGTAAATATCAATCTTTATGAAGGTGCCCAGCCTCTCAAAGTAAGTGTCGCGTTCACTGAAGGAGGCACAGTTGCTCACAAGCCAAGCTATTGGTTCAGTTCTCTCGCGAATGGAATCCAACGTTGGCATGGTGTAGGGGGTTGAAGCCAGACGCTTTCGTATATCTCCCGCGGGAATGTATATATCAGTACTAGGGTGGTCCATGTAGGTCATTGTCAGGTTAAAAACATCGTAGAAGTCATAGTCCGCCATGCCATCCCACGACACAACAGGGTTTTCAAGAAGAAAGAACACGAAGATTTGCTCGAGATTTTTTCTTGGTGGGAGTTGTATGTTCTTTTGACGTAAGTAGAACGTGTGGATGATAACAGCATCCGCCGTGTCCAAGTCTGCATGATCCATAGTCAGCCAGCAGAGTCGCGGACATCGACAGTAGCGGAATATGTCATCCTCCAGGCCGATGTGGTAGTCACTCTGTTCGAAGAATGGATTCCAAAATAGGATCTTTTTCGGCTGTTGGACGTCGATTTCTAGCGGTTCCGGAACCTTTTTGACAGGAGGGATCATCGTTCTCGAGTGGGCAGCCTCTTTCTCAGCTAATGATGCCGGTTCCATGCAGTAGTTCATCAGGGCGTTCAGTGGATGTTTCTTCTGTGGGTTTGTGTCAGCATTGTTCCTGTCGTAAATGGTCGTGAGCGATTCTGCTGAATCGCTTCCGTTCGTCGGCTTAAAGTGGATCGGAACTTCGTGGAACTGGACGTCTGGTGAGAAATTTTTCCTAGGTAGGGAGTAGTGGAAGGTACCATTGTCTATTCGCGATGTATATGGTAGCCTTCTCCCATATACTGCGCTGTCCGAGGATGCCAACTCTCCAAGGGCCTCCTCCTCCGACATTTCTGTGGTGTTATGGGCTAGGTTGGCCGATGTTCTTCCATAGGAGGAAGACCCAAATCTCCAGGAATAGACACACACTGAGAGGATGACATAAGCCATGGAGAAGGAAGAGATTGCTGCTAGAGTCTGTCGCATCTTTTGATTTTGTTTCAACTGCTGCAAGATGATAGATATACGATTACACACATTAGGCTTGTTGCTGTCCATGTTTAAAACACGACAGAAGCAGGTCTGAATGGAATATCTATATAACCATCATTAACTTATCACTATACATACATGTATGTAGCAAACAGGTATATCATTGATTAATAACGAATATATCAACGTAATATATATGGCATCTCCATAATCATATATCCAGTCATCTGTTCGATTATTGAATTTTTATTGAACTTGCATCTGGCGTCAAATAGACATCAATAAAATTGTGGAAATGAAGGAAATTGAGTTGTATTTTAATGCTGTATATGTACGAAGCTGATTAGTTTCGAGATGGTGTCTCGCACTGCGGAGATGATATTCAATGTACCACTAAAAAGCATTATCTCAAATAATTATGCCGTACCGTATCAACACTTACCGATGACGTAAAGTTATGTTGTTATTCTTTTTGCAATATTTCCACCAATTGAAAAGTGTTATCACATAGCATTGCAAATTCTCAGACTCCAATTATTCTTTATCCACATTTTTATCTCGTTCATTGAATATATCATGGTATTTCTTGTCCATTTCTTGTCTGGTCATATGTACCAATGGGTGTGCCGCACATGCCATATAACTAGTTTATGATGTAGCGCCGTTGCAACGCTATTTCAGTTGACCTTTTCGGAGAACATAACAGTGAATAATCGATTATCCATTATTGATCAATTTGGTGCATTTCAAATTTCCCATTGGCAGTAAATGTACAAGTAACGCCTGGTGCAGTAGTGAAGAGAAATTCCCAGGCAGTTTCCATGCATGGATTGCATGGTGCATACTGGTATCTAAATTTGGTCATTACAGTTTGTTCATATGCTTTATGGAAACCATTTTTTCAGAACGAATTTTCTTCACAGATGAACGGCGCTTGTCCCATCGCAGGTTCAAAGGGAATTTGTTGAAATTTTGTAGTCAGTTAAATCGCAAGTTACATGAGTCAAATTGTTGTAACCTTTCGGAAGAACACACAAAAATAGGATCCAACTGTTTGATCACTAGAGCGCCCCATTTTTTTTTGGTTTTTGAACCAGTTCAAATTGAATATGACCTATGAGAACCACACTGAAGTATTCAACTGGCCGCCTTATTGGTGCTGATTTGTGCAACCACACCATTTCTGCATGATCTGTCTTCTTATATGAGGCCAGATCCGAGACTTGAATAAGACATATATTCGATCCCACATCCCTGGCATTTTCAGTTTCTTGACTATATTTAGTATAATATTAGAGGGTCTAGATAATACGTATAATTTCTTTCCGACTGATGATGGGAACGGTACTGCTGGACAGGAGGATGAGTAAAGACAGAGAAAGGAATTAACAATATACAATACCAGAAAAGCATATGTGAATATGCAAATATACGGAAGCGCAGTGCTGCCACATGAGAAAAAAAATATTCGTATAGATAATAACAAGCATGTTAAAGTGATGTTGGCAGGAAAACTATTTTTTCTAAATCAATTACATATATGCCTGTGATCTCAAAAAAATAGGTTACACAATATCAGATGGATAAATCAAGCATATGACAGTACTATCAGCCGCTTTTCTTTTGTTTTGTGCGCCACTCCGAATTACCTCTGACTTAACCTATTTCACGCTCGATTGGCTCGAACATATACGAGTAAGCTGTAATCGCACTGCAGCAAGGGATACAAAGCACCAAGAGTGGCGGTAATGTATACTCGGATTTTTATAACTCGTTTACACTGTTTTTCGCTAATATTTTTGTGATGCTAAATGCTATCGCTCTTTAACTTGGCATACAGCACCTGGGAGGCAAACGGCAATTTTCTACAAAATTTCAGACAGCTATCACGAAAATTGAAAAAGTTAGCAATCTACCCCAATGTTAAATTTAGCCCTATTATTTATTTTCTGGGCCCGCACACAATTTTGTGCATTTGTTCGGTTTTGTAGCAAAACAATGTTTCAAAATCAACATGTTTGTAGAATACACCCCAGTGTATCTTCTGGTTCAGGGTTACAAGAATATTTCAAATCCTGATGGATGTAAACAGACCAATTCCTCGAATATGCTCAGATTCTCGAGATCCCGTTTTGGGCTGAAATTTAACTTTGAGGTAGATTGCCAACTTTTTCAATTTTCACGATAGCTGTCTGAAATTTGGTAGAAAATTGCCGTTTGCCTCCCAGGTGAAGTATGCCAAGTTATGGAACGATAGCATTTAGCATCACAAAAATATTAGCAAAAAACAGTGTAAACGAGTTAGAAAAATCCGAGTATAAACAAACTCAAAATATCTCCACCACGAAATCTATTAGAAAGCGGCATCTGTTTGAGCATACAAGTGCAGATATATAACTGCTATGTTTTTTTCGTTCAATCGGATAGATATAGAAAACTCCATAACTTACTGCCAATATCACTTTAAGTCGTTCTAACGAAATAATAAACCGATTTAACGAGATATTATCTCTTTAAATTGATTTAATTATCTTGCTAAATTGATTTATTATCTCGTTAACACGACTTACTATGTCGATAAATCGACTTATTATCTCGTTAAAACGACTTAATTTTTTTCTATTGTGGCAGCACTGCGCTTCCGTACAAATAAGAAATTCAGTCTATGTTTGCCCACTTCTTCGTTTTGCTGAAACAACAATATTTCTCACACGCCCATTAAAGTGTGCTTTTAGATGGAAGGTTATTGACTCAATGTTTTGAGGCAATTTATTGCATGATTTGATGAATTGGCAAACTTCAATGCATAAGTTCCTCGTGATATTTCTAATCTCTCTTACCTTAACGAGGGCGAGAGCTATAAATATGACCTCAGGGAAAATAGTCCTCAGTACCAGGATCATGACGAGAGGTTATGCAGCTGATAATGTGTTTTGTGTTTATTACCTCCACACGGGAGAACACATGGTATAATTTATAAATCAATATTCAACACATGAATTATCAAACATATGTACAATAACGAACATGATATATTATAACAATTATTGATGGATGGTTTGTGTGATAATGTTATGACGTTCTTTATAAATGACCTGGATATATGTAAGATTCGGCGACCCCACGATAAAGAGGTATACCCCATTACTGGAGTGTCAGCGAATGTCTTATAAACCTGCCAGCACGTTCACGCTATACCCGTGGTGTCACTACTGTGTAGCCACCACGTCACAACGCTACAGTGCTTTCCCCTTACGGAGAGACCTCGTCCCCGAGGTCAGCTGCACCCCACTGTTGAACCACATCACCCTGATCAAGTTAATCACCCATATGGGTGCCCCAGAGCAGTGCTATACCCGTCTGCGGTCATGATCAGCAACCCGATATTTACATGTGATGTGAGTCAATAGTGGGAGCCGACACAGGACCAAAGCCGAGACAAACCACTGTGGTTCGAAAGGTTAGGCACCAATATAAGGTTAGGCGACCCCACGATAAAGAGGTATACCCCATTACCGGCCACGACGCCACGGCCACCACGTCACAACGCTACATATATTTACACACAACAGAGTAGATGTCATCCCATTCCGGAACCAATTTACATTTGAACCCAGATAGCAGATGGAAAGAATGTTGAGAGCTCCGTTGGAGTCATGCTTTTCATTTCTAAGAACAACAGTTTTAGTGCGACAGTTTTGAGCGTCTTCCAAAATAAGGTTAGGCGACCCCACGACACATACGAACACTGGAACAGGATATGTGGTACATCCTCTATTACATACATATTACACATTCCACAGTTTTTAGATTTATTGAATTTTTTGGGTGATAGCAATGATTTGAAGCTAGATAATGTTCACCAACCAGCAATCGTAACATAGTATTACAATGACGTACATGATTAGGGTTGTTATTTGCGTAGATCCACAAGGCCAAACCTGGCGTCCGAGATCATTAGTGTACAGCTTGAGTTTTTTGCACATATGAAATTGTGCTCTACATTTATCACCCTCTACTTTTGATATTTTTTCCCCAAACAGGCGTTTCCACTCGGTAATCGAACAATATTGACCTAAGTACATTGAATCTATTACCCGTGTCAACAGACCATATTCAGCCAGGGACTCTAACATGGAACGAACTGGACCCAGAGGAGATCGGATATTTCCCGATGTGTTCGGTTTGGAGAAATCGGCCTACTAAAAACCGTTTGCACAAGGTACTTGACGGCAAAAGTAAGATATGCCACAATAGCATTAAGCGTTTGTAAGCCAAGAATGCGGATATGGACCACCACCGCAGGGGAGCCACGACTGCTGGGACGGAACATGGGGTTGGCAGCCCCTGGATAATTTTAGCTGCGCCCCTATGTGCCAGTTCCATAGCACTGGCAATCTTGTCATTTGAGTGTACCAATTCTAGACCGAAGGTAATCTGTGGAATGGATATAAACCAGTATAACTTTGATAGGCAAAGTGGAGACACTGGGCTGAAGCGACTACCGAGAGCCAATGAGGCATGGAGACTCCACCTCCCTTTGCTATTGAGTTCATCTAAGATACTGCCCCTTTCTGGGAGTCTACAACGAGTGGGACGCCGAGATGTTTATCAGAATTAACCGTCTGGACGACTTGACCTGCAAGAGACATCTCTAACCCGGGGAGGTGTCTTTTCCAAACACAAGGACATGTGACTTCTGAGTGTTAAAATTATACCGCCATTCACAGCCGTGTTCATAAGCGATCCGGAGCATTATCTGGAGATAAGGTTTATGTAAGGCAATCAGGGCGACATCATCAGCAAAAGCAGGACATGCTACATCACAACCGAACACACGAGCCCCATAACCACATCGAGTCAGCTGGTCTAAGAGATCGGAATTGAAGGCACATATAATTTCACGAAGAAGGGACCACCTTGATGGACACCTTGTTTGGCGACAAACCAGGATGATTGAGCACCAGAAACTAGGACCGATCATTGGAAACCTTCATAGAAATTCCACAAAATTTTCAACATATTGGTGTTGCTTCCCATAGCCGCTATATATGTTACACGAGGGGTGTTATATACCAAATTGCCTTAAAAGGTCACTTCGTGGCCTGACGAATGAGTTTAGAAACGTTTAGAGAAATAACATCTGTCTACGCAGTCATTCAATTAAATGGCCTGATTATGGCCCTTCTCGGATGATCTATACCTAGTTAATATCCTCAAATTATGTATTGTGTTATTATTTTGTTGATAAAAATCAAGATCAATATATGTGAAGCGTGTTTCTACTCTGACCTTCCAATTAGAATCCGATGGCAGCTGTACCGGCAATGTTATTAGGCTTGGTATTACCATGTTATCAAATGCCAATGAGGCTTAACCAAACAAAATTGTCAAACCTGATATTTAGTATCATGCACATGTAAATTTCAACATATGACACCACAGTTGAGCAAGACAGAATAGTCATGAATAGACAGGCGCAAGTTATGTTCAGCAAGTTTTGGAGACAATTGAGCTGAAATGTTCTGTTTCGAAGCTAGAAAACAGATGCACTTGGCTATAATTGGCCTTGGATTGTTCATATTTATGATGCTTATGTCCCGAAGTGAAAAGTTGACCAAACAATCAATTGCAGTAACTGATGGGAAAATCTTGCAAGCGGAGGAAACAACATTCAATACCCCGGTAAGACAAAACATTCAACAACCACTTGGCATATCTACGTTAACTTAGTCCGCTACAAACAGGGAGGTAATGAAAAGTCAAAATTTAAAAGTTATATCTTGAATATTATCTCTTCAAAATGACATATTTTATAGAGTAACTGATCAGCATTCTAATACTGAAGAGAAAATAGGAGGTCACCGTGCTGGTTTCTTCGATCGATCAAAAATCACAGACATTTACTAAAATGACTTAATTTATATTTTACACATTTTTTGCCCATATTCTCATCTTGCATCTTGTTTTCCGAGAGAACGGATACGGTAACCCCCTATTATCTTTTCAATTTTTGGATGCTGATCAGTTACTCTATAAAATATGTCATTTTGAAGCTCTAGATTTCGTTAAAACAGTCATTTATTTTGAAAAACTATTTGAACCCCTCCCCTCACTGTTAAGGTTTTGGACTACCTTAAACTGAGACATCTCTATCGATATTCAAATTCCCATACCTGCAATTGAATCACACAAAAGTAGCTGTACAGTGTTAATAATCTTTCCAGAACAACAATACCAACAGGCTATGGCGCTCTAACGAATCAATAGTGGTACCGCCAGAAAACCACGAAGTCGCGACATCTAGGAATGTACTAAATGTACCAACTATAGATTCTCTTGAAGAACCGAATGGTGATGGAAAAAACAGCGATGATCTTGATGCCTACATCAGGGGACAATATCATTCACAGACAACAACAACAACAACAACAAAAGAAGCAGCAGCAGCAACAACAGATGATTACGAAGCAGTGTGCAGCCCACGCCTGACATTCGCCGAGGCTCACGCGAAGTACAGGAGCCCTTACGACTTGGATTCTCCTGATAACCGGCTGCCAAGTGCGACTGAAAAGATCATCCTCCTGTGGAACCCACTCTTCAAGGAGGACAGCTATGGGGTTAAGCTGGGTTCGAGAACGTTCACAAGCTGCGAGTGCCCGGTGCGCTGTTCCCTCACTCGCGACACAGCACAGCTTCCCTCCGCCGACGCCGTTCTGATTCACACGTTTTTCCTCACTAACGACAACGTGTCGCTTCCCACTCGCGCATTCCCTGACCAGGTATTCGTCTTTTTCCTGTTGGAGAGTCCAGTTATGGCCTTACATTCCATGCACGAGCTTCCATATAATGATGTTTTCAACGTTACGATGACCTACCTTGATCACCCAGATACAGACATCTTTGCCCCTGTAGGGGACTTCACTGCACGCCACCGCCATGACGGCAGAGAAGTTCCCTCGGAGGAATACATTGCGGGGAAGTCCGGTCTCGTGGCTTGGATGGCTAGTAATTGTGATCCCGCCAGTGCAAGGAACATTTACATCAAAGAACTCTCTCGGTATATAAATGTTGATATTTACGGTCAATGTGGCAACTTGTCTTGTCCAATGGGCGATGATTATGGTCAGCAATGTTGGAGAAATCTCAGTGCAAAGTATTTGTTTTATTTATCATTTGAGAATTCATACTGTGAAGGGTACATCACGGAAAAGGTGTTCAATCCTATATTCATGGCAGACATTTTACCTGTTGTCTATGGTGGAGCGAACTTTACAGCAATGCTTCCTCCGTATTCCTACATCAATATCCATCATTACAAGTCACCGCGACACTTGGCCAATCATCTTCTCTATTTGGATAAGCACCGGGACGAGTACAGGAACTATTTTCTTTGGCGGAAGGATTGGCGAGCAGTTGGTGATTACCACCACCGAGCACGTGGCTTTTGTAAACTGTGCAAAATTCTCAACTCGAAAAAGTATCCTTACAAGTCAAAATTCGATCTCCTTTCATATTGGAATGCAGACCGACATTGCTTGAACGCAACTGAAGAACTGAAGGCCGTACACTTATATAGCTGAGCCTTCATGGACGACCATACTCAGCTGGCCCACTTTTCCATCTCAGACTCTGCTATATCACAGAACCATTTATATAGGTTCAAAATATGTTTGTGGATGTTTCTATTCAGGATATGGTACATCTGGTGAACTCTGCATTTATATGAATAGTTTGCTGCATATATTTAGGTCTTTTCTATTTTTGTTCTAATATACATTTTGCTTACGTACTATTTTATTGAGAAAACTGTCCTCCGATCATCCAAAGTGTGCTGATTTGTCAACACGTAATATGTTGAAATCAAATTCGGGTCATCAAATCAACAATGGTTGGTTAAATTATGTTGAAATATTGTGGAGTTTTTTTGGTTGAATGTCTTTAGATAAATGTATGCTTTATACACAGTCATCGTGTTTGCATTGCTTTGAAGCGTGCTATGCATGTACCAAGTCAAACGAAGTGCACAACACACTGCACGTCCCTAAAAGCATAATCATCTCTGATATACGTACAGTAGGCCTACACAGGAGTGGGCCTAACTACACTTCACACACTGTCTGCCCCTGGATATGTGTGTGTAGCTCTGACTATGAATGTTTGGTCGCACTTGGTTTACACTGCAAAATGTCCATCGCACTCATAATCTCTCAATATACTAATATTGGAAATAGATCGATACATACTTTGATGCACAAGTAGCATGAGTGTTCGATATATTTGCAGATGTGGACGAGTGTGCCTCGCAGACACACGGATGTGGACAGCAGTGTCACAACAGTCCTGGCTCATACAGTTGTCAGTGTGGGCAAGGCTACAGACTGGGACGCAACGGCCGCAGCTGTATTGGTCAGTGGTTCTCATGACATATCCGTGGTGTCACAACTGGTGATGATTGAAAACGTCGACTGCACATCACCGATACCAACAACATATAGTGTATTCGACAATCTATATCTCTGTGAATGTGTTTTGTTTCTTGATTTTTTGCATTATGCAGATTTCAATAAGTGTTACCATTCAGCCTACTATGAAAACTGTTGCAGTTTAGTGATTTACCTGCATTATGAAACCCTGCTATCTGATAAGGGATTAAGATGAGCGCGTTATCGGATGACAATTATGCCCTCTATCTGTTAGACATCAACGAATGCCTGGTTTCGATGGGTGGCTGTGTGCAAAGATGTGTCAACACTGCTGGGAGTTATTACTGTGACTGTCACAGCGGCTTTGTTCTCAACCCAGACCAGAGAACTTGTGATGGTAACTATAAAATACAGTGCAATGTGGCGCCGATGTCCTTGTGTTTAAAACTCCATGGACATATTGAAAGAAAAAGAAATGTGATTGCTTATTTCCACCATGAACAACAGACGGTTTATTAATTTCATATCATCAAATATAGATGAATTAAAGAAAACGAATCAAATTAAATTTCCATGATGACTCCTCATACATTTGAATGTCTATTTAGGAGTTATAATGTGTACAAAATATCACACACACCAGATGCGAACGAGTGTGGTGCTGGAAATGGCGGCTGTGATCACATCTGTATGAACAACAATGGTTCGTTTGTGTGTTCCTGCAATCCTGGTTACACTCTAGATTTGGACAGGTTCTCATGCAGAGGTGAGGTTTAATTATATATACAGTGTTTTCTAACCTACTCTTATAGCCTCGATTACTCAATCATTCTTATAAAATGTTGTTTCACAACTTTAGTCACTCATGTGTCATGAATGTGGTGTTACAACATTGGTCACCACACTCGTCATTATTGTGGTGTCACAACCGCAATCATCCCATTTGTCATGAGTGCGGTTTTACATCACCTACCCCATTTGTCATAATTGTGGTGTCACAATCTCAGTCACCCTATTTGTCATGAGTGTGGTTTTACATTAACTACCCCATTTGTCATAATTGTGGTGTCACAATCTCAGTCACCCTATTTGTCATGAGTGTGGTTTTACATTAACTACCCCATTTGTCATAATTGTGGTGTCACAATCTCAGTCACCCTATTTGTCATGAGTGTGGTTTTACATTAACTACCCCATTTGTCATAATTGTGGTGTCACAATCTCAGTCACCCTATTTGTCATAAGTGCGGTGTTAGATTAGCTACCCCATTTGTCATAATTGTGGTGTCACAATCTCAGTCACCCTATTTGTCATGAGTGTGGTTTTACATTAACTACCCCATTTGTCATAATTGTGGTGTCACAATCTCAGTCACCCTATTTGTCATGAGTGTGGTTTTACATTAACTACCCCATTTGTCATAATTGTGGTGTCACAATCTCAGTCACCCTATTTGTCATGAGTGTGGTTTTACATTAACTACCCCATTTGTCATAATTGTGGTGTCACAATCTCAGTCACCCTATTTGTCATGAGTGTGGTTTTACATTAACTACCCCATTTGTCATAATTGTGGTGTCACAATCTCAGTCACCCTATTTGTCATAAGTGCGGTGTTAGATTAGCTACCCCATTTGTCATAATTGTGGTGTCACAATCTCAGTCACCCTATTTGTCATGAGTGTGGTTTTACATTAACTACCCCATTTGTCATAATTGTGGTGTCACAATCTCAGTCACCCTATTTGTCATGAGTGTGGTTTTACATTAACTACCCCATTTGTCATAATTGTGGTGTCACAATCTCAGTCACCCTATTTGTCATGAGTGTGGTTTTACATTAACTACCCCATTTGTCATAATTGTGGTGTCACAATCTCAGTCACCCTATTTGTCATGAGTGTGGTTTTACATTAACTACCCCATTTGTCATAATTGTGGTGTCACAATCTCAGTCACCCTATTTGTCATAAGTGCGGTGTTAGATTAGCTACCCCATTTGTCATAATTGTGGTGTCACAATCTCAGTCACCCTATTTGTCATGAGTGTGGTTTTACATTAACTACCCCATTTGTCATAATTGTGGTGTCACAATCTCAGTCACCCTATTTGTCATGAGTGTGGTTTTACATTAACTACCCCATTTGTCATAATTGTGGTGTCACAATCTCAGTCACCCTATTTGTCATGAGTGTGGTTTTACATTAACTACCCCATTTGTCACGAGTGTGGTTTTACATTAACTACCCCATTTGTCATAATTGTGGTGTCACAATCTCAGTCACCCTATTTGTCATGAGTGTGGTTTTACATTAACTACCCCATTTGTCACAATTGTGGTATCACAACCGCAGTCACCCCATTCGTCATGAGTGCGGTTTTACATTAACTACCCCATTTGTCATAATTGTGGTGACACAACCTCAGTCACCCTATTTGTCATGAGTGTGGTGTTAGATTAGCTACCCCATTTGTCATAATTGTGGCGTCACAACCCCAGTCACCCCATTTGTCATGAGTGCGGTTTTACATTAACTACCCCATTTGTCATAATTGTAGTGTCACAATCTCAGTCACCCTATTTGTCATGAGTGCGGTTTTACATTAACTACCCCATTTGTCATAATTGTGGTGTCACAATCTCAGTCACCCTATTTGTCATGAGTGCGGTTTTACATTAACTACCCTATTTGTCATATTTGTGGTGTCACAATCTCAGTCACCCTATTTGTCATGAGTGTGGTTTTACATTAACTACCCCATTTGTCATAATTGTGGTGTCACAATCTCAGTCACCCTATTTGTCATGAGTGTGGTTTTACATTAACTACCCCATTTGTCATAATTGTGGTGTCACAATCTCAGTCACCCTATTTGTCATGAGTGTGGTGTTAGATTAGCTACCCCATTTGTCATATTTGTGGTGTCACAACCGCAGTCACCCCATTTGTCATGAGTATGGTGTTAGATTAGCTACCCCATTTGTCATAAATGTGGTATCACAACCGCAGTCACCCCATTTGTCATGAGTGCGGTTTTACATCACCTACCCCATTTGTCATAATTGTGGTGTCACAATCTCAGTCACCCTATTTGTCATGGGTGTGGTTTTACATTATCTACCCCATTTGTCATAATTGTGGTATCCACAACCTGTCACCCCATTTGTCATGAGTGTGGTTTTACATTAACTACCCCATCTGTCATAATTGTGGTGTCCACAACCCGTCACCCCATTTGTCATGAGTGCGGTTTTACATCACCTACCCCATTTGTCATAATTGTGGTGTCACAATCTCAGTCACCCCATTTGTCATGAGTGTGGTTTTACATTAACTACCCCATTTGTCATAATTGTGGTGTCCACAACCTGTCACCCCATTTGTCATGAGTGTGGTTTTACATTACCTACCCGATTTGTCATAAATGTGGTGTCACTTTGATTACTTCATGTATGTCATAATAATTATTGTGGTGATACAATCAGGGCCACTCCACCCGTCCTGATTGTTGTGTTACAACACTTCATCTGTCATAATTGTAGTCTCGTAAATTTGATCACTCCTTATGTCGTGACTGTGGTGTTACTATCTTGATGAATTCATCCACCATGTCTACCAGTGTCGCCAGTGTGCAACAGCTATACATTGAAGGGATGATCTTTCGAGAGTCGTTATTTCACCAACAGATATCAATGAATGTGTGACGCTGAACGGAGGGTGTGCACACATTTGTCAGAATATCCTTGGATCATATCGCTGTTCCTGTTTCCCGGGCTCCTCCCTCAACGCTGACGGACACAGCTGTGATGGTCTGTATACCTTCGAATGGCTACACGGATTTTTGACTAAAATGCATGCATCAGCACTGCATTGCAATATGTTGGAATTCGTGGACAGTATGTTGATAATCCCAACATGCTGACATTTTTTTGAATGCGTACATGTATTGGACATTCATTTCAATATAAACACATGCAATTATATAGGACAAGCATAGCTTCACACAAAGCAAACAAAAGAAACTTACAGCAATCTTATTGTTTTTCTAAAAAAATGTCTTATGCATCTTATTCACAGTGCAAGACCCGTGTGTCACAAACAATGGCGGGTGTGAACACGAGTGTATCCGGACGGCTGTCGGACGCCGCTGCAGCTGTCGATCTGGATATAGGCTGGACACTGATGGAACGTCGTGTATTGGTGGGTTTACAGTGGCATCTCATTCTGGAATCTGATGACAACTGTATGACCAAAATATGGGGCATTACCATGGTGGCATGGTTCTATGTGCAAATAGGAATAAATAGTAAAATATCGGCAACATGTAGTTGGAAAGTTATAGTGGTTGACCAAAATCGTGAAGCTAAATATTTGTCCGCCTATTGATAGATCAGGTTACATAACAAATTGTGTGACTGGCAGATGAAAACGAATGTCTCTTCAACAATGGAGGGTGTGCACACAATTGTCAGAACAGCCTGGGGTCGTTCACGTGTTCATGCAGATCAGGATACGTACTAGATCCGGATAGGTCAACCTGCAATGGTATAGTGTACATTGGAATATGCAATTATAATATTACCATTCATGACGGCACATCATTTACATATGAATGGAATTACAGTACCCTAAATGAACATGATCTTATTATTATCAAAATTCAATGATAATACAGTATTAAAAAATATTGGAATAAGAAATTTTATTACGCACACTATATTCCAGATGTGAATGAATGTTTGGTCAATAACGGCGGGTGTGAGGTCACTTGTCAGAACAGCCCGGGGTCGTTTTACTGTGAGTGTAACAGAGGATTCCGTCTGGATCAAGATGGATTCCGGTGTATCGGTGCGTATAATGTCCCATACCTTTGACAGTTACTCAACATTGTATGTTACAAACAATCGTGAAACATTCAAAGTATATTCCAAATGGATAAATTCACTCCTATGCAATTGGAGTTTACGAGAAAAATTAGCCCAAGGGCTAAGAGAGGTTACCGGACAATATATATTTTTTTAGATATTAGCCTTTTGTCCAGTGACCTTGAAATAAAGTCAATAATCAATTCAAGGCCATGAAAATATTCAACAAATATATCACTTCTAGTATGTCCACAATTGATTCCTAAGCTGTAATGTCGATAATGAGTGAGATATTAGCTATTCTGTGATGTGTCCTTGAAAGTGAGGTCAAAGTTCAAGTTCAAGGTCATGAGAATATTAAGTATATACCATTTCCTTTATATTCACAATTGATTGCTAAGCTGTAAAGTCGATAATAAGCGAGATATTAGCCATTTTGTTCTCTGATCTCGAAAATGGGATCAAAGCTCAAATTCTAGATCACCAAAATATTTAGCATACATCATTTCCTATATGTTCACTACGGACTTTTAAGCTGTAAAGTCGATAATAAGCGAGATATAAGCCATTTTGTGTTCTGACCTTGAAAATATGTTGACTGACCTTGGAATTTAGGTCAAAGGTCAAATTCAGGGTCATGAAAATAATCTGTATATATCATTTCCTATATGTTCACAATTGATTCCTAAGCTGTAAAGTCGATAATAAGCAAGATATTAGCCGTTTTGTCCTGTGACCTTGAAAATTAGGTCAAAGGTCAAATTCAAGGTCATGACAATATTCAGAATATATCATTTCCTATATGTTCACAATTGATTCCTAAGCTGTAAAGTCGATAATAAGTAAGATATTAGCCATTTTGTCCTGTGACCTTGAAAATGAGGTCAAAGGTCAAATTCAAGGTCACAAGAATATTCAGCATATATCATTTCCTATATGTCCACAATTGATTCCTAAGTTGTAAAGTCGATAATAAGCGAGATATTAGCCATTTTGTCCTGTGACCTTGAAAATGAGGTAAAAGGTAAAATTCAAGGTCACGAGAATATTCAGCTTATTTCATTCCCTATATGTCCACAATTGATTCCTAGTCTCTAATCTCGATATTAGGTGAGATATTAGCAATAATGTGTCCCATTAAAAAGCATAGGAGAATTCAACATGGGAAAGTCCCATTTGGGCCGAGTTTGGGCCCAAAATCGCCCACTTCGAACGATTCAATGGCAAAGAAACTTATACATGTCACAGGGGTACATATGAGGAGTATTATGCATCAATAAGAAAAAAGTTACTGAACAGATTATGAGAAAACGACTGTCAAAGTCCAAAATTGGTCGTTTTTCGTCAAAAATGGCCGCCATTTTGAAAATATTGCGAAAATCAAAAATCTAAAAAATACCTTCCTCTCAAAATATTTTTAGGCATTTTTGTGCAAAATTTCAGAAAGATTCGATCGTAAACTTTAAAGATAAAAATGTAGACGGACGACGACGACGGAAGACGGACGCAATTTCACGGCAATAGGTTACAGGACCAAAGATCCGATAACCTAAAAAATAGCCTATGAACGAAAAATATAAAACAGTGGGGGAAAATATATCAAATTTGGATAACTTTGATGCATACTGAAGATAAATAAGATAATTGATCACGACAAATATTTCGATAAACCATTTTCAATGTTGGATTACAACCAATAATGCAAAAACATGACAATGTTCTAAACACCCCTGACTCCTGAAGACGTTGACGAATGTCTGGTGAACAATGGCGGCTGTTCCCAAGTGTGCACTAACACTGTAGGGTCGTATTCCTGCAGCTGTACAGGCGATCTCTACACTCTAGATATAGACGGGCGCACCTGCCGAGGTATGGATCACCTAATGATGTACTGACCATCCTCTTCAGCATTCCCTTCAATTCTAGTATACTGTATATCACCACAAGGTCTGTATGCTCCTTTCCTCATATCAGCCACCTGTCCGCCGACGTTCGTCCGGCCGACCGGCCTGGACTCATGTTACAA
This sequence comes from Terebella lapidaria, assembly GCA_949152475.1. Lineage (NCBI taxonomy): Eukaryota > Metazoa > Annelida > Polychaeta > Terebellida > Terebellidae > Terebella > Terebella lapidaria. The sequence goes on from OX424569.1 coordinate 23,817,769, forward strand.
AGTGTTCACGGCGCGTACCGAGGCTGACGCCCGCACGGTCAGGGACGCCACGGCCTTCTGTGGACTCCAGCACCCGCAGGCCAAGCTCATCAGCATAGAGTCCCAGGCCGAACAGAACTTCATCGGCGGCTACCTCAGCAATGAGCCAGGTGGTGTATTGGAGGGACTTAGTGCACTTGTTATCAAGGCTCTGTCTTTTGAATTGTCTGGAGTATTTAACTGAAGTAGGATTGTATCTGTTGTTGCAAAAAAACAGTGTGCCCGTTTTCTGATTAATTCAGCTTCACAGTTATAACATAGTTTCTTTTACAAGAAACGGTTCCCATATATGCAACAAATGTGTATTTCAAAACAGAGGATACAATCCAATCGGTAATTAAAATTCATGGAAAGATGAATCTTTCATATATAACATTAACGCAAGGGGCTCGATACTAGCTACAAATACATATTCAGGAAAGGTGTACCGGTATTGAGACACACAAGGAAACACTACTGTTGTTTTTCAGACATGCTGGAGGGCTGGCAGGGCTGGTGGACGAGTGGGGTGTACAGACCCAAAGAGCGCGAGTTCAAGTGGGAGAATGACCGCAAGATTGGCGACAACAGTCCCAACTGGGGCTTCAAGAGTCCCGTCGTCGAGAACACATGTGTCTGGGTCCTGCAAATCTCCGTCTATAACTACAAGTGGGGCAACTATGATTGTGAGGAGAAGTCAGGATTTGTTTGTGAGATTAAGCTGCCAAATTGAGCAAGGTGAAGCCTTCTCGCGGGGTTGTATTTCGATATTTCAGCTGGATTCTTTTTCGGAAGAAAACGTTGAAAATTTGCGAGGAGGGAACATTTTCGCTGATAGTAAAAAGAGAGATTGCTTTCTAGTGGTCGTCCAACATTTACCAACAGGTTCACCACAGTATTTTTAGATTGAGTTTTCTTTATGTAATCAATTAGCTTTGATATATAGTTATATGTTTTGAGGATGTGATGTGTTGTTAATAAGTACATATATAGGCCTGTGCGCTAATCTCTTTATTGAAATCTCTTGATTTACGAGAATGTCCTTTTTCTGGTCTTCGAACACTGACAATTCTTTGGTATAAATCATAGATACATTGGAATATTGGAAGTAAGCTATTATTTACAAACACAAACACATTGTGAATATATACAGTAGAATTGTCTCTTTTTCTAAGAATCTATCTTTTTTAGTGCAATTTGAGTCACTCTCTGAATGGAATTAATTTTTTTTTAAATTTTGTTCAAAATTCATTAATCAGCTGTTGAGTAATAATTAATACTTTCATTGGATGTGCTCGGAATTATTTCCATATTATTCAAGCAAAGCTTATCATAATATTCATGAAATGCTTATGCATGATTTATTATACAAATCTTTTGTTTTATGAACTGAAGTATAGTACCCTTGAATACTCGATGCAAAAATGTATCAGATCATTTGTGATATATCAACCTACTGACAGTATCATATTATGAGGAATCCAATAGCGAACACAAAATGACTAAGCAGAAAGTATTTTCATTCTGCAAAATATCGTGTTATCGAACCCTGAAAACATCAGAAAAAGGTATTGCTAAAAATGTTCATTTTGCAGTAATTGTCATAAAGAAGTGACGTCTTAAAATGTGTCAAATTTTGTATTTGACTTTCAAAGTGAATAAAACATTTTCCTATATTGTATTTATGTTTCTATGTGTACCCGGTATTACATTTCGCTTTTTTCTTCACACTGATATTATTTTCATCTCGTCGTCAGAAATAGGCCTATCTATTTCAAACTGTTAACTCGTTCGATTGCATGAAATATATTGAAAATGATTACAATATTTATTTATGAGGGATAAATTCGAATTATATAGGCCTACTAGTTAGAATTGGATTTACCTTTCAATTAGGGGAGGAAATGTGGCAGTATACTAGTGTATTTAGACATTTTTCGAAGCCATGTGTTTAAACCTGAAAATATATGAATACTGATTGTCTTTCGCATTTCCATTTTGTTGTCCTGGACATTTAAAGCATTTTTTAGTTTGTTCAAGATATTTGACTTTCGAATATTAATAAATAATTTCCGCTTGAATTCCCGCTCAAACTGTTCTGAACATGCGCATGCGCAGATTCCCTCTTTAACTTTTCTAATTTGGACAAGATGATTCAAGCGTTACAATACAATAACACTGTGGATACCCCGATTACCGTCGATTACCGTAACGTACGTTACGGTAGTCGTCAAAATGGCCGAAGAGGATGTAATTCGAATTCAAGTTCACCGAGAACAGGTTACCCTGATGGTATCAGAACTAGGCGAGTGAGACCTGTTCGGCTCATGGTGTTCCTTCTGCCACCAATTACAATATATATTGTATTGTTCACGTTAAGTTGTTTTAATATCCATTTTAAAAATCCATTGTTGATAACCGTAACGTGTACCGATGATTACCGTAACGTGTACCGATGATTACCGTAACGTGAAAATGAATACACGGAACTGATTACCGTATCACAGAGAAGCTTGCAGGACAAATACGATATCTATGGTATGATTCGTAGCTATGATGCGATGCGTGTGTTGCAGACGTTTAGAAAGTGTGGCAAATTTGATAGAGGGGCCTAATAATAACCGAAAATGTAATAAATTTTATAATAATAACTCAACATAACAGTATGCTAGATCTAGTATCGTCCTCTATACGAGGTAGCGGACTTGTCAAGGTTGGTGGGATATCCGATAAGAGATTACTTTCTGACCATAATCATTATAGTTCAGATGCCAGTAATGTAGTTCGAAGTGAACGGCTTTTCTCACAAACCATTTTGTTCTACTAGATGGAGAAAATTTGAGTGAAAAATCGGGTTGGCCCGTCCAGGACTCGAGTCACCGAAAATACGCTCACAGGGCCACTGCTCTGCCAATTGAGTTACCGGGGCTCCTTAATTTACTACTAAAATTTTGATAATTCTATCACGTTTTGTTATAATTATATTGCTGAAAATTCGTTTTGTCAGATATATATATGTGTTAACACAACGCATGCACATTGCTCGAGTGTGTATATATAATTGGTATATCGATATATTGTGTTCTTGAAATGACTGAAACGTTTCTGGTGCAATGCATTGAATTGAAGATACTTCAGCAACAAAGTTAAGCGCAACAAAGATAAACGCTCTTCATAGCTGCAGCCACAACAACCTGCTCAATCGGTTCAATAAGGTAATGAAGTTTGAATAGTGTTATATGACATACATGTATAGCTTTTCTGCATTCAAGTATCGAATTGATATATACGATTTGAACGAATGTCATACTTACGAATAATTATGAAATCCATACATTATATTCCTCGTCTGTGAAGCTGCTCATGCTGACTTCCAAAAAAAAAAATATAGGTAATCACGACGCACATAATTTCAATATGGTATATGTATGTAGTAGGCTACACAATATTCTGAAAATTATTGCTGCATTTACGTTTATGGTGGTTTTTCTTATTTATTGAAAACATTTATCACCACATTATCATCCTACCTCACGGTTAACATTCGTCTATTGTGAATTCGACGTTACGGTAATCACACCAAAAGTCGGCTTTCACGTTACGGTAATCATGATGAAAATTTTCAAAGGCACCATGTATTGAAAGAAACGGCGATACACCCAATACAACAGAAGCTTATCATCCGAGTTGGTTTGATGCTATTATATTGACTAATTTACGATTAACAGGCCTGAAACTTTTCGAAGCGAAATACCCTCCGCCATTTTTTACGATTACCGTAACGTACGTTACGGTAATCGTACGGTAATCTGGGTATCGACAGTGAATAGAAGGGTGACTAACGTAGAGGCGAGAACGCCGAGAATAACAATAAACAGAAGAAAAAGAATTACATTTTCGGAAGTTTATCTCATCTAAAATACTACACACATGTACGAAGCTTCCGTTAGAATTAATTAAAGACAAAATGAAGGTGACATAAGTTGCTCCACGACACTTTGGCTAGCACTATATATAGTCAATGATGCAGTATAATGAGTGATGATAATGTGTGTTAACTCATATGTACATTTTTTATCCGAGTGTATATAGCGGTACACGTAGATTTGTTTACATCCCATACACCGGTACATATAATATGTCCAAGCTAGCAGCTGCCGGAAAATTGGTAATTTTATCAATTACCAGTGCCATGAAATTATAATTTCACGAGGAAGTCTAAGTAGATGGGAAACTGTTGAGGTCAGTAACCCTATCATTTCAGTGAGCTCTCGAGCCGAGACCATCCTCCTGGAGAAGCACCTCCTTGGGGCTGGCCTGGATCTTGAGGACCTTGTTGGTTGGCAGCGAGAAGGTCCTGGCTTTCGTATTGACTACGAAGCCCAGATACTCTATCTGGAACATCGGATTCACCACCGACTTCTTCCAGTTTATGACAAACCCCATGTTTTGTGATAGCCAAATCACCAAGTTTGCACTTCAACTGAACTGGTGACTTATTCAGAATCAGAATGTCATCGAGGTAGATTATCAGACGTATTCCGATTCGCCAGCATAAGCGTATTGGGTGCGGATGACAGTCCGAGTGGAAGGACTTTGAATTCATACAGTGCGTTCCACCTGAATCTCAGGAACTTGTGATCCAGCTCCGCAATTGGGATACAAAAGTAGGCATCCTTCAGTTCGATCTTGCACATCAAATCGTTGGCCTGGATAAAGTGAGACAACATGGGCATGCCTCCTATTTTGAAATTCTCGTACCGGACAAACTTGTTCAGGGGCTTCAGATTGAATATGGGACGGAAGGTATCGTCACGCTTTGGTCTCAGGAAAAGATGCCCCATGAACTGATCTTGAACAGACTTGACCGCCTCGATGGCTCCTTTGGACCTTATTTTCTCCACTTTGTAGTCGAGGAGAACTGTCTCGTCTTGCGAGAACCTTGGACTGAATACCACTTTGTGCTTGTGTGGCTGTAAAATGGTCCATTCCTTCCCCTGTCCCAATATAGGCCTAACGCACAAAATAAAAGCTGACGAATTGATTTATTAACTTACCGGGTCGATATTTTTGTACGTCGTTCGTCTGTGCGGGTCTGTATTATTTGTTTGGCGTGATGATTTTTCTATAATTTGCCAAAACCTTGGCCCGATATCTAAAGACGTTTAAATTTTTTTCATTGAATCGTTTTTGGCTGCTTATTTGGCGGCCATTTTAGTGCCAAAAATGGCCAATTTGACACAATTTCAAACTTTACAAATAATTTTCTCAAAATTGACGTGAAAACTTTTTGTCTTATTCCGTACAAGCATGCTTTTTTAGGCCATTGTAGTGTGTATAAAGATGTTAGACCTTGAATTGTTCGAAGTGCCCGAAATGTAGGCCCAAAATGGGCCGAAATGCATAAATTGGATTCTGGGGACAGAGCGTTTGCAAACAGAGCGCAGGTTTGTATTATGAGCATATAAGAAATCATATATGGTGGATCTTTTGGTGACCTCGAAATCGGCCTCGGATGACCTCGAATGGTAAACCACAATTACATGTCTGACCTGGAATGTGTAAATTTGCCTTTGTACAAGTTAATAAAGCTTACGAATGTATTTTGAGCATTTACGAAGTTATGTATGATAGATCTGTTGGTGACCTTGAAGTTGACATCAAGTCTCAGGTGACCTCCAAACTGGAATGTGTAAATTGGCCTCTGCGGACAAAACACTTGTAGATCATGCTTAGGTTTGTATTATGAATATATAGGTAGTCACATATGCTGGATCTTTTAATGACCTTGAGGCTTGAGGTTAACCTCAGAAGAACTTGAGTGATGAATCTCAAGGTCAAATTTGACCTAAAATATGTGAGTTGGTCTATGCAGACCAAACGCGTGTAGATAGTGCTTAGGTTTGTATTGTGATCACATGGGAGGTCATATATGTTGGATCTTTTGGTGACCTTGAACTTGACCCCATATAAGCTTGAGTGGTAAACCTCACGTCTGAGTTGAAATGTGTAAATTGGCAGGCATAAATCATTGTTAAATAGAGCTTAGGAATGTACTATGAGCATATAGGAAGTCATGTATGGTGAATCTATTGGTGACCTTGAACTTGATCTCAACTCTCAAGATCACATCCAACCTGATATGTGTAAATTGGCATCAGTAGACTAAACGCGTGTGGATAGTATTGAGAGCATATAAGAAGTCATATATCATGGATCTTTTGGTGACCTTGAACTTGACCACGATGAGCTAGAGTGGTGAATCCCCAGGTCAGATTTAACAGGAACTTTGTAAATTAACCTCTGCAGATTCAAGCGATGAGAGATGGACCTTATGGTTGTATTAGGGTCAATACACGTAGGGAATCCTATGTGCTGGGTCTGTTGATGACCTTGAACTTGACCTCAGAATCTACAGGTAAACTACAGCATCCTTGGTTTTTCGCTGCAGGTCATTACTTGGAAGTATCCTTTCTACACCTCAGTCATATTTGCACCGTTCGCCTGTCGATATGGGGACATCGGTGGTTTTAACGATGTTCCGACCACCGGTGAGGTTTTTCAGGCATATTTTCTATATGTTTCCCGTGGTCATGAATTAAACCACTGGGCATTGGAAGGTCACCAGTGTGCACCTATCCGGACATCGTACGGTGGTCGGCCAGTTCCCATAGGATTTTGATTGAAAATGGTATAAGTCATACCTTCAGGACATCAACCAGTCATATGTTGGGCATTGGCAGTCTATTTTGCCTAAAAAGTACAAAAAACGTCATGTCCATTGTCTGCATTATGCAAAAACAAACATGACAATAATTTAATGCAACACTACTACGTTTTTGTATTATGGTTTCTATGGTTTATCTATACCCGAATTACATGGTGGCGATCCTGGTGGCAAACAGGAACCTCATTACGTTACCGTCAGAACCTAGATAGGCGGAGTTGCTGTCAGCATTATACAGGACACTGGCCTTTCCAGTCAAAGAAAATTGTGGAGCAGCCACATCTGGCAAGTTCTTGATTAACTAGACGTCAAGGCCTAAAGATGCCTTGGAGGCATTTCGGTGTTAGGACTAATTTGTAATATTTAAAACATGTTTGCCATGGGCTCTACGACACATCGTTTCCTAGATATGGATGAAAATGAAAAATGTCGACTCAGCAAAAAAACATTTCAGGTCAAGGTCAAAGTTCATCAGTAATACCCCTTAGACATGTTTGTCTAGAGCCACCACTCCGAAAACAACGTCCGTTTCGCTGTACAATGCACCGTTTCCGAGATATCGACGAAAACGAAAAATGCAGACTCGGTAAAAAATTTAAGGTCAAGGTCAAAGTTCATCCATAATACTCCTTAGACATGTTTGTCTAGATCGCCGAGTCCAAAAATGACGTCCGTTTCGCTCTGCGACTCATCGTTTCCGAGATATCGACGAAAACGTAAAATGCCGACTCGGCAAAAAAATTTGGGGTCAAGGTCAAACTTCATCAATAATACCCCTTAGACATTTTTGTCTAGGACGACGACTCCGAAAATAACGTCCGTTTCGCTCTACGACGCACCGTTTCCGAGATATCGACGAAAACGAAAAATGCCGACTCGGCAAAAAAATTTTGGGTCAAGGTCAAAGTTCATCCATAATACCCCTTAGACATGTTTGTCTAGGGCGACGAGTCCGAAAATACCATCCGTTTCGCTCTACGACGCACCGTTTCCAAGATATCGACGAAAACGAAAACTGCCGACTCGGCAAAAAAATTTCGGGTCAAGGTCAAAGTTCATCCATAATACCCCTTAGACATGTTTGTCTAGGGCGACGAGTCCGAAAATAACGTCCGTTTCACTCTACGACGCACCGTTTCCGAGATATCGACGAAAACGGAAAGTGCCGACTCGGCAAAAAAATTTCGGGTCAAGGTCAAAGTTCATCCATAATACCCCTTAGACTTGTTTGTCTAGGGCAACGAGTCCGAAAATAACGTCCGTTTCGCTCTACGACGCACCGTTTCCGAGATATCGACGAAAACGAAAAATGCCGACTCGGCAAAAAATTTTCGGGTCAAGGTCAAAGTTCATCCATAATACCCCTTAGACATGTTTGTCTAGGACGACGAGTCCGAAAATAACGTCCGTTTCGCTCTACGACGCACCGTTTCCGAGATATCGACGAAAACGAAAAATGCCGACTCGGCAAAAAATTTTCGGGTCAAGGTCAAAGTTCATCAATAATACCCCTTAGACATGTTTGTCTAGGGCGACGAGTCCGAAAATAACGTCCGTTTCACTCTACGACGCACCGTTTCCGAGATATCGACGAAAACGGAAAGTGCCGACTCGGCAAAAAAATTTCGGGTCAAGGTCAAAGTTCATCCATAATACCCCTTAGACATGTTTGTCTAGGGCAACGAGTCCGAAAATAACGTCCGTTTCGCTCTACGACGCACCGTTTCCGAGATATCGACGAAAACGAAAAATGCCGACTCGGCAAAAAATTTTCGGGTCAAGGTCAAAGTTCATCCATAATACCCCTTAGACATGTTTGTCTAGGACGACGAGTCCGAAAATAACGTCCGTTTCGCTCTACGACGCACCGTTTCCGAGATATCGACGAAAACGAAAAATGCCGACTCGGCAAAAAATTTTCGGGTCAAGGTCAAAGTTCATCAATAATACCCCTTAGACATGTTTGTCTAGGGCGACGAGTCCGAAAATAACGCCCGTTTCGCTCTACGACGCACCGTTTCCGAGATATCGCCGAAAACGAAAAATGCCGACTCGGCAAAAAAATTTCGGGTCAAGGTCAAAGTTCATCCATAATACCCCTTAGACATGTTTGTCTAGGGCGACGAGTCCGAAAATAACGTCCGTTTCGCTCTACGACGCACCGTTTCCGAGATATCGACGAAAACGAAAAATGCCGACTCGGCAAAAAAATTTCGGGTCAAGGTCAAAGTTCATCCATAATACCCCTTAGACATGTTTGTCTAGGGCGACGAGTCCGAAAATAACGTCCGTTTCGCTCTACGACGCACCGTTTCCGAGATATCGACGAAAACAAAAAATGCCGACTCGGCAAAAAAATTCAAGGTCAAGGTCAAAGTTCATCCATAATACCCTTTAGACATGTTTGTCTAGGGCGACGAGTCCGAAAATAACGTCCGTTTCGCTCTACGATGTACCGTTTCCGAGATATGCATGATGCCTCAAGGATGACTCAGCAAAATATTATTTCGACCTCTAGGTCAAAGGTCGTTTGAGGTATCGATCCCAAAATCAATAGGGTTCTTCCCTGGTGATATATAAACCTCCGTGCAAAATTCTGCAACTATTGCCTGAATATTTTTTGAGTTATCGTCCGGAAACCAAGTTCCTCGATTTCATCCTCACGGACCTCACGGACCTCGGAGCCGGATCAAAAAAAAAAGTACACCCTAGAGATGTTTGTCTAGGGCGACGAGTCCGAAAATAACGTCTGTTTCGCTCTACGACGCACGGTTTCCGAGATATGCAGGAAGCCTCAAGGATGAATCAGCAAAAAATTATTTTGACCTCTAGGTCAAAGGTCGTTTGACGGATCGATCCCAAAATCAATAGGGTTCTTCCCTGGTGGCATATGAACCTCCATGCAGAGTTCTGCAACTATTGCATAAATATTTTCCCAGTTATCGTCCGGAAACCAAGTTTTAAAATTAGCCTTGATTTCATCCTCACGGACCTCACGGACCTCGGATCCGGCTCAAAAAGAATAGGGTTCTTCCACATATCATTTCTGACTTGCGGTGAAAATTTGACAAGGATCCGTCAAGGCAATCTAAAGTTATCGTCCGGAAACCAAAAGTGGCGGAAGAAGAAAAAAAAGAAAAAAAAAAAAAAAAAAAAAAAAAAAAAAAAAAAATTCTGCTAAAACCATAAAGGCATTTCTGCCGAAATGCCTTAATAAACTCCTGTCAAGGTCGTCAAGTTGCTCCTGCCTATGCGCTGACACTGAAGTGATCTCGGCAGAAACAAATGGGTCCTCTAACTTGCTAGTGTGTGACACCTTCTGAAGCTTATAAGGTTCTGGCAAGAGAGAGTGACAGAGTCCTGCCTAGCAGTGGACCAGTCCACACACTTGGCAGTGACAGCCTCGACTAGAGTGACAGCGTCCTGTCTAGCAGTGGACCAGTCCACATACTCGGCAGTGACAGCCTCGACTATAGTGACAGTCCTGCCTAGCAGTGGACCAGTCCACATACTCGACAGTGACAGCCTCGACTAGAGTGACAGTGTTCCGTTTAGCAGTGGACCAGTCCACATACTCGGCAGTGACAGCCTCGACTAGTGACAGTGTCCTGTTTAGCAGTGGACCAGTCCACATACTCGGCAGTGACAGCCTCGACTAGAGTGACAGAGTCCTGCCTAGCAGTGGACCAGTCCACATACTCGGCAGTGACAGCCTCGACTAGAGTGACAGCGTCCTGTCTAGCAGTGGACCAGTCCACACACTCGGCAGTGACAGCCTCGACTAGAGTGACAGAGTCCTGTCTAGCAGTGGACCAGTCCACACACTCGGCAGTGACAGCCTCGACTAGAGTGACAGAGTCCTATCTAGCAGTGGAACAGCCCACACACTCGGTAGTGATAGCCTCGACTAGAGTGACAGCGACCTGTCTAGCAGTGGACCAGTCCACACACTTGGCAGTGACAGCCTCGGCTAGAGTGACAGCGTCCTGTTTAGCAGTGGATCAGTCCACATACTCGGCAGTGACAGCCTCGAGTAGAGTGACAGAGTCCTGTCTAGCAGTGGACCAGTCCACACACTCGGCAGTGACAGCCTCGACTAGAGTGACACAGCACTGTCTAGCAGTGGACCAGTCCACATACTCGGCAGTGACAGCCTCGACTAGAGTGACAGAGTCCTGTCTAGCAGTGGACCAGTCCACACACTCGGCAGTGACAGACTCGACTAGAGTGACAGAGTCCTGTCTAGCAGTGGACCAGTCCACATACTCGGCAGTGACAGCCTCGACTAGAGTGACAGAGTCCTGTCTAGCAGTGGACCAGTCCACACACTCGGCAGTGACAGCCTCGACTAGAGTGACACAGCCCTGTCTAGCAGTGGACCAGTCAGATACTCGGCAGTGACAGCCTCGACTAGAGTGACAGAGCCCTGTCTAGCAGTGGACCAGTCCACATACTCGGCAGTGACAGCCTCGACTAGAGTGACAGTCCTGTCTAGCAGTGGACCAGTCCACATACTCGGCAGTGACAGCCTCGACTAGAGTGACAGAGTCCTGTCTAGCAGTGGACCAGTCCACACACTCGGCAGTGACAGCCTCGACTAGAGTGACAGCGTCTTTTCTAGCAGTGGACCAGTCCAGTGACAGCCTCGACTGGGGTGACAGCGTCCTGTCTAGCAGTGGACCAGTCCAGTGACAGCCTCGACTGGGGTGACAGCGTCCTGTCTAGCAGTTGACCAGTCCACATGCTCGGCAGTGACAGCCTCGACTGGGGTGACATCGTCCTGTCTACCAGTGGACCAGTCCACATGCTCGGCAGTGACAGCCTCAACTGGGGTGACAGAGTCCTGTCTAGCAGTGGACCAGTCCACACACTCGGCAGTGACAGCCTCAACTGGGGTGACAAAGTCCTGTCTAGCAGTGGACCAGTCCTCACACTCGGCAGTGACAGCCTCGACTGGGGTGACAGCATCATGTCTAGCAGTTGACCAGTCCACATGCCAGGCAGTGACAGCCTCAACTGGGGTGACAGCGTCCTGTCTACCAGTGGACCAGTCCACATGCTCGGCAGTGACAGCCTCAACTGGGGTGACAGAGTCCTGTCTAGCAGTGGACCAGTCCACACACTCGGCAGTGACAGACTCGACTAGAGTGACAGAGTCCTGTCTAGCAGTGGACAAGTCCACATACTCGGCAGTGACAGCCTCGACTAGAGTGACAGAGTCATGTCTAGCAGTGGACCAGAGTACACACTTGGCAGTGACAGCCTCAACTAGAGTGACAGTCGTGTCTAGCAGTGGACCAGTCCACATACTCGGCAGTGACAGCCTCGACTAGAGTGACAGAGTCCTGTCTAGCAGTGGACCAGTCCACACACTCGGCAGTGACAGACTCGACTAGAGTGACAGAGTCCTGTCTAGCAGTGGACCAGTCCACATACTCGGCAGTGACAGCCTCGACTAGAGTGACAGCGTCCTGTCTAGCAGTGGACCAGTCCACACACTCGGCAGTGACAGCCTCGACTAGAGTGACAGAGTCCTGTCTAGCAGTGGACCAGTCCACACACTCGGCAGTGACAGCCTCGACTAGAGTGACAGAGTCCTATCTAGCAGTGGAACAGCCCACACACTCGGTAGTGATAGCCTCGACTAGTGACAGCGACCTGTCTAGCAGTGGACCAGTCCACACATTTGGCAGTGACAGCCTCGGCTAGAGTGACAGCGTCCTGTTTAGCAGTGGATCAGTCCACATACTCGGCAGTGACAGCCTCGAGTAGAGTGACAGAGTCCTGTCTAGCAGTGGACCAGTCCACACACTCGGCAGTGACAGCCTCGACTAGAGTGACACAGCACTGTCTAGCAGTGGACCAGTCAGATACTCGGCAGTGACAGCCTCGACTAGAGTGACAGAGCCCTGTCTAGCAGTGGACCAGTCCACATACTCGGCAGTGACAGCCTCGACTAGAGTGACAGTCCTGTCTAGCAGTGGACCAGTCCACATACTCGGCAGTGACAGCCTCGACTAGAGTGACAGAGTCCTGTCTAGCAGTGGACCAGTCCACACACTCGGCAGTGACAGCCTCGACTAGAGTGACACAGCCCTGTCTAGCAGTGGACCAGTCAGATACTCGGCAGTGACAGCCTCGACTAGAGTGACAGAGCCCTGTCTAGCAGTGGACCAGTCCACATACTCGGCAGTGACAGCCTCGACTAGAGTGACAGTCCTGTCTAGCAGTGGACCAGTCCACATACTCGGCAGTGACAGCCTCGACTAGAGTGACAGAGTCCTGTCTAGCAGTGGACCAGTCCACACACACTCGGCAGTGACAGCCTCGACTAGAGTGACAGCGTCTTTTCTAGCAGTGGACCAGTCCAGTGACAGCCTCGACTGGGGTGACAGCGTCCTGTCTAGCAGTGGACCAGTCCAGTGACAGCCTCGACTGGGGTGACAGCGTCCTGTCTAGCAGTTGACCAGTCCACATGCTCGGCAGTGACAGCCTCGACTGGGGTGACAGCGTCCTGTCTACCAGTGGACCAGTCCACATGCTCGGCAGTGACAGCCTCAACTGGGGTGACAGAGTCCTGTCTAGCAGTGGACCAGTCCACACACTCGGCAGTGACAGCCTCAACTGGGGTGAAAGAGTCCTGTCTAGCAGTGGACCAGTCCTCACACTCGGCAGTGACAGCCTCGACTGGGGTGACAGCATCATGTCTAGCAGTTGACCAGTCCACATGCCCGGCAGTGACAGCCTCAACTGGGGTGACAGCGTCCTGTCTACCAGTGGACCAGTCCACATGCTCGGCATTGACAGCCTCAACTGGGGTGACAGAGTCCTGTCTAGCAGTGGACCAGTCCACACACTCGGCAGTGACAGACTCGACTAGAGTGACAGAGTCCTGTCTAGCATTGGACAAGTCCACATACTCGGCAGTGACAGCCTCGACTAGAGTGACAGAGTCATGTCTAGCAGTGGACCAGAGTACACACTTGGCAGTGACAGCCTCAACTAGAGTGACAGTCGTGTCTAGCAGTGGACCAGTCCACATACTCGGCAGTGACAGCCTCGACTAGAGTGACAGAGTCCTGTCTAGCAGTGGACCAGTCCACACACTCGGCAGTGACAGCCTCGACTAGAGTGACAGCGTCTTTTCTAGCAGTGGACCAGTCCAGTGACAGCCTCGACTGGGGTGACAGCGTCCTGTCTAGCAGTGGACCAGTCCAGTGACAGCCTCGACTGGGGTGACAGCGTCCTGTCTAGCAGTTGACCAATCCACATGCTCGGCAGTGACAGCCTCGACTGGGGTGACAGCGTCCTGTCTACCAGTGGCCCAGTCCACATGCTCGGCAGTGACAGCCTCAACTGGGGTGACAGAGTCCTGTTTAGCAGTGGACCAGTCCACACACTCGGCAGTGATAGCCTCAACTGGGGTGACAGAGTCCTGTCTAGCAGTGGACCAGTCCTCACACTCGGCAGTGACAGCCTCGACTGGGGTGACAGCGTCCTGTCTGGCAGTTGACCAGTCCACATGCTCGGCAGTGACAGCCTCGACTAGGGTGACAGCGTCCTGTCTAGCAGTGGACCAGTCCACATGCTCGGCAGTGACAGCCTCAACTGGGGTGACAGAGTCCTGTCTAGCAGTGGACCAGTCCACACACTCGGCAGTGACAGACTCGACTAGAGTGACAGAGTCCTGTCTAGCAGTGGACCAGTCCACATACTCGGCAGTGACAGCCTCGACTAGAGTGACAGAGTCATGTCTAGCAGTGGACCAGAGTACACACTTGGCAGTGACAGCCTCGACTAGAGTGACAGCGTCCTGTTTAGCAGTGGACCAGTCCACATACTCGGCAGTGACAGCCTCGACTAGAGTGACAGTGTCCTGTTTAGCGTGGACCAGTCCACATACTCGGCAGTGACGGCCTCGACTAGAGTGACAGCATCCTGCCTAGCAGTGGACCAGTCCACATACTCGGCAGTGACAGACTCGACTACAGTGACAGAGTCCTGCATAGCAGTGGACCAGTCCACACACTCGGCAGTGACAGCCTCGACAAGAGTGACAGCGTCCTGTCTAGCAGTGGACCAGTCCACATACTCGGCAGTGACAGCCTCGACTAGAGTGACAGTGTCCTGTCTAGCAGTGGACCAGTCCACATACTCGGCAGTGACAGCCTTGACTAGTGACAGCGTCCTGTTTAGTAGTGGACCAGTCCACAGACTCGGCAGCGACAGCCTCAACTAGAGTGACACCATCCTGTCTAGCAGTGGACCAGTCCACATACTCGGCAGTGACAGCGTCGACTAGAGTGACAGAGTTCTGTCTAGCAGTGAACCAGTCCAGTGACAGCCTCGACTAGAGTGACAGAGTCCTGTGTAGCAGTGGACCAGTCCACAAACTCGGCATTGACAGCCTCGACTAGAGTGACAGCGTCCTGTCTAGCAGTGGACCAGTCCAGTGACAACCTCGACTGGGGTGACAGCTTCCTGTCTAACAGTGGACCAGTCCAGTGTCAGCCTCGACTGGCGTGACAGCGTCCTGTCTAGCAGTGGACCAGTCCACACACTCGGCAGTGACAGCGTCGACTGGGTTGACAGCGTCCTGTCTAGCAGTGGACCAGTCCAGTGACAGCCTCGACTAGAGTGACAGCGTCCTGTATAGCAGTGGACCAGTCCAGTGACAGCCTCGACTGGGGTGACAGAGTCCTGCCTAGCAGTGGACCAGTCCACATGCTCGGCAGTGACAGCATCGACTGAGGTGACAGTGACAGCGTCCTGTCTAGCAGTGGACCAGTCCAGTGACAGCCTCAACTGGGGTGACAGAGTCCTGCCTAGCAGTAGACCAGTCCACATACTCGGCAGTGACAGCCTCAACTAGGGTGACAGAGTCCTGTCTAACAGTGGACCAGTCCACATACTCGGCAGTGACGGCCTCGACTAGAGTGACAGCGTCCTGTTTAGCTGCAGACCAGTCCACACACTCGGCAGTGACAGCCTCGACTAGAGTGACAGAGTCCTGTCTAGCAGTGGACCAGTCCACATACTCGGCAGTGACAGCCTCGAATAGAGTGACAGAGTCGGCGGTGCCGGCCTCGACTTCTCAGGTGTACAACCAGCAAGATAGCCAAGGACAAGAAAATATCGATCAGAAAGTGATAAAATCCACACACAAAGTCTCTTCAAGTCTACAAATAGCAAAATGGCCAAGGACAAGGAAATATCACCCAGAAAGCGACAAAATCCACAGAAAAGTCTCTTCAGGTCTACAACCAGCCAAGGAGAAAGAAATATAGGCCGGGAAGTGATAAATTCCACACACAAATTGTCTTCAGGACAATAACCAGCAAGATGGCCAAGGACAAGGAAATATCGACCAGGAAGTGACAAAGTCCACGCACAAAATCTCTTCAGGTCTACAAATAGCAAAATGGCCAAGAACAATGAAATATGGGTGAGAAAGTGACAAAATCCACACACAAAGTCTTCAGGCCTACAACCATCAGTTAGGTTAGAATATGTGAAGGAGAAATCTGCGCACTGCCCATTGCTTAGATGGTCTGTTGGGTACGACACTCAACATGGATATACTTTTTTGGCCTAGCTAGGTACATATGTAGTATTTCAGATTGGCAATGTACCAAAAAAGGTACACAAAAACCTCTATTTCTGTTCGAATGATGAATATCATGAATATTGTTTGGTGAAATTCAGTGGTATATCATGTATATATTACATATACTATTGGAATACTAGAAGCAAGCTACCGGTATCATTCACATGTCATTGTAAATCTGTTGCGAAATGCCTATTGTTTTCAAAGCATCTATACTTGTGTGGCTTGAATCACCTTTATTTTCAGAATTAACATTACATTCTGTAAAAACAATATAATGGTGTAAAAAAGATAAAACAAATGTGGCTACATAGCATTTTCAGCAAGTAAAAATTTACAGTAAATTCCTTCACATTCTGCACATAACTGTGCCTGTATTGTTTGAATGAGGGTTTTATCCCTCTGATGAAAACACATTTACAAGATCGGTCTTTGACAATATATTTCATATTTTATCTAGGGGACATGATCATGTCGATAAGACTTGCATTAGAATTGTCTCTGGTGACTGAATTGTCATTGCGCCAAACACCTCATATTATCTCCAATACATATTTCTTGCATAATAATTTTAGAACACTAAATGCATAACATGTCAATATACAGAGATCAGAACTTGAACACAGGATCCACTGTATATGTATAAGTTCCTGAAAATATGGAACCAAAGTAACACGATAATTTACAATTATGCACATTTTGCAAGAAATACTCATGCACGACTGATTTCTACATGGTACACTTGTGAAACCAAAAATCAGGTAGGGATACGGATTGTGAGCATATATATATCATTCAGGCATGAATTCTGTTCTAAATTATATCAATAATTGTGAATTGTAACATGATTGCATCATATATTCCAACATCAAGTCTATGGCATTAAGCTCAAGCTTTCGAAACACTATATACAATTCATTATTTCACTATAGCATGTATGCAGCAATAGTGCATGTATTTGACTTTATTCAGAACTACCTTGCTCATCTGATTTATCAACTTCTCCAACAAAATCACTTTTCTCAGCATTTTCTCTAATTTCATCACATCCCTCTGCTTTTTCATCCTCACCACAAAACTTCCCCACCTCATCATCAGTGTTTTCACATTCTGCAATTTTGGTAGGACTTTCAGATTTCTCTGCATCGGTTTCTTCTGGATTTTCGTCTTTCAACAAATCGCTCTTTTCCTCCTCAGAGGGGGATTCCTTTTTGGATTCCCCCTCATCATCAGCAGGAGATTCTCTTGGGGATTCCCCTTTTATGGGGGATTCCACCTCTTCTTCACAGGAAGAGTCCTTTGGGGATTCCCTGTTTGCGGATTCACCACATTCCTCCACGGGAGATTCCCCAGAATCTTCATCAGTTTCACTTTCACTCCCGGCTGTTTCCTGACTTGCAGTTTGGGAGTCGAAGCCCGAGTCCTGACTTTTGCTGTCACTTTCGGGATCAGGATCCACTGGTGCGATATCAGGATCTGGATCCGCAGACGTGATCTTGTTCTTATCAGCCTCTTTTGTGTTATTGTTCTGTGGATATATAAATTCATACAAGTTGACTTTTGATTGACTTTTGATTGCTTTGTTCATTGACTTTTGATTGGTTTGTTGATTGACTTTTGATTGGGTTTGTTCCTCGGGATTTGAGATGATTTATATTGGAGTAGCCTAATTATATTCGTATTTTTATGTCAAGTTGTATTCATACCATGTGTATAGCATAAAATGTTACATCTTTTAAAGTCAGTGAGCTAAAAAATTCCTTATTCTGGAATGAAACAGACCAGTAGTGGGAGGATGGGGGCCTATTTGCAATTTTCACGATTTTCACTTTTGATCTGTCATCGAACTCACCACAGCGTCGTCAATGGACCAGGGGGGTGGAGGCTGGTTGTCTAGGCGACGGAAGGCGAACTTGTACACACCAAATCCAGCAAGACCAGTGGTGTACCAGTACTTCTCCACCTTGTACAGTCCTGTAAACATGTCGACACATTCAGCGGCTATTTGGCTAATATCATTCTGATGCGTGATCGATCATACAAAACATTGAATTTTCATGAGTTCCAAATTTGAATTACTTTGGATTATCATTCAATATAAACGAATTAATTCAACTTGACTATATTCAATTCAATACCACCGTATATTTGGAGAATATACTAAATTCAAAAGGGTTCTACATATAAGCAAAATATGAGCTGTAACACCATGTTCAAGATACCTCGAAACAGCATTTCCTACCACAGCTGTACAAGAAGGAAAGATTTACCATCATATCTGTAGCCCTCCTCTGGTGCAAACACGCTGTGAAGCTTGAAGCCGCGTATGACACGAACTGGACGCGCAGTCTCGCAGCTCTTGACGAGACCGGCGTTACCGCGGGAGAGACACTGGTCCTTGGACTGGGGCGCCGTCCGTAGGTTCTTAGGTTTCGCTGCTGTCCCCTTCAAGTCACGGCCACCTGTGGGATGAAATATTTTTAAATCTCACATTTAAATCATGATGAAAATCCAGAAATGCAAATCAAACTTACCTCTCAAAAAATTCTTGAATGTTACGAACTTCTAGTAATATTTTTGTTCAAAGTGTTTAATTACTTCAGATCTATCTGAACATATCGAAATGATCAAACATTTTCATTCTGTACTACTAGTATATACTATGTATGACATCCATGTACTTTCTCACCCATGATATTTCATAATTTATCAAACATGTTCAAATATCAATCTCCTAAATGCATTATATCACTACAGAGTACCCATGGTAACTGCGATCTTGCCCTGACCTTCTCCGGTGTAGGTGAAACAGTCGCCCATGTCGATATCGTCCTCGTACCCGCCGGAGAGTGCGATGGAATATGCTCCCTCCAAGCCTGCGTGTATCCCGGCAACCGTAGGGCGGTGCACGCCGTCACGGTTACAGTCGATACGCATGGCCCACCACCTGCCCACCTCAACACCTATGTGTACAAACAGAGGCGGAGATGAGTTGTGTTGTATATGTAGATGTATTGTAGTCTAGAAGATTGTAACCATGACTTGCAAACATGGATATTTGTATTTTGAACTTTGATGTACTTTCGCTCGTTATCAATGTGATTTCAATGCAAATTTTCTGATTTCCAATTTCCAATGAATTCTTTAGATCAAATTTACGAAGTAAGAAATTTACATGACATTAATTTTGCAAGTACTTTTAACAACCAAAGAATACAGAGTGGGATGACAAGTTTTCAACCAAACATGGTTTGATCTTCGAATCAAGTTTAAGATAAATTTTAGATTCAATTTCAAACTTTTAAAACTTACCTGGAATGGCGCCAAACACCATTGGTCTCTCGCCCAGAGATTTCCTCCGAGCTTTCTCTTCTTCATCAGCCTCTGAGAATGAGTTCTCCACATCTTCCTCGATGTCTTTGATCTCAGGCGCAGCCTGGCGGTGGAATAAAGATGTCGTGTACAGAATAGAAACATAATAGACATATTCAAGCGTGCAAAGTCTCTAAACGAATTTTCATCATCACAATATGCTGAACATTTAGTACTACACAATATAAATAGACATACATTCAGCATGTACAATCATATTTTTATTTAGAATAATGAAATAGACATATGACCGAGTGCGGAACTCATACTCTAGGCTAATGTATCGCTTTGCCAATGATAAATAAATAGGTACATTGACACTTTAGCCTACAGTATGAGTTCTGTTTGGGTCTGATTGGAACTGACCAATCCTTTGACACGAGCTGAGCGTCTTCTCCCCTGAATGTTTTCTGAGCCCAGCTCCTTCAAGACATCAGCATCTACATCAGGGTCGGTGCCATCATTGACGATAATCTTCGGTTTCTTTCTTTCGGGGACATATGTAGGATCTCGTTTTCTCTTGCTTGTAGTCTTTACAACTCTGGGTAATGGCTTAAACTGTAATCAGAAATAATTCAGCAGTATAAATCCAACAAGAAAATTTACAGTGGGACCATTTCTGAACAGTTCTCCAACATCTGATCTCTTTCCCCTGTATCACTAAAAACACTCAGCTACCGGTCCGTTCTATATCATAACCATTTGTGAGGATCAATGTCAACGATCATCATTGCTTATGCTTATGATATAGAACGATCCCTCGATAAAGAGGTATATTCAGCTGCTGGAGTGTCGCCGACTATCGTGCACCATACATCAAGTGCATGTATATCAACATGATCAAGTGCACCATACATGTGGACCATATCCGGGATGTCACTACTTTAGTAGTCACTACAATATTAGTATTTTCACAATTTAGTATTGTTACTACAATATAATTGATACAATTCTTCTGGTCTTCTTGCTAATGTTTTTTCCTGGAATAGGCTTAAACTTGTAGGCCTATCATCTGGTGCAAAATGGATGAACTATGTATAAAATCATGAAAATGTGGCAGTTCCAAGTGTTCCACTCAGCCATAACAATGATTGATATTACCAAAATGCCCGGCTCCTATTATATTTTATCAAGGATGATTTTGTAAAATATTTGTTGAAAATCAATTCCGCCGTAATTCAACATTAATAACCATGTCGGCAGGTGTAAGAGGAGCGTTAAAAAAATTTGTTTGTTTCTGGTTTTCTGCTGATCCTCCTTGAAAGAGGCCTACACCAAACATTTTAGAGCCATCATATTGGGATTGGACATTGGGCATCAACACCTATGTGATTCCAATAAGATGACGCAAATAAAATAAAACTACCATGGTAGACGATTTGGTTGACGACGACCATGTGGGGGTATCCCCCTGGGCGCTATCATCCACGGGGGGTAAGCAAATCATAACATTCGGGTATATTTTATGGATTATCTGGCTGAAATATGGAGATATATAACTCAGGCTTGGTTCATCCGGACCACATTATTATTCCACAGATTATCAAATGGATAATATTGATTTTAATTGAAAACGTTGCACACAACAAATGAAAAACCTCTATTTTAAGTTTTTTGTCTTTATCTTTCAATATGTCTATTATCACACCAATTCTTGTCCAACCTGTGTGAGGGTGTGCTTGGGAGATCCCGATGAAACATATCTCAATCAATAAATCAGCATGTTCTACAATTCATCAACAAAAATATGCCCAAATTTTATGACCCGCTTACCCAGCGTGTCATCCCTGTTGCCCAAAATATGTTAATTCAGACAAAATATCACTACTGCCAGGCCAGTGTGTTTCATCAATGTCAGTAATGGAAGTTCTGGACCTTAACGCTTTTTAATCGATGTAGTAACACTCATAACACGGGAATTGATAATGAAACCTTGCTCAATCCCCCAACATTATGGATACCGCCATGAAATCTCTACTGTACAGAACCCTTTACCTTGTTGAATAATGATTCTTGTCATAACTATTTTTATTGTGGTCAATAATAGACTTAACTAGTAAAACTAATGTTAACTTATTCAGTTATAGCCATGAATTCTCTACTGGACAAACCTTTTCCTTGTTGACCTGAATAATAAATATTTCTTGTCTTAACTATTTTTATTGTGGTCAATAATACACTTAACTAGTAAAGATATTGGTAATTTATTTGGTTACAGCCATGAAATCTCTACTGAAAAGAAATCTTCCCTAATACCCTTCAGACATGTTTGTCTAGGGTGACGAGTCCGAAAGTAACGTCCGTTTCGCTCTACAACGCACCATTTCCGAGATATCGACGAAAACGAAAAATGCCGACTCGGCAGAAAAATTCAAGGTCAGGGTCAAAGGTCATCCTTAATACCCCTTAGACATGTTTGTCTAAGGGGTAGTCTGAAAAAAAAAGTCTGAAAATAACATCCGTTTCGCTCTACGATGCACCGTTTCCGAGAAATTGACGAAAACGAAAAATGCCGACACGGCAGAAAAATTCAAGGTCAATGTCAAAGTTCATCCATAATACCCCTTAGACATGTTTGTCTAGTGCCACGAGTCCGAAAATACATGAAATAACATCCGTTTTGCTCTACGATGCACCGTTTCTGAGATATCGATGAAAACGAAAAAATGCCGACTCGGCGAAAAATTTTTAGGTCAAGGTCAAAGTTCATCCATAATACCCCTTCGACATGTTTGTCTAGTGCCACGAGTCCGAAAATAACGTCCGTTTCGCTCTACGACGCACCGACTCCAAGATATGCAGGAAACCTCAAGAATGACTGGGCGAAAACTCTTCCGACCTCTAGGTCAAAGGTCGTTTGACGGATTGATCCCAAAATCAATAGGGTTCTTCCCTATTGATATATGAACCTCCGTGCAAAGTTCTGCAGCCATTGCCTACATACTTTTTGAGTTATCGTGCGGAAACAAAGTCCAAAAGACGACATTGATTTCATCCTCACAGACCTCACGGACGTACCTCGGATCCGGCTGAAAATCAATAGGGTTCTTCCACATAATATGTCTGACCAATGCTGAAAAATTGGCAAAGATACATCGAGGCAAACTGTTATTGGTCGGAAACCAAAACGGCGGAAAAAAAAAATCTGCTAAAACCATAAACAGATAAAGGCATTTCTTCCGCCTTAATATAAGCCACAGTGATAATTTGTCACATTTCGGCAAAACGCATTTATAATACGTGGTCTTATAGACCCCTATGCACGTCAATACGGTACCAGCTGGCGGGCCTACTAACAATAAACTTACAGGATTTAGAATTCCTAGTTCTGCTAATATTTTCTTGTTGTCTTCGATGTTCTTTAGGCGTAATTCTTCGTACGAACTTTTACTCATTTTTGTTTATATTTAGGCGATGTTTTGAAGAAACAGCAGAAGTAAACATGTAACACGCTGGATTTTCCCGCGAAATTTCATTTCCTGTTTACATTTCTATTACCGCGTGAAACCAAACTTCGTCTTCTGTTTCACCCACGCGTATGGCCGAGGTACTGAAAATATTTTACCATTTGATATTTCACGGCATATTTTCAGACTTCTAGACTTATCCCTGAATGTTAAAAAAATAAAAATTTAGCCAATCCCCAGTGTTTACCGGGGACCCCCATATTTAAGCCCTGGGCTTATATTTGGGGGAAGGGTGTTGTGTCGAAAAAAAATTAACTCCATAGCCCATGGGCTCAGGGCCTCTGTTCAGAAATCCTGACTGGGCGACAAAGTGGACATACTAGGTATAGGGTGAAACCATGGACGATTGAAGCGTGCCTAAATGGGCCACAGAAGCTAGATACCTCTGCATGAGCTGTGGTGGTTCATGAGGTTCTCCTGAGTTTAAATTCAAAGAAATCTCAACATCAAAGTTGAGACGTTTTGTTTTATTTTGGGGGCCTGATCAGTTGAAAAAATAGGGGTATGTTGGGTGAACTTAGCCCTGGGCCAAATTTTTTTCTGCGGAGTCGGCGTTTTTTATTTTCGGCTATATCTCGGAAATGGTGCGTCGTAGAGTGAAACGGACATTATTTTTGGACTCGGCGCCCTAGACAAATATGTCTGAGGGGTATTATGGATGAACTTTGACCTTGACCCGAAATTTTTTTGCCGTTGGCCTTTTTTCGTTTTCGCCGATATCTCGGAAACGGTGCGTCGTAGAGTGAAACGGACATTATTTTTCGTTTTCGCCGATATATCTGCGTCGTAGAGCAAAACAGACATTATTTTTGGACTCGTCGCCCTAGACAACATGTCTAAGGGGTATTGTGGATGAACTTTGACCTTGACCCGAAATTTTTTTGCCGAGTTGACATTTTTCGTTTCCGCCGATATCTCGGAAACCATGCGTCGTAGAGCGAAACGGACATTATTTTTGGACTCGTCGCCCTAGACAAACATATGTCTGAGGGGTATTATGAATGAACTTTGACCTTGACCCGAAATTTTTTTGCCGAGTTGACATTTTTCGTTTCCGCCGATATCTCGGAAACCATGCGTCGTAGAGCGAAACGGACATTATTTTTGGACTCGTCGCCCTAGACAAACATATGTCTGAGGGGTATTATGAATGAACTCTCACCTTGACCCAAATTTTTTTCGCCGAGTCGGCATTTTTCGTTTTCGTCGATATCTCGGAAACGGTGCGTCGTAGAGCAAAACGGACGTTATTTTTGGACTTGTTGCCCTAGACAAACATGTCTAAGGGGTATTATGGACGAACTTTGACCTTGACCTGAAATATTTTTGCCGAGTCGGCATTTTTCATTTTCGATGATATCTCGGAAACGGTGCTATGTTAGAGCGAAACGAACGTTATTTTGAGACTCGTCGCCCTAGACAAACATGTCTGAAGGGTATTATGGATGAATTTTTACCTTGACCCGAAATTTTTTTGCCGAGTTGGCATTTTTCGTTTTCGTCGATATCTCGGAAACGGTGCGTCGTAGAGCGAAACGGGCGTTATTTTGAGACTCGTCATTCTAGACAAACATGTCTGAGGCGTATTATGGATGAACTTTAACCTTGACCCGGAATTTTTTTCGCTGAGTCGACATTTTTCATTTTCGTCGATATCTAGTATATATTATAAATTAGTCACCACTCTGAAATGCCTCCAAGGCATCTTTAGGCCTTGACGTCTAGTTTTTTTATGCCAGATTGATGGACGAGTGTATATTCTTTTGGAAGAATACACTGCTGGGAAATAATAACCCGGTTTTCAAGGCAGTATCTTGTTATCGTTTTTCTCAGGAGATGAGGAAGCAAAAGGGTTTTGCATGGCCATCAGCACCAACAATTTCGGGTATTTTCACCCTGGGACCATTCAAGGCAGAATAGCGAAAAATCCCATGTGTCGTCAAATATATTCATGCTTATCACGCAATGTCCAATACGTCAATTGACAAAAATAGCATAGTGGTTAGGCTGGAATTTTTTTTTTAGGAAGGTGTTATGGACCGTCAGAGTAAGATAATTTAACATTGAGTTGAATGGCCAATATAATTAATATACTGTAGCCTGTATATGCTGTACACGCTATATGGCTATGTGTATATGCAGTTAGGCCCATGTTTAATGTTTTTTCACGAAGTATAAAAGTCGGTCAAATTATAGAAACACGTGTATTCTAAGTCCCGGGGGCGCCTTGGCGAGGTACGGGAGGCTGGGGGCAAGTTGTTACATTTTTGTTGTATTTCACTGTACTAACACAATTTCGCTCTTGATCTCAACCCTTAATATATTTTGAGAACGATATAAATCTTCTCCATGTACCACGCACCGAGATTTTGCTGTTCACATTCATACAACTAAATATCACCTTCTCTACTCATGACGTCAAGTGACTTTGAACTTGCACTTATGCTTGGGGCTGTGTTCTAAGATCTTGATATGTGCAGATGGATGATCAAAACCCATTGATTTGCCGAGATACCCCATAAATGAGGACATTATTTTTGGACTCGGCGCCCTAGACAAATATGTCTGAGGGGTATTATGGATGAACTTTGACCTTGACCCGAAATTTTTTTGCCGTTGGCCTTTTTTCGTTTTCGCCGATATCTCGGAAACGGTGCGTCGTAGAGTGAAACGGACATTATTTTTCGTTTTCGCCGATATATCTGCGTCGTAGAGCAAAACAGACATTATTTTTGGACTCGTCGCCCTAGACAACATGTCTAAGGGGTATTGTGGATGAACTTTGACCTTGACCCGAAATTTTTTTGCCGAGTTGACATTTTTCGTTTCCGCCGATATCTCGGAAACCATGCGTCGTAGAGCGAAACGGACATTATTTTTGGACTCGTCGCCCTAGACAAACATATGTCTGAGGGGTATTATGAATGAACTTTGACCTTGACCCGAAATTTTTTTGCCGAGTTGACATTTTTCGTTTCCGCCGATATCTCGGAAACCATGCGTCGTAGAGCGAAACGGACATTATTTTTGGACTCGTCGCCCTAGACAAACATATGTCTGAGGGGTATTATGAATGAACTCTCACCTTGACCCAAATTTTTTTCGCCGAGTCGGCATTTTTCGTTTTCGTCGATATCTCGGAAACGGTGCGTCGTAGAGCAAAACGGACGTTATTTTTGGACTTGTTGCCCTAGACAAACATGTCTAAGGGGTATTATGGACGAACTTTGACCTTGACCTGAAATATTTTTGCCGAGTCGGCATTTTTCATTTTCGATGATATCTCGGAAACGGTGCTATGTTAGAGCGAAACGAACGTTATTTTGAGACTCGTCGCCCTAGACAAACATGTCTGAAGGGTATTATGGATGAATTTTTACCTTGACCCGAAATTTTTTTGCCGAGTTGGCATTTTTCGTTTTCGTCGATATCTCGGAAACGGTGCGTCGTAGAGCGAAACGGGCGTTATTTTGAGACTCGTCATTCTAGACAAACATGTCTGAGGCGTATTATGGATGAACTTTAACCTTGACCCGGAATTTTTTTCGCTGAGTCGACATTTTTCATTTTCGTCGATATCTAGTATATATTATAAATTAGTCACCACTCTGAAATGCCTCCAAGGCATCTTTAGGCCTTGACGTCTAGTTTTTTTATGCCAGATTGATGGACGAGTGTATATTCTTTTGGAAGAATACACTGCTGGGAAATAATAACCCGGTTTTCAAGGCAGTATCTTGTTATCGTTTTTCTCAGGAGATGAGGAAGCAAAAGGGTTTTGCATGGCCATCAGCACCAACAATTTCGGGTATTTTCACCCTGGGACCATTCAAGGCAGAATAGCGAAAAATCCCATGTGTCGTCAAATATATTCATGCTTATCACGCAATGTCCAATACGTCAATTGACAAAAATAGCATAGTGGTTAGGCTGGAATTTTTTTTTTAGGAAGGTGTTATGGACCGTCAGAGTAAGATAATTTAACATTGAGTTGAATGGCCAATATAATTAATATACTGTAGCCTGTATATGCTGTACACGCTATATGGCTATGTGTATATGCAGTTAGGCCCATGTTTAATGTTTTTTCACGAAGTATAAAAGTCGGTCAAATTATAGAAACACGTGTATTCTAAGTCCCGGGGGCGCCTTGGCGAGGTACGGGAGGCTGGGGGCAAGTTGTTACATTTTTGTTGTATTTCACTGTACTAACACAATTTCGCTCTTGATCTCAACCCTTAATATATTTTGAGAACGATATAAATCTTCTCCATGTACCACGCACCGAGATTTTGCTGTTCACATTCATACAACTAAATATCACCTTCTCTACTCATGACGTCAAGTGACTTTGAACTTGCACTTATGCTTGGGGCTGTGTTCTAAGATCTTGATATGTGCAGATGGATGATCAAAACCCATTGATTTGCCGAGATACCCCATAAATGAGGTCCGGAGTCTGCAATAACATCAGAAACCCAGTTCTGATAACATACACATTAGAGGTCCCCGTCTTCCTGCAGGCGCCTATGCAACTATGGACGGCCTTGCTGCCTGTAAAGGGCCGTCAACTACTGAAGGTCAACCTGCAGTTTCTTGGTCTCAGCCAAGGTGGCAGGAGCTTCTGACTTGATTTTGCAAAGGCAAAATTTGGAGATCGGGACTAGTGCGAACTTACTGGCAAGCCCTGTCTGCTACCTGAACTCCGCCTCACAGCTGCTTCGGTCTCTTGCAGCATTATACGCGATGCTGCTGTGGAGGTTGTCCAGGTGGGTGCCGTAATCCCAGGGAAGCATGTTGACGTGACGCTCCAAAAGACGCTCCAAAAAATATTTTTGCGGTTTGAGTTTACCGTGTAACAACTCATCTATAGACATGTAAGGCCAACAAAAAAAAATGTCTTTTGGTTCTCATTCCCGCGCGCACCACTTTTTACTCCCGCGTCAGTGTTTTTTTTTTTTTTTGTGAACACAAAAAGAAATAGGCTTCCCTTAAAAAAATGAGATGAATATGTTTATTTTTCAATACGAATCTTGTTTCGCGAGTTTCCCATGGACTTTTCTTATCTCTTAGGGGGTATTCGATTTGTATCTACAGATCTCACCGGGCATAACATGGCCTCAGAAAACTTGTTTCGTTTTCGTTCCTAGTTGCAGTGTATCATGACACTGTGTAAATTCAACACACAAATATTATCCCAAATTAAAATAATTACGTGAATTCAACACGCATGACACAGTGTAAAAGTCGGGGATATACCTCCGTGTATATTTTGTTCATTTGTAGTCTTAGTCTGCAAATGCTGTAGTATTGTTTCGTAAGTTTTATACAATTGTTTATGTTGAGTAGCCTGAATAGCATTTTATAGTTTAACATGTATATTTCGCTCTTTTCTAGTCCTGAATCTGTGTATCATTACATATCAAGTTTTACATACATGTTTATGTTGAGTAGGCGTAATTTTACATAAAATAGCATTCGTATAGCATTTCATTTGTCAGTACCATTAACTTTTATTTACTTCTCTCATTTGGAAGATGTGCTGAAATATACATCGCCCCGGCCGCGTTAGAAAAAAAAAAACAAGAAAATACAGCTAACTGTGAGAGTCGACATTAGAGCTCGAGCACACCACCAGCACCCTAGACAGCGGAATGTATTCTACTCAACGTAACCCCCCCCCCCCTCCAAATAAAAATGCTACCATAATGATATCCTCCCTTAAATGATTCCAATTCATTCCCGTATATTATGATGAAAGCATAGGCCTAGCTACTTCATTCATATTTTTCTAATAAGTAAACATTCATTTTGAACTCAATGAAACAGATACTCCTGCTAAAATGGTATTGAACCTTAATGAAATATCCTTAAAAATATTTTAAACTATGAGGAATATCTGCATCTGATATCATGATAATTAACATATATGCCCACTGGGTTAATGAAAAGACCAGTTTAAAATATAAAGGATTTTCTGAAGGCTTCGCAAACCCAACACCTTGACATATAAAATACGTCAAATTATGGTAAATGTAGCCGTGGCATCGCAGACGAATCGTTGTGTTCGCTTCATAAGACCGAATAATGCCACACGGCACACGAAAGCTCACATGGATGCTGCACAGGAGATTGTGTGCTCCAAAATACGCGTCATTGCGGTAAAATTTGCTTTGCATTCTGGGAACGTCAATTTCCATCGGCTCCGCCATTTTGACGTTTTCCAAACAATCTCAGCATTTTGCGTAATTTTCCCAAACCTAACACATCGATTTATGCATTATACATGTGTGGAATATTCAAAGTTTACCATCAATTCGAGAGATTTCATGTCAAGGACGAAGAAAATTCTCATTTGAAGTAGGTTTCTAAACGTTTACATGCCAAAACGGGCGTCGATAGGTTGGCATGAAACCTCCATGAAAAAGTCAGCACATAGACATGTAGAGGGTTGGGGGCTTCGCCCCCAACGCTCTAATGTCAAAAAAACTACAACGTACATATAGACTACTTAGTATCAGTGCACAAGCTGCAATTAAAATTTATAAGCAGGTGCTATATTTAGTCTAGATAAAATCTACATATTCGAAATTATTCTACGATTTTTTCACGGATTTGCTGGTGCGGAGGAGGGGGGGGGGGGTGCCCCCCTGCATGAGCACATGTGCTTTGGTGCTTATATGTTTACGCTTGCATGTGTAGCGATTTTGCCCGAAGATCGCGGCAGGTGTCTTTGTTAAACACTAACCAGTTTTACGGTCTTTTTTTGGACGCTTCAGCTCGAAGCACGCGTTGCCCCGGCAACGCCCTCTAATCCTCTTATCCACTATACTGAACACTGGCTGTTTACGTCATCTCTCGTGCTCTCGCCTCTTGCATAAATACTGTGGTCACATTTTGTGTGGCCGGAGTTGTCTCAGAGACTGAGCACGACAGGTGAGCTCACACCATGAGCTCCTTGTCTCTGTTCGAGTAAAGGCCAGTCAGGCCTCAGGGACGACTTCCATAGGGGGCCCAGGTGGGGGAGACCGTATCTGACTCGGGGGCTCACGCCCTGTGGATCACCGGTTTCTTCCCACTTGGGATGGTGCGACACAGGCTCTGGCAGACCGTCGGGCTGTCCAGGGTTCTATCCCTGCGGCAGTGCCGTCGGCGAGGCTGGCCAGCAACATGCCCACGTGCGCGAGTTCTGTGGTGCCGCTCCCATTGCATCTCAGGCTCCGCACACGGCTACATTACCATAACTATGTACCATGCATATGATGTTGTTGATGTTGGTGATGGTGATGTGTTATTCCCGGCCCCTCAGGGCCGGGTATATGTGATTGTCGTTGACCTCACCCTATGTATCTCCTGTCTTCCGACTCTCTCGGACGACTCTCTTAGATTCAGCATACATTGGTGTTGGTTTCGCGAATTGGCAATAAAAGCCGATAAATTCCGCTAAACTGATTTAAAAACACTGCTAATATCACTGTACTAACAATAAGAATTTGAATGACAATGAGAAGTGCTGTTTCAAATTAGTTTTCGGCTGGTATTCGCAAGTGCAATTACCGATTCTCCTGCCGGTTATTTTGGAACTTCTCATATTTGAACCGCCCCAGATATAATCACTGCGTTATATAACTACGCCAACAAGTAATCACTAAGAATATGTTGTATTGCAGCGACAGACAGTGATACATTAGGTGTAAGCATTTCAGAGAATAGTTTAAAATTATCTTTTCGAATTATTACAGTTGCATTAGGCCTGTTAGGCCATTTTTCGTGGGGCGATCAAGCGTGTAGCATAACAAAACTGAAGCATGAGAAATTTTGTTGCTTCACAAGTGCGATCGCCTTTAATAGCCAAGACCGCCACAACGAAGCCGTGACGAATCCGTGCTTTCGACCACGGGTACTTAAAAACCCGGCAATAGGTACATAGAAGTGCCCCCTCCACTTCTATGATAGGTATAACCTTTATTTCAGTTTTATATGAGCCCTGCTATGGAATTTTGTACATATGCCTAGGGCCTGTGCAGGAACGGTTAGACATCTATCCATTGTAATACGGCTGTACACCTACACTTTAGGCCTATATTCATCAAATCGGATCAAATCCTGCCGCCTCTATGTGAATATTTAAACCTATGGTGATGTTTTGGGGCATATTGGGAATGTGAGGTTTTAAACTAGAAGATAGTTTCCAGATTCTTGGGCGACTTATGGAGCAGGAATTTAGTAGGATGTTTTTAACAGAGCTGCCGACGGCTAGGTCCAAAGACTGGCACTGGCGATCTGGCAAGGATACCGTACATCTAAGTGGACTTGGGGGAGATAAGTTGGCTGAGGGTGTACACGATTTCCTGTTTCATTTACTTTGATGTGACTGATTGTGTGACTTTTTATATGAACTGTACAACTATTGTTGTGAGTTATTCATATATATGTGTTGATTGTGTATTGAATTCAGTTTTGTGAGTCCATGGGAAACACGTACACATAAAAGCGCCGGGTTTTTTTCTGCCATGTTTTCTAAAACATGGCGTTATACTTGTGATGTGATGTATGACGGCCGAACCCGTCCGGACGGACTGTTACCTGGTTGTAGGCCGCGTGCGCACTGTGTCGAACTTTACACATGGATAGGCTCAGGCCTGCGTCACTGGTACCGAGCAGAAGTGAGAGCAGAAGTATTCAACATTTACACAACACAAGAACGGACATATTGCGTGTATAACATATTTTAGGGACCCCCCCCCCTCCCATCAAACGAAAATAAACATCTGAATATTTATCAAACACACGAGTTCATGTGGTGCTTTATGCACGTGACCGTGTCCCGTGATATGTCGCTCATGTGACTTGTGGTCATGTGATGAAAGTTTTGCGAGTTTTTGCACTCTCCTCTCTTTTGTTTTGATTCAGAACCTCAGAAAATTTTTCGGAGTGACAATCATCGAGAAAAAAAGGGTAAGGCAGGTTTTCATCTTGTCGATTAGATATAAAGTACCGTACTAAATATAAATTTAGATCTCACATCAAACGATAGCGTATTTGGCCATGATACACTGATGATACACCCAGGTGTCCCACTCTCTCGAGCGCCGAATAGCCGTAACAATGACTGGCTTATTCTTTACTGTGTACAGCGCTGTACACAGTAAGCTTATTCTCTTATTCTCTTCTCTGTACACAGTAAGCCAGTCATAAATCTGATGCTCCCTCCGCATGCTAGTTCAACTTCGCCTCTGATAATATCCAAAACGATTGCTTGACAACATCAACTAGTGACATCGCGGCAATCTATTAACATTTATCCACAATCCTTACAAGCCATCGATCCGTCCTAAATTTGCCGCATTCCAAAATTCGCCAACTCAATATTATCAGAGCTCAGGAGCTTGGTTTGTGGAAACAAACAGGTGGTACAAAGATTGGATATCAGAGTCTCGACTGATGATAGAATTGTTTTGTTTTACTTGCATTACAGAGCTTGAAAGCACTGTTGGCGAATTTTGGAATGCGGCGAATTTAGGACGGATGTCTTGTACCCCTAAAAACACCAATTAACTAGAGATTTCGTCATCCATGAGGTACTTTTCTGGACTCTGTGATGAAATACCGATACGAAAGTCAAAGGTTCGACCGTGTAAATAAATGATAATAATAATTGTTTATTGCAACAAGAACATAACTTGTTGAATGACACACATTGGATAAAATGGAAATAAAAAAGAGGGAAATGGAGAAAATATTGTGGGGAAATAATACTGTAATACTTAAAAAAAAACCATAGTACTAATACAATAAATAAATGAAAAAGAAACACATAGGATTATAAAATGACTGAAATTATTGGAGTTTAGAACCATGTTTACACAGATTAACAAACCCGTTGGTAATGAAACAAAGTACAGAAAAATACTGATATTAATACCAATAGTACTACTAATAAAAAGGAAATACCTATTAACCTGAGAAACCATTTTAAATTAAAAGGGTTCATAATAAAAATGATGAAATAAAAAAAAAAAAAAAAAAAAACAAGAAAGGAAAGTAAAAATATAATTGATTAGGTCAGGTTGTAGAATCCTTCAGGCAAGCGGGCAACTCAAAGACCACGAAAACCTGAAGAAAGTGTTCATCCGTAGAGACATGCACCCAGGAATACAGCAGGAAGTGAAACGACTAAAGTCAGTGGCCCACAAAGAGAAGGAGAAGCCAGAGAACCAGGGGAGAAATGTGTCCTATGACCCGAAGGAACGATGCGTGAAGATTGACGACATCATTGTCGATAGCTACCAGCCGTCTTTTTTCTAAACAGTCGGGTGAGAGAAACTGTGTCACTGTATGCAATAAACGTACACGGCGCCACATCAAAACTCGAAAGCAGAGACTTTCTAAATGAAATCATGAACTTTGACATTGTCATACTCAGTGAAGTCAAACATAGTTACATTGTCACACTGCCTGGATACTCATGCCTCCGCAGCACTTTGATCCCAACCGAATCACACAGAGGGGGCGTGGCTGTGTTGTTCAAGCCCCAAACATGGAACGAACTGAAATCAGCCACCAGTAAGCGAGACCAAGTGTGGTTCTCCTTACACACAGTGCCGCACGTGAAATTTGGGGCAGTGTATGTCGCACCAAGAGATTCGCCATATTTCAACACCGACAGCTTTGCAGCCATACAAGAAGAGTGTCACCATTCGCAAGTTTGTGTAATAGGCGACATAATATGTAGTATGTCGCACCAAGAGATTCGCCATATTTCAACACCGACAGCTTTGCAGCCATACAAGAAGAGTGTCACCATTCGCAAGTTTGTGTAATAGGCGACTTCAATGCTCGCATGGGCCCCCTCTCACACTTGAATTCAACTGGATTAACATATGATGTGAACCCGGATACAGTGATAAATATGAACGGTAAAGACCTGCTATCACTTTGCAGTTCTTACAATTTCAAACCCATAAACCACCTGAACACTCCCAAAACAACATGTAATGGAGGGTTGACTTTCAGACAAGGACACAGATGGATATCACAACTCGACTGGGCAGTTTGCTCAGAGGGTTTAACAAACTGTATAAAACATTTTAGCTTAGACCACCAGCCAATGTTGCCAACTGACCACGCTCCTCTTCACCTCACACTAGAGTTTAGCAGATATGACACCAGCATCAGCCACCTCATGAAAGCAGCCCAGGAACTGGGATCGTATAACACCGGTCAACAGCACTCCACGAGCCGCCGCACCATAAAATCGCAGGATATCAGCGTCCCGAACATGCTGGATCAGCTGCCACAAGTTGAGCAGCTACTAGTGAAGTACCAGAGCATCGAGAACATCGACGTTGTAGTGAAGGCTTAGCGAACACCATCTACGTGGCGGCTAAAAAGTCAGCTGTGAAACCCGTCACTCGCTTGTTGAACCCTCCGGATGTGTCCTCCGACCGTTGGAATAATATATTATCCCTTCAAGATGAAAAGAAAATTTGAACTAGTATAAACTGGAGAGGACAATTTGAACAACCGGATGTCAGTAATGACACTCCCAAGGACGAATCATTCTGCAAGCACTTTGAAAAGTTACTAAACCCAGTGACACGCTCAGTCACTCCAGTATTAGACATGTCACTCCAACCACTCATCCCAGTGCTGGATGATCCAATCCGACCAGAGGAAGTCTACTCAGCCATGTTAAACCTCAAACCAAACAAAGCGGCAGGAACGGACGGAATAAGCCCGAGCATCATCAAACTCTTACCAGATAGCTGGATCCAACTGCTCTCTAGTGTCTTTAACAAAGTGTTCTTTGGTCAGTTCCCTATGGAATGGACATATACTAAACTCAGAACTTTCTTCAAAAAAGGATGTAAAGCCGACCCCTCAAATTACAGAGGAATAAGTATCATCGGAGCTATACCCAAATTATACGACATGGTCTTGTCAAATAGGCTCAAACTCTGGTATAAGCCAGACCCGCACCAGGCAGGAGCTCAACCTGGTCGCGGGTGTGAGGAGCAGATATTGACAATAAGACTAATGATAGACATTGCCCGTAAAAAGAAACTACCTTTGTGGATAACTTTCGTAGACTACGAAAAGGCTTACGATCGTGTCGACAGACGAGCATTAATATATTATCTTGCCCAGAAAGGATGCGGCCGTCACTTCTTGAATGCGTTCAAAAATGCAATGAACACCATAGGCAAAATAGGGAACCAAACATTTAAGACGTCCGTAGGAGTGAAGCAAGGAGGAAGCTCAAGCTGTCTTGCATTCACGGCTTACATCGACCCAACAATACAAGCCGTAGAAGCTACAGGCAAAGATGACTGGCTAGATGACCTCAGTGTCCTTCTCTTCATGGACGACACGGTCATCCTAGCAACCTCTAGGACTAAACTCATCGACAAACTGCAGAAACTTAAAGACTGTGCCGACCAAATTGGCATGAAAATTCACCCTAGCAAGTCACAATACATGAATGTGAATGCTGTGGATACATCACCGATAATGATAGCTGACATTGAAATATCATATACGAGCCATTATATATATCTCGGAGCTAAACTATCCAATGAGCCTATAACCAGGCAAGTGATAAACCACCTGGAGGAAAAAACCAGCCATGTCAGAAAATTCTCATCTTTTCTGCTGAAGAACAGTGACTGCCCGTTTAAAATTAAGCGAAAGGTCTGGACTAGCGCACTTAATACAGCCGTATTCTATGGCTGTGAAACATGGCTCACGAAGGATCTACGCCAAGCTAACACTACCTACAACAATACCTTAAAGCAACTACTATCAGTTAGACAGAGCACCTGCAACGACATCATCTACATCGAAAGTGGAATGGCGGATGCCAAAAGTATCATCACAGACAAGCAAGCCAATTTCTTGAAAAAACTCCAGTCTAGAGGAGACTCGTATGTCTTGACAGCCGTGAACAAAGCCATCACATGCGAGTCCCCGGCAGGCTTGAAGCTACAGGAACTCCAGGGGCTAGCCACATCTCAAACGGACAATTTCCTAAATGACACGAAAACCAGAATGCAAACCTCCGAAAGTTCCAGAAGGAAAACATATGTCCGTATGAACCCAAAGCTCCTCCCATGCTCAGCACTGCTGCCCCATGCATCTGTACTCAAGGAACATGATCGCATCGCCCTAACGAGGATACGGACTGGGTCGCACAAACTAAAAGTGGAAACAGGCCGTTGGTCCAGGATCGACATGAACCAAAGACTCTGCCCTTGCAAGAACGATATTCAAACCGAAGAACATGTGTTAATGTTTTGCCCTCTAATTAATGACATTAGAAATTCCCTTTCAGCATGTTCAGGTGTCAACTTCAACTCTATATCTGAACTTTTAAATCCTGACTCACAAGAACTGGCTAAAACAGCGCACTATTGCTATCAGACTTTATCGTATTTTAGGACGTAACATATATGCATAACACGTGCTGAATCTATGCATTGACTTTTACAAGCATTATACAAATGTGGAAATGAAGATCTCTCTCTACGAACCACAAATTTCTCTCACCCGATTTTCTGCTCAAACTCTTTGTGGCTTAGTAAATGTCAATTATAAGCCAATGTAAAGTATGATTGTTTATGTCAATAAACTATACTACTACTAGAATGTTGAGTCAAACAAGCACCAATTGATGAAACTGTCTTTGAATCTTCTGGTCGGATGTGTGGTAGGTGGTGAGCTTAGTCTCTTCGTAGCAGGTTTACCTCGGAAAATGAACGGCATTCCCGACTGAAAAAGAACTCGGAACTTTGAGTCTGATGCTCTCTATTCTAAACTGAATCCAACACAACTCAGACTCATAAAGTGGGCGCCATTAAGCCCTGAAGACTTGAAAGACTGTGTGGCTTTCAGTCTGGATGGCAAGCGTGCGATTTACTAGCCCTTTCAAATTTTATACCCAATTAAGCTGCTTAGAATTATTTAATGTGCTGAAGTTACCATGTAACTTGAAAAGGGAAAAAAATTATGGGTCAGACTTGAATGAAGCCCAATTCACGTGGTTACCATGTTCTCACAGTAAGCTGTTCTGAACCCGGCCGAGTTCAAACAAATTTGCCGATATCCTTGCTGTTCCATATACATGTACATGTATAAGCCATATGCTTTCAAAGTTATCAGCGGCTTATCACGCATGAGACACACAATGTCTCATACATTAGTCTATCAAACTGGTTGGAGCGTATCATATCTTCGGGAGACGTAGTCATGATACGAGTGTTTTAGCCATGATACTACCCCGCATGTGTCTGCACTGATCTGAGTTTTCAAATAATCATGCTACAAATCAAGTTTTTGCACAAATTGTTTTGTGATTCTGTATGGACATTTCATGAATTTAGTTTTCTATGCCTGAACAGCTGATTTTCATTGATGGTTGATGCCAGACTGCTAATAATTTTGTCGTGATTCTACATGTTCTATGGCCAAATATTTAAAATGGGTGCGCCTGAAAAAAAATCTGAACTTAATAGTCTGCTATATACATACTAAAGTGCTACATTGTAGATGCATGCTGAATGTAGATAGAGCCAATGTTAATATTACCACAAAGAGGAAGTCATATGGTCTTCAGCTTCATTGGGTTCGGAAACAATGTTGTAAATTGGGTTATCAATCATGGTTATTAGGTTACTCATTTCATATTACTTGTATCAATCAAGATTGATATCAGTTACATGTAAGTATTGCTCTCTACAATATAAAATGTTTATTCCCAGGTCACGATGTTGCGAGTTGTGGCTTTATTCTTCGTGCTTGGCCTTGCACTGTCAGTCCCTCTGCCTTCTCAGGATATCATCGACTTTGTCAACAACAAAGCCAAGACCACATGGAAGGTTTGTGTGACTGCCAATCCCAGTATTTATCATGCTAACTTTTCCTTTCATATGCATAATTTTGATGGGTCACACGATGGTCACAAAAAGTATTGCAATTAAATCATCCAAGGTTGTATTCAGAGCACAAATAATATACATCCTTATAATATATTGAATGAATTTTATAATGAACATTTAAAGCTGTTGATTTTTGTTGTTTCACCTTTGATGTAATTCCTGTGGTATCTCTTAACACAATGTTTTATCCCCTAGAATGTTCCACATTCCAGGCCGGTCCTAACTTCCGTGGACAATCACTGTCATACGTGAGGTCGCTCTGTGGCGTGTTGCCTGACTTTGAAGGCTCACACAAGCTGCCCACGCGCATGCACACAATACATGATGGAGACCTCCCTGATAGCTTCGATGCCCGGAAGCAGTGGCCAAACTGTCCGACGATCAAGGAAATAAGAGACCAAGGGTCCTGCGGCTCATGCTGGGTGTGTAACAACTTCGGTGAACTACCATGATTGATCTAAGTTGATTGCAACATCAAAATCCTTATAAATGGTGACTGCTACCATGCCACCAGATTTATCACCCATATGACTAAACCTTTGTTGGTACAACTTCCAATTTTCCTATCGCAAATTAAATATTGGTATTAGCTGTGTATGTGGACAGGCTGTAGCAGCAGTGGAGTGTTTCTCGGACCGGATCTGTATCGGGTCAAGCGGCCGTGTCAACGCTCACATCTCCACTGAGGACCTGCTGACGTGCTGTGGGGCCTGTGGCGAGGGGTGTGTATATGAATATATATGGAAGCTAATATATATTAATTTATATGACTTACATGTATATGTTTGTGAATTTCAGTATCTTTAATTTCTCAGATAATGTAATCATTCAAAAGTTTTGTGTATGTGAACCAGAGAACTCATAGTGTATCTTGAAAGTCTTAAAAAATACATAAACACAGGATATACGAGATAGTAACTGGGGAATTTAATAGTTGATGGCCCAGCTACATGAATGGTATAGCACTTCTATATGAATGTACTGACCATGTGTTTATGTATTACAGTTGTAACGGGGGATTTCCGCCGGCCGCCTGGGAATACTTCACAGAGACGGGATGCGTCACTGGAGGTCAATATGGCAGCCATCAGGTCTGTGCCACTGAAAGCCTTCACTCTCCCCCTCCCAATGGGCGGTGCTGGAGGTTTCGCAGGTGCCTTCAATACAGGATCAG
This sequence comes from Terebella lapidaria, assembly GCA_949152475.1. Lineage (NCBI taxonomy): Eukaryota > Metazoa > Annelida > Polychaeta > Terebellida > Terebellidae > Terebella > Terebella lapidaria. The sequence continues at coordinate 23,857,070 of OX424569.1, forward strand.
TACTAGAAATCTGTTCTTTCGCTTTGGCTCAGGGGTGCCGTCCGTATGAGATCAAGCCGTGTGAGCACCACGTGAACGGGTCGCGTTTTCCCTGTAAGGAAGGTGGCGACACACCGCAATGTGTACAGCAGTGTGAGACTGGCTACAAAAAAACTTACTCCCAGGATAAGTTCTATAGTAAGTATGGGCATGAGAATCTGCTCTGGCTTGAGTCTGCAGTGGTCCGTTCCCCTCAGACCACCGTCCACAAAAAACTTCAATTTGCAAGTCTCTCTTCTGGTGCTAGAAATCTGAGATAAGACCTTAATTTTGGGAGTGGAAAGGTTGGTCCCACATCTACCAAGTACACTGTATAAATTTTGGCAGGGGACAATTATAATTGTGATGTATCAGTGGAACATGTCCCACATAAATCAGCATTATTGGTGAGAGCTCTCCATTGTTCATGCCGTGTTCCAGCAAAGAATCACTACAGCGTTCCTGAGGACGTGGATCAGATCCGGATGGAAATCTTACAGCATGGATCCGTGGAGGCAGCCTTCAGTGTGTACTCCGACTTCCCTTCTTACAAATCTGGTCAGTGGACGCAACTCTTCAACAGTTTACGTTTCGTTCAAATTGCAATCTGTATTCACATGTTGTTTACTTTTCATTCAAATTGCAGTTTCATTTTGTATTCACATGTAAATATGTAGCTTTGAATTGAAAAACAACAAAACATCTGTTTCAGGTGTTTATCAGCATGTGACTGGTGAGCTTCTAGGCGGACACGCAGTGCGGATGATTGGATGGGGCACTGAGAACGGTACACCGTATTGGCTCATTGCCAACTCGTGGAACACCGACTGGGGAGATCACGGTGAGTTCTACACTACGCCTTGAGTACAAACAGTATTAAAACCACTCAGCAAAACCGGGTTTTGCATGTCATAGCTGATGTTGGCACATATACAGCATTTAAAAAGTGTGTATGATTATCAGCCAGAGTTAATTACATGTAAATAATATCTTGTACATTTGCACACATACAACTGATTTGTTTCTAAACTGATGATGTCATAAAATGTATAAATACATTGTGAATAACATAGGACCTGAAAGTGGCATGGTTTGAAATTTCAGAAATACTGCATTAATACTGGAATGACTGATGATTTTGCTATCTCTATTGACAGGCACATTCAAGATCCTGCGCGGACAGAACGAGTGTGGCATCGAGGGACAAATTGTGGCGGGACTGGCCAAGGTCTAAGGTTGTTTGCACCATAGGATGGAGTTAATAGAGGAGGAAGCCTGCTGAAACTTGTCTTGGGGTGCTGCTGGAAGCTGATTGAAGTTCTGTGGTGTCACTGCATGTGTTTGTATTTGTATAGCACCGTTACTTTCCACGTTCAAAGTATGTAATCGGAGTATGTTGTAGGTACAGAGTGTATAAAGTATGCAGAAACAAATTTGTTTCTCGTATAAACAATTGGCATTTGACTTTTATATAGTCGCAGATTTTGAGGTTATACTCATTTTGTATCTTGTGTGCAAATGTCTTGTATATAAATTGATAGACACACGATCCACAAATGTATGCAAGAAATTGTAAGTGCCTTTCATGATAACACTTTCATCTATCTTGCAACAAATTTGGTCAACTTTGGCAAAACTGGCAAAACCTCTCTCTGTTTCCATGAACCCTAGCACTGTTGTTTTTTGTTTTTTCTTGTTTTTCCAGTCTTGAAAATTTCTATGCAATATAAAAATTATGTGTACAATTAAAGAAGTGTTGTCCAAATCTGATGGAAAGTGCAGTTGCATAAAAAATCTGTAAATTATATCAATATTGTATAAGATAAGCACTTGCATTTACAGTAAGAAATTTTATAAATATATCTAAAGTTGTTTTAATCCAAGTTCGATGGTACCGGTATATTATGTATCAAAATGTCAAACAATGTATCAAAGTCCAAATTCAGTGTTATTTTATATATGCTGTGTACGAACCTACTGTGATATTGAATTGCTCAGTGTATAATGCACTTCCAATAATAAAAAAAAATATTTGGAGAATTTCAATTTTTTCTGTCAGACAGACACATAGTTCTACAAATCATAGAGCACAAACAGAAACCTTAAATATGTGGAAACAGTCCCAAACTCGAACTTGAACACTCAAATCACATCTTTCATTACATGCAGGCAACCTTGATATTCACCATAGAGAGCATAATGGCAATGGAAGTTGTTGACACGTTATGTTCAACTCATCAGTGAATCTTTCAATCAAAGAGGATTTGTGTGCATTAGTTTAAGTGATTTCTTGTTGGAGTGCCTGATTGGAAGAGATCTATGCATGATCATTATACGATCAAGGGTGGGTGATCATGATAAGGAAATGTATGAAAAGGAAGTAGAGTCTAAATTACACAAAACTTGAAATATGTCCAACGGTACGTTACCTCCAAACGTTCTAGATTCTGACCTTGAGAGTCTGCAAGTATATAAATACATGTACAGTTTGAATGTTTATAATACAATCATACAATCAACTTTTGCTTGAAGGACGATATTTCAAAACTGAAGGTAGATTTAAAGCCACGGAAAGTATTTCAATGTAGTACTTTGCAAATAAATCACCATATCATCTATATAGACGAGCACATATGTAACACAATATGAAGAGAAAACATATCTTCTGATATGCAGCTAAACTTGGGAGTTCAGATGGAATCTAATGGATTTGCATATCGGCATGCAGAATCAGAAACCCATAAGTTAAATCCCTTATGGTTCCTGGCGACAAAAACTGTTACAATGTCTTAATATTCGACTCTTCTATTCTATTTCGGACAAGGTACATTTGTTCACATTTAACAGACGTCTGCTGAATGGACTCACTTCTCATCACCACTGATCACCTGGTATACTGTATGATAAACCAGTTATGATCTAACTCTAAACACTAATTTACTTCAGCTGTAACCAGAAACTACATGTACATGATAATATGGACCAAATACTGTATAGTTCTCAATGGACGCAAGTGCAAGACTTGATCCTGAATAAAACATTTTATTCCCGAATAAAACGTTTTATCTGTGAATAAAACTATTCTATCCGTTAATAAAAAGTTATATTCGCAAATAAAACATTTTAATCGTGAATAAAACATTTTATCCACGAATAAAACTATTCAATTCAATTGCACTGCATATACAAAAAACTGGGTTCGCCCAACAAAAATATTAAAAAAAAAAAAAAAATATTCAATTCACAAAAAAACTTATTTTTGAGATCATTTGCACATCAGAAATGAAATAAAACATTTTATTCACGAACATTATATATTGTACATTTATATACGTAGTTTATTGGCATAATTTCCAACAATACATAGTAACTGTTTTTTTTTCTTATAAAATGATATGTTACAGATCACAGAAACTTTTGTAAGTACTCACACGAGACATATATCAAATATAGCGATTGGTAAAATAGTAAGAGTATTTTAATATAATATCAAATAGGAAGGCTGTAGTTATCAGGAAGGGACTTGTCCTTCACATTTCATCATTGACGCGAAGTGGCTCCTTCACGTCTATGAACTCAGCTCAGTTCAGTTCAGTTTTGTTTCTGTCTGGTCTACATGTATCACATCTGTGGCACTGAGTTCTGGCAATTCTGCCCTCATCTCCTCCATCAACTGGTCAGACATCGCTTTCAGTCTCTCCAATTCCACACGCGACTCCCGCTCATACTCCTCCAGTAACTCTTCCCTGCAGGCGACCGCCGCGTCCGTCACAGCTCTCACCATGGCGTCGGCGCGCTGGCGAATCTGAAGCACAGCCTCGGCAACTTGTCGCTTGTATTCCAAGTGAGCAATGGATACCTGTACCACTTCCCGATGTTTCTGTGCGATGTACTTCTCAGCCTTGCGTAGGAGTTCATCTTTGCGAGCCATGATCGCCACCTTGCACGCGTCGTGACATGGACTGCACAGATGTCGGTTACAGTGGCAGCATAAGATAACACTGGGTTCTTTGTCACAAACCACACATAATTCAGAGCTGGTCGACTTTCTAGAATCTGCGCTGGATGGCATCTCAGAGTCGTTCTTTGCTGCACACACTGGACACGCTGCGACGCCTGTTTTCTGATATTTCTCTGTTTCTTCCGTCATGCACGTTTGACACAGTGTGTGCATGCAGGCCAACGTCTGGTGTTCCGTACACGTCTGCTGACAATTTGTACATGACATTACTTTGTTGACCTCGGTCGTGCCTTGATCTCTATTTGTCATCGTTGATGTATAGGTCAATCTGGAAAAAAGTGGGGAATAAAAACATCAAATAAAAACATCATTTCCTGAAGGAAGTAATGTAGTGGTTATTATTTTGTTTAGTTTTAAATGTTCGTGTATAGGGCTATATATTTTGCAAATGTATGAACTAGTGCAATGATTCATTCGATCTCACGTTTACACTCTGTGCATGGAAGACATATTCTGCGTCTTATATACTAGCATGTAAGTTTACCAATTGATTATACTATGCTATACAGTACTGTGAGCAGTTAGAACATGTAAGTAGGCCACGCAAAGCTAAAAATAACATAACAAACACCATTTGGCAGGTACTAGTATAAAAACTCTTTTATATGCGTTTATACATATATATATCTATATCGGTTGATAAATTATACTATTTTGCAATATAGATTATGATATAAACAAAATACTCACACTATGATCCGAGAATGTCAAGTATCCATTATATCACCATGTACATGTGGATCTACACTTGTTCTGATCAGCAATACAGCGTGATCCACAAGAGACGTATTACCACGGCGGGTGATCTGTCACTCTGGCCAAAACGTTACATGCTGATGTGTATTATCCCCTAGGGGTGTGATATCAGACTCAATCGCCGTTGATATCACTAGTTGTTTTGTGACCATGATCTCAATGACAATGATCTCTGGTTTTATGGGATATAATGCACCCGAAGTGATATCAGAGTTTCCTTCCATACTGCTTGTTACTCATGCAAGCATGAATGTTCTTTAATTAATTACCATTCAAGTTTGCATAGATGGCTGTCCTCCAAATTTGAGTTTATTCAGTAAACGCATGTACAATATAAAAATATGATAAAAAATACACATATATTGCAGGCGCGGATTTAGAGAGGGGCGCGACAGGCGCCCGTCAGTTGGACCCGGCGCCATAAAAAGGCGCCCGGTTTTCGTTTCAGTACAAATTGATAATCATTTAATCCTCAGTGTAAGGGAAAAACTGTTTTTCAACATCCTAAAATGTTCTCGAATTCAAAATTTTGTAGCTCCTAGAGAGCGTACCACATAGTACAAATTGCAAAAATTTCTCGGGAGCTTACGGCGTCCCCCAAACCCCAGACCGCACTTGTTTTGTTTGCTGTGGAAGGCTGCGCACCTCCGCCCCCTCACCCCACCCCCCGTTCATCAAATCCTGGATCCGCCCCTGTGATACATAACACATGAAGGTTTACCTGGGATAGCGCAAAAGTCAAAAGACTTAACAATTGCTGTCCGATATAACGTATGTAACTCATGCTGATTGCGCCTCTATTTTCAGTACAAATAGCGAGACGGATTATAAAATGGTATGTTTTCAGTGTACGAGTATTGACGTTACTTGTGAGTTGTGCCCCACGCTCTAGTGCGCAATGCATGTATGAGGACCATTCCACATTATTTGGGGAGGTCGGCAGTGTAGGTCTATCTCGCCTCAGTAACAGTGTATTATTTCACATATACTGTGCTATACTGTAAGCAGCAGAACATGTAAGTAGGCCACGTATCGCTAAAAATAAAATACTGAACACCATTCCATTTGGAAGGTACTAGGTTTTTTTATATGTGTATGAAATTAATACTGATACATTCCATTTTGTATGCACTTAAAACATATATTTCAATTGAAAAAATTATACGATTTTGCGATAGAGTATGATATAAATACAGTACTCAATCTATATATGACATGAGAATATCAAATCACGATGTAAAGTTTGTGTATCTGGTTATGATCAGCGATACAGGGCGATCCACAACAAAACGTATTACCACGGCGGGTGATCTGTCACTCTGGCCAAAATGTTACACGCTAATGTGTATTATCCCGTAGGGGTGTGATATCTCTGTGATATCACTAGTTATTTTGTCATCATGATCTTGGAGATAAATCACCGAGGGCACCCGAATTGATATCATACACTATGTTCTCGGCTACGACTATCTACGCCTAACTAGCAAGCTATACCAACACGATATAATTCAGATACCGGTACTCCCGGTAGCCTAGTAATTTAAGTCAATGATCCGATAAATATTACACTACATGTAAATTGATATATTGCGTAAACATCAGAGTAAAAAAATCGTAAACTTAAGGTATACCGAAAGGATTCCCATTGCCCCATGCAGCTACGTTTTAGAGCTGCTTCTCATACATGTACATGTATATCCAGGTTGATTTTGGCGCCATACGGATTAAACCATTGGTTGGTTTTCAGTTTTGGTTGGATGAGTTAATAGGCAGCGTAATTTAATCACATGTACATGTACCAGGGCCGCTGGGTTCACTAAAAAAAAATTACGTACATAAGGCCAAAAAAGGTGTTATGGTTCTGGTTATTGGTGTCCCCGAAAAAGTGATGTGACGACGCGATTGGCAGCCGATGACTGATCCGGTCAAATATGGCCCATTTTGCCAACCATTTTCCCCTAAAATTGGCTGTTGCTAAGCGACCTGGTTGAATTTGCCCTGTTTGGAGAGCCATACACCAAGTTTTGCAATATCAAAGACACTCGGGACCATTTTACTTGACGGCCTGACAACACCAATTATATTGCGTTAGAGAATTGCGTCAGAGAATTCCATGAAACGGGGGATGCCCTTGGGGGATATTTTGCTATGGCCGGTTGTTGACCCGAGCTGGTTGGCATTGCACCCGAACAGTTTCAAGACCACAGCACGCACAGAACGACTCGGACGACGAACGATATGGATTGTCAGGCATGGAAATCAGTCGTTTTAAGGGGGTACCCTCATAATTCGAGCTGTAGCAAAAAAAAACACACAAACAAACAAATTTATCAACCTATATTTTCCTTACTATAGTGAGACGAGGGAATGAATTGGCTAGCTTTGTATATAATCTGCTAAGGTTCATCTTGTTCTGGGACGGAGCTATGGAGACTTGAATTTGGTTTTTTTTTATCATTGTTTTGTATGGCCGAAGGAATTCGTGAAATCTGTCCTGACGCTCGCGCCTAACCAGAACCATAATACTTTTTTTGGCCTAAGCTGCTAAGGGGCCGGTTATTATTTATCGGGTGACGGGGGGCGGAGATTTTCCGAGCAATGAGTTTTCAAAGTTTGACCCCCCCCCCCCACCAAGATAAAAAATGAAAGTGTGAGCCCCAATCACCATGTACATATACACAATTGATGACAATTATAAGGAGTCAGTATCATAATATATATGCTACTTAAATGCTGTTTTTACACTTCATTCACGATTGTGACGTTTGTCGCAATTTTTTTTTATACTATAACGTCAGTGGATATTATGAATTCGTGGTCTTCGTGTGTCCACCATGTCCATTGCTTCAAGTGTGAATGCCATTACAACTGATTCAAATATTATCTGTGAGCATATTATGTCGGTTTTTTTTTTTTAAATTTGTTGGAGGAATGAAAAAATCCATGAATCTTATTCCTACCCCAGAGCGAACTCGAAAAAATTACGACTCCTCCACATATCATTGATGAATCAGGCCATCCTGGACTGGTGCTCTTCCGGCCATTGAATCAAATATGTGTTGGCTACAAGATGGGTTGATAATGTTCCGTGATGATCTGCTATTGTCTATCAATGTCCTGGCCACCAAGTCAGGCACATCAGATTCACTATAGCGTCATCCGTGACGATCCAGGACAATTTTGCAATCCTCGGTCGAAAGATCCATGTTTTGTTCATGGCAGTCCAGGACAGTCCTGAGCTCATCGAGGATCATCCTCAGTGGCCGGGGTTCCTGTGCTGGCAACGTGTTGAGTGGAAAATCGGTCTGTAGTTTTGACATGCTGGTTCGGGGTCATTGGATGTTATGACATGTTCGTCAGCATGGTATGGGCCGGGTGATCCATTGTTAGTCTGTGACAGTGACCTGCATGTTGATCATCCTGGCTGACACCGTATTCAGCTGCAGTGCTGCTGTGTTCTACTAAAGGTCCATAGTTCATCCTTGGTGACAATATTTCAGTCTGGGTGATGGGCGGATGTCGATTCACATGTATCACGACATCTCCTGATTTTGGTTGTTCCTGGATTGTCCTTTCTAGGATCAAATTTTGGCGGAACTATAGTTTCACTGATAATGTGACAAACGATAGATTTTGTTGCATACTCCCATGAACCATCAGTCCATATTGAGTGGATTGTTTTCACCTAATTCACTATTTCAACATACAGATTTTCTCAAATTAACTAACATTCAAAATCCGACCACCCGTTCCATTGAAAATAAAAGTATGACCTCCCCCCCCCCCCCCCAATAATGTTGAAAATGAAAGTGTGACTCCCAGTTTTAACCCCCACCCCACCCCACCCCCGATGAATAACCTGATAAATAATGACCGGCCCCTAAGTAACATAAATACCTACAACTATTACTGGTCTCGTACATTTACAAATGGATGTTATAATCAACTGTGTACTAATCCATCGGTTTCACACGTCAATGTAAAACCCAACCACAGCCTCGCCCTGCCGGTGATGCTCTAGCGGTCAACACGGATGGCCATGTCTCGCATCAGTCTGAACATCGTGTTGATGGTGCTGTCTGGTCTCGTGGGTCCATCCCGACCTCATCTGTGCCTAGTGAGTCCGCAACAGAGAGGAAACATGGGGGACCTCAATGTCAAAGGTATGATAATGGAGTTGAATTACCTATACATCTACGATATATATATATCCTGCATTGGCTTCATCTGCCAAATTCCTCAACTCTACTGCCAAGATAACGATATTGTAGCATTTATCAGAATCGTTCATTCTGCGTCCTCCTCGCCTCCTCCCCCCCCCCCCCCCCCATTTATATGCACTACCTTCGACAATATGCTAACAATTTTATAAGCAACACACCTGTGAAATAGTCTTAGGACAGATGAAATTTTTATGGCTATTATCCCAGGGTCTGACGGCTGTTTCCAGATAGAGGGCCCTTGCGGCCACGCACCGATCCCAAAGATCCCAACACAACTGTTCTTGTGGTCAGTGTCGAGATGCTCACAAATGTTCATTCTGTTTAGCTGGAATAAAATATATACACCGACCTCGGCTGGTTGCGATGATCTGCATGTAACAGGTTATCATGTTGGGGATTGATTTTCTTGTTGTTCTTGTTGTTGAATCTCAGGACGGGCCCTGGTGCATACAACATGACGGTTATATATCAGAAAAATTTGGACCATTACGACGAGGCAACACCTGTAAGTAACTGTTTAAGCTGACTTTGTTTCAATTCATAAGTTACGCATGTCTTATGACGTCTGAACCCCTGCATACTAGTATATGTATACGGCATATAATCATAATATAACGTATGGTAATGCTTGTGTTATATCACTACAGGGCTATTTCAGCGTAGCATTGGGTTCCCGAACACCTCAGGGTACCACCTTCAAGGAGCTGAGCAGGATTGCAGACAGTGAGACACCCAGTCTGCATCTGTACACAGTGACCGTTCCCATACCTAACGTGTATGTTCATGCAGTTATTGATATGTAGATCTATCATGCATGGTAAATAATTAGTAGGCAGGACATATATTTCAAAATATTTATGTATTATCTCCTTTTAATTAGGGCATTTCGGCACGAAATGTCCTTATGGTTTTGTCAGAATTTTTTGTTTCTTTCTTTTTTTTCCGGTTAGTCTGGTTAGTCCGTGAGGATGAATTTTGTGTCAAATGGTTTCCGGATGATAACTCAAAAAGTACTTGTGCTACCATTCTGAAACTTGACATGTATGTTGATATAGTGTCACAGAGGAACCCTATTGATTATAGTGTCAATCACTCAAACGACCTTTGACCCACGGGCCGAAAACAATTTTGGTCAGTCATCCTTGGGGCTCATTGCATATCTCAGAAACGGTGCATCATAGAGCGAAACGGACGTTATTATTAGACAAACATGTCTTGGGGGTATGTTGGGTGAACTTGGCCCTGGGCCAAATTTTTTTTGTTGAGTCGGCGTTTTTCGTTTTCGGCCATATCTCGAAAACGGTGCGTCCTGGAGCGAAACGGAGGTTATTTTCGGACTCGTGACACTAGACAAACATCTTTTGGGGGTATGTTGGGTGAACTTGGCTCTGGGCCAAATTTTTTTTTGCTGAGTCGGCATTTTTCATTTTCGGCCATATCTCAGAAACGGTGCGTCATAGAGCGAAACGGACGTTATTTTCGGACTCGTGACACTAGACAAGCAAAGGGGTATGTTGGGTGAACTCGGTCCTGGGCCATATTGTTTTTGCTGAGTCGGCGTTTTTCATTGCTGGCCATATCTCGGAAACAATGCGTTGTTGAAAGAAAAAGATGTTATTTTTGGACTCGTGGTACTAGACAAACAAGTCCTAGGGGTATGTTGGGCGAACTTGTCCCTGGGCCAATTTTTTTTTTATGCTGAGTCGGCATTTTTAGCTTACCGGCCCTTTGGGCCGATAAGCTATTATCGTGGTTTTTCGTCCGTCGTCCGTCCGTCGTCCGTCCGGATTTGTAACTTTTTTTTGGCATGATGAATTTCCCCATAAATTTGTCAGAATATACCTTAGGCCAATATCTAAAAACGTTTTTAAAATTTTTTTTATTGAATCGTTTTTGCCAATTTGGCGGCCATTTTTGACGAAAAATTGCCAATTTTTGGATTTTGGTGGCCATTTTCTCATAAACTGTCTGATCAGTTTTGAGATTTTTGTTTTAAAACATTCCTCTCATGTACCTCTATGACATGTATAGGTTTTGTTGCCCTTGAATCGCCTCAAAAAAAAAAGTTTTCCTCAAAATCATGTATTAGATTCTCCTTATGTACCTATGTGATGTGTATAAATTTTGTTGTCTTTGAAATGACGGTCTGCGTGTGGCGGCCATTTTGATTTTTTGACGGGTCCCAAATCAAGTCACTATTCGTTTTGAGCCATTTCCAGCAAAAAAAAAAAAATTTTTTTTTGACCATTGAAAATTTTTTTGGCCTTGGAAAATTTCACCCAAATTTTCCTTCATAATGGGAGATATGCAGAGTAATCTCATAGAACACTTCAAGATAGAGCCTAAGTATTGGCACATTCAAATGGGAAATCATATATTGCGGTTTGAGTGGTGACCTTGAATTTGATCTTCAATGACCTTGAAAGGTCAAAACGACCTTTTTGTCGTAAAAACGATGAATTTTGCTTTTGGTGGTCATTTTATCGAAATCTATTCAGACAGTTTTCCTCAAAATCATGTATAAGATTATCCTTATGTACGTTTGTGATGTGTATAAGTTTTGTTGCCTTTGAATCGACTATCTGTGAAAATTTGTCATTAGCAAAAAAAAATCTTTCAAGACGTAACTTGATTTTGTATTATAGTCCATACAGAAAATGTGTTTCTATCAACATTTACGAAGATGTTTTAACATATTGATTTTAACATCAGTGAAACAATTTATATGTATTCAGTATTCTATGCAATCCACATGATTGCCGGTAAGCTACAGCACCCTTGGTGCTATGTTTTTATTTTCGGCCATATCTCGTTTATTTTCATTCATATTTCAGAAACCGTCGTCTTAGAGTGAAATGGATGTATCTACGTAATCATTTAGAGTTGTCAGTAATTAACAGTTCACCTGTCATTGAGTTGTGTATCGAAATGCCCCAAGGCCTCTACGTCTAGTTTATTATCTCTTTAATTCTGTTATATTTCATGTTCATTAAATAAGATGTCTCATTGTTCATACTGTAACTGTTCAGAACGTCTTTTTCACGTTGTAGTGTGGACTTGTGGTATGTGTTACAAGTTTCCTACGTGACCAAGAATCCACAGGCACCAGCAGCTTTCTATCAGTGCGCTGACTTCAGACTCATCAAGTCCTCGAACTAAGGAGTGATATTGTACCTACCAGAGCTTGACCATGGAATCTATTAACCACTATCACTGCGCTGACTTCAGACTCACTAAGTCCTGGTAAAAGGAGTGATACTAGGACTTAACTCTGTTAGTAGGCTAGTTATTTGTTGTTGCTGTTTATTCACGCAACTATAGGCCTACATTGACATGTGCGTGTATCGTGTTTGTCCTAATAAAATATACTTCCACGAATCGATAACTTGTCGATTCGTTATAAAGTAGAGAACAGTGTCACACGAGTCATTGGGGTGGGGAGGGGGGGGGGGAGGGTATAGGGGGTAGGGGGCGGGACGTCATGCATTCTGTAACTAGGCACGACAACTCCAATTATTTTCATCACATGACTCACATCCGCTACGTACAATATTTTGAAGATGGGGGATACTCTTGATACCCCGCAGGAGGGTAGGGATATTATGCTTTTGCTGGCTGTTGAACCGATCTGTACGGTGGCTGATTCTTGCCATAATGCGTTTTTCCTGAACAGTTTTCGTCGCGAATTTAATTGTGACGACTGAAACTATTTAAATCGCGACCGAAATCATTAAATCCGCGACCAAAACGTTTTCGCTGCAGCGAAAACATTCTCGCCGCGAATAAAATACTTTTAGCTGTGGCAAAAACATTATCGTCGCGACCAAAATCATTTTCGCTGCAGCGAAATTGTTCTCGCCGCGATTTAAACACTTATTTAAAGTCATAGTAGCAAGGTACCATTATATGATTTTATTCCTGTTCACATAAAGGCATTGTGGACATTTGGTGATGAAAAAGGTGTTCGCGTTAATTGGTACTTAATAACAGCGACATATAATGGAGTATATTGGGCCAGTATTACGATCGCCTTCTCCAGCCGATGAAAGAAATTGCTTCGGCAATTTCCGTAATCGTGACGTCAGTTGAGGCAGAATGTGCTTTGATGGCTCGCCAAAAACGTAAAATACGTAAATTGTTGGCCAGCTCAAAGAAGGGAGAATCACTTCAAAATGCATGCAATTCAACAGAAAACACGCAAAAACAAGCAAATACTGGACATCTTCCAGTTCAACAAACCTCCGTTCTGGGTGAATAAATAGTTCCGATTGTAAATATCAAGACAAGAAATGCCGTATTCCTGCCATCTCATCCCTTCACTTGAATTGTCAAACATACATCAGGGGAATGAATATGCGATATGCAGTTTATCTTGCTGGCTACATGTACTTTCAGGCCTGCCTCAACTGACGTCACAAACCACGTGACCCACACTAAAATCAGGATCAAAATCTTCGGCAAGTTACGGAAGGAGTGCCTATTTGGTTCAATATCTCAAAACCTATTGATTGTAATTGTAAAATTCGTTCGAATTTGTGGAAAACTATTCATAATAGACTAAATGAAAAGCACTTTCATCGGCATGCTACTAGGTCTTTAAACACTCAACATTTACGTATGTTTTAACATATTGATTTTAACATCAGTGAAACAATTTATATGTATTCAGTATTCTATGCAATCCACATGATTGCCGGTAAGCTACAGCACCCTTGGTGCTATGTTTTTATTTTCGGCCATATCTCGTTTATTTTCATTCATATTTCAGAAACCGTCGTCTTAGAGTGAAATGGATGTATCTACGTAATCATTTAGAGTTGTCAGTAATTAACAGTTCACCTGTGATTGAGTTGTGTATCGAAATGCCCCAAGGCCTCTACGTCTAGTTTATTATCTCTTTAATTCTGTTATATTTCATGTTCATTAAATAAGATGTCTCATTGTTCATACTGTAACTGTTCAGAACGTCTTTTTCACGTTGTAGTGTGGACTTGTGGTATGTGTTACAAGTTTCCTACGTGACCAAGAATCCACAGGCACCAGCAGCTTTCTATCAGTGCGCTGACTTCAGACTCATCAAGTCCTCGAACTAAGGAGTGATATTGTACCTACCAGAGCTTGACCATGGAATCTATTAACCAATATCACTGCGCTGACTTCAGACTCACTAAGTCCTGGTAAAAGGAGTGATACTAGGACTTAACTCTGTTAGTAGGCTAGTTATTTGTTGTTGCTGTTTATTCACGCAACTATAGGCCTACATTGACATGTGCGTGTATCGTGTTTGTCCTAATAAAATATACTTCCACGAATCGATAACTTGTCGACTCGTTATAAAGTAGAGAACAGTGTCACACGAGTCATTGGGGTGGGGAGGGGGGGGGGGAGGGTATAGGGGGTAGGGGGCGGGACGTCATGCATTCTGTAACTAGGCACGACAACTCCAATTATTTTCATCACATGACTCACATCCGCTACGTACAATATTTTGAAGATGGGGGATACTCTTGATACCCCGCAGGAGGGTAGGGATATTATGCTTTTGCTGGCTGTTGAACCGATCTGTACGGTGGCTGATTCTTGCCATAATGCGTTTTTCCTGAACAGTTTTCGTCGCGAATTTAATTGTGACGACTGAAACTATTTAAATCGCGACCGAAATCATTAAATCCGCGACTAAAACGTTTTCGCTGCAGCGAAAACATTCTCGCCGCGAATAAAATACTTTTAGCTGTGGCAAAAACATTATCGTCGCGACCAAAATCATTTTCGCTGCAGCGAAATTGTTCTCGCCGCAATTTAAACACTTATTTAAAGTCATAGTAGCAAGGTACCATTATATGATTTTATTCCTGTTCACATAAAGGCATTGTGGACATTTGGTGATGAAAAAGGTGTTCGCGTTAATTGGTACTTAATAACAGCGACATATAATGGAGTATATTGGGCCAGTATTACGATCGCCTTCTCCAGCCGATGAAAGAAATTGCTTCGGCAATTTCCGTAATCGTGACGTCAGTTGAGGCAGAATGTGCTTTGATGGCTCGCCAAAAACGTAAAATACGTAAATTGTTGGCCAGCTCAAAGAAGGGAGAATCACTTCAAAATGCATGCAATTCAACAGAAAACACGCAAAAACAAGCAAATACTGGACATCTTCCAGTTCAACAAACCTCCGTTCTGGGTGAATAAATAGTTCCGATTGTAAATATCAAGACAAGAAATGCCGTATTCCTGCCATCTCATCCCTTCACTTGAATTGTCAAACATACATCAGGGGAATGAATATGCGATATGCAGTTTATCTTGCTGGCTACATGTACTTTCAGGCCTGCCTCAACTGACGTCACAAACCACGTGACCCACACTAAAATCAGGATCAAAATCTTCGGCAAGTTACGGAAGGAGTGCCTATTTGGTTCAATATCTCAAAACCTATTGATTGTAATTGTAAAATTCGTTCGAATTTGTGGAAAACTATTCATAATAGACTAAATGAAAAGCACTTTCATCGGCATGCTACTAGGTCTTTAAACACTCAACATTTACGTATGTTTTAACATATTGATTTTAACATCAGTGAAACAATTTATATGTATTCAGTATTCTATGCAATCCACATGATTGCCGGTAAGCTACAGCACCCTTGGTGCTATGTTTTTATTTTCGGCCATATCTCGTTTATTTTCATTCATATTTCAGAAACCGTCGTCTTAGAGTGAAATGGATGTATCTACGTAATCATTTAGAGTTGTCAGTAATTAACAGTTCACCTGTGATTGAGTTGTGTATCGAAATGCCCCAAGGCCTCTACGTCTAGTTTATTATCTCTTTAATTCTGTTATATTTCATGTTCATTAAATAAGATGTCTCATTGTTCATACTGTAACTGTTCAGAACGTCTTTTTCACGTTGTAGTGTGGACTTGTGGTATGTGTTACAAGTTTCCTACGTGACCAAGAATCCACAGGCACCAGCGGCTTTCTATCAGTGCGCTGACTTCAGACTCACTAAGTCCTGGTAAAAGGAGTGATACTAGGACTTAACTCTGTTAGTAGGCTAGTTATTTGTTGTTGCTGTTTATTCACGCAACTATAGGCCTACATTGACATGTGCGTGTATCGTGTTTGTCCTAATAAAAGATACTTCCACGAATCGATAACTTGTCGATTCGTTATAAAGTAGAGAACAGTGTCACACGAGTCATTGGGGTGGGGAGGGGGGGGGGGGGGGTATAGGGGGTAGGGGGCAGGACGTCATGCATTCTGTAACTAGCCACGACAACTCCAATTATTTTCATCACATGACTCACATCCGTTACGTACAATATTTTGAAGATGGGGGATACTCTTGATACCCCGCAGGAGGGTAGGGATATTATGCTTTTGCTGGCTGTTGAACCGATCTGTACGGTGGCTGATTCTTGCCATAATGCGTTTTTCCTGAACAGTTTTCGTCGCGAATTTAATTGTGACGACTGAAACTATTTAAATCGCGACCGAAATCATTAAATCCGCGACCAAAACGTTTTCGCTGCAGTGAAAACATTCTCGCCGCGAATAAAATACTTTTAGCTGTGGCAAAAACATTATCGTCGCGACCAAAATCATTTTCGCTGCAGCGAAATTGTTCTCGCCGCGATTTAAACACTTATAGCCGCGACCAAAACATTCTCGCTGCAGCGAAAACGATTATCGCCGCGGCGAGAATGGCCGTACTTGTTAAAAAGCTTTTCTTTCATCACCTCAAAGAGAACAGATTGTTTATCATTGCAATTATCGCCGCGGCGAATATTCACAGTTAAGTGCAATAATCGCCGCGGCGGTAAGTATTCTCGCTGCAGCAGAAATGTATTGGTCGCGGCAACAACGATTTTCGCTGCAGCGAAAATGTTTTGGTCGCGGCAACAATGGTTTTCGCTTCGACGAGAATGTTTTAGCTGCGACAACAACTATTTTCGCTGCGACAAGAATGTTTTGGTCGCGGCGAGAATATTTCCGCTGCAGCGAAAAGGTTTCGGTCGCGATTTTAATCATTTCCGTCGTCAGAATTAAAGTCGCGACGAAAACTCTTCAGGACAAACACATTATGGCATGAATCAGCCACTGTAGATCTGGTTGGCATTGCACACAAATAGGTTCAAAACCACAGCATGCTCAGACGGGCTCAGTTGACGAACGAACGATATATAGTAGATTGTCTGGCATGAAGATTAGCGGTTTTTTGGAGATACCATCAGAAATCGAGCTGTAGCCAAAAACCAAATATGTCAACATATATTTTCCTCATTCATGTTACGACTACGTGTATGTTGAGGTGAGGAAATGAATTATCTACCTTGACATATATAAGGCTCTGCTGGGGAATTAAAAAGCTATGGATATTTGAATAAGGGATCTTTGGTCCAAAAACCTATTGCCATGGCGTTGTGTTGTTGTCCGTCTAAATTTTTATCTTTAAGGATTGATTGCATGTGATCGTCATGAACCTGGCAGTGACCAGCTGTCCATTCACTTATAATGTAAATATAAAGGTAACAAATTCATGAATTTACTCACTTTCAACCAACGTGAAACTTTGCCTTTCTGATTGTTAGCCGTCAAGGATTACTAACCGAGACTCTGTTTCTTACTAAGCAATGTTAAATTTGTTAAATTCATCGTTTTCATATGTCATTTTCCGACCTATTTCTCAGTCTACAAAATACACTCACAACAATGCGAGCGAAAGGATTATGCTGTGCAGCAAATAGCTAGTGAGGCCAGTAAAACTCACAGGTGATATGCACTCAGGTGCACCGAGGTGTTTGGGATTATGAATGTTCAGCTCATTGTATTCATCTCACAGAAAGTATAGCCCTAGATATTCTCATTATTTTGACGACAACAAGGAATAAATATATGCAACAGCCAGTGCTTGTCAAGCAGAACACTCGAATCTTCGTTTTGGTGAAACGTATAAAATGATTCATCTAATCATCAAATTGCACAGCTTTCGTGATATCATTTATGAAACCATGTCTCGGTTCATCATCCATGAGTATTTGTGTGTGTGCAAGTCAAGTTTTAGGTCAGGGGATTGTATTGTTTTGGTGATTTTGTTACCTTTACTTTCACTTTATAAGTCAATGGAAAAGTGCCTCAGTGCAGTCACCGGTAAGTTACGTGCAATCACACCTTAAAGTTTACTATCGAATCTTTCTCAAATTTTCATAAAAATGCATGAAAATATTCCAAAAGGGAGGTAGTTTTTAAGGCATTTAGGGTAGTTTTTATTTTCGCAGTTCTTTCGAACTGGCAGCCATTTTTGAACGGAAACGGTCCATTTTGGACTTCGGCGGTCATGAAAAACTTTCTGATCAGTTTTGAGATTTTTGCTTCAAAAGTTTCCCCTCGTACCTTTATGACGTGTTTAAGTTTCGTTGCTCTTGAATCGTCGGTCTGTGCGTGGCAGCCATTTTGTTTCTTTTGACGGGTCGGTAATTTTTTTTTGGGGGGGGGGGGGGGGGGAGGCCCAAATCGTATTACTATTTATTTCGGGCTATTTCTAAGTAAAAAAAATTCAGCATTTGAAAAAAAAATTGATACTGAAAATTTTCGGCATATTTTTCCTTCATAATGGGAATTGCCACAACTTTACTGCTAGAATGACTGAAGATAGAGCTTAGATATTGGCTTTTTCAACTGGTGATCATGGCGATTTGTGTGGTGATCTCGAACTTGACCTTCGGTGACACTGGAAGGTCAAAACAGCCATTTTCTGTCAAAAAATGCCCAAATTTGTCACTACAGACGAACAAGTACTTGTAGGTAGAGCTTATATATTTTTGCCATGGACATAGAAGTCTCTCTTCTATGTCTATGATTTTTGCATTATGAGCATATAAAAAGTCGTGTATGGAACAATGAGGAGTTATCAGAAATATCTGCAATCACCAGCTGGCAGCACTGCTTTATCAGTCTTATGACGTCATTTTACTGTTTTTGCTGGCGTTATCAATATAAACGTAATTTTCCCGCCAAAACGTACGTCATTAATGATTACCCAGCAAACATGACAGTACCGGCCCAGTATCGTTTTATTGCCGGTTTAATAATGTTCATACCGTACATCGGTAACCATTATTTAGCCAGTACTGGCCCTGTAACAGTTGTCATTATTGTCGATAGACATAAAATACATCACATTCATGATGTCACTGGGCCATTAGTGGCACGATCTCAGATGTCGTTATTGTCAATACTTCTTAATCTATAATGTTCATGCAGTCTCTGGGCCAGTAGTGGCAAAATATCGGCTCTCCTTATTGGTGATGATCTGAATCTATGATGGTCATCCAGTCACTGGGCCAGTAGTGGCACAATATCGGCTTTCCTTATTGGTGATGATCTGAATCTATAATGGTCATCCAGTCACTGGGCCAGTAGTGGAACAATATCGGCTTTCCTTATTGGTGATGATCTGAATCTATAATGGTCATCCAGTCTCTGGGCCAGTAGTGGCACAATGTCTGCTCTCCTTATTGGTGATGATTTGAGTCCATAATGGCCATCCAGTCTCCGGGCCAGTAGTGGCCTGATTTGGGCTCTCCTTATTGGTGATGATCTGAATCTATAATGGCCATCCATTTTCTGGGCCAGTAGTGGCACAATATCGGCTCTCCTTATTAAGGCATTAGTCCGGCAGTGAACCTTGTTAAAACAGTCTGACCTCAAAATGTTTGATAAAGTTTTTTTCTCTCTTGATTATTCATTATTAGGGCCTACGTTAAAAATTTCAGGTGGGTGTGAAATTCTCACCCTTGGGGAATTTGAGAAATCCAAGATGGCCGCCATGGAGGACGATTTCAACCACCTGAAATATAATTCAGCCAATAACTTTACTTCTAGAGTACATAGAAGTGCAAACTTGGTGTCTATACCCATGTTTTCTGGTATAAGCTTTACAATAGTGCCACTAAACTATAGTTATGCTTGTCCGCCATCTTGGAAATCAAAATGGCCGCGTAATTTTGGTAATTTTTGCCCGCATATTTGCCCAAAACTGTTTGATTTTATATGTAATGTAATGACGAATATGTTCAAGGATAATGCGTAGCAGTGGAGCATCATGTATTGCTTTAGTGAATTGTTTTGTAGGTATTGTCAGACAATAAACGTTGAGGGGACAGGGGACATTGCCCTCCATGTCTTGAACGTTGTCACCAATGTCCTGAGAAGTTCATTTTGCAGCAAGTTTGACACCTAGACAGGTCAATCTATGACAAACAACCAACTGACCCACAACAAACTGCAACAAAATGTTTTTTCGTGATTTTCACCCCTACTGGGTATACTGATTAACATAAAAAAAGTCTGCCAAAATCTGAATCACGTAAATGGGTTAAAATGGCCTCATTTCAAAGATGGCCGCCGTGGGTCTATGGTAGTCCTTAAACAGCTATAACTTCTTCAATAATTATGATAGAAACATAATTTTGGGTTCTAGTCCAGGTTTTTGAAGGGCGAGGAATCCAGTGGTGTCACTAAAATTTAATTCCGATAACTAATCAGCCTGAAATCCAAGATGGCGGCGATTAATGAGGCCGTAACAAATGAAATCGACTGTTCACATCAAGCCCTCAACTTCTCCAATAATTGTGACAGAAATATAATTTTGGGTTCCAGCCCAGCATTTCGAAGAGTGGGGAATCCAATGTTGACAGTAAATTTCAATTCTGATAAGCAGTCAGCCTGAAATCCAAGATGGCGGCGACTAATGAGGCCGTAAACCAATGAAGTCAAATGTTCACATCATGCTCTCAACTTCCTCAAGTTTTGTGATATAATCATGATTTTGGGTTCTATCCCAGGGTTTTGAAGGGTGATTCAACTCCGAATCCAATGGTGTTAATGAACTTCAACTCTGATAAGTATCCACCCTGAAATCCAAGGTGGCGGCGATGAACGAGGCCACAAATCAATGAAATCATCTGTCAGCATTAAACCCTTAACTTCTTAAATAATTGTGATAGAAACATAATTTTAGGGTCTGGTCTAGGGTTCTGGAGGATGAGCAATCCATTGTTATAAGAAAATTCAGGGTTCGACAATATTAACAAAAAATCTCGGATGTCAGTGTGGCGATTTTGCCCAAAGATCGCGGCAGGTGATTCTTTCTAAATACACTTGTTTCTGGCCTTTGTTTTGGACGCTTCTGTTCGAAGCACGCATTGCTTAGCAACACCCTCCAACACTCTCGCCCAGTATGCTGTAACAATGGCCTTACGTCACTTCCCTCGTTTCTCGTGCTTCAGGGACTATACATACTCTGGAGCCGTTTTGTTCAGTGAAGTTGTCTTCGAGCTGAGCAAGGGAGAGAACGACGGAGGGCTGGGCCATGAGCTCTACGTCCTCGCTCTCTGGATAATGCCCTCGTGGGCCCCTGGAGACAATTTCTATAGGAGGCCCAGGTGGGGCAGATCTTGATGACTCGGTGGCTCACGCCCTCCGGACCACCGGTCTCCCACCTGGGATGGTGCGAAACAGGCTCTGGCGGACCGTCGGGCTGTCCGGGGTTCCACCCCCCCCCCCCCCACGGCGAGCTGGCCTTACAGTTAACACCACGGTGATGATCATGTATCTGAGTGGTGTCCGCATGTCTGGGCTCGCTGGGCGGGCTGCTACCTGGTTAAAGTTCTGATGATAAAGTAGGCACTGCGCCCGCAGTGACCCTCGGTGAGCGGCTATCCACGAGGATCCGAGGATAGTGGGCGTGCGTCCGCCATGACCCGTGGTGAGAGGACTATCCTCGAGGATCCCGGATAGCAGATGCCATTAAAACTTTACATCAGCATTAAAAGGAAAGCCGTAAAATCAATAAACTGTCCATTTTTTGACAACAAAACAATCAATCCCCCTGGACAATTGAGGCGTCTGGTCATAGGAAATATATCTCAAACACGTCAATTGTTAAATATTTAGGCTGAATTCCAAGATAGTACGGAAGCGTATTGCTATCAAGGGTGTAAAAAATATTATCTCGTATGTACGACTTATATCTCGTACGTACGACTTAATAACCCGTATGTACGACTTAATAACTTGTACGTACGACTTATTAACTCGTACATACGACTTGTTAACCCGTACGTACGACTTAGTATCTCGTACGTACGACATAGTAACTCGTACATACGTCTTATTAACTCCTACGTATGACTTATTAACCCGTACGTACGACTTATTAACTCATACGTACGAGTTAGTAAGTCGTACTTATGAGATACTAAGTCATACGTATGAGTTATTAAGTCGTACATACGAGTTAATAAGTCGTACATACGACTTAATAAGTCGTATGTATGAGATATAACTCATACGTACGAGATAAGAAATTTTACACACTTGATAGCAATACGCTTCCGTAGTGAAACGTATTGTTATCAAGTGTGCAAAAAAATGTATCTCGTACGTATGACTTATATGTCATATGTACGACTTATTAACTCGTACGTACGAGTTAATAAGTCGTACGTACGAGTTAATAAGTCGTACGTACGAGTTAATAAGTCGTACGTACGAGTTAATAAGTCGTACGTACGAGTTAATAAGTCGTACGTACGAGTTAGTAAGTCATACGTACGAGTTAGTAAGTCGTACGTATGACTTAATAAGTCATACGTATGACTTAATAAGTCGTACATACGACTTAATAAGTCGTACATACGACTTAATAAGTCGTACATACGAGTTAGTAAGTCGTACGTACGAGATACAAATTTTTACACACTTGATAGCAATACGCTTCCGTAAGATAGTTTTGGTGAATGAAGGTCCTAAAACCACGAGTAAACTGCATGGCTGTCATGTATTCACCCCATTTGTCGCACATAATGACAATTTTCAAACTTCCCCTGAAAACAGTGTGTAATATATAAACATGTGCATCTTGGAATGTTTCCACTCGTTTCTTACTAATTGTAAGTGATCCCCCTAAATTGGCCATACAAATAGTTTGATACAACTTTGATTGATTCGATTGATCAGATCACTCGTTTGATTTGGATGCCCTGAATGATCGTCGTTGACTGATGTGTGCATGCTTTACATAACATTTGGAATTTGCATTCGACCTCCGGGTGTTTCTTTTGCTTGCTTTAGGTTTCTGTCTTCTGAGCATATATTCTGAACTCGCCCAAAATTATGATCATATCACAAATATTGAGGAAGGTGAGAGCATGATGCAAACATTTGAATTCATTGGTTTACGGCGTTATTTATAGTCACCGCCATCGTGAATTTAAGGCGGACTACTTATCAGAACTGAATTTTATTGACACCATTGGACTCCTCATCAAAATGCTGGGCTGTCACAATTATTGAAGAAGTTGAGGGCTTGATGTGAACAGTCGATTACATTGGTTTATGGCCTCATTAATCGCCGCCATCTTGGATTTCAGGCTGAATACTTATCGGAATTAAATTTTAGTGACACCACTGGATTCCGCACCCTTCAAAACCCTGGGCTAGAACCCAAAATTATGTTTCTATCACAGTTATTGAAGAAGTTATAGCTGCTTAAAGATTTCCTTAGCCCCGCGGCGGTCATCTTTGAAATGACGCCATTTTAACCCATTTCCGTGATTCAGATCTTGGTAGACTTTTTTTCTGTTAATCAGTATACCCAGTAGGGGTGAAAACCACGATAAAACCTTTTGTAGCAATTGGTTGTGGGTCAGTTGGTTGTTTGTCATAGATTGACCTGTCTATGCGTCAAACTTGCTGCAAAATGAACTTCTCAGGACATTGGTGACAACGTTCAAGACATGGAGGGCAATGTCACCTCTCCTCTCAACGTTTATTGTATGACATTACCTACAAAACAATTCACTAAAGCAATATATGATGCTCCACTGCTACGCATTATCTTTGAACATATTCGTCATTACATTACATATGAAATCGAACAGTTTTGGGCAAATATTCGGGCAAAAATGACCGAAATTACGCGGCCATTTTGATTTCCAAGATGGCGGACAAGCATAACTATAATTTAGTGGCACCATTGTAAAGCTGATACCAGAAAATATGGGTATAGACACCAAGTTCGCACTTCTATGTACTCTAGAAGTAAAGTTATGGGCTGAATTATATTTCAGGTGGTTGAAATCACCCTCCATGGAGGCCATCTTGGATTAAAGTGATTTCTCAAATTCCCCAAAGTTGAGAGTTTCACACCCACCTGGAACGATTTACGGCTATACCAAATAAGTAAAATCAGAAGAGAAAAAAACTTTATCAAACACTTTGAGGTTTAGCCACCCTACTGCCGGATGGTTTTAGCAGAATTTTTTTTTTCCTTTTTTTTTTTTTTTTTTTTCCCGCCGTTTTGGTTTCCGACCGATAACTTTAGTTTGCCTCGATGTATGCCAAATTTTCAGTATTGGTCAGACATATTATGTGGAAGAACCCTATTGTTTTTCAGCCGGATCTGAGGTCCGTGAGGTCTTTGTTTCCGCACGATAACTCGAAAAGTATGTAGGCAATGGCTGCAGAACTTTGCACGGAGGTTCATATATCAATAGGGAAGAACCCTATTCATTTTGGGATCAACCCGTCAAACGACCTTTGACCTAGAGGTCGGAAGAGTTTTCGCCCAGTCATCCTTGAGGTTTCCTGCATATCTTGGAAACGGTGCGTCGTAGAGCGAAACGGACGTTATTTTCGGACTCGTCGCCCTAGACAAACATGTCTAAGGGGTATTAAAGATGACCTTTCGACCTTGACCTTGAATTTTTCTGCCGAGTCGGCATTTTTCGTTTTCGTCGATATCTCGGAAACGGTGTGTCATAGAGCGAAACGGACGTTATTTTCGGACTTGTGGCAGTAGACAAATATGTCTAAGGGGTATTATGGATGAACTTTGACCTTGACCTAAAATTTTTTCGTCGAGTCGGCATTTTTCGTTTCCGTCGATATCTCGGAAACGGTGCGTCGTAGAGCGAAACGGACGTTATTTTCAGACTCGTCGCCCTAGACAAACATGTCTAAGGGGTATTAAAGATGACCTTTCGACCTTGACCTTGAATTTTTCTGCCGGGTCGCCATTTTTCGTTTTCGTCGATATCTCGGAAACGGTGTGTCCCAATAGAGCGAAACGGACGTTATTTTCGGACTCATGGCCCTAGACAGACATGTCTAAGGGGTATTAAGGATGACCTTCGACCTTGACCTTGAATTTTTCTGCCGGGTCGTCATTTTTCGTTTTCGTCGATATCTCGGAAACGGTGTGTCGTAGAGCGAAACGGACGTTATTTTCGAACTCGTGGCTCTAGACAAACATGTCTTAGGGGTATTATGGATGAACTTTGACCTTGACCTTGGATTTTTCTGCTGAGTCGGCATTTTTCATTTTCATCGATATCTCGGAAACGGTGCGTCGTAGAGCGAAACAGACATTATTTTTGGACTCGTGGAATTGACCTGAAATTTTTTCGCCGAGTCGGCATTTTTCGTTTTCGTCAGTATCTTGGATACAGTGTGTCGTAGAGTATTGTAGGGCCCATGGTAAACATGTTATAAATATTACAAATTAGTCTTAACACCGAAATGCCTCCAAGGCATTTTTAGGCCTTGACGTCTAGTTGGTGATGATTTGAGTCCATAATGGCCATCTAGTCTCTGGGCCAGTAGTGGCACAATATCAGCTCTCCTTATTGGTGATGATTTGAGTCCATAATGGCCATCCAGTCTCCGGGCCAGTAGTGGCACAATGTCGGCTCTCCTTATTGGTGATGATTTGAATCTATAATGGCCATCCAGTCCCTGGGCCAGTAGTGGCACAATATCAGCTCTCCATATTGGTGATGATTTGAATCTATAATGGCCATCCAGTATCTGGGCCAGCAGTGGCGCGATATCGGCTGTGATTACTGGTAGCCTACCGGGCCAGTAACTGTAAAATACTTCTGCCGACGTTGGATCAACTTTATTGGACCAATGTTGGGCCAACATCGTGGAATGGCCAAATGGCCGCCATGTTGGATTCGATATTTTGATAATTGCCAATTCTCATAATTGGTGAGGGGCACTTATTTTATGGAGGCAGAATGATAAATCAGCAATGAATCCATAATTTTTCATAAGTTTATGTTTTTATTCACGGATGAAATGAGTGATTATTTACTGATATATTATATTTACATTACCGGCCTAACATCGTTACAATAAAGGCTAAAGAATAACTCAGCAATGCAGGTCCATGAATGGGCCAATTGTAATGCACTTGACAGTGCAATACGTTACTAATACCCTGCCGGGAATGATCTTGTGATGGTCCCATACTGGACCAGTACTAGACTGGTTTTAGCACGAAATACTGGCCCGGTGCTGAATCGTTATTGGACCAATATTGGTCACTGGTATTGGCCCAATATTGCGCCTTTGTGCAAACGTTGCTGGCCCTTCATTGGTATCGTTAGATATTGCATGTATTGGGCCGAGTTTCCAAAGTATTGTGGGCCAGTACTGGACCGGTTTTAACACAAAATACTGGCCCGATACTGAATCGTTATTGGACCAATATTGGTCACCGGTATTGGCCCAATATTGCGCCTCTGTGCAAAAGTTGCTGGCCCGATATAGGAGCCTCTGTGATACCCTGTAATGGGCCGATTTGCCAATCTACATTGGGCCAGTACTGGACCAGTTGTGGAATGTTAGCTGGGTACAGACGATATCCGTTTATGATTTTGGCGCCAGAAAGGACTGATAGTACAATGCTGCCCTCTGTTGAATGATGTTTGATAACCCCCTATTAATGATGACCTTGAACTTGACTTCGGATGACCTTGAGTGCTGAATGTCTGACGTGGAATGTGAAAAAAAAATATATGGCACATCTTTTGGTGACCTTGAACTAGACTTTGAACGATCTTGAAGGTTAAATTTCAAAGTCTCGCCTGACATGAAATGTGTAAATTGGCCTATACAGACACAATAGAGCTTAATGTTTGTATCATGAACATATAGAAAGTCATATGCAACACACCTATAGTGGTGACATTTAAGTTCACAAAGATGACACTGGTTGGTAAACTTGAAGGTCATATATAGATCTGATATGATCTCTGCAATGTTCAAAGTACTAGTCGAGTGCAAATATGATGTTGAGTTATATGAAAGATCTGAGTAAAATGTTTTTTTTTTACGGTATATCAATATTACTATCCGTTCAAAAGTTACAGCCATTTGAAATTGCCATTCCGGCACTACATTACAGAAGCCACTTGAAAAGTTTTAGCAACTCATTAATATACAATTTAGATGCTAATGAGAATTCATGCCGTCATGAGGGGAACAAATCCTAATTATATGGTGTCAGATGGCGGCCATCTCGCAACCTCTTAATTTCGTGGCTATAGAGAGCGACGCGAAGTTGCGAGTTGCAACATGATGTTGCGAGATTGCGACGCGAAATAGCGAGACAGCGACGCGAAACAACAAGGTAGTGACGCGAAAAATCTCGCAACTTTGCGTTGCTACCTCGCAACTTCGTGTCGCTCCCTCGCAACTTCTTGTCGCAACCTCGCAACTTCGCGTCGCTTCCTTGCCCGAAGCTACGAGGTTGCGTGAGCGTGAAGTTTCTGGGACAGTTAATCTACGGTAGTTTGGACAGTATAGTTCATGATGTGAACAGAAGTTCTCGTCATTTCCGATCAAATGTGATTGCGAGGTTGCGAAGTAGCGACTCACGGCTGCGAAATAGCGACGCGAATCAACGAGAAGACGAGGCAAGAAATCGCGTCGTTCTCTCGCTGTTTCGCGAAGCTATCTCGCTGTTTCGTGTCGCAATCTCGTTGTTTTGCATCGCAATCTCGCAACTTCGTGTCGCAACCTCGCAACTTTGCGTCGCAACCTCGACACGAAATTACGAGGTTGCGAGATGGCCGCCATCGGACACCATATAATCAGGATATTTTAAGACATGATATAATGATTCTTAATGAAGGTTCTGACGATCTGACTAGTACATATTATTATTACCGTACGTAGTCAAAACTGTACCATCGCTATGGTTACCAGTCGTTCCCTATAGCCGTAGTTTCCCATGGTTGCCATGGCCGTTAACTGCTAAGACAATCTATCCACATACTTTCTGTCGATTATTTATGAATTAAATTAATATAGAGCTCAAGTTGGCACCATTTTTGTTTGTGCACACCCTGTTCTAAGTGAGTTTCTGGCCCTAGCAACCATGGTTGTTATGGGCCGTACCAGGTCACTGGTTACTTTGACGACAACAGAAAAAGTGAAAACACTGATTATTCATATTGAAAATTGTAAAGAAGTATTATTATTATTATTATTATTATTATTATTATTATTATTTGATCGACTATTCAAAGCTATATATGCCATAAAGCTGACAAGCATAGAAACACGGTGGATTTGACTGAAAAATTTGAATGAAACAAACATCTATATTAAAGTATGTTAATTGTTAAAGGAAAGTTTGTAAATATTGTTCGCTGGGCAAACCGGGCATGTCCAAGTATTGTCCAACAAAATCGAAGTTGATGTACCAATTCCCAATTTTGTGATACAAAATCAATTGTGTGATGACAAAATTCGATTTTGTCCAACAAAATCGAAGTTGATGTACCAATTCTCAATTTTGTGATACAAAATCAATTGTGTGATTACAAAACAGATTTTGTAATTATTAGTTTCAATTTTGAGGGACAAAATCCATTTTGTGACAGAAACACCTACTAGAGTAAGCCTACTTTTCACTTAGCGCCCCTATAGGGTTAGGCCCACGTCCAAATGCATGCGCTTGAATGTCTCCGTACTGACCTAGATCTGCGCCTGGACGCTAAAGTGTCGCTGCTTGCACAAATCCAACAAGGGATTATTACTGGACAAAATTAACGTTTGAACAAGAAATTATTGTTGAAATGGTTACGAGAACAGGAAGCGACCACTGTAGACCAGGTTTGTTACTAGTATTTCAGCTTGGCCATCTAATAATGTACACTATTATCATATTACGTACATGTACTTGCCTAAACACACCACAGCGAACGTGATGCAGCTTTTACGAAATACGTATTACGTACGGTACAAGGTAAGGTACGGTGGATGTTTCGCACTGTGTATAGTCGGCATCATTGGTCTGTGGGCGGTGGTTTTTTCGCGATTATTCCGTCAATAATTAAGATATTTCAAAGAAATTTTCGCAGGAGTGTTTTTTTATCTTCGCCTAACAGGGTATAAATTTCCGGAAAGATTGGTGAGTGAACAAAAAAGTTAGCCCATTTGGCCTACCGGTATATAACGGAATAGAAAAACGTCAAAACGTTATCTATAGAAATGCTACGGCGATCGGGGGCGGCTCACGGCCGATTTCTCCAGATTTTTAATATGGACGAGATAGGCCAACATTTTGGCATCGCATCCAATCTTCTTGAAAATGCATTCCGAGTTAGGCGGTTATGAGATAACATACCTGTCAAAATTCCATAGGATTATCTCAAATAATGACAGAGTAATCGCCTAAAAACCACCGCTCACAGACCAATGACGCCGGCTATAGTTTGGTTTGTGAACAGAAGCAGCATAATGTGTAGGCATGAACCGTTGTTTACCTATTTTGCTGTAAATAATGATTAGAATAGACCGAATGTTATGAAATCACAATGGGTTGAATACTAGTATAGTCCCGTGAATGGTGCACTGCTATGTTGAATATGGGACATTTGGTACATGCACGTGTATATATATATACGCAAAGTACACTGAGCCCCAGCCGGTATTATATGCCTATATTATTTCCTGCATATATCTAGTTGATGATATATGTTGATGAAAAAAATGTGGACAATGTACAGACAGCCATTCGGACGATGGACGGACGAACAAGAATAATTTATCGGACCATAGGTCCGGTAAAATTCGTTGTATACTATACATCTGTAAGCCTGTAGTTGTTTGAACCCGCCCCACTCTGCACCGGGGACAGTGAAAAGCCTGTAGTATTATGCGTTATTGTTATTGGACTCCATACAGCAAAGCTGGATTGGTCAAATACAAATTTACAATTTGTTTGAAATGATTATAGAATTGCAGAGTTCTATATTTGCCCTGAGGGCCAAAAACCCACATCCTGTATGTGCCCTCGGGCAAATACAGAATGTGTAGGGTAAAATCGTTTTTGTCAAATAATACATGTACATAAACTACCTCATCATGGTTTGTTTTAGGCCTACATTGGCCCTTTGCTTGGGCCCTAACAAGATGTATTGGGAAATTAGAACTAAAGTTGATAACTCTCACAACTTTTTTTTTCACATATGAATAGATCATGAAAACAATGGATAATCGTCACATGCAACAATGGCAGAAGGAGGCTTCAACATCAATGATGGACGCTTGAGACGTGAGGACCTTGAAGGTCTTGATACAGAGGCACTCCACAACTGGCTTCAGAGAGAAGAGACACGCAAAATTCAAGCTGTGATCGACCTATACAAAGAACGACAGAAAGACTTGGAAACTATTCACAGCAAGCGCAAGTGTAGGGATTCGTCAGACAAAGAGGTCGCCGAAATCATGTACGTTCTACATCAGTTTGTGGTGTAAGAGTATATGTATCTATGTTCAGTTACGTGTACATAATTACACGAATATAATTATTAAGGTTCCCAGGTGGTTTTCATCGTTATAGTCTTCATGAACTTAATAATGTCATACAATTGAAAATATCGTCAGACATTAATGATACATATCACCCGGTATATTTTGCAGAAGTGGCGTCAATTCCTTGTGCAGGCAGAGGTCTGTTAATATCCGTGAGATACCTAAAGCAGATGATCTTAGAGAGGAATTCTGTGTGTTCCTGGAGACTGTAATCCACTCGAAGCTGCAGGGGAAAGGCTACGAGGGTAGATTTCGACGCATAGGCTCTACCTTCGATCAGACACGTGTCTCAGCAAGCACAGACTTTGATTTCTTTTTTGAGATTGATTCAGCCCCAACTCTAACGAACGGTGACCTGAGCACATTCCAGTTGAGAGGAGATGGTTATTCCAGATCTGTTGTTGTGAATGACCAATCTGTGAACCCCTGGGATTTTTATAAAGTGTTTGCTGGTGATCTGTTCGGCATCTTCAGTGACTTGAACTTGACAAATCTACCAAACGGGATCACTTTTGGAGGGTTTGCAAGCCCAAAATTCAGCGGTGTTCGGTACAACGAACCGGCCGTTACTTTCCTCTTCAAGTGGCGAGGTAATATCGTAACGTCTGTGGACATAACTCCAGCTATACGTATTCCAGACGACAAACTGGACCAGTTTCCAGAATTGTCGAGCGAATTGACAAGACTATCTCCAAGGGACAGGTCTCCAATAGGCCCAGAACTTCATTTGGTACCAATCTGGTTGTATGGGGAGGAGTGGTGTGTGACAACAGCAGCACTAGAACAACAGCTCTTCAGCGCGTTACCAGATGAACCTGTGAGGAATACCATAAAGGAATGCAAGCTGAAATGTAAAAACGTTACTGACTTGATTGACAATCTGTATCAAGAGAAATTTGAGGAATCAAACTCCCAGTACCCGGAGTTCTTAAACTGGGTGTATTCCAGTGTGAAGACTTACGACAGAAATAAAGAAGATCGCCCGAGGGAGGCAGAAGAGTTGCGAAAAATCTTAATGCAAATTCTCTCTGTCGGGCATATTTTTCTCTCACAGGAAAAAGCGGCAGAGTTTTGGGAAATCGGTTCCAAGTTGGTGTCCGTTAACTCGTCAGCACTGAAGTACCTGACTCTGAATTCCAGCACTAACTGCAGTTCTGCCCGTGTTCTTGCGGACTTGCAGGCCTCAAGCCCAGTCCATCACACCTTCCTGTCATACATCGTTGCAAAGCTGAGTGTCAATTACATCCTGATTCCGGAGTTGCAAACGATCTGTGATGTTGTCAGTTACTGTCTAGAACATGGATCCACCGCATAGACACAGAAGGATCGGTTCACTGAAAGAAGAGTTTGATATTGCAAGTTCTAATGTTGATTTGATAAGGCAAATCCTGAAGGAGCGTGAACATGAAGTGGGAAATGTTAACGAGCTGCAGGTGCATCAGGATGTCAATATTCGTGGAGTGCCATCCTGGGGATCAAATCCTGTCAGCAACACAAAATTCCCCAATTTCGTGAGCATCACAAGATATGTGCTAGTACATTACTGTAAAAAGACGGCTATTTACGGCTATAAATATTTGCCATTATTATGTCCAGACAAATTTGCGGTGATTTAAGTTTGCAAATTTTAGCTGTCATGTGTATTATGCATGTAGAAGACAAATATTTGCGGTCTATTTAATTTTGATTTTGATTTTACAGGCATTACCAAAGGATTTGGGATCGACAGACGATCTGAGTAAGGCAATAAAACAAGGAAGGAATATTCTGATTGGCTTGAGATCCTGGAAAGATGGAGTCATTTCTCAGACTCAGGTACGCCAAAAGAAAGTTTGACTGTACTGTCACCAGTACTAGTACTGCTCTCCTTTGGGCAGTTCAGTTTCACTTGCATTTTATTTACTAAATGTCTATGTATTGTGATTGTAGAATATCAGCAAAATAATCATAAGAACACCGGCTACAGTACATACATTGAACTATAGTACTTGTATTCAATGCTCTGATGGACATCATTAAAGGAGTGGATGATTTATAGCTAGCTTCTTTTGCTTTGTAGCAAATACATCATGACAAGGTCAAAGGGAAGGAGCTTGTCTGGGCCGAGGGATCATCCAAGGGAAAGCCAGCCACAAGCAAACAATCGAAAAAAGGTGAGTTATTGGTGAGGTAATGACGCACTATCGTTGTGGTTGTTTGGCACATGGTTATTGAGCACTTGTGTGTATTTTGTCAACAGCCGAAACGCGGACTGACATCGATCGAGCTTGGATGGAACTAGATCTTCAAAACCGGATGAAATCAGACCTGAATCAGTACCTGTACAAGCGTGGCGTTGGATGTTTGGCTGACTGGCTCAAACCGTGGATAGATGAGTACAATCACTCTTCAGTCCACATCGCTCTAGCTGGTCGAGCCGGCACTGGCAAATCAAGCCTCATCAATAGTCTGCGAAATGTCAGACCGACAGAGCCAGGAGCCGCAGCTGTTGGCGTTATGGATACAACACATGAGATCACTCCGTATAGTTTGCCAGGAGAACACAAAACAAACGTACTACTGTGGGATTTGCCAGGAGTGGGCAGTCCACGTTTTCTGAAAAAGAAGTACTTAGATTCTGTCATGTTTCCAAATTTTGATGGAATTGTCATCGTTATCTCAGATCGGCTCAGCGAAGATGACATGTGGTTGGCCAAAGAGGCAGAGTCTAGAAGAATTCCGTACTACTTGGTGCGCACGAAGATTGACATTGACGTTGGGAATCACCTTGCCGATGGGAACATGTATGGAAATGACCAAAAGTTGATTTCAGTCATGAAGAAGACATACGGCAAAATGCTACAAGGAGCAGACTTGTCTACGGAGAAGTTATACTTTGTCAGCAACCGTGATCCAACTATGTGGGATTACCCTCGCATGGTGACCAATCTGGTGTCTGACATGTCACACGGGAGAGTTGATAGATTGTTATGGAGCATAGTAACCTATTCCAGCAAGGGGATAGAGAAGAGGATTGATATGCTACATGGTAGGATTGATGGCACGGTAACTGAGGCCGTACTTAAAGAACATTATCAGAACACTACACTTCAGAAAGAAATACATTACTACGCCATGAGCTTGGGGATTGGCGACGAACATCTG
The DNA here is from genome assembly GCA_949152475.1 of Terebella lapidaria. Taxonomy (NCBI): domain Eukaryota; kingdom Metazoa; phylum Annelida; class Polychaeta; order Terebellida; family Terebellidae; genus Terebella; species Terebella lapidaria. The sequence goes on from OX424569.1 coordinate 23,890,912, forward strand.
GAGAAGTTTAACAAACACATTGAGAAAATCATGAAGTCTGTGGAGGAAGTTCTGAAAGAGCCAGAGGATGTTGGTATTGGTATTGGTCATGCATTACGTGTAGTGAGAGCTGTACTGACTCCTACAGCGGCAGAGGAGAGACATCGCAGGAGAAAAGAAAAACTAGAACCGTTGGCAGAAGAGGCTCGACACCTCCTTAAGTCGGCTCTAGACAGCTTTGGAAAAGAAGCCATGTCGGTGCTTCATGAGATACATAGAAAACTTCTCAAATGATGACTTTGATACGACATGTACAATACCTTGTGTTGAAACTTGAGTTCACACATTGTTCATGTTGTATGTAGTGCATCATACAGCCCGTAGGAGATGGTTTCTGCTATGCCCAATAAGCCCAAATGTCATGCTCGGGTTTGAAAGGGGTGTTACTGTGTGGATAAAATCTAGTATTAGTTTTATTAGTGTCGATTTTTCGTCTGCTAATCTGGGTCATCTGTGTCATCGATAGGTGAAGTGAGTGTCAGGCACTGTATGCATGGTGCAAGCTGGACAGCATCAACTGTCAGTTAGCAGGATAACATGTTACACTCCATCCTCCCTGTTCACTCGGGGACTAATAACTTCCACTGTCTGATTTGGAGCTCTCGTTCATTGTTCGTTTTGGGCCGATCAATTGCAAGTACACGTTCTGGTCTATTCAAACAGTATACACACTAAAAATAAAAATGCTAAGGTTATCAACATTATGGAGCAACACCTATTCAACACCTATAGTATGAGAGTTAACACCTTTATGTCAACACCTATATGTGTTAAATAAATATACAGGGTGATGTATTCATGGAAACTCACGCATTCATGAACGTTTAATACATGTTCTGCTGATTCAAATAGCACGTCGGTGTAAAACCCTAGGGGCCAAAGATAACCGGACAATAATTCTAGCTAGTTTTAACCATTGCAGGTATGACCTAAAAAATCACAGTCAAGATCATCCTGGTCAAGTTGAGGATCACCAAAAGAGTCGCCATTATATGATTTTCTATATTTACTTCTGTAACGTTTGACGCCCACTACCTAGGGGCGCAAGCGCCTCGCACCTTGGGCATGGTCACGGCAGGCGTCGTGAGTACTCAACAACAACCAGGTCTGGTGTCGATACATCACTCAGATATTATATCATCATGGTAATGTAGCCCAGTGTGCCAAGCCCGGGAGCCATGGGAGCAGCTTCCGGAATCTGCGCTCGTGGGCGTGTTGCTGGCCGGCTCACCGACGGTCTGCCTCGGGGATAGAACCCCGTAGAGCCCGACACTCTGCCAGAGCATGTGTCGCTTTATCCCGGGGGAGAGACTACCAATCCATGGGGCGTGAGCCCCCGGATCAATACAGCCTCCCTCCTGGGCCCCGAATTAGAATTGTCCCTGGGATCCTCGTGGACCATGTAGCCAGGAAAAGGGGATTGTAAGCGCATGGCCACGCTTACCATCGTCCTTTTGCCTTGCTTGCTCTGAGTCAACTCAAAGGAAATTAGACGGGCTAGCTAGCAGCGCACGAGAGCAAGGGTGTGACACCACGGCCATTGTTACAGCATAGTGGCGTGAGCAAAATCAATTCGTCGCTAGGCGACGCACGAGCTTCGAACTTGAAGTGGCCTGAACAGGTGAGGTATGGAATATGATCACGGCCAAACTCCTGTCGCAATCTTTGGGCGAAATCGCCACACTTAAAATACAATACACAAGAATATGTGTTGCTAGTGCACCAGACTTTTCCGGATCAAAGGTATCACAAGTTACTAAACTCAAGTCAGTGAAACGCGCTTTTTGGCCGTAGTTTTGTTTTAAATAATCGGATCAACCTGGAAATTTGTGTGTCTCAATTGGGAATCATGTCGTGATTTTCCCCCAAATTTCAGAATTCTTAAAATACAGAAAATCAAGTCTCAAATCAAGTCACTATTCATTTTGAGCCATTTCCAGCAAAAAAAAATAAAATTTTATTTTTGGCCATTGAAAAATTTTTTGGACTTGAAAAATTTTTCCTTCATAATGGGAGCTGTGCGGAGTAAACTCATAGAAGACTTCAAAATAGAGCCTAAGTATTGGCACATTCAAATGGGAAATCATATATTGCGGTTTGAGTGATGACCTTGAATTTGACCTTCAATGACCTTGAAAGGTCAAAACGACCTTTTTTGTCGAAAAATGATGAATTTTGCCTTTGGTGGCCATTTTCGCGAAATCTATTCAGACGGTTTTTCACAAAATCATGTATAAGATTCTCCTTATGTACCTTTGTGATGTGTTAAAGTTTTGTTGCCTTTGAATCCACTGTCTGTGAAAATTTGTCATTAACGAAAAAAATCTTTGAAGATGTAACTTGATTTCGTATTATAGTCCATACAGAAAATGTGTTTCTATCAACATTTACGAACATGTTTTAACATATAGATTTTAACATCAGTGTAACAATTTATATGTATTCAGTATTCTACGCAATTCACATGATTGCCGGTAAGCTACAGCACCCTTGGTGCTATGTTTTTTTTATGTTACTATGCTTATTTTGGGGTCAACAGGCAAGAAACTGCCCTGGTCTTAACCACAAACTATACTGTATTATATTTGATATTATTTGAGACATAGTATGCTTGTATAGTTTGGAAATAAATTACTACTACTACTACATACCATGGAAACCTACTTGTAGCTAAAAAATTATAGATCTGTAATCACGACTGGTCGATGAACTGGCGCTGACGCGAACAGTCCGGTTCCCTTAGATTAATCTGGAGTCTTGATCGGCAAGTTAATATACAGCTTGCGATGAATTCCAGAGCCTGGAAAACCCTTTGCCACGATCGATGGCCTCGTCCTCTGATGAGGAATGATCCCGATCGTCACCCACATGCCCCTCCTCCTCCCCTGATAAAGTCGATAATACGCGAGATATTAGCCATTCTGTCCTGTGACCTTGAAAATTAGGCCAAAGGTCAAATTCAAGGTCGCGAGTATATTCAGCATATATCATTTCCTATATGTCAACAATTGATTCCTTGTCTCTATTTTCAATATCAATTGAGTTGCTTGGAAAAATGCGTCCAATTATAAAGCATAGGAGAAAGTATTAAAGCTGCTGCCTTCGAATGTATGCAATATTTTTTTCAAAACCAGTTTTTTGTTAAACACATCTAATGCAATATAACAAAAGGTGTGCTCAATGATTTTGACGATTACAGTCCGTCCGAGTTGTCTTTTCATCGGTTTTAGTGCCCATTTTCTACCGTTTTGTAAATAAACAAACGAAGTGTATCCATCAAACCCAAATGTAAACAAATGCTCAAATCGCGCTTAGAAGTCGACATCGAGTACATTTTCCAGTTCGTATGTGCATATATAGTGTAGTTGTGAGAAAATAATCAGTGATATACCATATGCGCGTGGAATTGTCAGTCTATCTCGCACTTCTATGCTTTGTTTACATCTGCGTGTGATGGATACAGTTCCTGTATTTACACGATAACCGCCTGTTCAAATGAGCAAAATTTCCCTGAGAACTGATTATTTTCATTACATTTGATGTGAGTATGTTTCATTCAGTTAGTTTAGCGTGTTTAGTATGAAATATAGTTTCAAAAAATTATGACTGGTTTCGAAGGCAGCTGCTTTAAACATGGGAAAGTCCTATTTGGGCCAAGTTTGGGCTAAAATGGCCCACTTCGAGCGATTCGAGGTTTAACGAAACTTATACATGTAGCCTACACGTCACAGGGGCACATATATATATATATATATATGGAGTGTTATGCATCAATAAGAAAAAAAGTTACTGAACAGATTTTGAGAAAACGACCGTCAAAGTCCCAAATTTGCCGTTTCGTCAAAAATGGCTGCCATTTTGAAAAAAATTGCGAAAAGCAAAGAACAAAAAATACCTCCCTCTCAAAATATTTTTAGGTATTTTTGTTCAGAATTCCAGAAATATTCAACTGTAAACTCTAAAGATAAATATGTAGACGAATGACGACGACGGACGACGACGACGACGACGACGGACGCAACGCCATGCCAAAATTGCCTAGGCCTAGTAGCAGAAACCCATAAGATAAACATAGGCCTACAAAAATACTGCGCAGACTTATGGGAAATATACTTCAACCAATGAGACTGCTTTCTGGATGTCATCATTATTCATGAGTATTGATCGGGGCTCTTCAGGACCTCATGAATACCCATACACACACATGCCCGACATGACTGGAAAGAGAGCTGAAATTGTGTTGGGGGCTGCTTCATTGGAGGCCTATTGTGACAAGAACAAGATTATAAAAATCATATGAGGTTTTGTGTTGAAGTTGACTTTACATGAAAACAATGGCGTTCGCCAGGTGGCAGCATCATCCAATGTGAGCTGAGTTACGAACTGATCAAGTGACTTGAGTGGGCTGGGAAGCTGAGTTACGAAGTTGATTGGAAAGTAGTGTTTTCTACGGTGGCTCATATTCGCCAGATGGAGGAATGCACATTTTTCTTTACAGCGTTATAACGCTGTAATACAGCGTAATAACGCTCTAATTTACAGCGTAATAACGCTCTAATTTACAGCGTAATAACGCCCTAATTTACAGCGTAATTACGCTCTATACACATCTAACTGATACTGAACCGTAACGTGCACGGTTCAACGCATCCGATATTGTCGTGTGTCACCAATTAATATCAGCCCACCCGGTCCGATATGTGCCCTGCTGGTCCGATATGAATACGCAATGACGTTTTTATAGTAAACTGAATAACAGACCGATGCACAGTGACTTGGTAACACCAAATTAGAATATTTTTCTTCCGAACACTTGACTGAAAGATGTAATGTCATATTGAACAGAGTTCCCAACAATTAAATCTAATGGTTTCTAGTCTATTGACTGGTAGATAAATTTAGATATGATGTGTAGTGTAATAAGCAAATTAATACATGGTTAATTTCATAACAGACCGGTTATCGGGACCATGTCATAACAGACCTCGCTACCGCTCGGTCCGTTATTTGCCACTTGGTCCCGATAACCGGTCCGTTGTGAAATTAACCATGTATTAATAGGTACGTAATACAGCGTATTAACGCTGTAAATGAGAGCATAATTACGCTGTAAATTAGAGCGTTATTATGCTCTATTACAGCGTTATAACGCTCTAATTTATAGCGTAATTACGCTCTAATTTACAGCGTAATTACGCTCTAATTACAGCGTTAATACGCTGTATTAGATCGTTATTACGCTGTAATTTAAGCGTAATTACGCTGTATTAGAGCGTTATAACGCTGTAATTTACAGCGTAATTACGCTCTAATTACAGCGTTATTATGCTGTATTAGAGCGTAATTACGCTGTAAATTAGAGCGTTATTACACTGTAAATTAGAGCGTTATTACGCTGTAATTTAAGTGTAATTACGCTGTATTAGAGCATTATAACGCTGTAATTTACAGCGTAATTACGCTCTAATTACAGCGTTATTACGCTGTATTAGAGCGTTATTACGCTGTAATTTAAGCGTTATTACGCTGTAATTAGAGCATAATTACGCTGTAAATTACAGCGTTATAACGCTGTAATTACAGCATTATTATGCTTAAATTACAGCGGAATAACGCTCTAATACAGTGTAATAACGCTCTAAATTACAGCGTAATAACGCTCTAAATTACACTGCCAGAGACATCATCGGACCTGCTGGTTCATCAGCTCAATCATATGTAGGGAAATCTCAAAATTACTCTGATCTAGATATGTTAAATCACGACATTGGAAATATGATGGGAAGGTGAACGGTTTAATTTAGAGCGTAATAACGTATTACAGCGTTATTACACTGTAATTAGAGCGCTATAACCATAGATATAAAAACACTAGATAGGCCCTGGCCAATCAGAGGGTGGGATTTCTGGCGGCCATCTTGGAAAGATGATTGTCACTTCCGGTTCAGTTTGTTTACATTGGCGACTGTCAAAAAGGAATCCAACTTGTTGATGTTCGCCACCTGTTGTTGATGTTCGCCACGGCGCCCACGACCACGACCAGTACTGGCAGTAGTTCATGCTCCGAATATATGCATATGGCATTGTTTCGAGTGCCAGTTGGGTTTATCTTGGCACAAGTCTCTGCGATCTAACTTTCAAACCAAAACACTCCCAGATAGCAAGCCACCGGTGGACCACCGGTGGCTTGGTCACTGCCGGCAATCCACCGGTGGGCCACTGATGGCTTGGTCACTGTCGGAATGCCACCGGTGGGCCACTGATGGCTTGGTCATTGTCGGAAAGCCACCGGTGGCCCACCGCCCGCAGGCCACCGAGGGGCCACTGTTGGTTAGCCACCAGTGGTCCATCGGTGGCTACCGGTGGCATTGACATTATACGTGAAAATGCTGCTTTGCTTGCCGGTAGAACTAACTTTTAGCTCATTAAAGTTAGGTAAAAACATTAGAAGGTAGGCCTATATACATGATATACCTACACACAGCAGGAAAATGAAAAATAGAATATGTACAAATTTATTGATAATCCAACTATTGCAGTTCTAACACTTTGTATATGAAAAAAAACCAATAAAAGATAAAAATACAAGTTAAAGATATATGAAAAAAAGATAAAAATAAATAAATAAAAATAAATTTAAAAAAATAAAAATAAATAAATAGAAAAGTAAAAATAAATAAAAAAATAAATAAATAAAAAGCCATGCTTTCTACACCATGTGACCAGTTTTGAACCAATCACAGGCTATGTCTCACAATGCCCACGTTATTGTACATCCAACCCCATTTGACTGTCATGTTCACAGCAATCTAATGTTTACAGTCCATTTTTTTATGTTGGAGAATCATGGAGGGTGATGGTAGGGGTGGACAGAGTCACACACTGAAATTACATGTACACATCTGGATTTCCGAATTAAGGCCGGGAGATTAATCACTACATGGCTGAAGTTGGATATTTTCTAAAATTCCTGTGGACAATGCATTTGTGAATAATCATCTCTTAGATTTATTTAATTTTGCTAGTCAGAACTTTTTTTTTTTGTAGTATTAGGAAATTAATATTATTTTTACATTATTTCTATAGTATGACACCATGTCAATATATGGAATTAAGTCAGTTAAAAGAGCACAGAACCGAGTGTTGTTGTTATTTTGAGGAAATTCTATCATGATAGGTAGTAATGTAATTGCCAAACTCCAATCCATTGTGATTTTTCACATGTGTATATGTCACCTGACAGCAATACTTATTCCAGTGAGCAGTAGTATCTAAGAGACATGTTAATCATGAATTTGATAAAGAGTTGACATGTGTTTTCCTCCTCTGGGTACAATGTACCATACGCTAATTTAAATGATTTGACATGGTCTGGGGGATTACCAACCAGTCTCATTGAATTTTTTAAACAGAAGACCTGTTGTCTTCCGGGAAATTTGAGGAAATTATATCACTGCAACATGTCTCAAATGTTTCTCATGTGTGTAATATTTTTTGCTACATATAAGACCCGTACATGTAAGATACATGGTATTATAAATCCAGAAAAAATCAAGATTTATCAGATTTTTATTTTGTTATGTATTATGAGTTAATTCACAAAACACTGAACCCTAAAGATGGACATTGTTCGAGGCAAATACTAGCAATGCAGACTATGCAGTTGTAATAATATATGTCTTGGCATGCACATGCTGTAGTCAAACATACTGTACCACTAATTCCATCATTCCCAGCAGATTGTAATTCACAGGTTGTACATGTACTCCTCATTAAACGGATTTCTTCTCAACCCGGTGTCATTTCTGACATCCATCTACACAAAACAACATTGAAAAATGACCACTATATCTTTATACAAAAATGTTCAGAAGTGACAATAATGTTCTTTCTACTACAATGTATCCTTCCATCTGTTCAACAACAATGTTCAATGTTGCCTACCATCATTTTGTACAACGATGTTGCTTACCATTTCCTCATACACAAAAGTTCAAAATTTCTTCAACTACAATGTCAACTACAATGTCCAAAGTTGCATTCCATCTCTTCAACAACAATGTTCAAAATTGCCTACCATCTCTTCAACAAAAATGATAAAAATGTGGACGACGGACGACGACGGACGACGGACGCAACGCCATGCCAATAGGTTATCGGACCATAGGTCCGGTAACCTAAAAAAATTAGCCCAAGGGCTAAGAAAGGTTACCGGACAATACATTTTAGATATTAGCCTTTTGTCCAGTGACCTTGAAAATAAAGTCACTGATAAATTCAAGGCCATGAAATTTTCAACAAATATATCACTTCTAGTATGTCCACAATAAATTCCTAAGCTGTAAAGTCGATAATACATGTAAGTGAGACATTAGCCATTCTGTGATGTGACCTTGAAAATGAGGTCAAAGTTCAAGTTCAAGGTCATGAAAATATTCAGTATATATCATTCCTCTATATTCGCAATTGATTCCTATGCTGTAAATGTAAGTATCAATCTATTACCACCAATACAATCAGATTTTGATGATGCCAATAAGAAACGCAAAATACATTTTGCAATAGAAACAAACAAAGCCCGACCAAACAGTTTACCCAAAGACACACTGGCGTCTTCAGGGGCAGACAATGTGTTAAATGTAGTTGTTTCTACTGTACACCAGATGGAATTAGTATACAACTGCCCAACAACCTATGATAATAATTTAGAAATCCGAATCCAACCCCATGGAACAGATACATGACAAGTACAAAAGTATACAATCACAAGCCCGAAGGCTACTGAGTTGATGGTATCCTCGGGGACAGATTTAACCTCCGCCAGCAGTGACACCGACTCAGTGATATAAATGTAAGTATCAATCTATTACCACCAATACAATCAAATTTTGATGATGCCAATAAGAAACGTAAAATACAACATTTTGCAATAGAAACAAAGCCCGACCAAATAGTTTATCCAAAGACACACTGGTGTCATCAGGGGCAGATGTAAAGATGATAATAAGCGATATATTAGCTATTTTGTTCTCTAACCTTGAAAATTAGATCAAAAGTCAAATTCTAGATCACCAAAATATTCAGCATACATCTTTTCCTATATGTTCACTCTAGACCCCTAAGCTGTAAATTTGATAATAAGCGAGATCTAAGCCATTTTGTATTCTGACCTTGAAAATAAAATGACTAACCTTGAAATTTAGGTCAAGGGTCAAATTCAAGGTCACTAGAATATTCAGCATATATTATTTCCTATATGTTCACAATTGATTCCTAAGCTGCAAAGTCGCTAATAAGCAAGATATTGGCCATTTTGTCCTGTGACCTTGAAAATGAGGTCAAAGGTCAAATTCAAGGTCACGAGAATATTCAGCATATATCATTTCCTATATGTTCACAATTGATTCCTAAGCTGTAAAGTCGATAATAAGCGAGATATTAGCCATTTTGTCCTGTGACCTTGAAAATGAGGCCAAAGGTCAAATTCAAGGTCACGAGGATATTCAGCATATATCATTTCCTATATGTTCACAATAGATTCCTAAGCTGTAAAGTCGATAATAAGCGAGATATTAGCCATTTTGTCCTGTGACCTTGAAAATGAGGTCAAATTCAAGGTCACGAGAATATTCAGCATATATCATTTCCTATATGTTCACAATTGATTTCTAAGCTGTAAAGTCGATAATAAGCGAGATATTAGCCATTTTGTCCTGTGACCTTGAAAATGAGGTCAAAGGTCAGATTCAAGGTCAAGAGAATATTCAGCATATACCATTTCCTATATGTCCACAATTGATTCCTAGTCTCTAATCTCAATATTAAGTGAGATATTAGGCTTAATGTGTCCCATTATAAAGCATAGGAAAATTTAACATGGGAAAGTCACATCTGGGCCGAGTTTGGGCCCAAAATGGCCCACTTCGAGTGATTCAAGCGCAACGAAGTTTATACATGTCACAGAAGTACATATGAGGAGTGTTATGCATCAATAAAAAAAAAAGTTACTGAACAGATTTTGAGAAAACCACCATCAAAGTCCAAAATTAGCCATTTTCGACGAGAACGGCCGCTATGACCTTGAAACCAAGGTCAGAGGTCAAATTCAAGGTCACGAGAATATTCAGCATATATCATTTCCTATATGTCCACAATTGATTCCTAGTCTCTAATCTCAATATTAAGTGAGATATTAGGCTTAATGTGTCCCATTATAAAGCATAGGAGAATTTAACATGGGAAAATCCCATTTGGGCCGAGTATGGGCCAAAATGGCCCACTTCGAGCGTTTGAAGCGCGACGAAATTTATAGACATCATAGGAGTACATATGAGGAGTGTTATGTATCAAAAAGAAAAAAAGTTACTGAACAGATTTTGAGAAAACGACCGTCAAAGTCCAAAATTGCCCATTTGGGCCGAGTATGGGCCAAAATGGCCCACTTCGAGCGATTCAAGCGCGACGAAATTTATAGACATCATAGGAGTACATATGAGGAGTGTTATGTATCAAAAAGAAAAAAAGTTACTGAACAGATTTTGAGAAAATGACCGTCAAAGTCCAAAATTGCCCATTTTTCGACGAAAAAGGCCGCCATTTTGAAAAAAATGCGAAAATCAAAAAACTAAAAAATACCTCCTTTTTGAATTATTTTTAAGCATTTTTGTGCAAAATTTCAGAAAAATCCGATCGTAAACTTTAAAGATAAAATTGTTTACGGACGGACGGACGGACGACGGACGCAACGCTATGGCAATAGGTTATCGGACCATAGGTCCGGTAACCTAAAAAGAAAAAAAAAAATTCTGCTAAAACCATAAAGGCATTTCTTCCGAAATGCCTTAATTCATCAGCCCCCCAAAAAAGATAAAAAATGTTAACAGATAATGTGGCGGATGACGTGCTGGACATGCTGTGTTGTTAACGTCATCCTCTCAAGAGTCCGGTGACACGTACGAGGACATGCTGTGTTGTTAACGTCATCCTCTCGAGAGTCCGGTGGCACGTACGAGGACATGCTGTGTTGTTAACATCATCCTCTCGAGAGTCCGGTGGCACGTACGAGGACATGCTGTGTTGTTAACGTCATCCTCTCGAGAGTCCGGTGGCACGTACGAGGACATGCTGTGTTGTTAACGTCATCCTCTCGAGAGTCCGGTGGCACGTACGAGGACATGCTGTGTTGTTAACGTCATCCTCTCGAGAGTCCGGTGGCACGTACGAGGACATGCTGTGTTGCATCAGGCTGGTGTCATCAAGCCCAACACAATTGCCATGGGTTGAAACCTGATGACATACGGAAAGTGGAATAATTAGCATATCCAAACTAGACGTCAAAGCATGAAGATGCTTTGGATGCATTTCGGTGTTCAAACTAATTCATATTATTTATAAAATGTTTGCCACGGGCTCTACGACACACCGTTTCAAAGATATCGACAAAAATTAAAAATGTCAACTCAGCAAAAAAATCTAATGTCAAGGTCTAAGGTCAGGATCAAAGGTCAAGTTCATCTCTAATACACTTAAGTCATGAATGTGTAGAGCAACGAGTCCAAAAATAATGTCTATCACACTACAGGCATAGCCAGTAGCCCAGTATGATATTTTCAATGATATTTGCTCAGCAGTCATAATACTTCTTTTAAAATAGTGTTTCTTATAACTACCATTTATCTAGTCACTAAATTTATCATTAATAATACGGCTGTAAATGTATATTAATGTACCTCTTTTACCATGTCACAACACAATCTAAATGATACATCTCGATGCTATAGCCACAACATGACAATTGACCAACTCTGGTAACTTGTGTATTTCAATTTTCCAAAGGCACTGGCAAGGAAATACGGGTATGTTAAATTTTCCATCGAGACCACAGGTTCAGCCGAGCAAGAGGATTATCGCTCAGGTTCCCCCACTGTGAGACTTAACACTTGACACTCCTCAGGTCAGGACTTTCCACTTTGATTGGTATATTTGAATACTTTTGAGTTTTCAAACATTCTAGATCTAGAATTTAATATGTAACAAATAAGTTGGAGGATTAAATTGTTGTTTTGCCTGATTTGTGAAATTTTAATGATTACATTTGTGTTTAAATGAGCCATTATTGTCCGCAATTTAGGAATATGCCAATCTTAGTGCGTTATGATCTTGTCGTCATGCTCTGCTATCAGTATGGGTCCGATTAAACAATACTGTATAACAAATTGCCCACATTATCGCTCACCTTGCGAGCATCAGTGTCAATCAGTAAGAACAATTATAACTAAACGTTCATCGTTATATGATTCCACGATGTATGGCCAATCTATTTGTTATACTTACTCGTGGAAAGATATCTCTCTGGATTTGCTGGCAGCATTCCTGTGATTAGCAGCCGTAGCCAAAACATTGTGTGCACGTTGTCAAGTTCATCTTTCCAAGATGGCGACCGGAAGGACCGTCTGCATCCCATGCATCTGATTGGCCAGGGCCTATCTAGTGTTTTTATATCTATGGTTATAACGCTCTAAAAAAAATTTGTGCTCCTATATGTGGCGAATATGAGCTTCCGTAGTTTTCTGATCAAGTGACAGGAGACCTGATGTAAAATGCGTGAACTGGTGAAATATATTACGAAATTATGCATGTAAGCTGAGTTACGAAGTGGTGAATCACACGAACATGAACCAAAACGTCTTGAGCTGATATTTTGTCAGTCATGCCGCTTCATAGATAACCTCGTGCAGTTGACGTGGCGCCATCTCTCGAATAGGCCTCAAACATCGTCCCGATGCTCTGACCTGACATCTGGCGAGTGGGCCCTGAACTGTGAAGTTCTTATCAAGGTGTGTATTGGGCAATTTAATTGGGTTTCTCTGTCATGTTCTAATATCTGGAACCATTACTCAGGACGGAATTACCTCCATATATTCGTTAGTTGTTATTGGTGCTGATTTTCAGATTTACAAGGGAGCCCGTGATTGGAAACAACCAGGACAAGTGCCTGCAATAAAACTTTCATGGCTGGGCGGCTTCCCAGTCGTCACTACGGAGCCCCTGAGGTCACATACCAAAATATTTATTAATTGTCGGCATCAATAAAATATCGATTAATTCGTGCCGACTATTTCATGGACCATATATCGTGATCTAGGTCCTGCTTACATATACTTTTGGACGTTATGTGTTATGATTTTAGTTTTCAGTGTATGCTTCCATCCACCCCACCGCCTTCCTCCTGAGTCATTGATTTTCCAAGATAGAGTCCATAGAAGTTGACTTAAAACATTAAAATGGTGTTACTATGTTAACTCAATAAGCCTTGTCATAATGTAGTAGGACCTATTTCACGAGAATACCATTTCATGAACACGAATTACTAAATAATATAGTATTTTGGGACATTGAACGAATTAATAAATATTTTTGGTATGTCACTTAGGGGCTCTGTACATCACCATTTCATACTCTGTATACACACATAATATATGTCTGTGTTTTATTCCAAACTGTAGATATACCATGTATTTTTTCGTTTATGTTGTATCAAAGGACGCGATACATCCTGTCGACCATCATGCGGTACGACGTCCTAGTTCAAGTGGTCCGCATCACTTTGATTGCCCGTGAGGTTACTGTGCACTTTTCTTTACTGAACATAAGTTGCTGCTGAGTCGATGTCACTGCAAGGAAGCTGTAACAGACTGCACAGTTTGTGGAATACAATGCACGATAAATATGCCCTATATTATCCAGATTGGGATTATCACTCCTCCCAGCTGTGCAGAGTACCGTAATGGCTCGATTAAGCGTCTGTCCTTTAAAGAGCGCCTCCCTCGAATGAGCGCCGGGGGGTACAAAGTTTTTGACAAATAAGCGCCTCCCTTTAATGAGCGCCTCCCTTGAATAAGCGCCTCTCTCCAAAGAGCGCCGCCATTGCACGAGAAATATCGTTTATCAGTGATTAATGCGGTGTTGAAATGAAGGACACTTCAATGGGGCATGTTTAGTACATAGCTGCAATCGCCAGCCGGCAGCACTGTTTTTGGGGTAAAATGACTTTTTAAATGTTTTTCTGGCGTTACCAATATTAACGTAATTCAACCGCCATCATTTATGTCATTATTGATTACAGACGATTTTCGTTGGTGATTTGGCGCCAAAAAATTACCCCAAGTACAATGCTGCCACCTGTTGAACGAATGTATGACATGCCCCATTGCACTTTGATTTAACTTTTCATTCTGGTGGTAATTCCACTGGGAAACTATCTGTATGAACATTGGTAGCAATTTACAGTAGTACTAACTGTCAAGTGCAGGTTAAATTTCAAATTTACTATTGGTAATTTACCGTAGGCTTTCCCTGGATATGTTCGATTTCTATGCAATGCAAACTTTGTGTGACTGGAATAACGGATCAATACTACCGTTTAATGCGAATCATACTGGGGTAGTTCTGAGATATGAACCGAGTATGCCCAGTGTTGGTGACATTTTTAATGTTTTTTTTGGTATTCGATAGCACAGTTTGGTATTTATTAATCCAAAATTACTCCCGCACCAAGTTTCATTTGTTTGAAGGTTGTCTGTTGCAATCACATCTCCTAATTGGCAATCAACTGATTAGTTTTATATTAACTTTGATATGTTAATTGCTATTAACACCAATTGAAGGCCTGGACATTGGCATATATCGGTAATATATAGATCATAGTTTCAACCTGGAAAAGTTTGTTATCAAATAACGCCTCCCTTGAATAAGCGCCTGTCTTGAAAGAGTGCCGGGGGGTAAAACTTCATTGACAAATATAAAAGCGCCCCAGCGCTCAATCGAGCCATTACGGTAACCCATGGGGATGCATTATCCCTTTCACCTGCCGGCTTCCGAGCCCCCATCCAAGTCATTTAGCCTCAACTCGGTACCAGGTATGAAGGATGAGTGAAGGTCGCATTCCTCCTTCGACCTGACTTGGTTAGAGAAACAACCAAAAAATCTATTAGATATGTTTACTGTATTTTCAGGTGTGTCACTGACAATATCAGAGTCCGAGACGCTAGATCTAAGCAAGAAGTGAAGTGCAGCACTTGACAAGATGTTACCCGGTGAAGAATATGTCTTTTCATGGTACACGATCTTCATAGCTCTCGCTATTGGGATGGTGGTCGGCCTTCGGAATTACATGCGAGGGCCACAGTGTATAAGCCAGGAGACCCTGGAGAAGAAAATAGCCATCATCACTGGTGCTAACACTGGAATCGGCCTAGAAATCGCGAGGGACCTCGCAATGCGAGGTGCACGAGTCATTTTGGCATGCAAGGACGAAGCGAAAGGAAAAGCTGCGGTGGCAGAAGTCAGCGAATATGCCAAATCCAAGCGAGTGCGCTTCATCAAGCTGGATTTGTCCTCCTTTCAGTCAATCCGAGACTTTGTCGAAGAGTTCAAATCCACGAATAAAAGTCTGCACTATCTCGTCAACAATGCTGCCGTTATGTACCACCCTGAAGGCAGCAGCGCAGATGGTTATGAAATCCACTTTGCGATTAATTATCTTGGCCATTTCCTCTTGACCTACTTACTGCTTGACATGATGAAGTCGAGCGCTCCTGGACGAGTCGTCAACTTCTCCTGTCCAGCGTACCAACTTGCTGAATTAGACTTGGACGCACTTGCTGAAGGCGAGATGCCGACATCGGCTCCTGACGGGTTTGCAAACAGCAAACTCGCAACGATGCTTTTCACACGATCATTGGCACGCCGTCTGGAAGGCAGCAACATCACCGCTAACGTGGTGCACCCTGGGATCTGCAACTCGGGTATCTATAGAAACATGCCGTTTATGAAGAGTAAGGTCATTAAGTACACTTTCAGTCCCATCTTGTGGTTTGTGATGAAGGGGGTCCGGGACGGCGCCCAGACTCCGATACAGTGTCTCGTGGCCAAGGACGAGGAGTCTGTCAGCGGAAAGTTCTATGTGGACCTTCGCTTGAAGGAGCCTGAAGCAAAGGCAACGGATGATGATATGGCGGAACGTCTCTGGACGATTTCCGAGAAACTTGTAGGATTGAAGGAGGGGTCGCTGACTGGTGGGGTTGACAGTTGATAGAGATGATATAAGATTTGATAGAGATCTCCATTGTTCTCATGCAAGTTAAACTGTATGTAGAAAGGACCAGTTCAAACTTAACATTGTCAAATTGTCTTACTAGTATTTTTAACAGTTTATTGAGTGTTGGAACATAATAATGATAAGACTCTAAATGGCTGTTTGTACATGGAAATCAGTGTATTTCTAACGTTTGAATATACATTTTGTCGTAAATGATTATACACATTAGAAAGATCAATTACCGGTAGTTATAAGATGGAAGATCACTCGTACATGTATGTAACCATTCCATTCCACCATAGTTTTGTACTATTCAGACTTCTGACTTGTGAGGTTTGTGAATATTCTGCATAATATTGGCCATTGAATTGGATGGGAACTACAGTTGTATGGTATTAGAAGATTTTCTGGATTTGTTCATACACAACTTGATGCCAGTAACAGTGTAATGTTCCCATGGATGTACTCAGTATCTGTGTTCTTGAGAAGATATTTTTACATCGCCGTTCATTGCAATACTGCCTTTGTACTCGGATGTTCATTTCTTTTTTTCTTCAAAATAGATACAGTGTATTGTCTTCCAGTTTTGTCTTGATAAGCTTGAGCAGCATTGTATGAGTAAACTTGGACATTTTGTTGTTTTGACGATGTTTATTTTAGTATGTGGGATTATGTACAGATACTCGGTATGTTTATGTCATCAACACAAAGTGTTCACACTTTCGTGGCCATTGTGAAGTAAGGTATATGCCAGTATTCGCGATTTTGGAAATTACAAAATTACCTGTATTTGAACCAGTTATTGTGGGTAACAGCGTCAAGTGATTGACTGTACGTATTATTATGTACGTATAATAATACAATCATTTACAACTCGTTTACATGCACAATTATATACTTGCAAGGCCAAGAGCAATTTTTTATTACCTAGGTATCTAGCATCCAATTACATACACGTACATGCAAAGAATCCGATTATTTATGTGTGGGATGGGTTCACAGAGCTGTTCTTGAACTTTGGTCATCAAACTGAATTTTTATTCGAATCACACCCGAACTGTAACACTGTATCTATCTTTTCGGTCCAGGGGACAAACAAGTATAGTGATGTGTGACCTGAGAAATGGTGATATATGTAAAATACCTGCGAGTTGAACACTGGAATGAATATGTGTCACTGCGCGTGTACACTCATACAGTGCTAGTGCATGTATTGTTCTTTGTAAAAGTACTGCCAAATGCAGGTGATATACATATTCGTGTGTGTGAGTATTTGATTTAGCTATCAATAACGACAGACAAATGGAATAAAAAAATTCAGCTTACCAGGCCGATAAGCTATTCTTTTGATATTTTCTTCTGCTGTTTGAATAGTGGCTTTCTTGATGTATGTGTAAATAAAGAAGCCATGTAATACTAGTGAATGATGATAGTGTCCAAGATTGTGTTATAAAATTTTTTAAATGACTTCGATACAGAGACTATACTTGAGTATGCGAGTGTACAATATATTATTGTTAGCTGTAGTAGAGTAGATACACCCTTTTGAACAAGATTATTTCAATGGCACACCTAAATGAAATATCCTGAGACCTCTACATATATACTGAACAAAATAAATGCGCCCTAACTGTTGTACATGGGTCACTGTGCTAATCCATGGGGCCTTCATGTTTTTGTTCAGTATAATTAATGATATATGCAAGTATGAATGTGACTGAGAAATGTATGTTTTGTGTGATAGAGCAGTTCTGTTTAGTGGTATAATAAATCACATATTAATAATAAGTGATCAAACTGCTGTAGTTCTAACTAGGTAATTTTTACATGTCACATGAGGTGTACAGGTAAACACATGCTTGATAACTTCCCGATGTGCCGGTAAACACATTCTCGATAACTTCCCGATGTGCCAGTTTAGATGAGCTCGAACTCGCGGGTCGTGATGTAAAGATTGGCATATTATGCTCATACCAGATTCAGATTTTGATTATGAAATTAGTGTATTTGTTGTTAGAAATCATGTATGTTTATTTTGCAGTTTGTGTATAAAGTGATTGAGTGGTGAGTTAAATAACACAATATGTATAGGTGATTGTATTTGTATTAGTAACATCCAATAAACAACTGATCTTGAGTTAATTTTCACATTACAAGCAAAAAGGAACCCATAGAGTTCTGTCGAGATCGAAGAATCTTGTACACAAGGATTAGACTTATAACCTATATCTCTACAATATGCATGTAGCACTCCCCAAATAGGACATTTTAAAAATTAGTCCAAGGGGTAAGAAAGGTTACCAGACAATATATATTTTAGATATTAGCCTTTTGTCCAGTGATCTTGAAAATAAGGTCATTGGTCAATTCAAGGTCCCGAAAATATTCAGCATATATCATTTCTACTATGTTCACAATTGATTTCTAAGCTGTCCAGTCGATAATAGGTTAGATATTAGCCATTTTGTGATCTGACCTTGAAAATGAGGTCTAAGGTCAGTTTCAAAATCATGAGAATATTCAACATATATCATCATTTCCTCTATGTTCGCAATTGATTCCTAAGCAGTAAAGTCGATAATGAGCGAAATATTGGCCATTTTGATTTCTGACTTTGAAAATGAGGACAAAGATCAAATTCAAGGTCACCAAAATATTCAGCATATATCGTTTCCTATATGTTCACAATTGATTCCTAAGCTGTAAAGTTGATAATAAGCGAGATATTAGTCATTTTGTCCCGTGACCTTAAAATTTAGGTCGAAGGTCAAATTCAAGGCCACGAGAATAATCTGTACATATATATCATTTCCTATATGTTCATAATTGATTCCTAAGCGGTAAAATCGATAATGAGCAAGATATTAGCCATTTTGTCATTTGACCTTTAAAATGAGGCCAAAGGTCAAATTCAAGGTCATCAGAAAATTCGGACTAAATAATTTCTTATATGTGCACAATTGATTCCTAAGCTGTAAAGTCCAGAATTAGTGAGATACTAGTATCAGCCATTTTGTGGTCTGACCTTGAAAATCAGGTCAAAGGTCAAATTCAAGGTCATGAAAATATTCAGCATATATCATTTCCTATATGTCCACAATTGATTCCTAGTCTCTAATCTCAATATTAAGTGAGATATTAGGCATAATGTGCCTCATTATAAAGCATAGGAGAATTTAACATGGGAAAGTCCCATTTGGGCCGAGTTTGGGCCCAAAATGGCCCACTTCGAGCGATGCTCACAATGTTCACATACTCATTTGGAATTAGAGCCCTAATAGTATCTGAAAATATTTAGTGGGTATCACAAAACTGTAAGATATAGAATATTGAGATACTAAAGTGTTATATTAATTCAAATATAGTAATCCTACAATGCTAAAATTATTTTATAAAACATGATTCTGGAAAAAATGTTTAATACCTCAAAACATACAGAAAAAAACTTTAATTGTAGGACAAAATTTGTCACTGTTCTGCGCAGCGGGAGTCGGGCAAGAGGGAATCCTACGTGTAATAGAGAGGGAACAAAGTTATGAACAAAGTTGATCCTACAATTCATTTTCCTACATTTCTAATGTCTCAGTAACACATTTTGGGTTGGGGGGGGGGGGGGGGGGGACCTAAATTCAGTTCGATGTAAGCACTGATGAAAGGACTGTTAGATACAGTAAATCTTGTAAAAGTACATTAATTTTCATGAATAAAATTATTGAAATAAATATCAAAAAAAAAAAAGACTCATAAATTTGAAACGGAAAAAAATATATTAGATTCAATTAATTCTAATATTTTTTGTTTTAGTAAACGTCTAATTCCAGCTGATAAAACTGTTCTGATGCTGAGGTCAAATCCGTGATTTGAAAAAAAAATAGTCCAAGGCCTAAGATAGGTTACCGGTCAGTTTTGGTTTTAAGCATTGCAGGTGACATATGACCTTGAGATTTACCACCCAAGGTCATCTTTGTGAACTTCAATGTAGCCATTAGGTGGGCAGCATATATGACTTTTTACATGTTCATAATACAAACATATATCAACAAGTAATGTAGAGGTCAATTTACACATTTCAGGTCGGGCAAGATTTGTCTAAGGTCAAGGTCATCTAAGGTCAAGTTCAAGGTCACCAAAAGAGGTGCCTCATATAGAGTTTTTATAACACAATCCTAAACTCTAGGTGCAAGAGTTTAAACCCCAGTGGCCAATTTACACATTCCACGTCAGACATCTAGCATATAGTCATAGGGGGTCAAGCTCAAGGTCATTATTACTTTTCTCATATACGACTTCCTATAAAGTGTGTGCGTGTGTTGTTTTATTATAGTGTCACCCTTATTGAAAGGGCCAGCCTATATGTCCTATGTTCATAATGCAAACATAAGCTCTATCACAAGCTGCCTGTAGAAGCAAATTTGGTCCATTGAGCCGAGTGCGGTAGTATTTGGAACACGTTGTGATTTTGTTTTCCTTGCTCAGACTGTAGGGGCGTTATGATTCAAAGGGCTCCTTTTCGTATCTTCAGCAGATTGGCCGGTTCTTGGAGTTGAATTTTTATGTGTATTGTTTTTCTTTCAAAGTGTAACACATGTGGATGTCACAAGCTGGTATAAAATGCATCTTTCGTCATTCGTAAGGTAATATTGAACGTTGTTATGGTGTCTGAGTCGACAGTAACCAAGTTACAATATAACACATTCCTCCATTATCGCCTAGTAATTATCGCCCAAATCAATGCTAGATCTACTCATTTCATCGGTGTTTGGGTAACTACAGGACATGTTTTGTTTGGTCTGTCATATTAAACGCTGAAACAAATGATTGCATAAATTTATTATCATTAGGGCCTATAATGCTATTTGTTGTGCAAAGGCGTATTGTTATGTAAAGTTTTTATTCATCAATGTAATAAGGATGGAAGTTGGCGAGGTTTAGAGACATTTATTTATATAAACCGTATAACGACATGTGTATGGGTTTCTACAACAACTCGTCTATTTGCACAGTTCTTATACACGAGATATATGCTTGATGACGAAGATATTATCTTTCGAGTTAATGCATTCACCACTTTTACATCATTTAACACTGTATTCACAATTATAGCACAAACATTAACATTCAGTTCAAATTACACATCAGTTCAAGTTCAATCACTGTTTTTATTTTCTCGGGGATTGTTTTGGTTGAAGGATGTTCTCATGATCACGATGATATGTTTGATTTTACTCTAATATGTTTCCAATATCGTTTTCTAGAACGGCGGGCTTACTTCACTTCAAGAAACCAGTCTTCCGAGGATGTGTGAAATGTTTGACCAAACAGCTAAGGCATTCTTCCATGGGTAAGTTTTGAAACTAAGATACCGGGGTATACGCTATGTACCTGTGTTATAGGTTCGTGGAGTATATACATGATCACTGATGATATGAGTATGAAAGTAAATATAATAGTAAATGTTCATTAATATCTAAATTCGAAAGAAACAAAATAATACCGTAGTTACCTTTTCCCATGGTAAATTACCTGTAGGTTATGTCAACATATTCAATATTTATCAGCTTAATTGCAATTGTCCAAACATTTGTGGTAACATGTCTGAGAACAAAATAACATCTAAGACCATATATTTTGTATGTTTCAGGATCGCCGCATCTGGCTGTGAGGGAAGAGGTGGCTTCGGCTCTGCGGGAAAATCGACCAATCGTGGCTCTGGAGAGTACGATTGTCACACACGGGATGCCACACCCGCGCAACTTGGAGTTAGTCGCGTATCATACACAGTATTGTATACAGTACACTCTGAGTGGAGAGACCACCTGCCTAGATAGACCAGACACTTGTGTAAAATATTGAAATATCCACGAGGTTTGTCTTGGAAAGAACATACTTGTACGTGTACAATGTTATGAGAAATACAAATCTCTGTCATATTTTGAGGCCTATAAGTCATAGATACTACCAGTACAAATGAATTGTACATCTGTTTGTGCAGATATTATCTATGTTTGGATATATAAAGTGATCATCATTGCTATGACGCACAAATGTAATACACAGATATAAAATCTTCTAGATCTCCTCCAAAAAAATCCTAATGATTAAATGTACATCTATACATTAGGAATATATGGCTTTCTAAGCTGAAGGAACCATAATTTCGAATCTACATGCATTTTCATAACCAAGAGGGTGAAAAGATGTTCTCTATCCTGCTTATTTGATTTATTTGTTCCATTTCAGAACAGCATTGATGGTTGAGCAGATAATTCGAGACAATGGAGCGATTCCTGCCACTATTGCCGTCATATATGGAAAGATCCGTATTGGTAAATTTAGAATTTTCATATGATACATGTATGGACTTTGCACATACTCCACCAATCTTGCATCTAAACATCACACTACTGTCAAATTATCAAGTTTTCCATATGGTTTTCCATTTTCCACTTGATATGACTTTGCAAACTGATATCACCTTAGAATTCTCGGTCACCAGATTGAGGCAATGATTATTTTCTGCGTGGGTGTGAGAATCTCGCCTCTGAAGGTGGCATTGAGTACACATATGTAAATTTGGTTTGTAATTTTGAAATTTAATATTTAAAATCATCTGACTCGAACATTTCATTTCCAGGTCTGTCACAAGAAGAACTTGAGGAACTTGCATCTGAGAACTCCAGAGCAATAAAAACCTCAAGACGCGACCTTGCCTATCTCATTTCACAGGTCCGTATTCCTTGGTAAAATACCAAGGAATTCTTGATATCTGGGGAGTACCTAGAAAACACTTTCACAGTGTACACTGTACATACATGTTTGATGCAAGTAATATTTGTGGTGATAGTGTTTGACTGTTTGCTGTAGAAACTGACAGGTGGCACCACTGTAGCGGGGACCATGATTGCTGCACACATGGCGGGAATCCCGATATTTGTGACGGGGGGTATTGGCGGAGTCCACAGGGGCGTGGAAAATAGTATGTTGTGTTACAAAATCAATCTACCCTACCCTCAGGTTGAATCTTAATCCTAATCAATGCATTGGTACCAATGTTATACAAATTAAAGACACAATTTCCTAGTACCCTGAAAGTCAGGTATATTAGTGCAATATTCCTGATCTGCGATTAGTCATACTAGAACTACAGGCATAATGGATACATGATTGGCGTAATTAGGAAGGAAGGAAAAGAGTTCATAAGATCATGAATATGTATACGTTCATGATGGAAACTAAGATTTGTGACAAAATATATGATATTTCCAGCGATGGACGTCAGCGCGGACCTTCGGGAACTCGGCCGGACTCCGATGACTGTCGTGTCGGCGGGCGTCAAGTCGATTCTCGACATTCCCAAAACACTCGAATATTTGGTAAACTATGTTCACTTCTTATGTTAGGAATAAATTTGAATTAAATGTATATTCAGGTTTGCTTCTGGGAGTTATATGTCGCTTGAATCACTATGGCAACTGCAGGAGACGGAGGGGGTGGGTGTGTTTGCGTATGGTCCTACGACTGATTTCCCAGCATTCTTCACTCCGACAAGTGGCTCGCAGGCCCCTTACAACATTGAGACACCTGCACAAGCAGCCAGCATTATAGGTTTGTAGCGATTTCTTGACAATGGTGAACATGCTCACAATGGGAATCCAAGTATTTGTTTCCAGTTATCGAGTCTTGTGTTGTGGCATTCTATGATCACTGAAATAATACATTATCAGCAGACATACGTAACACCAGTTGGTCTTACGTATTACTGGTATCATTAAATGTATTACCAGTATTAAATGTATTACATTTATTACGTATTAAATGTATTAAATGTATTAAATGTATTATGTATTACCAGTATTAAATGTATTTCTGTCTATTCTAGATGTGAGCAGGCGACTGGGTCTACTGTCTGGAACACTCATTGCGGTTCCTGTCCCACTGGAAGATGCTGTGGAAGCTTCTGAAATAGAGGAGGCAATACAACAAGCCATCATAGAGGCCCAGTAAGGCTCACAAGCTGTCATAGAGGCCCCACTAAGGTTCACAAGCCATCATAGAGGCCCAGTAAGGTTCACAAGCTGTCTAGAGGCCCACTAAGGTTCACAAGCCATCATAGAGGCCCAGTAAGGTTCACAAGCTGTCATAGAGGCCCTTCTAAGGTTTACAAGCCATCATAGAGGCCCAGTAAGGTTCACAAGCCATCATAGAGGTCCAGTAAGGTTTACAAGTCGTCATAGAGGTCCCAGTGAGGTTCATGAGCCATCATTAAGGCTCTAGAAAACTTCTCAAGCTGACATAAAGGCCCCAGTTGAGTTACAATTGTCGTAGAAGCCTAGTGAGATTCACAAGACCCCCGTACATTTAACAAGCTGTCATGGATGTCCAGTAAGTAAAGGTTCACAAAAGGTTCACGAAGGTTGAGTAACAATTAACCCTATGCTAGCTGAGTTAATTTCGGAGTCACTGCGAGAACCTGAATTAATTTGAGAATTCTTAGGTATCTGTGGGTTTGGCATTTTATACAAAACTAACTATTTAATGTTGAATGCAGATGATTGTTGCATGGAAATCAGAATGTCCTCCTCTTTTTGGTGATATATCACATTTGGAAACAAATATTGACAAAGATATGACATTTCAATGACTTATACATTGGCCTCAAAAACACAAAGAAATTGCAACTCCAGCTAGCCAGAGGTCGAAAGATAATGCAACTTCAGCCGGCAAAAATCACAGCTGTAACAGAGGCCAACAGTTCTGAACATTCGTGTTTCTGTACATGTATGGTCTCATTTTGCAGGACTGAAGGCGTTAGCGGAAAGACTGTGACTCCATTCATGCTACAGAGAGTCAATGAGATCATGGGTGGAGCCTCACTCAAAGCCAGTATCCTTCATGAAATTAGTTCCCTCAGTACATGTGTATACATGTATGTGGCTTTTGACTCAGAGCTTGATGCCATAATGATAGATGCAATGCAGTAACTATGTAGAACTTTCATTTCGCACAAACTAAGGCCAAGTAGCCTCTGATAGAAAAAAATTTAAAGGATGTCTTTATCCTTGACATATTGTAGATATTGCCCTGATAAAAAACAATGCAAGTATTGGCAGTCAAATTGCTGTAGAACTTTCCAAGTTGAGTGGGAGCGGAGGAAATTTGAATGGTTCACCAGGTCAAAGTGGCTCAAGGTCACAAAGTTCAAAAGATCAAAGTGGCTCAAGTTCACAAAGTACACAAGGTCACAGGGCATCTTCTCCCACCAGTAAGATATCAGCAACAAACAAAGAAACAACGAAGGATAGAGTGGTATGTATCCACTTCAACAGTTTTGAAATCCAGTGTAAAAAAATTTACCTGTCCTAAATTTCAAGTACTGAGCTTACTGTCTGTACTTTTCAGGTTGTTGTTGGAGGCACAAATGTTGACTTCACAGCACATTTCAGTGAAGAAAATGTCATTGTACGTGTAAATCACAATGAAAGGTGTTTTCCACATGTATTCAACTGATATTGACTCACTACAGTTTGATGAGTAATGAATCCATTATCACACTCTGACAGTCAAACGGAGCCACCTATCGTGGAAGTGTGAAGCAGTCGTTTGGAGGAGTAGGTCGGAATGTCGCTGATGCGTTATCGCGACTGGAGCAGAACCCTCTCTTCCTGTCGTTGATGGGGGATGATAACTATAGGGACATGCTGCAAGCCGACTGCCAACATATGGTCAGTGTTCAGGAATGTACATTCAGGCAATTTAGTCTTTTTTGGAAGAATTGTATATGTTCGTTTGATAAGTACAAATGGATTGCAAATTTGTCTTTGAAATTTTTAATGAGCTTGTACATGTATGTTGTCGCTCTTCATGGCAGATTTGTCAGAAAATGCTTTTCTGTGTGTAATGTGCACGTACAAGCGAAGATCAGGTTAAAAGTCGAGATCAACATTATTGATATCCTACTTATATTTCATTTGATGTACTCAGGATCTGTCGGCTGTTGGACAAGTACAAGGTTACAAGAGTGCCACGTATTGCGCAATCCTCAACCAGAGAGGAGACCTGATCCATGGAATCGGAGACTTCGACATTCATCGACAGATCAACAATAACTATGTCAGTTAATCGTAAATTGGACTTGAAGAATTTGTATACATGTATTTGATTTGTCAATGTTTGAATGTTTTCCCATTCCAAAGCCCTGTCCAAATTTTAATTGTTTGGGTTGCAATATTATGTACATACAGAAAAGATAGATCTACATGCTTTATAGTTTCAATAAATTCCGTGCAGAATCTATTTACCCTTGTATCTTGAGAATATAAATTCATACAAAATTTTGATGCGAATACACATCTATGTCTTGTATTTGTAAATAAATAAAACATATACACAGTCATTTCTCAAAGTTGTTCAAGTTCTTATCCAAAAAATTCCCATGATCCATCAGGCTACAACTTGAACTGAAAAATTAGTTTCATCACGCAGCCGAAATCTGAAACTTATATTTTCTTCAAACGTGGATAGCTTTCAGACTACGAAGAAGACATTTCGCGGGCTCCACTGCTAGTATTCGATGGCAACATTCCTGCCGAAACGATGCTGTACCTCACCAAAGTGTGCCGCAAACACCAAGTCCCAGGTTAGTTTCTTCTAGAAAGTATCGTAATATGTAGGTTTTAATGTTCACTTTCCCTAATCTGTCCCCGATATCAGAGATCTGTCCCTTTTTTCCTGCACTTAGTCATAGTTTTGGGTGTTGGGTTTACATTAGCAAACTCTATCTGAACTTTTCTCCCCAGTGTAATATTAAAGTGATATTGGCAGGAAAACTATTTTTCCCAAATCAATCACTTATATGCCTGTGGTCTCAGAAAAATAGGTCACAAAACAAACTATGCTTGATCAGATGGATAAATCAGGCATTTGACAGTACTAACAGTCGCTTTTGTTTTGTTTTGTGCGCCACTCAGAGTTACCTCTGACTTAACCTATTTCACGCTCGGTTGGCTAGAGCATGTACGAATAAGCTGGAATCGCATTGCATCAAGGGATACAAAGCATCGAGAATGGCGGTAATGTAAACAAACTCAAAATATCTCCACCAGGAACTCGCAACGAAATCACTTAAAAAGGGGCATCTGTTTGGCGATACAAGTGCAGATATATATATGTTTTCTTCTTTCCGAAGGTATGGAAAATACATAACTTACTGCCAATATCACTTTAAATATAATAGTTATACTCCGTTGAAGTAGATATAAATTATAAAAATAAGTTTTATTCAAGATTCTGTACATATGTCGCAATGCACTTTATTTATCATTAGTGTTGGCCATATCAAACGGATACTATGTCAATATTGATAAAATAATGTACAGTTAATCTGTCAAATGGATGACTGATTTTCATACAGATACATGTACAATTTTTGCACATGTAGTAGAGTAGTGCTTCAATAATCAACTTTTAACATTCAGACACATGCCAAACCAGAACATATAACTGTTTGAAAATATATCAGATCTTAGACTCATGAATAACGTAGAACATCTCATATTTGCGGATCTAGCAATGGAACGATATAAGCTTGAATGTAAAAAGCATACAGTGATAAAGAGCAAACGAATGTGTACTACACAATATCAATTTCCATGTACACAGTGAAATACAAGGCACAAATCATTCAGATCATGTTGCTTCCAAAATATAACTGAATATTACTCCACATCAGATATTCCCAGGTTCCAGATCTTCTTCTTTTGATAGAGATGTTTAAAACACTGTAGTTAAGGGAAACTACAATGCTTGAATACAAATGGCCATCTATTTACATCATACAAAAATTATGCCACGAATTTCGCACCTCAATATTCCCTCCCACTCTCAAAATATGAAATGAAAAAAGATGCAAATAAAATCAGACCCCAGTTTGTCAGATCATTTCCAATTCCACATGTGAAAGGATGCCATTTTGCTTTACGTGCGTCGAGAGCCGACATTGCTCAAGTCCAGCGTGGGACGTGTAGGGATGTGTCGGAATTCATCGCGGATTATCCGGTTGTAACAGACGACTGCAATGCTTGCAAAGACGGAGAAAAACGCGGACAGGACCGCCAGGCCGTAGCTCAGGGATGGGTAGTTCAAGTCACGCCGGGGAAGCCAGTTCTTGTCCCAGTAAAAACAGCCAGCAAACAACATGATGGTGAAGGACATCACGAACGCTGCAAGTGGATATAGAAGACAGGTCAATTGATGCATGTAGTGAGATGTCAATAACTAAAAATTAACTGAATAAAATGCAGCAAGACTTGAATGCAAAATGGCTTCATGAAGCCTCAAGTTGTCAATAGCATTATTGCTGAAATGCAAGTAATAGCTAATAGGCCAGCTATACTCTATTATTTGCCTGATCAGTGATTAATTCTGCGACTGCCGCTGTACGATAAAATCATCAAAGCTAGGAACTTGATAGCGAATCAATCCACACAAAACTTATTTCTGTTGAAAACGTCAAAAGGTACCGACCTGTGATGATGGTGAGATAGGTGGCGGCCTGCACCATGTAGAACGGCTGGCGACGCTCTCCGACCTGCCCCATTGCGTTCTCGGCCTTGGCATTCGTGTACAGGATCCCGAGGAAAGCGACGGCCGCGACCTCCGCACACAGGCTCAAGGTCACGAGCACTTGCGTCGTCACAAACCACGCTGTACAGGCGGGCGAAATCATTGTGTTCAATCAATGTGGAAATAATAATTTCTCGGTAACACTTGTGTATTGGAAAGTGTATTAGAAATTTGTAACTGCACATCTCACATTTATAGTTATTGAGTTTCAAGTGAAAGATTCTATCAAATTTCATTACATATTTGTTATGAAATTCCAAGGCTTACGTGTAGTCTCCTTGACCTGCATTATTTTGAACAACTTACGTGGCATCAGCCATTCGCGTACTGGGATGAATTCCTCAGCTAGAATCCACCAACAGCCATGGTATGCTTTCTGTGTCTCATCCCAGTCTAGCACCAGGCCCTGCAGTCAGAGAATCGTCAGCATGATTTAGACGGTGTTTGTGGGTACATATTAACATAATGATATCTAGATTTACATTATTTATCAACATTTTATTACAATAAGAATTCTATACCAAAGGTGAAAATAATTTATAAATATCTTACCCGGAAGCAAGCCTCCCATAGACCAATTTTATCGAATTCGTTGAAGACTCGAGGCCACGAGATGACCCAGTAAGGTGTGACGAACGATATGACCACTAAGATCAGAGCTATAAGTGCGAGCACGAATGCTGTCAAGAGCACGATGTTCTTTCCTGGTTGTCGTTTCCTCATGGTGGCAGGTGTACTTGTCTACCTCAGAGATAAAGAAATCCTAGTTTGCTTTCTCTGGTAGTTTCTGTTTTGGTGTGTATCTTTTCACTCTACAAATTAAAAAGAACCAGCTAGGCATCAAACATTTGTGATTATATTCTGTTCTAAGTTAGGTACATACATGTATGTTCACTGTCCCATGCATGTAGGCGGGAATCAAGCGATACATGTACAGTGTATATGAATTTTGTATATATGATTGCAACAATCAATGACTGACTGAATGGGAATTTTGAATTGTTGTATATTTGAAATCATTTACATGCAAAATCAACCTGTTAACATGCCACAACGGTAATAATATGATCTTTGATCTGTCCCAACGGGCAAAACTGGTTGATTTCACGTGGACAAGACGTGGATACAACTCGTATCATTCACGTGTTTAACTTGTTGTATTTGCAAATCAAAATCACGTGATATTATCACGTGAAAATCACGTCTCCTAATCACGTGGTTATGACATGGTTAAAATACGTGTTCAAGACGTCTTTATATGACGTCTTAAACACGTCCACAAACTGGTCCAATCTTCTGAGATTTTGACCAGTTTGACCGACCTGAATGGATATAACACATACCCGATAGCTGTAATGCAATCATTTATTATTTTAACACGTTATACATGTAAATCATTTTCTTCTGGAGACCCCTTTCCTGGTGGGCGCATACTTTAAAACCGACGTGATGCAACGGCGGGCATCACTTTCCGTGCTCCGATGGCTTGCTATCAAACTGGCTGAAACAAACGAAAAACAAAAATATTATTTTTTATGATTCGGTTATTAATGAATGTTCATTGTCTCAAGATTCTTGTTCGTCAGCATAAATTCATTCACCACTAGGATAACATTCACATACATGTATGTACATTAGAGAATTCATCGTAGGCTACAGTCATGCATAATACCTATGATGGCCTTGCATAGAGCGGAGTTTTCGAAGGCTGTTTTCCCCCTCTGCCCTTTCATGTTAAGGTTGGACATCAGTCCATTTGTCATCAGCCTGAAATCATTATCATAACAATATGAGTGAACATATTTCAAACATGTATTTGAAATGTGTACATATATCATTGTTGTGTAATAATATTATGACAAAAGAAAACTGGTTCACATGCACTGTGTTCAGTACATGGTAGTATGTACTTACATTCCCATGACATTGCTGGTCATGTCCTTCATGTCCACGCCCCCCACGGACACGCATTTGGCAACCTGTAATGTATAATGAGCACCAGCATTCGAAAAAAATTATCAACAAACCAGCCCAAGTGTCAGCATACAGATATAAATAAATTTCAAGTTACCAAGGTATCTCGAAATTTCTTGTCCTCTGCTACAGTGTGATTAAACTCTTCAATTTCATCAAGGCTGTCGAGGGGTTCTGTTATGAGGTCCGTGGGGGGTGGCCTGTTCCGAACTCCCATGTCAGCGATCATGTTTTTGATGTCTAATAGAAAGTGGAGGACTTTCTTTTGAAATTCTGGAACGAGAATTAAAATTATATTATACAAAAAAAGGAAATTCCAATTCTGGGCATACACACAACGAAAATAATCATACATTATCACACACATAAATTCACACTACATGCACAATTTTGAAAAAAAGTGTTTTGATAATTGGGTAAAATATATTAAATATATTTAATGGCATTTTGCTGGAGCCTACTGCATGTCGGTTTTTTTTTTTGAACAATAATAACTTAGAAGTACCTGTCCCAACTAGTGATATAAATCAATCGCTATATCACAAATATTACATACAACTACATTCTATTAGTGTGAATCCAATGCATATATATATATATGAAACCAAAATAACAAAATGATGACATGAATAACAATACTCACTTTCTAAAGTAAAGGGAAAATTGCGGATAATATATAGCTCTCTAGGATATAAACCAGAAATTATTATTCCCGAATGAACACTGATTTGTTAATTATTAATCAAAATTATCATACTGCCCAATCTGTTTTGTCTGTTTGTTTGTGTTTCTTTTTGACTTCTTTGTCTCGATACGCAGTGATAGCATTTAAATAGGGCGTGATACTAGACGTCCCATGGATCAGGATCAATCTTGCATGTCGGGCTATTAACACATGCACTCTACCTCTCAGTAACCTGTTGCTTTTCCTTGTGTGATAGCATCAGATATCAATCAACAAATTTGTGTAGTGGTGGTAAGGGGGGGGGGGGGGTGATTTGAGCCTGTGCAGCCGGGCCGACCACATGCAGGCAATATCTCGATCAGTACATGTACACAGCGTGCTTTCGTAAGCGATAGCATCGTGCATCAATTATTAGAGTTGGGAGGGAGGATGACGGAGTGGGGGAGGGAAGGAGGGGTGGGGTGGGGGTGTGAGTGTTGGAAGCGAGAAGTTCCAACACAAAACAAAGTTCACACAAAATGCTCTCTGGTTATCATCTGCAAGGCTCCAACGGACCGGCCCGGAGCTCCACTGGATCATGCTTGTGGGGCTAAATAATGTCACCCATGGGATTAATTTATTTCAGATACATGCAAAAGGTGTCTTCCAGCTATTTTATCAGAGAGTGTATTTTATATGTTCTAGCTCTAACGGTTTCCCTGATGAATGCAAATTCAAATTCTGAAGTAGATTTACACTAAATATATTTAAAATGTGTAATTTAAAAGATCGAAAATGTAACTTCTTGTTGAGTGGAGAAATACAAATGTTTGGCCTCTTGCTTTCAACAACTGTTCAACTTGACATTCTCGCAGAATTGTGAAAAGTGATGAAAAAAAATTAAGAAAATGACTAAATTAAAAAAAGGTCTGGCAAGTAAGTAATGTCTGGCAAAAGTATCGAAATTTTCACGGGGAAAGTGACCCTATAATCATGTCCCGAATAGATCGAGTCCATCCCTGTTTAGAACGTTAATTCGGCTAGATCTAGTGAACATTCAATATAATTTTGAGTAACCATACAGTACACTCACTTTTCACATTTTGCGAAGATGTCCGCGATTAAGTTATACGCACTGTGTACATTAACACACAGCTTTCATACATACATTCAACTGTTTAACATTCACTGTTTTTTTACGCCATGCGGTTCACATGTATATACATAATAATAATCATAGCTAATAATGCAAAACTCACCTGCTTCCTGGTTCAATTCAGTATTATCCACTTGAGAAGTATAAATCTTGAACTGTTGAACAATGAATGTCCACTGAAAACTTTCGAAAACACTGAGTATTTGACTCGCCACCACCTTGTCGGGTCAAGAGTTTGCGGGTGTCTGATTTGGCGCCAAAATTTGTTTCCCAGCCGCACACTAATCCTTCACAAGTTGACTGCCACACTTCCAACCGCACAGCATGCTTCTGGTTCCCCCAATTTCGCCAGGAACCTGACCCGCCCAATATCTCCATCACTAAGCTCTCCCCTCATCCCCCCCCCCCCCCCTACCATCCACCCGCCGTCAAGGATCAGGGCTCGCAGGTCTTTCTCTCAACAAATAGCTTGGATCAGAAATATCTCGTTATGTATTTCTGCTTGGATTAATTAATCAGGCATGTGAAAGCAGGCTACACGTGAAAATGTCTCAGCATTGCATCATGGCAGCAATACAGAAAGTTTTTCTAACTTAATAACTTATTATTCGAAAAATCTACTATGCAAACATGTTATAACATGAACAGTTATTATTATTATTATTATTATTATTATTATTATTATTATTATTATTAAACCTGCACAGGATCACATGTGGGCTACACACGTAGAATAGTTCAAGTCTCAATTCATATCGGTTAAAAGTATGAGGTATTCAGTGCGGAATGAAATTGAAATAAATTAATAAAATATATCTCTTCTCTCGAAGACCGAGATACTCGTTGCTTAGTGTCATGTAAACGACGTCGTACAGACGTCTTATTGTGCCGTATATATGCACGTCTTAACCTCTGAACAAAACCACGTCATAATGACGTGATTTAGACATGTCTGACGAGTCAACCAACTTTCCACCAGATTATCACGTGGTTTTCACGTGGTGTGCCCGTTGGGGTCATACCTACATCACGTATATTATGGTAGATCTATAACAGCATCACAAAATTCCAGTTTGTTGACATTTCATGATTCATTCAGCCTTCAAACTTACAATATAATTATGTGGAATTCTTTCAATAGATTAGAAACACATCAATAACTGTACTGAACTGTAGCATTATTGTCTGAACAAAACTATCGAATAACTTACAATTTATTGACTTTAATCAAACATAGAAGCATTAACGATATATTCACCAGCTAACCGAACGCCAACCCTCTTTTCGTGGAGGCTGCCATATTTCCAAGTTTACCTGTAATGAGGTCATTGAGTGTAAACACCTGAGCGACTTCAATTAGGTCAACTTGGGCGAGTCCATTATGCTCTTAAAGCGCGGGGTGTAAGTCTACTGTTGTCCATAAGAGGACAAAGTGTTTTCCAAACATAGTGTACACGTGTATAGGCATACATGTGTAAGAACATGGTAGTTGTGTTTGTGAATTGCCCAAATATTTGTGAAAATAGTAAGAATTGTATGATAGTGCCAACTTTGGAAACTGTTGAAAACTGTATTATGTCCTTAGGTTTTGTTAAATGTGTGTGTAGTATATGTTGATATTTTAACTCTTATGTGTAATATTACACAAATAATAATATATCATAAAATAATGCATTTGTTAACGTCTGCGTGCGAGTAGTTTTTCCACGAAATTTGGCACTAAACATGCACAGAAAATTTTGACCATTTAACAGTGCTAAAACTATATTTTTAGATAATTGTTCTTCAAATTTCTATCAGCCTCAACATTGGATAACTAGTGAGCAATAATACATTTTTTCTTGAATATATTGTGTATGTTTTTTTTTCTAATTTCTTCTGGCGTCCATAGAACAGGTTTTCACTTCAATTATACACAATAATTTATGAGTTGCCTGATGTATATTACCTTGTGGTAAAATTTGTGTGTGTGTTAGTGTTCCATGCTGCCTGATACCTTTTCGAAATCTGGCAGACGCTAAACAAATTCTTAACACAACACGGCCTTATAACATAACTGCCCTCAAAAGTTTTGAGTTGATATTGTTACAAATATAAATAAATTATAAATATACACTGATGGTTTGAAAGCACACAAACAAATTCACATATAAGTTTATTTCACATGTAAAAATTATACAACATGTACTATACACAGCAATTTTGATTAACTTTCCATGTTTTACAATGGAGAATATGGAATGATTTCAGTTGTATTTGTTTAGATGGAATAATATGCAATGAAATTATAAAATCCATATGTTTGCTGCAATCAGGCATTATTCTGCTTCCACAAAGTACAAGTATAGTGGTATCTAAAAACCTTCCATTAAACATACACGGATTTTCATATTTACAGTGTCATATAAAATTTTTCATGTACATTTTATACAATTATAATGTCTCCTCGTCATCAAATTCGTGGAAGCGCAGGCATCATTCGAGCTTTTTCATCCTCATTTGGAAGAAGTTCCCACTTTCGCATGAGCGTGTAAACCGTCAACGAGATCCAGCTGAAAGCGCAGAGGAATCCACTGACGACAACCAAACCGTACGACCACCCGAGTTTGTCGATATCGGGGCGCGGCATCCATGTGCGGTCCTCTCCAATCATTACTCCGAATATGATGACTGATATCGCTATACAGATGGCTGCAGGATGGGAAAGGGGATAGAGAAAATTTTTTTTTTTTGTCACCGGAATATGTGATATTTTTTCAGAGATATGAAATTGAAGAATAATTTGTGAAAAATGGGAACATCTAATGATGTTTCAATTATTGAATCACTCCAAATCAATACATGTACATACTGGTGAAGAATGTCGTAAGAACTGTGATGGACAGCATTCTGGTGTTATCGACAACCCGGCCAGCCATAGGGAATAACGCCAAGGTGGCGAACATTGTCACCACAGCAAACGTCATCAGGGTTTGAACCGCTATAAACCAACCTGAAAAATAATAGAATGGAATATATAATTTCAATATGATTAACAACAAATGCAATACTCAATGGTGAATATTATTATGATAGACACTGTAATTAAACACAAATTACTCCCTTACATGGTCTCCATTAGTAGGCTACATTAAGGATTGATTGCATGTGATCGGCATGAACCTGGCATTGACCAGCTGTCCATTCACTTAATGTAAATATAAAGGTAACAAATTCATGAATTTACACACTTCCAATCAACATGAAACTTTGCCTTTCTGATTGTTAGCCATCAAGGACTACTAACCGAGACTCTGTTTCTTACTAAGAAATGTTAAATTTGTTAAATTCATCATTTTCATATGTCATTTTCCGACCTATTTCTCAGTCTACCAAATACACTCACAACAGGGCGAGCGAAAGGATTATGCTGTGCAGCAAATAGCTACTGAGCCCAGTAAAACTCACAGGTGATATGCACTCGGGTACACCGAGGTGTTTGGGATTATGAATGTTCAGCTCATTGTATTCATCTCACAGAAAGTATAGCCCTAGATATTCTCATTATTTTGACGACAACAAGGAATAAATATATGCAACAGCCAGTGCTTGTCAAACAGAACACTCGAACCTTCGTTTTGGTGAAACGTATAAAATGATTTATCTAATCATCAAATTGCACAGCTTTCGTGATATCATTTATGAAACCAGGTCTCGGTTCATCATCCATGAGTATATGTGTGTGCTAGCCAAGTTTTAGGTCAGGGGATTGTATTGTTTTGGTGATTTTGTTACCTTTACTTTCACATTATAAGTCAATGGAAAAGTGCCTCAGTGCAGTCATCGGTAAGTTACGTGCAATCACACCTTAATTTAACCAAAATAGTTCCTAGTCTCATAATACGTTCACGGTTTGAAACGTTATGATAAGAACATTATGAAATTTTTAAAACCGGGGCGAATTGCTTTCACTTGCTTATTACTAGTACTCACTTGGCAAAATCCAGTCTTTGACGTATGAATATTCTTTGTGGAAGATCCACCAACATCCGTAGTAGGCCTTTCCAATGTAGTCGGATGTGTGCTCGTATCCATTGAAGCATGTTTCCCAAAGGCCGAGACGGGTGAACAGCCTATCTTCACCCATGGCAATAAACCAATACCCCGTGCCATAGCCGATCGTGCCGAGAATGAAACCAATTATGTACAGGGCAAAAGAAAGCAAATAAGGCGTTCTATTCGCCATTTTGCTTTGTAAAATTCACGGCAATTTGACCAAGAAATCGTGTTATTTTCACAGTTTATCGTCACACTACGCCATGTTTTGGTCTTGATATGGTACAGGTATAAAGTTGACAAATATGGAAATATAGACCGGAAAGGTAAATCGGCCGTCCGACCTGAGAGTTCGGACCAATCAGAACGCGCGGTGTGCGAGACGATTCCAATGTCATTACAGGTAGGGGTGTTTCATAGATGCTTTACATAGTGAAAACTTTACTTATCAATCGATATTGGGTTTGAAAATCTTAGCTTAAATTGCCTAATCTAATATCAGCAAAACTTAACTTTAAATGAATTCGGACTTAATTTAAATAATTTTGAAAATAAATTCAACTCAATTGATATAAAATTAATTTTGAAATTTACAGACATAGCTATACCAGTCTGGTCATGTTGCTGTCATGTAATTTGGGATATTTGTTTGTTTTCCATGCGAAAATATCTATATTATAATAGTTAATTCTATAAAATATCTATATAACTTTGGTAATCCCTGGTCAAATTTCGGCTCAGGCTGGTCCTTAAATATCAGAGATTTTTTTCTAAGATGTCGATCCTTGATTGGTTCTTTCCAGTTCATGATACAGGACTATTTAGGTTGTACTTCATCTTGGTGACCTTGAAATTGACCTCAGATGACTACTGAAAGCTCGAAATCAGGGTTTAACCACACTACAAGTTCAATCAAAATGACTAAATCGGTATGACAAACCATTGAACGTAGAGACCATATTCGTATAATTAGCAGCTAGTACTGTAAACGTATAAAATTTTGCGTATATCACTGTTCCCGTTTCCAACATCTCAACATGTTTGCGTGGATTTAATAAGTTCGTGACTGTTGTGAATGGTCGGCCCCCCGATTGAATAACCGTGTATTCGCGTGTATTTATTTTCGCGTTTTTATTTCGAACGCGAAATTATTACATCGCAAAATTTCATATGTTTACAGTATGTGATATAGGGTGTGTAATTATGTTGGTGACTCTGAACTTGACCTGAGATAAACTTACTTCTTTGAAAAGTGGTTCCTACATTTTTGACTGATGAATGATGTTTACTTGTATTTTTATATCATTGTGATACACCAAACAGACATCACCAATATTGTACAAAGCATATTATTTATTTACCAATATTGTAAAAAGCATATTATTTATTTGGGAATGTACACTGATTAAAAACACTTGTAAAATGTATGAATTTGTACACATGCTGATATACCATAACTTCATATAACACGATTACCAAAACTTCATCCATACCAGTATGTTATAATGAAATTTATAAATAGAGTGACAACTCCACAACTTTTAATGGAATCAGTTCGGATTCACCTATGCTTGAAGTGTGCTCAAATTTTACTTGCACATAGCAATTTAATTCAGTTATCTTTCTATTTTGAAAGTTTGGTTTGAGCATCAATTGTCCAGGTACTCTCTCCCGTTGTGCTGGATTCACATGTGAATTTATACAGGTTTTCTTATCAAAACAAAATATCATACTGTGCAGTCATAAAAGCATGTACTAAAAGCTAGTTATTTACAATTTACTCATATATATATTTTTTTTTACAAAAATATACAAAACATGTCATCCTATTACTTTCTGAGAAACAAAACACACTTTCAAGTTTGGGCACCTCAAGCCCTAGGCCCATACTGATCATAACCACCCTGGCCATACCCGCCTTGGTTATAACCTCCCTGATCATAACCGCCTTGATCATAACCTCCTTGATCATAACCACCCTGGTCATAACCCCGCGTGCTGTCATAACTCTGATTCCCGTCGTAACCGCGATCGTAGCTCCTGTCCCCGTTGTAACCCTGTCCGTAACCTTTCTGGCTCCCGTCGTAGCTTTGCTGGCCGCGGTAGCCTGATTTGTCGGGGTCCCCGTAGCTGGACTGTGATTGGCCGTAACTGGGTCGCACATCGCCTTTCTCGCCGATGGGTTTGTCTCGGTATTCCTGATCATAGCTCGGCTGACTGGCGTAGCTGGGTTTGGTGTCTCGGTAGCCCTGATCATAGCTTGGTTGGCTGGTATAGCTGGGTTTGTCATTGTATCCCACACCATAGCTGGCCTGTGATGTAGAGCCACAAAATATTATTCACATATTGTTTTCATGACTGGGGAGCAGTGCAATGCGTTCTTCGGTCCTGAACCGTTGACAAATGGCTGATGAGTACATGTCAACTCCAGTACAGGAAATAAAACCTAGAAAATGAAACCGATACTGACCTGACTCTGACTGGTGGGGTACATCTGCGACATGTCCATCGCCTGCTTGAAGTAGTCGTCCTGGAGACGGAGGAGCTTGTTGTACGCGCGCCAGGCCGCAGTGAAGAGCAGGAAGCCGGACATGAAGGCCACCATCCCTGAGATGATGAGGAACCCGTAGCCCCAGGACAGGAAGTTCCAGTCCGGCCGCGGCATCCAGTTACGATCCTGGATCTGGACGCCGAATAGGACCGCAACAATCAGAGTTGTCATCGCTGTAGAGAGAACAAGGCATAGGTTATTGAATTGCAAACGATTTAGAGAATCTGACAAGTGCATTAAAAGAATGCATTGAGTACATGAAGTATGTGTACACTCGCTATAAAACATAATACATTCCTCTTAAAAGTGTAGAAT
Source organism: Terebella lapidaria (assembly GCA_949152475.1). Lineage (NCBI taxonomy): Eukaryota > Metazoa > Annelida > Polychaeta > Terebellida > Terebellidae > Terebella > Terebella lapidaria. The sequence goes on from OX424569.1 coordinate 23,930,366, forward strand.
GATGAAATTTATGGCGGTATACATGGTATACAATCAAAATCAATTATCAATGCAAATGGATTGTCCCGTGTACATACTGCATAAGAACATCATGGCGCCGGAGATGAACATGGAGAAGATTTGGTGGTATTCGTGGTTCATCATCGGACACATGTGGAGGAAGACGAGGGCGGTAACGGTAACCACGGCGATTTCAATCAGCAGGATAGCGACACACATCACCTGACAGGCCAGGAACCAGGCTAGAGGGGGAGAAAATGATTGTTTATACTCTTTGTTACATCATATATAGTATATATATTAGATTATTAGCTTATACAGCGATCATACACTGCTAGAAATGTTATAATGTTTACATACAAAACTAAATGTAATATAAATGTTGTGTATTGGGAATATGTTCACAAGTCTCGTGTAATTACACTCACTAGTAAAGAAAAGATAGGAAATGTGTCAATATAGTAACCAGTTAAATAATATAGATGTACACCGATATCAAACACTGGAGGGTTATTTACAGTCAGTGTTGTAACACCTGTTCATGTGAGATAATGACCTGCCCCTGTTGTTGTGTTACCTGTAGAGGCCATATGTTATCATACCTGTCCCAAATATGTCACAACTTAATTGTTTAATCCTCAAAATACGCAATAAATATTATTGAACACGAGCAAACACTTATACTCACGAGGGAGAAGCCAGTCCCGTAGCTTGCTGTACTTTTCATCTCCATCAAACACCCAGAAACATCCATTGTATATTTCTTGTAAGTCATCGCGGTGGTGCATATAGTTGTGAAAACACACTTCCCAAAGTCCCATATTTTCGAAAGTACTGAACGAAAGAGGCCATTGCTGTAGCCAATATGGACTTGCAAACGAAATGCACATAGACGCGAGGGCGAAAACAGACAGTCCAAAGCCGATCCAGGCCAGTTTGCCCGTGGGACTCGGCTGTTTTGGCTGGTCCCCTAAATCCATGTTGTAATTTTGGTCATCATTGTTCGCATCTGACAGGTGAGCGCCTAGCGACTGTACCGCCCCCTGGTGGTGACCTGCTTCGGCACTGACCTCGTGACCTCGCGCCATCATTGGTGTCGTCTGCTCCGCGTAGAGCTCGTCATCTCGGCTGCTTGTTGATTTCATCGGGTAATTCCTCCGAGATGCAGTTGGTTTCCCTTGCTGTGACATTTTGGACGGTTTAGGTGCAATCGGTGGTTTCTCCTTCAATGGCTCAGATTCGCGAGGCGCGTCTTCACCCGTATCCATTTTGAGATTCAAGTTATCAGATCGTCAGCAAAAAAACCCTTGCTGCGGTTGAAATCACCAGCTATTTTTATTTCAAACACTAAACGCGCGCCCTTTGGCCATAGTTCGCGTTCAGCGTTTCTGAATAATGTTTGTTTTGTATTCTCCATTCATAGAGTTCGGTGGTAAATAGTATTTACTCTCTTTCGCAGACAAGCATTTCTCTATCCAAATAGAACGTGAATATCCTGTATCATGTTTCTGTATCCCTGGTTGAATGTTCCAATCTGACATGAGGCCTTATCCCTTCTGTTATATAGTAATTGTGACATTCAAAAATGTTTTCATCACTACAGTCGACTTTTACGCTAGTTTCTATCGGTGGTGACTCAACTACAGCCACATGAGACAGGTGCCCTCTCCGTCAGGTTATAACACATGTGTATTAGCAAGGTTTCCGGGGGCAGACCCATACACCCAGTCTTCTGGCCGTACCGGCATGTTTCAACTTTGGGATAGCCGCTTGACGGCTTGACGCACCTGTAACCATGAGTGGTAACAGGTCAATACCAAGCTTCAAGAGGGGGGAGGGAAGCATTTTATAGAGCTCTAAGTTCATTGATATACCTGAGGTTTTACTGATAAGAACGCCGAGTCATATCAGTATAAAACCAGAGAAGTTTTGCACGTTGATTTTTAGTCGTGAGTGATCGGGTCAAGCATGATTTGCGTGTTTCACCCGGTTGAACCCTTGGTTCGGAGATAGGGCCTATTCCCCGTGACTTTTTTTCTCCAGCCGAAAATCCAGGTAGACAGGGATATATGAATTTAAGCATTCAATAACTTCAGAGCATGTCCAATCTTTTGAGCAAATAATTATTGAAATAAACTAGATACGCAATACGAATGTACATTGATATAGATTCAGAGAATCAATGACACGTACATGTACGGTTCATTTCTTTCCTCGAATTTTCAAATTGCAAGTAAAGTGAAAATGCAATTGAAATCACCATCGTGGAGAAGTGCGGACAAATATGTTTGTTTTCATGGGAAAATAATTGTGCATTTCCCTCCAAAATCGATTAAAGTTTAAAATTTAATTAAGGCATTTCGGAAGAAATGCCTTTATGGTTTTAGCAGAATTTTTTTTCTTCTTTTTTTTTTTTCTTCTTTTTTTTTTTTTTTCCCGCCGTTTTGGTTTCCGACCGATAACTTTAGTTTGCCTCGATGTATCTTCGCCAAATTTTCAGCATTGGTCAGACATATTATGTGGAAGAACCCTATTGTTTTTCAGCCGGATCCGAGGTCCGTGAGGATGAAATCAATGTCGTTTTTTGGACTTTGTTTCCGCACGATAACTCAAAAAGTATGTAGGCAATGGCTGCAGAACTTTGCATGGAGGTTCATATATCAACAGGGAAGAACCCTATTGATTTTGGGATCAATCCGTCAAACGACCTTTGACCTAGAGGTCGGAAGAGTTTTCGCCCAGTCATCCTTGAGGTTTCCTGCATATCTCGGAAACGGTGCGTCGTAGAGCAAAACGGACTCGTCGTCCTAGACAAACATGTCCAAGGGGTATTAAGGATGACCTTTGACCTTGACCTTGAATTTTTCTGCCGAGTCGGCATTTTTCGTTTTCGTCGATATCTCGGAAACGGTGCGTCGTAGAGCGAAACGGATGTTATTTTCGGACTCGTGGCACTAGACAAACATGTCTGAGGGGTATTAAGGCTGACCTTTGACCTTGACCTTGAACTTTTCTGCCGAGTCGGCATTTTTCGTTTTCGTCGATATCTCGGAAACGGTGCGTCGTAGAGCGAAACGGATGTTATTTTCGCACTCGTGGCACTAGACAAACATGTCTAAGGGGTATCATGGATGAACTTTGACCTTGACCTGAAATTTTTTCGCCGAGTCGGCATTTCTCGTTTTCGTCGATATGTCGAAAACGGTGCGTCGTAGAGCGAAACGGACGTTATTTTCGGACTCTTGGCACTAGACAAACATGTCTAAGGGGTATCATGGATGAACTTTGACCTTGACCTGAAATTTTTTCGCCAATCGGCATTTTTCGTTTTCATCGATATCTCGGAAACGGTGCATCGTAGAGCGGAACGGACGTTATTTTCGGACTCGTGGCACTAGACAAACATGTCCAATGGGTATTATGGATGAACTTTGACCTTCACCTAAAATTTTTTTGTCGAGTCGGCATTTTTCGTTTTCGTCCATATCTCGGAAACGGTGCTTCGTAGAGCGAAACGGACGTTATTTTCGGACTCGTCGCCCTAGACAAACATGTCTGAGGGGTATCATGGATGAACTTTGACCTTGACCTGAAATTTTTTCGCCGAGTCGGCATTTTTCGTTTTCGTCGATATGTCGAAAACGGTGCGTCGTAGAGCGGAACGGACGTTATTTTCGGACTCGTGGCACTAGACAAACATGTCTAAGGGGTATCATGGATGAATTTTGACCTTGACCTAAAATTTTTTCCCCGAGTCGGCATTTTTCGTTTTCATCGATATCTCGGAAATGGTGCATCGTAGAGCGAAACGGACGTTATTTTCGGACTCGTGGCACTAGACAAAGATATCTAAGGGGTATCATGGATGAACTTTGACCCTGACCTAAAATTTTTTCGCCGAGTCGGCATTTTTCGTTTTCGTCGATATCTCGGAAACGGTGCGTCGTAGAGCGAAACGGACATTTTTTTCGGACTCGTGGCACTACACAAACATGTCTGAAGGGTATTAAGGATGACCTTTGACCATGACCTTGAATTTTTCTGCCGAGTCGGCATTTTTCGTTTTCGTCGATATGTCGAAAACAGTGCGTCGTAGAGCGAAACGGACGTTATTTTCGGACTCGTGGCACTAGACAAACATGTCTAAGGGGTATTATGGATGAACTTTGACCTTCACCTAAAATTTTTTTGCCGAGTCGGCATTTTTCGTTTTCGTGCATATCTCGGAAACGGTGCTTCGTAGAGCGAAACGGACGTTATTTTCGGACTTGTCGTCCTAGACAAACATGTCTGAGGGGTATTAAGGATGACCTTTGACCTTGACCTTGAATTTTTCTGCCGAGTTGGCATTTTTCGTTTTCGTCGATATCTCGGAAACGGTGCGTCGTAGAGCGAAACAGACGTTATTTTCGCACTCATGGCACTAGACAAACATGTCTAAGGGGTATCATGGATGAACTTTGACCTTGACCTGAAATTTTTTCGCTGAGTCGGCATTTTTCGTTTTCGTCGATATCTTTGAAACAGTGTGTCGTAGAGCCCATGGTAAACATGTTATAAATATTATAAATTAGTCTTAACACCGATCTGCCTCCAAGGCATCTTTAGGCCTTGACGTCTAGTTGGTTATGAAATACTAGGTATGTTATAACTTAAAATACGATAGATTATATAACTTACAGTTAAGTATTGGCTGTATTTACAAATTGTGATCGCACTAGTCGAATTCGCAAAAAGTCTATGAAACCGTTCATCCATTCATGTGTGAATGTCTTTACAAATTTAAATACTTTGTGAGGTTTCAGTTTATGGAACTTGAAAATATTTCTCATGTTTTTAATGTCCGTTTCTTGTCTATTAGTATATTATGGTGCTTCTGCGATTAAACCCACTTTAAATTGTTCTGAACTGGGATCAGCACCTGTCAAATATGTGGAGTCGTATATACAACGACCGTGTAGTTTCAGGAAATCTCAATTTCAGATAACATGAAAATAGAGCCAAAATGATTGATTTTTGTAACCTTGTAATTCACTTCATATCTTTCTAATTAACTCTTGGAGTGTTCCAATCCACAAATTTATATTATTTGAATCATAAAAGAGGGGATTGAAGGCTATAGGTATGCTATTCAGTGATTTTCGTAAATTTGACTTCAAGTGTGACCTAATTTTTGCACGCGCGGCTGAAGGTCTTGCTTTGGCTTGCCGTACTACCATTACATGTAGGACCAATACGGTGTTATTGAGATGAGATCGGTTCAACTCAGTTGGTATGTTTTAGTTCAAAAGTACCAATACTAGGCATGTGCCACATAGCCCAGACGGAAAAATCACAAAATTTAAGAAATAAATATATTTATTTGATTCATCAAGTGGCTGACGATACAAGTACGAGTTGTGTGTGACATATTGCCGGGAAACCGTTTTAGCATGCCATGTTTGAAATACCAATTGATATATATGCATGTTCTAGAATAGAACATAAAATTAAAATTCATTGGGGGAAAAACGAATATTTGCTTTGTGTTAGTATCTACATATCATGATTTATGGCAAATATAATATAAATTTTACTTACTAGTATTATTGCAAATATAATGTAAATGTGTACGTGTATTTACCGTTTATAATCCCGTGCAGTTCTGTTCGAGCCGACAGATGTACGACTGGTCGAGAAACTCTTCGAGACAGGAGCGTGGCGACACGTGACACTGACGTCACCAAACATGAACGAATTGAGAATGTTGCATGCCGGGATAACATCCGGGAATTTCTTACCACCAAACTCAAGTGAGTTCAATTTTGTTTGCTCGCAATCAAGTGTGGAGTTCACACAGTACATACCACTTAAACAACCTAATATCATTTAATAAAACATATACTTTCATCATACTTACATATATGGTTATGTTGCAAAAATATATTAGTTACTCTGTTTGTGAACCAGTTACATGTATCCTACACTTATTAATTACTGGGCATGGAAAATCAGTAGATTGCTCAAGTAGGCCAACATGACATGTAAACAAATATACTTTTTGGTCTATATTATATTTCAAAGTTAGTCAATACAATCAATGGATTATGCTGACTAGAGAGTTCGGTCGACCAGTCGGAGTCGGACACCTTGGAGGAGGTGCTCAGTCTGGCACGGCCCGTCTTGCCCCACATTCCCCACGTTCTTGTGACCGTCGGCAGACACGGCGCCGTGCTTTGTACGTCAGCTGACGTCACACGGCCGCTACCCTTCCGACATCAACGGGTAATGTGCCTTTGTATACCCGTATGCATTCGATGTTACGTGCATTTTTTTTGCCGTGGCGTTGCGTCCGTCGTCGTCGTCGTCCGTCGTCGTCCGTCAACATTAATATCTTTAAAGTTTACGATCGAATCTGCCTGAAATTTTGCACAAAAATGCCTAAAAATATTTCGAGAGGGAGGTATTTTTTAGTTTTTTGATTTTCGCATTTTTTCCAAAATGGCGGCCTTTTTTGTCGAGAAATGGCCAATTTTGAACTTTGGCAGCCATTTTCTCAAAAACTGTCTGATCAGTTTTGAGATTTTGGTTTCAAAAGATTCCCCTTATGTACCTTTATGATGTGTATAAGTTTTGTTGCCCTTGAATCGCCGGTCTCCGTGTGGCGGCCATTTTGAATTTTTGACGAGTCAGCAAAAAAAATTGTTTCGCCCCAAATCGCATTACTATCCATTTTGGGCCATTTCTAGGCAAAAAAAATTTTTCACCCTTTGAAAATTTTTTTTTCCAAAATGGCGGCCTTTTTTGTCGAGAAATGGCCAATTTTGAACTTTGGCAGCCATTTTCTCAAAAACTGTCTGATCAGTTTTGAGATTTTGGTTTCAAAAGATTCCCCTTATGTACCTTTATGATATGTATAAGTTTTGTTGCCCTTGAATCGCCGGTCTCCGTGTGGCGGCCATTTTGAATTTTTGACGAGTCAGCAAAAAAAATTGTTTCGAAGATACAGCTTAGAAATTGGCACTTTCAAATGGGAAGTCATATATGGCGACTTGTGTGGTGACCTTGAATTCGACCTTCGATGACCTTGAAAGGTCAAAACAGCCATTTGGGGGTAAAAAAAATGCTCAGATTTGCCTCAATAGATGAAATGCTTGCAGATAGAGCTCATGTTTGCATTATGAACATATAGCAAGACATATATGGCACAACTAATGATGATCTTGAACTTGACGTCAGATGACCTTGAGTGCCAAATGTCTGACTCGTAATGTGTAAATTGACCTGAGCGGCCTAAACGATTTCACCCAGATATATCTTTGTATTATGAACATACAATGTATAGAATATCAAATGCCGCACACATACATGTAATGGTAACATCGAAGTTCACACGGATGACCTTGATTGGTAAATCTCAAGGTCATTTGTTCACACTGCGAACCTTGATTGGTAAATCTCAAGGTCTGTTACCTGCCAATGCTGCCATGGCCAAACCAAAATTGTCCAGTAACCTGTCTTAGCCTTTGGGCTAATTTTATGCATGAACTAGTAATAGAATATTATATAGTGGGAACAAGTGAATCTATCGTATATAATAATCACCATTCATATGTGAAAAATATTGGATTCCTCCATCTGCATTTATGACTAAAATCAAGGGGTATTTTTTGGTTTGACCAATGCCCCATGAGAACGAAATTGTTGTATGTGATGTACATCTCCGTGACGACAGGTCGGGGGGACATCCATGTCTGCTGTGCACATGCCGATACTCAACGGTGCTGGGGACAGCATTGTCAGCGTGTCGGGGGCTGGAGATTGGTGAATATTAATAATAATAATACATACGGTATAACAATTTTTAAAAAAATAATTTGTACAATTTTGAATCTTCTCATTGTGCAGTAATCTCAACGATGCATTATACAAATGTAATGGTACGTAAATGACAGAATTATGGTAGCCCAAACAATATAAAAATTAGCCCAAGGGCTAAGAAAGGTTACCGGACAATCTACATTTTAGATATTAGCCTTTTGTCCAGTGACCTTGAAAATAATTTTTCAACAAATATATCACTTCTAGTATGTCCACAATAAATTCCTAAGCTGTAAAGTCGATAATAAGTGAGATATTAGCCATTCTGTGATCGGTGATGTGACCTAGAAAATGAGGTCAAAGTTCAAGTTCATGAAAAGATTCAGTATATATCATTTCTCCATATTCGCAATTGATTCCTAAGCTGTAAAGATGATAATAAGCGACATATTAGCCATTTTGTTCTCTGACCTTGAAAATTGGATCAAAGGTCAAATTCTAGATCACCAAAATATTCAGCATACATCATTTCCTATATGTTCACTATGGACCCCTAAGCTGTGAATTTGATAATAAGAGAGATATAAACCATTTTGTATTCTGACCTTGAAAATAAAATGACTGGCCTTGAAATTTGGGTCAAAGGTCAAATTCAAGGTCATGAGAATATTCAAAATATATCATTTCCTATATGTTCACAATTGATTCCTAAGCTGTAAAGTTGATAATAAGCAAGATATTAGCCATTTTGTCCTGTTGACCTTGAAAATGAGGTCAAAAGTCAAATTCAAGGTCACTAGAATATTCAGCATATATCATTTCCTATATGTTCACAATTGATTCATAAGGCGTAAAGTCACTAATAAGCAAGATATTGGCCATTTTGTCCTGTGACCTTGAAAATGAGGTCAAAGGTCAAATTCAAGGTCACCAAATCATTGATTCCTAGTCTCTAATTTCAATATTAAGTGAGATATTAGGCTTAATGTGTCCCATTATAAAGCATACGAGAATTTAACATGGGAAAGTCCCATTTGTGCCGAGTTTGGGCCCAAAATGGCCCACTTCGAGCGATTCAAGGGCAACGAAATTTATACACAGAGGTACATATGAGGAGTGTTATGCATGAATAAGAAAAAAAGTTACTGAACAGATTTTGAGAAAACGACAGCCAAAGTAAAAAATTGGCCATTTTTCGACGAAAACGGCCGCCATTTTGAAATAATTGCGAAAATAAAAAAACTAAAAAATACCTCCCTCTCGAAATATTTTTAGGCATTTTTGTGCAAAATTTCAGAAAGATTCGATTGTAAACTTTAAAGATAAAAATGTAGACGGACGACGACGACGGACGACGACGACGACGGACGACGGACGCAACGCCACGGCAATAGGTTATCGGACCAAAGGTCTGGTAACCTAAAAACGAAGTTACGTCTTATTTCGAGCTTGCTGGCGGGTTTTGTGACGTCCATGCTTGACGACTTGGATCCGGTCACGTGCCTGGCGCGTGGCATTCTGGGAGCTGCACTGTCGCTCCAATCTACCCGCGCTGTGCCGTCGCACCTCGCCTATGACGTCATATCCGATACAACTCACATAGCCGTGCTCAAACGGAGCATGCGCCTTATAGCGTGTTCATGATGTTAACACTATTCTTTCTTAGACCGACAATTACATGAAGATAATTCATGACGACAAATGATTTCATTCCATCATGTTTACATTCGTGGTGTAATTTCATAACGTTATAATAATCAATCAGGGTTCAATTGTTATTCTTTACCGAATAACCTGTCAGGGATGATGATATTCAATATTTCTTGAATTTTCATGATCATATATATATACATGTATAAATTTACAGCATATACATGTATTCTTACCTCATGGAATAATACATTGATTCATAATATATATATTTTTATGCAATATATGTGCATCGTCATATTATACATGTTATGAACTATATTTATTCGGGTTGCAAACTATATTATTGATAGGTATATATCCCATTTCCCATCATATATTTCCCGTTTCCCATTATATATTTCCCATTATATATTTCCCGTTTCCCATTATATATTTCCCATTATATATTTCTTATAATACATGTTATGCATCATGTTCTGCTACATGTTTGTAAATTTAAATTACTGGTACATGTAATTAAAATTTTCATAATTTAATGTGTTGAACTGATGCCCTATAAATATTCATTAATCATAAAACCTACCATATATATGTATACAATGTATATATGTACAAGCATTATACATGTACCTATTCAAACTTTGCTCTGTCTCAACATCAATGCGAGCTTCTGTCCATGACAAAATAAACAACTACAACTACCTTTCAAGAGTTCGGTTTGCATTTATGGGGCCTATGTGTACGTAGCTTTTAAATACTTGTCAGGCTAAATCCTGACTGCACCAGTGCAAAGAATCGCAGTACTTGCAGTAGAATACATGTACAACTCATTGTCTGACAAAGGTTGTCACATTCTTTCAATTTTGTTTTACCAGTAGGCCTACATGTATGGGTAAAATATATACGTGCAAGTAGAAAATTCTCCAAATCCGAAAAAGGTCAGGCTACTTGGTGCGAATATGGTGAGTAAAACAGGCGGGGAACATTGAGACCGCTGAAACAAGTTTGATGCCACAGCTACGTGGCTCTTCTAGCAGTGGCTTAGAGCAGCATTGAACGGGAATATTATGTGCTCACGTGTATGAGTAAAGCACCCTGCCAATCCACCCTACAGCCCCCCAATACGATCTCCTGCCGGCCGCCGCCGCTCAATCCGTGACGCCGTGCCGCTTGAAATCCCGGCTGTCCGGAAAGGGAAGGAAGGCGCTCAACTGGGGAAAAGCAAGTACACGCCATTCCAGGCACCTGCCGAACAGCACGAACTTCGGCCCTCTTTGGTTTTAAATCAATTCAAAAGTCACTTCCGTGGTTCAAGAAGTAAGAAAGAGAAACGCAAAAAAGGCTGAAGCGGACCATGTCAGCAAATTTTGGGAAGTAACAGACCTATTTCTCCTATTTCGAATTAGTTTCTCTTTCGTCATGACATGATTCGCGCCATTAAAAAAGCGAATAACGATCTACAAATTAACTGAGACGTGAAGTAATTCGAGCACCTTTCGAATTGAGAAGAAACTGCACTAATTTCGAAGGATACCTGGGAATTCTGAAAAACAACTGGAATTTTCGACTCAAACTAAATTATTGGAAGTAGACACCGAATTAGGTAAGTTTAATTTGGGATAGGCCTATACTATATGCCAAATTACACAATACTATATAGAGCCCGTCACCTCGCTTTAATTCCAGTTGGAATGATTTGGATAAGTGTACACATGACAATATGGGAAATATTGCAGAGATGATTACGACTTTTTAGGAACAGTTGCTGCACAGTGCAAATTTATACGACATATGCACTGGCAAAATACATAGATCCAAGTTCTTTAGTATTTCAAACTCTTGTATTTTTTAAGGTTATTTCGTATTTCTGAATCATTTATATGTCAGATAATGGTTGATGACGCGTCTTTTCCTTAATATCAGGTTGCAGATTTTAAAAAAGTTTATGTGAATAAATCGGTGATCTACAATATAGAAGTGCAAAATTTAAATATTTTTGGCCTGCTTATGAACCAGTAATGCGAAATGATGAGTTGGGGAAACATATATAATGTTTTAGCATCTGCGGCACAAATGGCGGCTCACAGATATATCCCCGTTCTCCTGACCGAGTTGTTTTCATTTAATTTTACTCAATATGCTTTTTCACTGCGTTCAGTCCTGGCCTGGATACTCATTCTTACAAATACAAGTATTCCATTTAAATTAAACAAATACATGTATTTCAAATGGAATGTAGGCCTATAGGTACGTTCTATATATAAGCACATATCCATGTTGTATTCATTACAAAATATAGCACGAAAATTGAACTGCCAGAGGTATATTTATCATAAAGTAGGGCCTACGTGTATCGAGCATACGAGCAGAATTATAAAATTTACAAATTTCACTAAATATCTCAAGTGACACTTCTTCAATTAATTACTTCATACCAAATACATTGTTCCACTGTTAACAACACAGATTATGTCTACACATAGCCCCCGCTGTTTGACCCTGAATAACAGTGCCACCTCCATAAATGAGACACACGTAGTGTGGCAAAATGGTTTAATACGCACACAGACCGTCACAGATTGTTCGACTATATGGAAAGGCACTTCACAAATTTCCGCCAGACAATGGAAATCAAGCCGGTGTTATAATTGCGAATTGCTAATTTGTATTGGGAAGTGTTAATAGTGAATTTCGCATTTTTAGGTTACCGGACCTTTGGTCCGATAACCTATTGCCGTGGCATTGCGTCCGTCGTCCGTCGTCGTCGTCGTCGTCCGTCTACATTTTTATCTTTAAAGTTTACGATCGAATTTTTCAGAAATTTTGCACAAAAATGCCTAAAAATATTTCGAGAGGGAGGTATTTTTTAGTTTTTTGATTTTCGCAATATTTTCAAAATGGCGGCCATGTTTGACGAAAAACGACCAATTTTGGACTTTGACAGATGTTTCTCAAAATCTGTTTAGTAACTTCTTTTCTTATTGACGCATAATACTCCTCATATGTACCCCTGTGACATGTATAAGTTTCGTTGCCATTGAATTGTTCGAAGGGGCCATTTTGGGCCCAAACTCGGCCCAAATGGGACTTTCCCATGTTAAATTCTCCTATGCTTTATAATGGGACACATTATTGCTAATATCTCACCTAATGTTGAGATTACAGACTAGGAATCAATTGTGGACATATAGGAAATGATATATGCTGAATATTCTCGTGACCTTGAATTTGACCTTTGACCTCATTTTCAAGGTCACAGGGCAAAATGGCTAATATCTCGCTTATCATCGACTTTACAACTTAGGAATCAATTGTGGACATATAGGAAATGATATATGCTGAATATTCTTGTGACCTTGAATTTGACCTTTGACCTCATTTTCAAGGTCACAGGACAAAATGGCTAATATCTTACTTATTATCTGCTTTACAGCTTAGAATCAATTGTGAACATATAGGAAATGATATATTCTGAATATTGTCATGACCTTGAATTTGACCTTTGACCTAATTTTCAAGGTCACAGGACAAAACGGCTAATGTCTTGCTTATTATCGACTTTACAGCTTAGGAATCAATTTTGAACATATAGGAAATGATATATTCTGAATATTGTCATGACCTTGAATTTGACCTCTGACCTAATTTTCAAGGTCACAGGACAAAACGGCTAATGTCTTGCTTATTATCGACTTTACAGCTTAGGAATCAATTAGAACATATAGGAAATGATATATACAGATTATTTTCATGACCTTGAATTTGACCTATGACCTAAAGTCAACTTATTTTCAAGGTCAGAACACGAAATGGCTTATATCTCGCTCATTATCGACTTTACAGCTTAGGAGTCCATAGTGAACATATAGGAAATGATGTATGCTGAATATTTTGGTGATCTAGAATTTGACCTTAGAACCCATTTTCGAGATCAGAGAACAAAATGGCTAATATCTCGCTTATTATCGACTTTACAGCTTACCAATCAATTGTGAATATAGAGGAAATGGTATATACTTAATATTCTCATGACCTTGAACTTGAACTTTGACCTCACTTTCAAGGTCACATCACAGAATAGCTAATATCTCACTCATTATCGACTTTACAGTTTAGGAATCAATTGTGGACATACTAGAAGTGATATATTTGTTGAATATTTTCATGTCCTTGAATTGATTAATGACTTTATTTTCAAGGTCAAAAGGACAAAAGGCTAATATCTAAAATATATATTGTCCGGTAACCTCTCTTAGCCTTTGGGCTAATTTTTTCGATTGAAAAAACATGGCACAAAATGTCTTCTTCCAAAAGATCACAAATAATTTTATCCACCACTGTGCATATATGCGGAACTGCGTCAGTGTCAGGAGAAACATGGGAAACAACAAACTGTCTAGTGACAAGAACACCAGGAAAGCACACCTTGATTTTTGATTTCTACTTTTCTCCAGAAAACGTGTCAATAAGTTCTCTGGTTTTATATTGTCCAAATGGATAAAAACTGCGTCATCGCGATCAAGATGAAACAACTTTTCGACTTATTTATGTATCAATTCTACGACTTTATCTTGCATTCGCACGTTTATTTGGACATTTCTCCTATTTGAGAGATACCAGGTCCCTAAAGTTCCATCTAGCTTTCAATAGGCAATACCTCGGATCTCGCGAACGGTCCGCTATGGATCGCTGCAGTGATATGAGCTATCATCACGCATGGACCACCGAATAGAACCGAGTTGGTCATTAGAGCATTCTCGGCTGGAAAACTCTCGTCTGCTACCTGTTACTAGTGGCAGTTTGTGGGCCAAAGTGGTCCAGATGCGCTTTGTGAATGGAAGGCATAAGGGGGAGAAACACGACTAGAGGTCTTGCGTTGTGACCTGTGAGGATTCCTACAGTTGCGTCTGGAATCGATTTCTGATGATTTTTGCCACATGTGAACTGAAGTTTTGTTTGCGAAGAATATCACTTGATTTGTGAACGTCTGTTACTTTCATTGCCGTAAATTTCAAATATTTGTTTCCTTCAAAATGATGTCACATATGCAGCTAAATTTACTCTTTACAATCGTTTAGTAATGTAAGACCAGTTTAATGGCTCTAAATCAGGCGCTCGATTCTACCTTAACTGTCACCATCAATTTCACCATACATGTACGTACTCTAAAATGTGTGGTATAAACTTGTTACAATAGTTGGTGTTATAATATTATGCCATTATATTTCATACATGCACATTCAATATACTCAAGTATAAAACATATAATACATATAAATAATACAAAAGTCATGTACTTGATAAAACTAACACCAAACTTCCTGTAATAATACCTGGTGAAGTATTCATAATTTATACCCTTCCAGATACATCGTTTCTGCAGATATATATTGCCTTCAATTGCCACATTTCTCCATCTTATTATAAACAAATAGACAGTATATATACAATTACTTACTTGAGTACCAGGAGTGTTGCCCGATTTCTTAGAAATGAATGCACTTGTCATAAATAGGTACATTGGTATATATCCCTGGCAGGCCAGAAGTTGCTGAAAAAATTCCCCGGGAGGTTCTAACTTGTGACTTACCTCCCCGCTAAGTTAGGAGGAGCTAGCAGTGTCAATGACAATTGCTAATCAATTGCTGGGAAATATCATAGAACTATAATTCTATGGAAATATTAACTGTAGATTTTGTCTTTAGCTTAGTCTGAAAAAAAAATCACACACACTTTTGTATTCCAAAAAATCTCCACTGGCCACACAGATACGTGTACATGTACTTCTTTTCACTGTAGATTCACGAGATCACTTTATCACTTTGATGAAAACAATTCCGAAGATTTCAGTGACTACATCGCATGCGATCGATCATATTTCCTGAATCTGAAATGAAAAATGATGTTATGCCAGTGACAGAAATATAAAGACCCGATAAAGTTTGTACCGTATGTTTTAATGTGTACAAAAACTGCTAAACTTAAAACCATCTATCGTTATCAGAAACGGTGCGATTTAGATTTAACCGAAACTCGACACTACGAAAGCACGGTGGGCGATCGTTACGCACAATAAAAGTTAAAGATGGTCTTAAAGAGTTCGGGCATCTCAATAACACCTGGAAAACACCAGTAGCTCACAGCAATGTCTTTTATTGCCCGGTTAGTTTCCAATTTATGGTCACTATGCCAACAGGATATGCTGGATTTACGGTTTCTACGTGCATGCCAGGCGGCCTGGAGATTTTCAGCTGTTTGAAGCTCGTGGCAAAGGTAGTAAATATTTCACAATACTTCACATAAATTCGTCAAAATTGGCAATCGTGATGTGTACAGTGATGTCCCAAAGTGTTTTAAACTTAGTAACGTCTCACTGTACCATCTTGCCCTCCCTTACCCTGCAGTGATTCAACAGTTCTGCAGTTATATAGTACATTATATCGAGTAATAAATTCCAATTTTCTGCAGTTTTATGACATCCTCTATATGGGTTCCATATCGGTTACATTTGCGATTATATAAGAGCTCCCCGGAAACTGTACGACCATGCATAGGCATCAATAGATCTAAATATGTATGATAACACTACGTATTGTTTAATAAGTGTCCTCTTGTTTAAGTCATGTGTTTCTCATGCACTAATAATCTACAGTACCTCGATATAACACAAACCGGACAACATGATGTACGAGCCCTCATATTGGTATTATCGGGTGTTACAATTTGACAGACAATCTCAGGCCCTAACACGAACATCGCCCAAGTTATTGTTCATTTCGTCCCCATTCACAAGTTTCCTCTCCAAAGGATGCTATCTAGAACTCTTAATAATTTGAACGCATGAATATCAACCTCTTTGTTTATTGTGGATCTAGGCGATATTCCATTTTCATGGGTTTTCGTAGGTACACGTATTTAATAAATGAATGGTCAACAACCATAATGTTTATACATGTACTGAAATATAATCACTCGAGAACGAAATTATACTGTATGGACAGTCACCGATGTCGAATGTTCTCAGATGATGTTTAGATGCAGTGAAGTTCATGTGTGAAGTTTTAGTAAAATACCACGAAAAACAAGACAATAGTACGCGGTGGTACAACTCAGATACGATAAAACCTTTCCCCAATTTTCACCAGCATGTATTCACGTACAAAAACTTGAGTATAAGATACTCCAAGTTTCAACCAGATATATTTAAGCTAAATTGCTAATTGCCAATGCCTTTAGGAATAATCTTTAGACGAAAGTTCACCCGTTCTGCGCAGAATAAACTGGTCGTTTGCACCCTTTGGTCGTTAAGTAGCTTTTCTTGTTCACTCGCTGGCATTCTACGTTTGAGCCAAGTCTTCAAAGACTCATCGCTGTCATTATATCCTTTAGGGAAATTGTGCCTATCTTGGTGTTTGAACCCGCGTTAAGCCACAGACAAGCCCATGGACTGTCTGTAGCTTGTATGTTAATAATAACGAGTCAGTGAGTCGTGGAACCACCATTAATTAAAAAGAGGTTTAAAAATATCATGTTATTAGAAACTAAAGGTAACTTTACGTACATGTCAGCTGATATTTTAAAGAACTTTCTGAATCTATGTACTACCACTATTTGCCACTCCATAAATACACTGTACCCACGTGTTTCTGTTTTTCAACATAGATATAGAAATATTTAACTAATATTTACGACCCTTGTCTGGTTGGATGCAAGCAGGAATCGTTGAAATTTCTTGCAAGTCCTGACTGTTGAAGGCCAAATTCGTATGTATTCGCTCAGACAGTGGATCATCTTGTGCCCAGTGCCAAATATTTCGCAAAAATGTGAATGAAATAAAACCAAATTCTTCAACTGGCTTTCGGTAGTAACTGTACTGTGAGAATATGTTTGCAAATAGCATCGGATGCATATTTTTGAAAAGTGTTGGAAGTCTGACCTATTTGATTTTTCCCCCATTTTTAATCATTGTTATGGTTACATACATATTTAGTACGTATTTATTGGTGTATATTTTGAAAGTAAAATAAAGTGTGAGGTGAATAAGCAACACTCTATATATACATGTATGAATGTTAATTTATTCACAATATCAAGCACTATTTCATAATTCGTATGTATTGTTTGTTTGAAGAAACTCGTAAAATAATTTTTTATCTTTGTAAAACATTCAGCTCTCGCCAATATTATACATATATTTATACATATACATATCTATATCGAATAATTTTTTTGAATCCAAACTTTGTCATGAACTGAGCAATTAGGTTTCGTTGAATAATGTTTACATAACCACATGAATACTATCGCTCTATTTCCAGGCCAGTGATAAAAGTCCCGTAGACACACCCGAGAACAGCACCGGTCTGTAATGGAGTTAATTGATGACTTGAACACGGAGAAATGGCGGTCCGGCGACCCAAACGAAACCACGGGTATTTTCACTTTCGATCTCGTACATGTATTTGTTTCATTTGATATTTATTTTAGTAATGAATATTTTCATGCTGTCATGTATTTTTTTTACAATAGATTGATAGACAGCATTCATGTATAATGGTATTAAGGCTTGGAATATACTTCCAAGCCATATCCAGTCAACAAGCAATCTAGTCAATTTTAAGAAATCTGTTAAGTCACATCTTTTTAGTCAAATTGTAAACCAGGAATCCAACACTTTTATTCATTTTTAATTTTTTTCTGGTTGCCCATTTTGGCATATATTTAGTTTGAATGTAATCTTATACATCATTTTCTAATTATACAATTGTTAATGTATACAAAACATTTAATTGCGTATACAAAACGCAACTAAATTTAAAGCACAATTATGTTAGGGACTCTCTCCAAATCGCTATGAACTTATCCAGAGTGGTCAAGAAACACAGTACTCTATGGACACCGTAAGTATTTGTGCTGGAATACTGAGGGAGAGATGAGCTTGCACAGATTGATAATATCTTGCACACCCACAGCCTTGATCATTTATAACTGGCGCCACGTATACTTCAAAGGTAACGTGCTCCGATAGCACATGAATTACGGTAGTGCTAAAACGGGGTCGTGATTTGTAAAAAAGGGTAAGAAATCGCATACAGATCAGAATCAGATCACATGTACTTTCAAGGCACAATTAGATGCTTTAAGTAAGCTTGTTTTTATTTTTATTTGTATGGGATCGTTTTAGTGAGAATCATTGATCGAGAATAAAGATTTCGAGAATCTGCGTGTTCTCCAGGGGTTGTGAAACGTACAAAGGCACTTTATTCAACCCAGACCAAAGTGTCATCGGCGTGCGCAGATCTTGATTAGTACTCTATAACGGAGATAAATAGTCGAAACTTGACCTTGACGCCTCTTTTCAGATAAGGGAACTCCCCCCGACCTGCCGAGGAATTTTCCCGCTCATATCATTTCCCGCCAAATTTCTCTTCCAAGCCATCTTGTGGCTATACCCGCTGTAAATAAAGAAAAGTATGAAATTCACCTGCCTGACTGGTCAGTAGGATCGGTCTGGATTCTCGAAGCACCTACCCGCCCCCTTCACCTGAAATAAACCGGTGAATTGCAGAAAGCGTCAATTTCAAGGTGATTTCGTATTCGATGAATTTAGCGTTTTGCGGGTTTGCCAAGTTGTGGATCGTAATTTGTGTGTGCAATCAGAGGGCCGAGAAAACTACGCAAATTGGGCAGCTTCGAATATGGCCTGAAAATCGCAAACGCCTTAAAAAAGGTTTTTTAATATATCAAAAATTTGTAGTGTACAAGGAAATGGCCGAATGAAATGATCCCCTTCATAAAGCTGCGAGCTTTGAAATGGAATAAGCCCAAACCTGACAAATATTACACCAATATATAGGCCTAGGGGACGACGATAGGGGACTAACTAGGTCTATTGCTCAGCAATGGCATAATTACCCGTATTACTCCTGTCATGCATTCCTAACCTCGACCCTTTTCCGTGACGTAGGTTTCCAGAACTATCGCGTTATGAAGTGCGAGAAGCAGCAGACGCCTGGTAGTTTCCTTTACGCTGTGTTCGATGACCAAGGCTTCCTGAAGAAGGTGTTCCTGGACGGAGGGGCAGGGTGTAGGGACCCTCTCAGCGGCATCTCCTTGGTGCAGCTCAAACTCTCGCCCGATGAGAAATCCATCCACGGGATCATCGTGGAAGATGATTGCGTCACCGTCAAGCCAGAGGAACTGGAAGTGATTGTTTCCAACGGAGATGACGTCACTGGAGAAGTGGGGGAGGATGGAGCCAACGGAAAGACGGACGAGGAAGGGATGAAAGAGGATGATGACAACACAGAGGTGGTCGAGTCGGAAGCAGGTCCGGTTGAGAACGCCAATGCTGAAAGTGTTGGATGCGACCTGAGTGGGAAGGAAAACGCCAAGGATGAGAGCAACGAGAAAGTGACAGAAGAAAGCGCTGAGACGGCTGTAGATACTGGAACCGAAACCAACACCACTGCGACCGAGGAAAGCAGAACCGAAAGTAAAGCAGACGAGACGACAGAGGGAGCCACAAGTAACGATGACGTCATCGGAAATACAGAGAATGTCGAGGAACCATCAACATAAAACACACAAATGGGTGACGTTTCAGTTTGCTGGTTCTGCTTGCTGTCTGATTGACGGGATTCAGTCTGGAGAGGTGAACAGTGGACTTGAAATCCAGCTTGGAGTGTGGATATATTGTGTAAATATGCCATTGTGTGATTCTCTGAGTGCAGTGTTTTTATCCTATGCTCACCACAAATACATGTGTATGGAATCAAATATATTCCAAGAATGTTCATGCCGCTTGGATTAATCCTTTATTTGTGCATTGCATTTTCACAACTCGTGTGTTAATTATTGTAGTTACTGCTGTGTAAACATTTTGTTTCTAGCATTTGGATTGTTTCTCAGTTTAGCTTCTGGTAAAAAAATAATATAAGCATTGTTGTATTTTGTAAATTGGAAACGTATCGCTCAAATTGGCACTGTATGTTATTTATATTTACTATTTGTGTTTTTGAGCTGATTTACTGCACCGTGTATTTTATATCACTATTTATATCATCCGACCCCGTCCATATCATGATATGATTGTTTGATTTTCTTCTGTAATATTTCTCATTTGTTATCCAAATGTACCATGTTACGTGCCCTTCGTATGGACGATACGATACGCATTTTCGCCTTCCTCAAAGCTTAGCATTCATGTACATCTTCTGCATTTCATCTGTGCGTACAATAACATATTGTAAACTATTCGTTATGCATGTTTTGGTATCAGTACATGTATTACTTTGTAATGTGTCTCTATCGCGAACCTAAGCCCCCCTGTGACGATCAAATCTGGATTTTATAACCTAAATATATTTGCGTTGTAATCTGAAATAAATTTTGGCGAAAAACATCACGTTCAACGTTTGTACAAGTCTAAGAGTGTTATTGCATCATTCAGAATGATAGTGTGAACAATATTATATTTCCAGTCGTATAAGGTAATGAGATGACATGACACGAATTTAAAACGAGGGTCACACAGTACCGGTATGGCACCGGTGTACCCCGGCCGAGGTTTCCCAATGGACCGTGGGGTTAACTGGGCAACACCGGTGTGATTCCGGCAAAGGAAATAACCCCAGTCACTTTTCTTGGGGGCATGTACACGGTCCAGGTAGCATCCAGCCCATGCCAGGATCCATTCGGTGTACGTGGGCATAACTATCAGGAAAATATGTCCCAGTCAGACATACACGTTGATTTTTTAACGGTCTTATATATTGTAGGACAATTTTCCAAATGGACTAAATTGAATAGAATGCCAAGGAAGAGTTCAGGAGGACTTCCGATGGAACCATGATTCCTGAAAACCAAGTGTGCCCCGGTGTGAGTCCGTAGTTATACACCCCCAAGGTAACATCACGGCCGCCATGTGACAATACGTTCCGGGTGTCTCAAGGCTCCGCACGATGGGCTACATGTAACCTGGGACTGTGTGACCCTTGCTTTACGATGGTCAACATCCTAATGGGAACTATACATTTGATGCGAACTAAAGAAGGACACATCTATTACATTCTCTGTTTTATTATATATATATATATATATATATATATATATATATATATATATATATATATATATATATATATACATATTTTTGGGCTATAATATGAATGTAAATTGTATGCAACAGTTCGTGAACACTATTATCAGACAAAAATAATAAGGTTATACAGAAAAGAAGCACCATATCAGATGAAACAAATTCATGTACATAATGTACTGGGCACATCAATAGAAAAGTAGGAAAATTAACAAACTAAATTTTTTGTGAGCGTCCCAACCTGTGTACGCACTACCGTACAATTAGATATAATACAGACAATTCAAAACAATATATACGATTTTGACATATGTCACACATAGATATTTGGCACATTTTGTAAACACAATCAGTAAGGTAATAATACATTTTGGTTGATTTGAACAAACTCGAAACCCAAACCAAACTTATTATATTGTCTCTATTTAGGTAAGTTCCAGTACATTAATGTGTACAATAACAGGCCACTCTTTCCTTCTTGACCAAGCTTTATGTGGTTCGAAGATGGATGAACACTGTACGAACATGATGTACATGATCACAATTTGTTACAGAAGTTCCACTTTGTACCAAGGTACTTCCTTGAGTGGAATCGTCTCTTCAAACTTGGTACCAAATCATGTAGCAATCTGATAAAGAATATGTACTCTATAAAATGTACCACATTCAATATATATATATTCCATAATAGAATTTAAAGGGAAGATGTTTTTGATGCTATCACAGATATTCTAGATCATTATTCCGAAACGACATACATCAGGAAACGGTGGAGTCAATCACATAGGTTGATTTCGCCAAGTAATAATGCAATGGGGGTATATACACAGAGCAGAATACTATCATAAAAACAGAGTATCGTTTTTGGCATTTTCATATATCAATTTTGTCGTCATACTAATATCAACATAATTAACATAAATGATGGTTGAAACAAAATTGTTGGCATTGTTCTGGCGACTCCACTCCAAACAAATACATCTATTAGAGGCTGAGTACATTAACTAATCTGTCACAATCTCAATGCTTGGAGCTGGTAGCGGCAGTGATTGGATCAGGGCCAAGTCGTCCGGATCTATGGTACCATCCATTGCCAAGGACTCTCCCTCCTTGTCTATGGGTTCCAGTGACTCGAGAATCTCAGCCGCTCCTTCAGGACCGCTTTCGATGTCCGTACTCTCGTCATAGGCTGCCTCGTGGGTCTGAATGTCACTTGCTCTTAGATGATGTCTTTCACGCCGGATTGAACAGTTGCGACTTTCGTGCATGCGACAGGCCTGCTTCAGGACAAAACGCTCTCCGCATTTGGAACAAGAGTAAGGTTTCTCGTCAGTGTGGAGTCGTTCGTGCTCGCGCTTATAGTAGATGGTACTGAAGCGCTTGTGACAAAACTTACAGGAGTGGCTTTTGCTGAACTTGCGGCATCCTCTTTTAGTTCTCCGTTTTTTCGGGCTGCCTGGACTTTTACGAACTGTTGTTCTTTGGTTGGGTACTTTTTCGGATGTACCATCGAGGAGTAGGGGGTCCAATGTGACTGTGCCATCCACGTTATTGTTGTCCAAGTGTGCTGAATCATAATGGTTGTTGATGGCGGTTGCCGTCTCAAATTGCTGATCACACATTGGACACCAGTAGCTGGTTGATCTGGATGATGAAGTTCCGGGTGCCTCTCCAGTGTTCTCCACAGGGAATGCTGGTTGGTTTAGTGGAGGTCTCCCATGCGATGACCAGCCTCGTGCTGCTCGCAGGCTTGCAGCAGCTGACGTCATGTTCCTCGCCTGCTTGCCATGAACGAGTCTCTTGTGAACGAACAGTTGACTGCGTGTGAACTTCCTATTACAAAGCCCACACGTGGCGATGTTGTGAGAAGCAGCCAATGGGTTCAGCCTGAGGACGTAGTGCACACGTAAGTGGGTCTCCATCCCGTGTTTTGTAGGACAAGTGAACTCACAAGTGTCGCAGATGTATTCTCCATTTGGAGCTCGAAGGTTGTGAGTGACCCAATGTCTGTAGAGATCAGATGCCTTGATGCATGCCTTGTTACAGTGCTTACAGACGAATCGACCTTCGTGTGCCCGAAGATGCTCATCCATCTTGTGTTTTTCATCAGTTCCGTAGTTGCATCTCTCACAGTAATGTTTCAGCTGTTTATGGCGATAGACATTCGGTCGCATCAACTGTACGATATCTGACTTGGGTTCTTGCTTTATGTCAACTGCTGGAATCATATCATGCACAAGTTTTTTTACTTTAGGGCTTTGTTGTGGGTTTTCTGAAGCATCACTTTTTCGCTTGGATGTGACCTCAACAAATTTTGGCATCCTCCTTGCGCCAGCAGTGGAAGGATTGTCAATCCGCAATTTTTCAGGACTTGTGTGGTAATTATGGTCATTCGTACATGCACTTGATTGTGCGGACACACTGTTAATTGATGTTTCTGGGTACATTCTTCCAACAGAACTGCTCTGCGTGGGAGGTTCTGGAGTATGTTTGGTGACAGGAGATGCTGTTGAAATGACTGGTGTTTTTGGAGAATCTCTAGATGTCTTTTTCATGTGTAGTATGGTTGTGACTTTCGGCGTTGATGGCAACTGCACGGCATCTGCTATCCTGATCACTATTGATGAATTTTGTGCATTCGGTGACTTCTGGACAGACATCGTAGATGGGATCTGAATCACTGGGGCGATACCAGGTTTGTTGGTAGGTGTATGTTGTGGAAAACGAATGAATTGTGCATTTCTTGTTGTTTGTGAACGGTGTTGACTTTTGCCCTCCACGTGCACAATTTGAAGATTGCGTGCATACTCACTGGTGATAATTTGTGGCTGGTTTGTTTCGTGTACGACTGATGGACTTCCAAGTGCATTAGAAAGCGTGATTGTCTTGGATTTGGTTTGACCACTGGGTGTTGGTTTTGGTATCAATGTTGGCAATGGAGCAACAAGCACAGGCATTTTGGGTGCAGCATTGTTGGACATTGATGTGAATACATTGAGGACCCGTGGTGACATGGGTGTGGTCGAATTAGTCATACTGGGTATTACCTCTGTCAAAGCATCCGATGATGGCGAAATCAAGATTGGTGATGGGGGTTTCTGTATGGGGCCGGTTTTGGCTAGAGTGGTATGCTCCCCTCCTCTGGTTGTTCGCTTATCTGTACCTTGTGCAGTGTCAACACCTGTAGCATCACAGTCTTGGCGATTCAATTCCTTCGCATGGTCGATAATATTACGAGCTTCTGTATGACGAGAGCAAAATGGTATCTCGGCTTCTGAAAAAGTTGAGGCTACTTCTGACACTGGTTCCATGGAGAGACATATCTCGTTGTCATCATCCACAACTATCTCGACTAGTTTTGTTCTTTCTAGAATGTCTTTCTTGAAACAGTCCAGCCTCCCAATGCCTTTTGTTTCAATGTGTTCCTTTTTCTTTGCATTATTGTCCTTTCTTGATATTACTTGTTCTGTTCTTTGTGTTTGGCTTGTTGAAGCAAACGAGTGACTAGTTTCCGGTAATCCATGTGCTGGCATGCTTGACAAAGGCATACTTTCTGTTGCTGACGGCCAATTTCGCATTGGGATTGCACCAGTCGTAAGTCCAACGGGATTACCTGGAGGCATTGCTGCTGGTAGGGCAGGATTTGCTGGTTGTGGCTGATTGGCTGTATCAATGAGAGACAACGGATTCTCGACTGCTCCGGGTTTCACCACGCAATGTCGGAGATGGTTCATGAGAGGCCTCTTTGAGATGAAGATCATACCACAATTCCCGCAGTTGTACTTGGCACTGTGTCGTTGCCGCTGATGAAGAACAAGAATATGGTAGCGATTCGTTGTGTAGTCACATTTTTTACATCGGAAAACTTGCTCCTCGGGAGTTTCACACATCTGGGGATTGTCTCCACTGACTCCGAGAATTTTCCCCTTGGATATTATCGAAGGGTTTCCGTCATTCTTCTGCATGTTGCTTTCATGTCGCTCCTCGTGCCTAAGCAGATCAGATGGTCGCTCAAAAGCTTTGCTGCAGTATCTGCAGATTTTATATGACTGGTTATGAGCCCGTATGTGTTTCTGGAGGCTCTTCTCTGAACGGCCCTCGTAGTTGCACAAGCCACACCTGTAGTCAGATGGATGTTGTGTTTTGCGTTGCTTTTGTAGTTTCGGAGGACCTTCACTCATGCTCGGATTAACACCATTCGACTGTGGAGGACTCAGCATGGGTGGTTCATCGTCATCGCTGAGTGGAGATGTAAGCGGACTAGCAGGGTTCGGAATGTTGAACCTAGTTACGTCTATGACACTTCCAGCAATAGGAGTGTACTCGGGTAAAGGCACCAGTGGTCCATCGCTAGTGACGTCATCATCAGTGTTGACTGCGCTAGCTGTCTGGGAGTCAAACTGTGAAGAACTACCAGCATATGAGCGGACATCTTGGATTTGCAAGTTACTGCTTTTGTCTTGCACCTTTTCACCCGACTGCTCACCCTGTTGAATTGTTGATGACTCGGTGGCACCAGCGTCTAACATTACCCTGGCCTCACTGCCATCACGACTGTCTACTTCAACAACGTCTTCATCCTGAGAGGCAGGATCAGGCTGGTTCGCTTGTTCACAATCTTCAACAGGATCTGTGTGGGTCATGTCTTCTGCTGTGTTCTCCGTGTGAGAGAGATTTGTTTCTTGGTCATTGCAGGATTTGTCTGATGAACTGCTGGAGCTTGGTGATGGGTTCCCACTTGCAACTGTCTGGTCGTCGTGATTGCTCTTTGGGTCTTCTTCTTGACTAGAGTCTTGGCTTGATCCGAGATTTTCTCGCAGAATCTGGATAGCGTCTGTGTTTGTTGTAGAGTTGAACGGCTTTGGTACTGGAAGAGTAAAATACATTCCAATTATTGACTCGAACCAAAACCATTGATTCATACTTTTCCAAATTGACAGTAATATTTTATAAATGAATGAGTGGACCGTATCTCAGATACTGTATGTACGCATACGTGTATCTCATCTGCATGGTACATGTTTTTACGAACGTTATGCCAACGTTACGTGTATGAAACTCCTTGTAAGTCTTGTGGAACTTATTGAAACTTTTGACAGGCATAACTATGATCATAATACCAATACATGTGGCCTGGTTTTAAATTCATGCAATAGGATACTGGGTATTTTGCATAATGAATAAGTCAATAGAAGGTAGTGCAATATATGTACAGATGGTTAGTAAAATGGCAAAAGCGGATGAAGAAGCCTTAAATACCTAAGTTAGTTACTCCAACAATTTCCAAGTCATCGTCGCTACTGAGATCGTCATCGTCAGCATCATTCCGACTATCCACATCTTCCCCGTCCCCGTCTGAATTGTGACACCTTATACTGAGGGCATTGGTCTTCTCGACAGGTGATTTGCTGGTACCACCTACATGTACACTGCTGCTATGGTAACCTATGGGCACTTGGTTTGGTTCCAGTTGTTTCTGCTCCTTGGGTTGATCCTTACTTCGTTCAGAACTGTTATGTACATTTTTCTCACATGCCTCATGCAGATCGTTCAAGAGCAGCTGGTGAGCTGAACTGGGTTTTAATCCAGTCAAAAGGGCATCATTAAGTCTAGTCGCGATATCTACAAAGCGGGTTATCTTATCATTACGATCCACACTACAGTCACTTTCACTTCGACTAGCGCCCAAATTCTCATTAGCATCAGCCAAAGAAAGGTTACTATTTGGTAGAGAATCAGGGTCAGATTCAGACGAGCAAAGGACAGAACTCGGGGCGCAGTTTCGAAGAACTCTAAATACAGACTCATCAGGCTCTTTTGAGAGCTCGAGAGTTGAGGAGGAGGAAAGGTCAGCATGGTCAGGGGAAGTACTCGAAGGACTGTCCGAGGTGTTACCGTTCGGAGGTCTGTTGCCATGGTATCTGTTCTTGTTGTGTCTCTCCAGGTGGCGGTGCAGGTCACAACTCTGCAATGCGATGGTCAACATGCAATTCTTTGTCATGATTCAAATTTGTAAATGAAAACAGTCTGTTTGTATAGTATTATAGTAGCAGGAACTGTTTTTATGTTTGATTGTAAACTTGTAAAATTGCTATTGTACTCATTTGCCTTTTATTTTCATATCTTTCGATTTTACAATAATCTGTCATATGTACATTAGATTATTGTATTGATGCATACATTCTTAGAATATGTAGTTAATAATCTCACATACTACACACACATGTACCTTGATGAAAGCCTTGTTGCACAAGTGGCATACTTTCTTTCCCTTGTGAGCCTGGATGTGCTGTACGATTTTGTCTGGTCTTGGCGACACATAATTACACCTGTTGCACAAATACTTGTCCCCGATCATCCTGTAATCCTCTGATGTTTCTGCATCTACCTCTTTCTTGATCTTTGGGACGTCTGGTAGAGAACTGGATGCTTTCGTTTGTGCCTTTGAAGATTGCGGGTTCAGTGTACATGTAGACTGTTGAGCACTGATAGAATATGATTCATTCAATGCAAGAAGATCGTCCGTTTTCTCTCTAGATGCACCTGAGTTGGCCGACTTTGACTCCGAGCTGGACTGTGGGCTCCACAACTGGCTGTGAATAGTATGTGGCGTCTCAGACGTGTTGGGGTTTGACGCTGATGATGGCGCACGTGGTCTCTGTGGGACTCCGGGGGCATGCTTCAGTGGTGGAGGGGGTGGAAGCATGGACAGGGATGAGTTCTCTGCATAACTTCCAGGCATCCCTATTGAAACTGGAGAGGGAACACGCAGTCTATGACCTCCAAGACCCAACGGTGGGGGTGGCGGCGAATACAGATCCAACATCGGTGGCGACATCAGCCGTGGGTCTGGTCCGGGGATCACTGAACGCTGGAGATCGACCACTGACTGCGGGGACATGAACGGGCTACTTGGTGGGCGGGGGTGACTGAGCATGCCTCCAACCATCCCAGGTCCCACATAAGGCGAGGATGGCGGGAACGTCGCTCCAACGGGCAGCATCGGTTGCGGGTATGGAGACGTGACCATCGGTCGCATGAGGGGAGACACAGCCCCTGCCAGGACTGGTGGGTATCCATGGCCCGGGTCCTGGATGAGGCCTGGATACGTCACACCTTGGTAGGAGAGGCCGGCAGAGGTGCGAGGGTCGGGATAATGACCTAGGTTCTCCCGCCAGCTCATGATGTCTGACGACCTGAAATACGACGAGAAATAGTGATTTCTTATGTTGAATACCTCATAAACGTGCATGAAATGTTGTCGTGATTTCAGATGTACAGTTACGCAGAAGTCATTGGAGCATATATGTATGACATTTCGAGTGTATTTGACAAATCAAAACAACATTATAAATGCCGAACATTTTACGGAGATCTTAAAATAGTGTTCGCCCTGCTGATTGTTGCTTATTTATTTTCAAATGAAAATATGTTCAAACCACACAACAACATATAGCCTACAGTGGCGTGTATGATCTAGCATCGAACTGGACTTTATGGACGCATCGTCGGCCGGTCCATACGCCCTATGAAGTAATCTTGGATGGGACAACAACATATATAGCCTACAGTGGCGTGTATGATCTAGCATCGAACTGGACTTTATGGACGCATCGTCGGCTGGTCCATACGCCCTATGAAGTAATCTTGGATGGGACAGTTGATCGTACTTATGTTTTAATGCGCTGCAATGACCCTATTAAACTACTTTCTCGATCTAATGGTGATTAGGGGTCATGATAGCCCCCAAGCGTGCTGGGATTTTTTAAAAGTATTACTTTGCACTCAATTTAGGTTGTCAGTTTCGTGTGCTCATCACGGTCACCATCCAGCATGTCCAGTTTATATCTAGTTGTTTATATTCCCAGCTACCGCCCGCCGAAGCCCCAGACCGCAAAGGCAGCGTTTGTAACAACATATTAATTTACTGAACTAAGTTCGGCCCAAGTATATCATACCATGCGCCTTAATACTACTCGTCCACTGAATGAATGTCATTTAATCAGTCTGTCACCTTTTCAATCCTTATTGAATATATAGGAAGGCGCAGTGTATGATACTTGGGCCGAATAATTGAAGTGTAGAATAAAAACACAGGCCCAACATTAGCACGCTCGATAGGGACATCACAGACTTATTGGTCAGTGTATACCCGGGAGCTCAGAGGCTCAGAAGATTCAGTTAGAAATAGAGTCTAGATCTAGATCTATGTTGATTAGGCCTAAATGTTGCCAATGACCTTTTTTTTTTTTCACTCAAAGCATGTCTATGCTGAATTGCTCATGAGAACATTACATTTTTCGTCAGAGAATTAAATAATGGTTCACTTATGACTGTATGCCTCATTCACATTGTAGGTATATATTTCATGTATATATATGCCTACCCCTCAACAAAAGGCCTATACATCACCTGTTTCTAACACGATTGACAAGGATTCACATAAAGTATGCCTCGATGCGCGCTTCATTCTGAGCGGCGTTGCCCGAATGCGGGGGCTCTGTAAATTTTACGTTCGGTCTGTGACGTCATGTACGTCATTGCGTGCAGATGTGCGACAATCCATGCGTCACGGTACGTGTGCGTTACTTAGTTCCTGTCGGTGTCACCAGGTGGATCCACTATCTCCCCCCCATGAGGAATGATTTTTGTGTTCCCATTATTCGATGACCCGCTCACCCGCTGGCTTCGTGTTTGCTGGGCGGACTGGACAAACGTGCACCTACATCAAATAGGCCTAGTAGCTCGGTGTGACCACTAAATAGGCCTAATCCATAAAATTTTCCCAATCAATCATTCAACCACAATCAATCAATCTGCAAACATTCCAATGGAGAAGACGGATTTACAGTGCCCTGCACTTATAACAAACACATTTTTTGGTGATTCTTATTTTTAATCTAATATATTACACCCACTACGCAGTAAATGTCTCATTTAATATAGTAAAATATTCAGGCCTACTTATGTTCATTGACCAATTTATAAACTTTGTAGGCCCTATGCTTTTTTTCATGTGAGAATTTTCGTTGATAGCCTGTTAAACGTTATGATGATAGGGTGCAACACAGAAGAGGGGTTATTTTTCTCTCTCGGTAAGTGGCAGCACAGTCTTGGTCAGGAAGAAATAATTTCTCTTAATCTTTATCAAATATCGTTGATATGCAATGGATTGGAAACGGCTAATCTAAAGTGCGCACTTATAATATAGTTTGAACTAGGAAGAAACTCGCCATACGTATAGGCCTCTGTAAGATGTGAACTCCTATGTATTCTCTGAATTCTCTAAAATGGTGAGCGACATTTCCATTGGATCATATTGATTCGATCTCTTTGATTTTCATTCGAATATTTTGTATGAATTCGAGTGCAAATTAAAATGTACAAAATGCAATGAAAAACGTGTATGTAAATTTAGGCTACACGTATCGGGTATCAAATGGCCTAATGATATCAATTAGCATATCCAATGTTGGCATCGTTGAAATAAATAGTTAAAAGCTAATAAACTTGTTTTGCACACTCGTAGGTCTAAGTATTCGTATCCAGCTTTATAGTCATATACGGTAGTCATCTTATAGGGGCCTATCAAAGACCCGAGTCTTTGTTCATATTTGGACTAAAACATGTAGATCTACTTTCTCGAAAATATTTCGATGAGATGCCATACATCCTGTCCGTGCACGAGGGCGCGCAAAGAATTTTGGCCTCGATGCGTTTAATATTACAGGTTTACACCAACTCCACCCTCCTTCTCTACCAAATTGCAGATTTTCTGTTTTTTGGGGTTTTTTTTAGGCAGACCGTGCGCGCTTACCATATAGCGTGCATATGGAGTTGACGCTGGGAGCCGCGCGCTCTAGCGTTATTTTACAGACCAACGGGCACGGATACAACTTGCGAGTGACAGAAAATAAGGCCACACCAACGAAATGTTAACCATTTGGGTGCCAGATGCTTGGAAAGATAAAATCCCAATGCAAACACTGTAATTGTAATTTGAACAAAATGCTTATATTGATCAATAAAAACTGGGAGATACAGGACACCTAGGTCTATTTCAATTTAGGCCTAGATAACCATGTCTAAAATATTCCAATTTTTGAATAAATTTTAATTGTCAAAATGGGCGATTTAATAACGTGCTTCCAATCAAAACATGGTTGGTCATATGTACACGACTACTAGTAATTTGTCTAATTACATAAGTCAAGCCCACAAATTAGTGTGAAACAAAAGCTCCACCAACTGTGGCCTGTTTTTCGTTATGTTTCCTCCAGCCGTGTACTTCGCGCCCGATGTTGGCTTGCCCGACTGTCTGGGTAATATCACTGCAGTGGTACGGCCGCAGTGATGCTATTTTTAGACTCGGTCAATACGTAGTTCTGCCGCTCTCTCGCCGCGAGGTCTTTTTTGTTGGCAGACGAACAAACGAACGGACGGACGGCGGTAGAACAAGCTTGGCAGACGAGAGGCTCCCCGCGCATGCACAGAGGACTTGTTCACGGCGCGCCCGTACCACGCTCTCAAAACATGAGGCTGGTGAAACTAAGGACACTCGACCTCGGACCTCCACCCCTCCCCACCTCGTCCGCACTGCCTTGCACAACCTAACTGCGCACCACGCTTTGCCTGTGTAGGTACTGCAACTATTGCGATCCCCCCCTCTGCCGCACTATAGCCCCCATCTAACCCAGCCACCCACCCCCTGGGAATACGCGCAAGGAGCTACAGTGCGCCGCTTCGATCAACACAAAATTGGCGTGAAGACCGCGGCGAAAAAATCTACATTTTATTGCGAGTAACATGTTCAATTCCGACTAATAAAACTGTGGAATGAGGTCATGTTCGAAATCCGACAATTTATACTGTACGAGCTGATTAGGGCCTACTATAATACCCACAAACAGTGAGATACTTCCGTTATTGAGCGCGGTCGGTCGGCGGGCGCCCTAGTTTAGAACTATGCTGCGTACACCAATATGCGCATAGGGATGTGTCATACAATAGCAGAGGCCCGGAGAACACCAGAAGGGGTGGGGCTTATATTTCCGGGTAAAATACACGTGTTTTGAGGCGATTTTCGACACGAAACATGCATATATTGGAAGATTAGTACTTACCATTTGCTGGGAGACTGTTGGACGGAGTGACAGCGCCGGATGACATCCGAAATCGCAAGGAAATTTTCCGAAAATAATCAAAACGTTGTCGCTTCGCTCGTACGCTGTGCAGCTCGCTTTTGTGTTTGCGAAGTGCGCATGGCAAATTGCCAGCTGAGGACGCGCCGCGCCGTTACTCGTGCCTTAGGGAGACCGCGTGTGGGGGTCGGAGCGGAAGTGGGAGGAGGGGGGGGGGGGGGATGTTGACAGGTTGTGATCCAGGGACAAGGAAAGACTGCATACACAGCGAGCGAATCTCGATTGAGGTCAAAGAGGTCAAACTCGGTTCCAGAAAACCAGTTTGATCCGCTATTTTAATTTGATGTTATAACACAACGGCTAGTGAAAAGGTTAATGTAGGCTTAGCCTATATTTTAATTGGCACAGTAACAAAATTGCTAATATTTGACGTAATTTACTAAAGGGCATCTTGCACGTTGAATTGAATAATTTTTTTAACGTGCGTCAAGCTGCAGATGAATTCGGCCTAATCAACTTAATCATTCTGCTGAGTTAAGCTTAGGCCTATCGACTTGTCAGGTTTCCCGTGGTTGTGCTCCCCACCCCCAATTTTGATGATAATTTTCCTAAAAGAGATTTCCATAAACTTATCACGAAAAGTAATTTCCGCATTATATCATGAAATTTAAATATATCTTTTAGTGGAGAGTCGAAAGCTGGAGATTTTTCAGGCCATTTCAGATGGATTATATGAATGATGTCGAAATACATATTTGTAGCCCAACATCACGTCCACATATTACGGACAGAACATTATTTTTTTACGAACAAATCTACACTCATGATGTAGAATCAGAATCAGCTCTGGAGAATTATATCCAGCATACATGTATAATTTTAATTTGATACTCAATTGAATCAATTTTAATATATTTCGCAGAGCGTGCACTGATCATAAAGTTCATACCACCACCAACGATCCTATAGCTTAGTGACTATCCTTATGGATCCTTGCCACCACATTCGCGTGAGTAATAGTGTACATAAGAGAACGTTATGCCACAGAAAGTGCGTCCTGTTTCAAGGAAATCAAACCTTAATTAACATTGGATGGGAACTTGCCCATGATTCTTGACGAGTCAACTCGGTAAAAATCTTTCCTCGCAGGGGCATTGCTCGGTAAAAATCTTTAATCACAGGGGCATCTGAAAGCCCATGCGACAAAAGATTTTTGCCGAGCAAAGCCCCTGCTAGGAAAGATTTTTACCGAGTTGACTCGTCAAGAATCATGGGCAAGCTCCCACCCAGTGATTGATCAAAAATAAAAAGAAATCAGCGGAGATAAATGATTATAGATGAAAGATTATTATATCAACACATTTAGCACTTTAGGAACAATTGTTTAGGAACAATGTAGGCCTATGAAAGTACTACAAACTCTTTAAATTAAAATGTTGCAGGCACTGATGATTTTACATCATGATTTCAGGCATGCAGCTTGGCAGCTGCCTTTTTCAGGTTTATTAATTTTAATGAATTTAGGGTTGCAAAAACCCAAAATGTAGTCAAAGTGCTAAGAAATTTTACCAAAAATGGTTAGTGTTGAGCAAAAACTGCTATTTCCATTCACCAAAATTTCTGTTTTTACATATCAAGGTCAATATGTATGTAGGTGAAATTCAAGGTCACCACTGCAACCGCCATAGGATTCCCTTTCAACATGCCAATATTTAAGATCTTCCTGGAAGCATTCTAAGAGTTTACGTCATAAATAGGGAAACGGACATGAAATTTTCTGAGCCCAAAGAATTTTCAATTGTGTAAAAAAAATATTGTGGGCTAAATGGTTGAAACATATAAGTGACTTCATTTCGGACCAAACCCTTTTTCGCCGACCTGTCGGGGAATCAAACCTGGCCGCCATGTGCAGACAGGCGACTCCAGTGCAACGAACTTATATGCATCACATGGGTACATATGGAGAGTCTTATCAGAAGAGAATACAGAACAGAATAGGCTATCGAACCAAAGATTCCGATGCACAATTTTTGTTTTCATTTCGACACCACCCACCCCAACCCCCACCCGAACCTGTAGAGAAACATGTAAATGTTATATTAGTAACTGTATTGCATAAATTAGTAAATGTGATAAATACTAGACAATATGTTTTCAGTAATACCCTTTTTGACGTCAAACTGAATTAGGCCTATTCAACTTAATCATTCTTCATCTTGCCTGCCACGACATTATTTTCACGAACGAATCTACACATTCGATACATGTATGCTCAGAATCAGCTCTGGAGAATGGTTGTATAGCCTCAAAAATATTTTGGGTGAATGTTTTGTTTCTACCCCCCCCCCCCCCCCCACCCCACCCATCCTAAATTCTGATGACAATTCTCTTCATAACACATTTCCATCAACCTCTCCCGAAAGCACATTTCCGCATAATATAATGAAATATATCTTTAGTGGAGAGTCGAAAGATGTAGATTTTTCAGGCCATTTCAGATGGATTGTATGAATGATGTCGAAATACATATTTGTAGCCTAACATCACGGGGCACATTACGGACAGAACATTATAGTCAGGAGGAATAGTGAGCATATAGCACTCAGGGTGGAAATGTAGTACAGACTTTTTCTATCGATTGATATGGCTTCATAATGGTCTAAGACAACCTTTTTCAGAGGGTGTGTAAAATTTTCTCCCGGGCTAACTTTTTTATGGCCTTTTTCAAAATGGCCGACTTCGTAAATTTGGTATTTTAGGGAAAAAAAACCAAAATTATCCTCCTGGCATGATGCTTTTGGTCTATTAAGGTGACATTTAGTTATATGGAGATATATTCTTCATAACAATACTAATAATACCGATTCAAACGCCCCGAAAATGGAAAAAATCCAAGATGGCCGCCAAATTCTCACCATTTTTACACAAATGCTCATAACTTCCTGCCAAATTGAGATAGGAAGCCAATTTTGGTGTCTAACCCTGGGTTTTGGGGTATGAGGATTCCAAATAAATACCAGTTTCATGATTGGATGGTTCGAATATGCTCAGAATCCAATATGGCTGCCAAATGATAGCTCGATTTCGCAAATAAGCACCAATAACTGTCACATATTCAAAAAAAGAAGGCAATTTTGTTGGCCAGTCCTGGGGTTTGGGGTATGAGGGTGCTACCTGAAGAAATACTTTTTTGTGTAGATGGTGATTAGCCATTTCAAAACTATCCAACTGTCCAAAAGTCAAGAAAAGGACTACTTAATAAAACACATGCGACCAAACCTGTTTAATAGCACTCACTCAGTACCACTACCAGGCATAATTTTTTTCCAAGCAATCAAACCCAAGTATATTATATTAAGCATTTCAATACCAAGTATATTATATTAGGCATTTAAAACCATATAACCGCTGCCAGAATGTTTGATCAGATAGTAAAAAAAAACTCCTTGAAATTGATGATCACTTCACCATCAAATCAAATTGGCAAAGTCTGTGACTACTTTGTTTCAATTGAGTTTTTGGTACTTACATTCACTGCC
The DNA here is from genome assembly GCA_949152475.1 of Terebella lapidaria. Taxonomy (NCBI): domain Eukaryota; kingdom Metazoa; phylum Annelida; class Polychaeta; order Terebellida; family Terebellidae; genus Terebella; species Terebella lapidaria. The sequence goes on from OX424569.1 coordinate 23,966,599, forward strand.
TTTTCTGAGTATAAAATCCTGCTACGCTGTACATATAACAGAGGACGTTGATTAGACGAGATACAGCAAGTTACATGACATAATAAATGATGTTCAACTTCATTCCAAGAATTATACGAAGTCATGCAAGAAGGGTAACAGGACCTAGACAGTGAGAAACATTATCAGAATCTCGTGGTTCTTTATCTTCACCACTTTGAAATGGATTTAAATGAGTGGGAGCATTTCCTACTATGGCAAAAGGACAAGCATCAGCAACATTACCAAAGAAAAGCAAGCGCTATTTGGAAATAATATCAAAGAGGTTGAAGTAGCCATGAAGAGATCCAAGAAAATCATCTTGCAGAAGATGCCTTGGCACACATTGCCCCAGCAAGTGGCGGCTGGACGCTTGGAAACAAAAGCCAACCTAGATGACACTTACCTCGAGGACATCAGTCTGGAAGACCTGCCAGATTGAGTGGCTGCCTCGGAGCTCCAATACCAAGATGGGCTCAGTTGTCAGTAGAACACAGCATCTTGGCAATCCCATAGAACCAGGCTCAAGTTCTCATGCAGTGCATGAACAATATGCAAGGGAAAGTCTTCATTCATACTCGCTAGTGGTGCATCGATGAGATGAACGGAAAATGTCTGGGGACATTCAACATATTGGTAAAGGAAAGTTTTATATCATCAAAGCTCTGATGTGTGGCTCCAACTGGCAAAGCAGCATTTACCATCAGTGGCGGAACCATGCTTCCATGCAAAGGGGTGTGGGACAAAAGTATTATACCACTTGCTGAAGAAATGTTAGGTATTAAAACCTCGAGCTGATAATCATTGATGAGATTTCAGCAAAGGCATGCTGAATTTCATCAGAGGTCGTCTGGATCAACTCAAGAGAAACAAAAGTTCTTCATGATTCTGGCAGTGAGTGATTTTATCCACTGCCGCATGTAAGAGGACAAATACTGAGACCCAGCTGCCCTTGTAGAGCCTTGGGACGACTTCAAGGTTACTACTTTGACCGACATAATGAGACAAAAAAATGACAAATCGTTTTCGGAGATGTTGAATCATAGAGCTCTGAAAATTAGGATATGCTTAAGGATCACAGATCCAAGCAGATGTACTTCAAGTGTTTCCTCTCCAACAAGTTGCTGCTGCACACAATGTAAAGATGACTGATTTTTTGAACAGACAGAAATCGAAGATTGTGGCTGTGAATGTTATCGAGAATAGATATGGCTTGAAGAAGAATACCACACCTGTACCCATTGAATGCAACCTTTCTGCTAATGTTACACTCTGTAAGGGCTCCATGGTGACTATGATGAGCAATCCCAATGTAGAGGATGGTCTGGTGAGTGGCGTCATGGGAACGGTCTTGAGAATCATCGAAGGATCCAAACCTCTATGCCAACCACAATGTGTGTGTGTTAGATTTGACAATGACTAATTTGGCATCAATGCCCGTGCCTTATCACCAACAGATCTCCCGAAGAGTTGACTCAGAAATTATTTTTTCTGTCTGATAGTGGTTGATTCTGTTGATTTTGTGCGAGTGGGTGCTAGACGGGTTCGTTTACATGTTTCACATTAATTAATGGTTATCTTCGCCAGTCACCATCTACACACGAGAGTATTTCTTCAAGTAGCACCCTCATACCCCAAGGCCCAGGACTGGCCACCAGAGTTGGCTTGTTATCTTGATATATATGACGGTCATTGTTGCTTATTTGCGAAATCGGGCTAAAATTTGGCAGCCATCTTAGATTCTGAGCAGCTTCAAACCATCCAATCACAAAACTGGTTATATATTTGAAATCCTCATACCCCAAAACCCAGGGTTAGACACCAAAATTGGCTTCCTATCTCAATTTGGCAAGAAGTTATGAACATTTGTGTAAAAATGGCGAGAATTTGGCGGCCATCTTGGATTTTTTCTATTTTCGGGGCGTTTGAATCGGTATTATTAGTATTGTTATGAAGAATATATCTCCATATAACTAAATGTCACCTTAATGGACCAAAAGCATCATGCCAGGAGGATAATTTTGTTTTTTTCCCTAAAATACAAAATTTTCGATGTCGGCCATTTTGAAAAAGGCCATAAAAAAGTTAGCCCGGGAGAAAATTTTACACACCCTCTGAAAAAGGTTGTCTTAGACCATTATGAAGCCATATCAATAGATAGAAAAAGTCTGTACTACGTTTCCACCCTGTGTGAAATTTCCTCCTGACTATTATTTTTACCAGCGAATTCACACTTATGATGTAGAATCAGAATCAACTCTGGATAATTATATTCAGCATATACTTTTAATTTGATAATCAATTGAATCAATTTTAGTGTATTTCGCAGAGCGTGCACTGATCATAAAGTTCATACCACCACATTCGTGGCAGTGCACATACGGGACCGTTATGCCACAGAAAGCGTTTGTTGCACCGGTAAATGTGAAATCAACGCTAAAATGTGAAAACACACTAACGCTAAATGTGAAACCTAATGGTAAATGTAAAAACCAAGGCATGCCTTGACGCTAAATGTGATAACTATGTGCTTGACGCTAAATGTGAAAATATATGTATAGCTACCACTCACAGTCATCAGACTGGTACGAACAACTAAGAACTACCCTAATCCCGAAATGGATAGCATCGAAATGGATAGCCTGCCATTCTCCACTCCCGCCTGGTCGACTGTAGAACCGTTTCACCCTAGTTCAAATCGGTTCTGCAGGAAAGCAGGTGTTCCCATCACTGATCTGTCTTTTTAGGTTACCGTATCTTTGATCTAAAGCCACAGCATACAAGGAATAGAATGCGTAAGAATATGTCCGGTTGACATGTTTTAGGTTACCTGACAAAATGGATAATATCTCGCTTGTTATCAACTTTATAGCTTAGATATCAATTGTGGACATGTAGGAAATGATATATGCTGAATATTCCGATGACCTTGAATTCGACCTTTGACCTCTTCTTCAAGGTCAGAGCACAAAATGGCTAATATCTCTTTTATTATCGACTTTTCAGTTTAGGAATCAATTGTGTAAATATGGGAAGTGATATATGCGGGATATTTTAGAGACTTTGAATTTGACCTCTGACCTCATTTTCAAGGTCAAAGCACAAGATGGCTAATATTTCGCTTATTATCGACTTTATAGCTTCGAAATCAATTGTGCACATATAGGAAATGATATATGCTGAATATTCTGATGACCTTGAATTTGACCTTCGACCTCATCTTCAAGGTCAGAGCACAAAATGGCTAATATCTCATTATTTTGATATCGACTTTTCAGCTTAGGAATCAATTGTGGACATATAGGAAGTGATATATGCGGGACATATTATCGAGATACTAAGTCGATATTATCGAGTTACTAAGTCTGTATCATCGAGTTACTAACTCGATATTATCGAGATACTAAGTCGATATTATCGAGTTACTTAGTCGGGAATTTCAAAAATATAATTTTTCCTGGGTAGCCCTTCTACACTTCCGTAGCCTAGGCCTATACGTCGGCAGTTATTTACATGTTACAAGATAATAAATGCCGAGTGCGCTTAATAACCTAGTTTTGCCCTTGGCCGATTTTTCACATTTACCGTCGTGATTTCTTTTCACATTCACCGTTAAGGGTGATTTTCCTTATTTTTCACATTTAGCGTTAGGTTTCACATTTACCGTTTCACATTTTTTTTACATTTACCGTTATTTCTCACACTTACCGTTAGTGTTTTTTCACATTTACCGTTAGGTTTCACATTTAGCGTTGATTTCACATTTACCGGTTCAACAAGCGTTTCCTCCATATAATTTACTGACATATATTCATACGGTGGCTGATATATGCCATATTTTTATTTTTCAAAATTCATTTATTTATTTTTTCCAGGACATTCTAGAGAAAATAAAATAATTAAATGCACGTACTCAATGTTTAATACGCGTACTTAATATTAAATACACGTACTTAATATTAAATACACGTATATAATATTAAATACGCATATATAATATTAAATACGTGTATTCAATATTAAATACGCGTACTTAATGTTAAATTAGCAAAAAATGGATGTGGTTATGTTGCTGTGTATGTCTTGTGAAACATGGCGCTGCAAAAAAAAAATCTAACTGTTTGGTATTTACGGTGGCAGATATATGCCATATTTTTATTTTTCAGAATTCATTTATTTATTTTTTCCAGAAAGATATTCTAGAGCAAATAAAATAAATAAATGCACGTACTTAATGTTAAATACGTGTACTTACTATTAAATACACGTACTTAATATTAAATACACGTATATAATATTAAATACACGTATATAATATTAAATACGTGTATTTAATATTAAATACGCGTACTTAATGTTAAATATGCGTACATAATGTTAAATACGCGTACTTAATGTTAAATTAGCAAAAAATGGATGTGGTTATGTTGCTGTGTATGTCTTGTGAAACATAGCGCTGCAAAAAAAAAAAAAAATATCTAACTCTGGTATTCAATATTAAATACGCGTATTTAAACATTAAATACGCGTATTTAATATTAAGTACGTGTATTACAACGGTCTGGAAAATATCGTAAATAAATGAAAACAAAAGAACAAAACTATGGCATATATCAGCCACTGTATATTCACAAGGGGGATGTTCTTTTGGCTGAAAATCAGTCAAAATGAATATATTGACTCGATTTGGAACATTTTTTTTGGCGTCGACCCGCCAAAAAATCAAAATGGCCGCTCCATGCAGACCGTCGATTCAAAGGCAACAAAACTTATACACATCAGAAAGATGCATAAGGAGAATCTTGTGCATGATTTTGAGGGAAATTGCCTGAACAGATTTTGAGGAAATGGCAACCAAAGACAAATCATTAGCACTGTCCGGAATCCGTTTCGGCGGAGGATATTGGGATACGATATTTTTCGGTTGGGAAACGATATGTTCGATTGGGAAACGTCGAGCTGCAAGGGGGTATGTGTTGTTTTACTCAATAAAGTATGAAAAAATGTAAAAAAAAAAAGTGTAATCGTTAATCTAAAGAAAGACAAACATGCGCTAATGTTGTATAAAGTCTTCAGTGTCGACCAAACCTGCTATCCTAATGTAATATCGTTCTTGTGACGTGAATTGCGATGAAAATAACACCGTTTAGAACAAATGAACACTGATGGATAAATATGTGTATGAAAAAGTAAAACGAGTCAAGACAAACGAGTAAAACGAGTCAAGACAAAGGTGTATTACATGATCCCCATCGAAAAGATACATTTTACATCTTCTCAATAATAAATATTTGCGGATTTTCTGAACCATTGATGTTTTGGTGGGTAAACGATACTGTTCCGATTGGACAACAGTTCTGATATGGGTGTCTCGATTAGTAAAAGATATTTTATTGGAAATTTATGGTCTGTTAAGGCTCGTTTTTGGCTATTATTCATTCATACTTATTATTTCTTCCAAGAGATGGCGTCTCGCGGCTTCAAAGCCAGGTGTTATCACTGTCATTCCAAGTTTGAAGACTCTAACCACATAGGGGAGCACTTATTTGACAAACACCAAGAAAAAGCCTTTTCAACACTGAGACCCGTTGTGGATGAGGAAACAGGGGAAAATTAGCCCAAAGGCTAAGAAAGGTTACCGAAGAAATGTACAGTGTTAAGCTCTCAAAATCTGCAATGGTAATTTTTCAACAAAATCTGGCCAAGGGGAACATTGTTTTTTGTATGTTAACAATTGATTTCTAAGTTGGAAAGTCAACAATGAGCGTGCTCTGACCTTGAAATAAGGTCAAAGGTCAATTTCAAGCTCATGAGATATATTATTATGTCCACAATTGATTCCTAAGTTGTAAAGTTGTTAATAAGCGAGGTATTAGCCAAATTGTTGTCTGACCTTGAAAATAAAGTCAAGGTCAAATTCCAGGTCACGAGAACTTTCAGCATATATCATTCCCTATATGTCCACAATTGATTCCTCAGCTGTAAAGTCGATAATAAGCGAGATATTGGTCATTTTGTGCTCAACAAAATTCCGAAAATGAGATCAAGGTCAAATTCAAGGTCATCAGAAAATTCGACATATATCATTTCCTAAATGTCCTGATGTCTATGATTCCCAAGCTATAAAGTCGATAAGAAGCGAGATATCAGCCCTTTTGTCCTGTGACCTTGAAAATTAGGTCGAATGTGAAATTCAAGGTCATGCGAATATTCAGCATATATCATTTCCTTTATGTCCACAACTGATTCCTAATCTCTAATATCCATATTAAGTGAGGTATTACCAATTATGTGTCCCATTATATAGGATAAGAGAATTTAAGGTAGTCCGCTCCAAACAATGAGGAGAGCGGTTAAAAGAGTTTTATTTTTAAGAAATAATCGTATTAACATGATCTAGAGCTTCAAAATGACATATTTTATAGAGTAACTGTTCAGCATCCTAAAACTGAAAAGAAAATAGGTTTTTTCTTTAATATGGATTAAAAAATGCAAAAATGCCATAATTTATGTCCTTTTTAGTTAAATGTTTGTGATTTGTATCGAATATTTCGAAGAAACCAGCACGGTGACCTCCTATTTTCTTTTCAGTATTAGAATGCTGATCAATTACTCTATAAAGTAGGTCATTTTGAAGAGAGAGTATTCAAGAAATACCTTATAAATTCTGACTCTTCTTTACCTCACTGTTTGAGGCGGACCACCTTAACATGGGAAAGTCCCATTTGGGCCAAGTTTGGGCCAAAATGGCTTATTTTGAGCGATTCAAGGGCAAAGAAACTTATACATGTCGTAAAGGTACATAAGGGGGATGTTTTCAAACAACAATCTGAAAACCGTCTGAACAGTTTTTGAGGAATTGGCCGCCAAAGTCCAAAATTGACCGTTTTTTGACAAAAAAGGGCGTTTTGACCTTCCAAGGTCGTTGAAGGTCAAGTTCAAGGTCACCACCAAACCACAATATATGAATTCCTATTTAAATCGATTCAAGGCATTCCATCTTTTTACACAATGTGAAGGACCCAAATTAGCATGTTTTGAAACAAAAATGTGAATCCCGGGCACATGATTCACCTTATTTCACACCCAGAATGTTATGCATACAGTCATATAATTAATAGTTAACTCGAGGTAACCTTTCACTAAAAACCACACAGTATTGTTCGTGTATAACAGTTGATCTCGTATTTCATATGTACAAAATTTTCCGTTTCCCACTCGAAACAGCATGGATTACCAACCGGCGCCTTCTCTATACGTATCGTTTACCCACCGAAACATCAATGGTTCAGAAAATCAGCAAATATTTATTAAAGCTATAATCACTTTTAGAATTGACTAAATTTATTCATTCTGCAATAGCTTTATTTTGTCTATAGAATGAGAAATCGTACAAACTTGGGTCTGAAAATGTGTTTTATGTGCCTAAATTGAGTTTTCAAATCAAGATTCAAATTCGGGCGCATCAATCATTTCTTTAAAGCGGCCCGCCTTGCGGGCGAGTTCTACACACATTCTCATGACGTCATTGGTATATATCTGGATACTGTGGCAACCGGCAATGTAGGCAGGCCGATCATTCTCTATCCACTGTTTTCATGTACGATTAACGGCATTTTTCTGTGTATCTGTTGTCGAACTGTGCATATTTCCTAAATATTCCCGACTACCTCGAGATATACTTTCGAGTTTGGGTGACAAACAAGAATGCTAAATTTGGCTGATTTTAAAATTGATTCCAACTTCAATGAGACGATGTAAAATATTTCTTTTCGGTGGGGATCATGTAATACACCTTTTTCTTGACTCGTGTTACTTTTTGTGCGCATCAGACACATATTTTACCACCAGTTTTCATTTGTTCAAAACGGTGTTATTTTCATCGCATTTCACATCACAAAAACGATATTACATCAAGTATAGCAGGTTTGGTCGACACTGAAGACTTTATTCAACATTAGCGCATGTTTGTCTTTCTTTAGATTAACGATTACACCTGTCTTTCCATACTTTATTGAGGAAAACAACACATACCCCCATGCAGCTTGGCGTTTCCCAATCGAACATATCGTTTCCCAATCGAAAAAATTTTGTTTCCCAATATCCTCTGCCGAAACGGATTCCGGACAGTGTGATTAGCGTTTTTTTCTACAAATATGGTCGTTTGACCTCCCAAGGTCATTGAAGGTCAAATTCAAGGTCACCATTCAAACCGCAATATATGAAATCCTATTTGATTGTGCCAATACTTAGCCTCTATCTTGGAGTGTTCTAGGAGTTTACTCCGCAAAGCTAAAAATTGGCTGAAATTTTCTGAGGTCACCATTCAAACCGCAATATATGAAATCCCATTTGATTATGCCAATACTAAGGCTCTATCTTGAAGTGTTCTAGGAGTTTACTCCCATTATGAAGAGAAAATATGTCGAAATACATATCAGGTACCTAACATCACGGGGCACATTACGGTCAGTGCATTATTTTTACCAACGAATCTACACTTATGATGTATAATCAGAATCAGCTCTGAGAATTATATCCAGAATATAATTTTAAATCGATAATCAATTGAATCAATTTTAGTGTATTTCGCAGAGCACTGATCATAGAGTTCATACCACCACATTCGCGCGAGTGGCAGTGCACATACGGGACCGTTATGCCACAGGAAGCGTTCCCGCCATATGATTTCAAGATGACCAAACCATCTACAAAGAAATCTTATAAGAAAATGGAGGCTGGTATAAGGCCTACCTTCGGATTATCACAAAAAAATAGTTTTGGGCATTTGGGCTGTCGAATAGTTGATTAATAAAAACAAGGAAGATTTGAAATGAATAAGATGGTACTTATTTTATTTTATTATATTATTTTATTGGAGATATAGTTACATGTATGTGAAGCAAAAAATAGGCCTATGCGGGCAAATATGCAAATTTCTAAAAAGGAACATTGCGATTGCGTGAAACGTTATGATATGAACCAACTCTGCGGGTGGGCCTCACACTTCCAATTCCCGTTAACACCAGAAACCCATTATGGGTTTCTGCTAACACTCAAATCAATGATAGCCTAATATGTATGGCTGTTAAGTTCCGGCATAAACAGTTTCCATGTCATCCCGTCCGACTATTTAACAAGGAAAGTACGGACTTGAGGATTGGATTCTTGCTACAACTCAATTTTCGTTGTTGTTGTTGTTTTTTTAAAAATCTTAGTAGTTAAAAGTTAGTATGGTTGCGATTGAAGATAATTTGACGATTCATACCTTATTCCATCCAACCCTTGTTAAAGCTGCCGAACGGGAAATATGGCATAACCTCCAAAAATATGTTCGATCGTATATTTACACGTATGCTCATGTGGGTCATGGAAATACTTTGGAAATACGCCTCAAATGCTAATCCTTAAATAGTCGAAGCTAAGTGTTCACTACTTTGTTGTCTCCCCGAAGGGGAGACTTCCTAAACGCCTAACGCCTTCTGAGAAACCCATGGGCAAAAAACTCTAGTTTATTTTTCCGAATCCGGTTTATTTATCACGGCATTTTACTGTCTTAAGTTCATCTATTCTGGAGAATTATTATATTCCAATAAATACTTCATGCAGAGAACTTTGTTTTGTACTGTTGTAACACCTTTAATATTCAACTGTCTCTTCGTGAAAGGGCTTCCGACTAATACTTATGGGAACGTATTTGCTTTATCATGTCCGAAATGTCGCCTCATTTCAGTAAGCTGTACACATTTTTTGAGAAGTTGTTGAAGTTGTGTCGGCCACTACACAGAGTTTCATAAACGAACGTAACAGTTCTCCCCAATCGTTTTTTTTTTGTGAACTTTCGCAGAATGGTCGATAGTTAAATCGAATACGCCGTTCTTCGGCTCACCATTGTGTGTTGAAATGGACCATGTGAAGTATGTGGTCTCATCACCATCCCCAAATAGGTGTACACACTACACGCGCTCCATGTGACGCTTGAACGGGAAGTTCTATTGTTTTTAAAAGTTTATTTTGGTATGGAAAAGCCGGTATAGTATCAAACAAGTATAGTATCATCGTGACTTGCTAATATTGCATGTTGCGTATATTGCGAAGTCCTAGTTTTGCCTTGTGAGTTTGATGGGTACCATCCAAGGTACCTTGGGTTAGTTCAGAAACCAGCGAAGTTCGAGTGCGTAAATGGGTTGCTTGGTGCCCGCCTACTGTAAGCGGGAATCGAGCAAGTAAATGGGCGGAAATACTGCAAATACTGGTTTATAGTATCTTACACTTATGGGCCATTATAACTTACTATTAATCTAAATTTATTACTTAAATATTGTACATATCCTCCCACAGCTCCTTCATTATATGTTTTCAAATAATACTTCCGTGGCCAAACAAAAACCAAATTGGTATTTAATGTTTCTACGTTCATAGTTAAAATGGAAATCGATGTCCATAACCCCATATCGTTCAAGTTTCCAATATTTTCCAAAGGATGAAACATGGAAACCACCGAAATAAAATCAATACCACATCGTAAAAGCATAAGTACGTGTATATTACTGTCAACTTTGATGTTTTATTAATCCATATTGCATGGAACCTTATACACGCCTTATATACCAAGGTCTATATCGTATTTTTAGGATGCTATGGTGGAAAATCGTCAGGAAAAGACGGTTATGTGCATTGTTTTGAATAATACCGTGCATGCAGTATGCCTCAAAGCATTGTACAAACTTGCGCGAACCTTTCCCGACGAAATAATAATAATAATAATAATAATTTATTCATTTGTAAAAGCGCAAAATTACACACGTTTCTATGCGCTAAATCTGCGACGAATTCCCTTTAATAATATTTGCAATGTACATGGACTTTTTACTTGTGCGTTGGCAATGGCATCGCAATAACAAAACCCCATTGCGCATCAGAAATGCATGACCCACGCATTCCCAATCATATCATTGTCACCTATTGATTGATGACATCAGCAGCTTTCAGCGAAAGTTCCGCTGCCGGTGAAATTATCCCTCATTCATATTTATTCTGGCGTCCACAGGGGCCACCTGCTTGTTTCTCGTTGTTTTTACGTAATTGCTATTCCCAAACCGCTGCTTGCATTCAGGTATAGCCCCGACTGTTCACCGATACGGCCCATATGTTGTAAATGATGTCATATTGTGAACACAGTGCATGATTAACCCATGTACCGCGTTATTGTTGCCTTTAATCCCCCGTGATTCCACATAGATGATACAACTTGTGTCTGTTGGGATTAACATATTGCGTAATATCTACTGGAAGACGGTGGATGAAAAATGATGACATATTAAAGCAGCTGCCTTCGAAACCAGTCAATATCTTTTGAAAACTATATTTCATATTAAACATGCTAAACTAACTGAATGAAACATACTCATATCAAATGTAATGGAAATAACCAGTCCTCAGGGAAATTTTGTTCATTTGAACAGGCGGTTCTCGCGTAAATACAGGAACTGTATTCATCACACACAGATGTAAACAAAGCATAGAAGTGCGAGATAGACTGACAATTCCACGCACATCATGGTATATCACTGATTATTTTCTCACAACTACACTATATATACACATATGAACTTGAAAATGTAATCGATGTGGACTTTTAAGCGTGATTTGAGCATTTGTTTACATTCGGGTTTAATGGATACACTTCGTTGGATTATTTACAAAACCGGTACAAAATCGGCACTAAAACGGATGAAAAGTCAACTCGGACGACTTTTATCATCAAAATCATTGAGCACACCTTGTCTATAGTTGGCGTCATTGGTCTGTGAGCGGTGGTTTTTCGGCGATTACTTCGTCAATATCTAAGATAATCCAATGGAATTTTGACAGGTATGTTATCTCTGAACCGCCTAACTAAGAATGCAATTTCGAGAAGATTGGATGCGAAGCAAAAAAGTTGGCTCATCTCGTCCATAGTAAAAATCTGGTGAAATCGGCCGTGGACCGCACCCGATCGCCGTAGCATTTCTATAGATAACGTTTTGACGTTTTCCTAATTCGTTATATATAGGCCAAATAGACTAACTTTTTTGTTTACCCACCAATCTTTCCAAAAATGTATACACTATTAGGCGAGTATAAAATAACATTCTTGCCAAAATTCCATCGAAATTTACGAATTACTGACGGAGTAATCGCCGAAAAACCACCGCTCACAGACCAATGACGCCGACTATAGTATTGCATTAGATGTGTTTAACAAAAATTGGTTTCGAAAAAAATATTGCATACAATCGAAGACAGCTGCTTTGATGTATGCATATGGGTGTAATTTATGGTGGCTGATAGCGTCCATCTGACAATCTCGCTCCCTCGCGGCGAGAGAGCGAAGCGAGGTAGCGAAAGAGCGATGCGAGGATGCGAGGGAGCGATGCGAGGGAGCGAGTGAGCCATACGATATTGACATAAATCCACCTCGCTTCCTCGCATCGTTCTTTCGCTATCTTGCCATCCTGCATCGTTCTCTCGCTCACTCGTTCTCGAGAGAGCGATGCGAGGAAGTGAGGTCATCTATATGAATATCGTATCGCTCACTCGTTCCCTCGCATCGCTCTCTCGCTACCTCACATCGCTCTCTTGTTATCTCGCATCGCTTCCTCGCTCCCTCGCATCGCTCTCTCGTGCACTCGCATCGCTCTTTCGCTGCCTCTGTTCGCTCTCTCGCCGGGAGGGAGCGAGATTGACAAATGGACGCTATCAGCCACCATAGTAATTGGCTATATTCTATGAAAGCATATTGCGCCAAGCTTGATTTTTTTTTATTCCAGCCTATTTGGGGAAAGGCCTACTCTACAACCTGAGGCTTGAGTTTTCACATGTATCTCAAAATTTGAGGTGTTAACCCAAAATTTCTTAGATGCTATATTAAATCAAACTCAGGTATATATGTATTATTATCTCAAAAGTTAGAGTTAGTATCTTTCAATATTTTGATTAACAAGAAAATGCAGCAAACTGCGGAAGACGACATTAGAGCTCGAGCACATCACCAGCACCACGACAGCTGAATATATCTTACACAACGTTAGGCCTACCCCCCCCCCCCCAAAAAAAAAGAAAGAAGAAGCCATAATTTCATCCCCTATGTGATTCCAATTGATTTCCGTATACTAGGATGAAAAACATGGCCTACTTCATTCATATTACTAATAAGTAAACATTTATTTTAAAATCGATCAATGGAACAGATATGCCTGCTAAAATGATATGGAACCTCATTAAAATATCCTCAAAACATTGGAAACTATGAGGAATATCTGCATCTGATAACATCAGATATAGCCTAACACATGCCTTCACTGGGCAAATTAAAATACCAGTTAAGAATAAAAAGACTTCGCAATCCAGCACAGAACACCAGCTTAATTGTCATGTTATAAAATACGTCAAATTACGGTAAATGTAGCCGTGGCATCGCAGACGAATCGCTGTGTTTACTTCATAACGCCAAAAAAGTCCACACGCAGATGCCCACAATAAACACATGCATGTATGCATACACGAATTGCTGAAATACGCGTCATTGTGGTAAAATTTGCTTTGCATTCTGGGAACGTCAATTTCCATCGGCTCCGCCATTTTGGGACGTTTCTAGATAATTTGAACATTTACGTTATTTTCTCAAACTTGGCACATCGATTCATGCCTCATATATCTGTGGAATAGTCAAAGTTTCCCATCAATTCGAGAGATTTTATGTCAAGGACAAAGAAAATCCTCACTTGAAGTCGGTATCTAAACGTTTACTTGTCAAAACGTGCGTCGATAGGTTGGCATGAAACCTCCATGAAAAAGTCAGCACATAGACATGTAGAGGGTTGGGGGCTTCGCCCCCAACGCTCTAATGTCAAAAAAAATTGATATGTTATTCTGAGACATGGTCTGCTATTGCTCAGCTCAGTACCATTTGACAACACACTGGAAAATTGATATCCCACAGTACTCGGCTGGCGAATTTTCGTCATTATTATTTGTGTGCTACATTGTATTTGCATTTGATTTTTGCCCGCGAGAATTTATCTGAAAGACACAAACTTACATGTAGGAAATATTGATCGATGGTCTACGTTACTAGAACAATATATCAGAGGCTGAGAAAATAACTACAAAGATGACTATAACGTTAACAGTACATTATTCGTCACCCAATAAACTATCTGAATTAAAAATACAGCAAATATAAGTGTCATCTCTCCAATAATCGGATTTGACACTGCATCATTCGTGCCTTTCGCAGTGGGCAGTCATTACACGCTGTTGTGGTTCCTCATACAAGCGCACAAAATCGCTCTAATGGTCCCACGAGATCGAAACAATCTATAAATCGAGGGTACTGTTTAGCAACAACATTTTACATGGTTTTACCAAGGAATTATAGGATCCTTGGTTTTACATCTCCCATGTGTAAGCATTATAGAAATGGCATCTGTTTGCCCTCTTCGTTATATATGTACATGTATAGCAACTCCCTGCCATTCGTAGGCCTATACACTGGTTACCTAGTTCTTGTAAGTGAGATGTGTACCATTGTCTACGGGGAAACAAATATAGGTTAATTTGGTACTTTTTTCTGCACGCGTTTCCATAAATCACAATAGCACAATAGCTCTCTCTCTTTCTCTCGCTCTCGCTCGCTCGCTCGCTCGATCAAATTAGTGTATTATATCTTGTACAGAACGAAATACAACAATGATTGTTATGAATTGATTGGCTATATACCAGTCTCAACATAACATACGATTACAGTCAAACAATTACAGTAACACAATTAACAAACTATAATACACAATACATACATTTAACAGAATGAGTGGTTCAATGACCGTAATTTGTTACGAAGGGGTCAATTTCTATTAAATGTATTCAGACGACTACACAGCGGGCATAAACTTGACCTATTCAAAGGAAACAACAATTTTGTTTTTGCCACCGTGTAATTTAAACAATTTTTGTGTCACTAGCACACGACGATAATGACAGCACGCGCGTCGCCAGGGAACAGGTTGAGCAGACGTCGTTATCTAACCTGACGCGCATGTGCAGTCAACCGTAAAATATCATTTACTGACCTTCAAATGCTCTTAGAAAGTCAGTTTGAGTTGATATGTGAAAGAAACACCTCAGTTAAGTGTAGCAATATATATAGTGTCAAAATATTCAACAAAAGTGTGAGACAGAATTTCTCAAAGTGTCAAACCATTATGACCATGGCGACAGCTGACATGGACAGTTAGCTTCAAACATGAGTCATGCCAACAGCTCATGAGATCAAGTATCAATTGTCAAACCCACAATCAACGAAAACACCCGACTAATCTATGGTAGAAGCTATGGTAGAAGAAACCAAGTAATTCAACACGGTAAGTAGGCAAACAAACAAGCGATCATCACTCTGAACATTTGAGTATATCGTTACGACTTTGTATAGTACTCACTTGCGACACCACATGTAAATGACGTAATTTAACCAGGCCCCTTTTTGACGATTGTATAACAAAGCTACTCAGTGTCAACAACATACATGGGCATGGTATTAACCGGACAATTGTGACAATATTGTTGGTGTGAATACCTCGACCTGTTTTGGACTATGCATTCAATTCCATTGTCATAATTAGGGCCTATTTATTTCAACATCTTCCTTTGTCATGAAATCGCCCAATAAATTTATCTGGATCTGTACAAGGTGGGATAATGTTCTTTTGTGTTCTTCCATTTATGATGACTCAACAAGAACAATATATTGGAATTTAATACATTTTAGATCAGGCATACAACACGTCATTTATATCAATATTGCATACCCATGTGTAAGATATCAAGTATATCATATTTAGTATATGCTTGACTACAAGAGTTGTACCATCAATTCCCCCGTTCTCAAATACCTATGCGACAATAGAAAAACACCTGTTAAAGACTTTGATATATGTGCTTTTGATCTTGCAAAAACAAAACGTAACAAACGCCCGTTCGAAAACAAAAGACCATTCAGTAGATCACATGTTAAACACCGGCGGTGTCCACTTTTCGGCACCTGTTGGTCAACTTCACCTCACAAAAGCCAGTCCTTCACGCATACAATAGGCTCAAAATACTGTCCAAATGGTCATTAGCAAATCGTATACATCTTTTCATGGCCTTGGGCGATTTTCGCAGCCCATTCAGTGGAGCTGAATAGACTGACCACAAGTGTATACTTGTTCATAACAATCGAGTCCATCAAGTTCCTCAGCACCCCAAGTTTTGCCTTGAATGATATACAGGCATGACGACGATATGTGCGATTATTGAAGGCTGAACTACGATGAATCTTTACTAATGAGCTCCTGATATCGTTCGGGCATCATGATCTCAGGCTGTATAGCAGATAAAACACAAAGGATATAAGTATATCATCTAACACCTGTATACCGGTGATTCTGCCGATGTTGTGGAAGCGATGTTGTGAAAAAGACATGATAGTTATAGTTTCTTGACGTTCAATTTCCCACTCTTATAGAAACGCTTTCGATGATTGGTGGAAAATGAAAATTTATTTTTTCATTGAATACTTCCTTCAAACCAGTCATATGTACCGGTTATATATGATCCATGTATATGGTTTCAGGCTTGACGCGAGTGATGTAAAAAAACAACAACAACAAAAAGCTCAATGTTCTAATTTTAATGCGTACTTCATCAAATGAAGATCAAGTTCATACATCGAATGTGATTTATAACAGAGAGCAAAACTCATAACAATACACATTGGACTAAATGCACAAACAAAACAGAGAATAACATGATAACGAGGCAAATCTATTCGTTTGGAACTGCGCAAGCCCAGGAATAAATATAGCCAACCTTTATTTCACCTAACAAATACACGCTGAATCAGTGAATGTGTTCTTGAAGTGTTTGATAAACACTATATGTTTATAGTTTGATTCATTTTCAAACGTTCATATGTACGTGACATGCAAAACCTGAGATTAACCCAATAGCAGATATCTTCCCATATAAAGCAAATGTCCGGAAGAAATGTTTCTTTTTTTTTCAAAAGAAAACATGCATGCAAGATTTCTCGGGAAGTTGTCGCACTCATCACTGTTGCTCCGGTCGTCCCGTGTGACTGTATGTGTGGATTTTCAAGTCCACTTTCTGGTTGAAACTCTTCCCACAGTACTGGCAGATGAACGGCTTGAAGTTGGCGTGAGTGCGCATGTGCGTATGCAAATTAGATGCGCGGTTGAACGCTTTATTACAGACGGGGCAGACGAAAGGCTTGACAGTCGTGTGGGTAAGTCTGTGACGCGTCAAGTTCCCGGGCTGACGGAAGGCACGGCCACATACCTCACATTTGAACGGCTTCTCTCCAGTGTGGATTCTCTGCAAATGAAGAAGAAAATATATTCAATCTAATACCACTATTAAGAGCATGATTTCAATGTGCACTCAAATGCGCCGAGAGTTTCTCGTTCAGCGAATTATACATTTCCTTAATACTGTGATTATTAGTGTTTTTGTACCTTTCCTGACACTAATTGAAATCTAGTTTTGGACAACGAATAAGCCTAAGCCGATGAATTATTAGAAATAATGTATGTGTGAATATAACTTTTTGCTCCTAATATACTGATCAATTACAGATGTGTATTGGATATTTTGTGGTTCAACCTTATGACCTTTATGAGCAAACCGCTCTATAGGTGAATATACTATTTGTTTAATATTCCTAGTTCCATCAAGGGTCATTATGAGCTTTGAAAGGCAGGAAAAGATATGTGGCAACTTTCTTGGTTAGTTGCCAAATCATTGAGCAGGTAGTTGGGATTATTAACAAAAAACACTTTGTGTTTATCAATATCATGGACACCCGCACAGTTTGTTCTGTCAAAATGTGAAGATAAGCCACATTATCCTAGGATTATCTCTGATATATCTCTAATCCTCCCATAATTTCTGAATGATTTCGCTATAATAGAAGAATTGTGTTTGATACTCAGAGTTCTTACTCAACTGACAATCACTGTTGCCATACTTTCCAAAGGCAATCTGCTTACCGAACGGATCACTATCGTTGTTTTTTTCTGGTATTTGGTCATTGAAATCTAAAATAGCACCATTAATCCCCGTGTAGCGTGATATATACTTGGTATGTTTCAAAAGTCACTTATTTGTTTGACCACTTTTTAGGGGACTGTCTCACACCGTGGAACCCTGGATGATGCCAATAAATACCCGATGGCCCATGTACTGTAAATAATGACCATAATTGGCGATAAACTGTGAAAAACCCACTGTTTGGTATTTACAAATACCCTACGCTTGTTTATTGATATTGACAGTGATTGGGCTGCATGTGACGTCACCACAATGATCACAGACAGTCGAGTATTTGTAGCCGTTTCGAGTTTCAGTGTCCCTTTTGTCGTAAATTCGCATTGTAGGTGACAATTTACGGTATTTAGTATTTACGGACTGTTACATAACTGTGTACTCAACGATCTACGCATTGTTCACGCCCCGTCTCTAACAATTACATATAGCGCACTGGGGACACAAGTCGTGCAAATCTGTCTGATCTTTTGTCGCTACCTCGGGCAACTTGTGTTTTATATTCCACTTGTTTTTAGGGGAAACACTACTTGATCTTTCTGTGGGTTCCCAGTGCCGAGTTAAGCACCCCTTATAAACGCCCCATCTACTGCTTTCTTCTCCCACTCGTAGGCATTGTCTTGAACCATCAACAATTAAATACCGACTAATTGGTATTATGCGCTCTGACTGAGCATTCGTATTTATACCGATTGTTTCACATTGTATCACCACAACGATGATATTGTTACAAGTAGAGGAAATTACTGAATGAAGGAAGGTACTTACATCCTAGATCAAAGGGTTTCAGGGGATTAATTCGGTCCCTTTCCTGTCTTAACTTTCCGTGTTTGGAAACTACAATGTTGATTACCGACAACATATTTTTTCAAGGTATCAGTTACGCTACTTCAACCCAAATATTGCGTGTAATTTTGTCACAATCACCCCAGGGCAAGTCTGCTGCGTCGAGTCAATATATAACATACTATAAACGCAGGTGTAATGGTGATAATATTCCTCTAGTTTCAAAATAATGTCATAACATTCCTATAGACTAAAAATGAATCTCACATAATTAGATTGTAATGTTATGCTAATCTCGAGTCTTATATTTTATAGGGAAAAAAATATATTTGATGTAGTAGCCTATAACGTAATCAATGCCACCAAATTTGTATATTTACCCTGTGAGTGACGAGAGTGTTGCTCCTGGAGAACGATTTGCCGCACAGGTCACACTTGTATTTCTTGAGGGGTGGGGGTTTGCTGGGGTCTCTAGGACGACGTCCGTTGCTGGGAAACGGGAACATTCCCGGGTGTGTGGCTCCAAGTGAAGTATGTGCGGGAGGCAGGCCAATTCCTGGAACAGGACGAGCGGCAGAGGGCGGAGCGTAGAACGGCATAGCGGTGGAAAGCGGGAGGCGTCCGCGCGGTAGATAAGCCGCGCGCAGCGCCGGCGGCGCGCGCTGCAGAGGGAGGGCGAGAGGCGGGCTGTTCCCTGGACTGTGTGTTGTTGTGTCCGGGCTCGATAACTCGGCAGGGGGCTGGCGACGTCTCTCGCTTCTGGACGTCGTCGGTGTCGACGTCACAGCGGTGGTTGTCGGGCTAGAATCGTCGACGTCAACGCTTATGTCTATTTCTTCTTCGGAATCTGTGTCTTCTGCTTGGACACCACGCGATGAGCACGTGACTTGTCGTTCATAGCAACGCCCGGATGTCGGTGGTGTGTGCATATCGTCCGACTGGCGGCGGCGACTGATGACGTTATCGATGCTTGTTTCTGACGAACTCCCAGTGCTTCTTCTCGGCGCCCTGAAATCGCTGGGCATTGGTTGCATTGCTGACGTCATCAACATGGGTGGGATCATATGCGGCGCCATGGATAGGTAGGGCCTTAGGAGGGGGTCTGCCAGGGCTTGGGAGTACATGAACGACTGGAGTTGGCGCGCATGTGCCTCTTGAAGATCTTTTATATGTCGCGTCCATGTCTCGGGAGGAAAGGCGACTCTGGGATCCATGTAGGGAGCCATGTTGAGCTTCAAGGGTGACGGGACATCGTGGGTGAGTGGTGATCGCTGGTTTGACGGCTGTCGCTTTGTGTCGGGAATTGACGGCACGCCGAAGAACGACATCGAAAAACTGTGAGCTTCAGGGTCCGGTCGAAGTCGTGACGTCATAGAATCGTGCGTCTTCAGTGGTGCCGGTGCATGTGCCGTGATTCCTGGAATACTAAAGCTGCCTATGTCTTTGCCATCTTTCCCAATTTTCATGAAGGCTGAGTTTCGCGACGGTTGGAAACTGTCGCCTTCCCGTCTCCTAACCCTGGGCGGAGAGGGTGACCTTGACTTTGACCTTGACCTCGATCGGGACCTTGACCTTTTCCTGAGGAGCTGCTGGATGTCGTGACGTCTCGGGTGAGTGGGCTGGCTGTCCAGGGCGGACCCTTCTGTGGAGCTCTCGGCGCTGGATCTTCCTGAAGAAAAGAACGAAAAGTTATTATTTTTAGAGCTTGTTGATTAATGAATATATATTATGTAATATCTTTAATGGAAATACATGAGCTGTGATATGTTAATTATATCATTTGTTATTTACAAGCGCAGCATACAGTGATGATTTTCAATGAGAACCTTCAGTGATTTCAGCCAGAATTGTTTTGGATCGTCGGATGAATTGGAAATTTTGTATTCTATCCTAATATTGCTTTCCAGTTCTGATATGACATAATATAGCGTTTGATTGGAATACATACACCTCATTAGAAAAATAGGTGTTTCTCATTCAATATAGGCATGCACAATCGTGTGAAAATTCATCAAGAGACATGCTTGAATTTCTAGGTCCCATTCTTGGCCGAAATTAAACACCAGCACAGACTGCTGGGTTTTTTTTCAGTTTATACGGTAAGTTTGATAATGGCCTAATGATTGGTTTTATGCCAAATAGAAGTCAACAGTTGAATTGAACATATAAATCATTGTTAGGTATACTTGAACTTCAATTCAGTGATTCCACAAATATATAGATCTATGCATGTATAATGAAAAATTTCAACACAATTTTTTAAACAAAGTACCATATATTTTCCAAATTCAGATCACCATCTTTAATAACGGTCCAGGTTAATTAGCACAAAATAGTTCGACTGTGAAGGGCACGCGTCCCACCTTACTGGATTCTATTGGCGTTATTAAATAATTATCACCGTTTGCGGCATGGGCCATAGCAGCTTCCATTCGTGTGTTTTCAGCCGATCAAAAGGTGATTATGGCTGTACGAATAGCTGCTTTTGTTTGCGGTGGTTTAATTTCTGTGTGTTCTCTGTACAGATTGTGTGAATATCCCTGATTAGTTATGATTTGTTCGATGATTGGCATGAAGTATGTCGGTCATTTGGCAGCAGGTGACGGTTCTGTTACAAGTTACCACAACTAGCCGGTCGATAATATGTGATCAAGCGAGAGCGGTTCAATTTCGTGAGGTATACAACATACAGCATTGATAACTTTAATATGCAACCCTGGATTTGTATCTTACATTTTGCAATAATATTGCGCAATGTAAATGTCGCATATTAGATTTGTTGTATGAAATAATACTGAACTAATCAAGTTAGAGTGTTGCAAAAATAATGAGCCATAACAATTTGACCCTCTACATCGCATGCGACACCATGCATGATACTAACACTTTAAATAATAAATAATGTCAACTTTTTCGATTTTGTTTTATGTAGAAGTCTAAAATGTAGTAGAATATAGTCGTTCGACTCTCTCGCATTTACAGTGCTGCAAGAAACGTGACGATAAATGAACTAACTAAACTATTAAGGGCTATTATTGAAATCTAGGTGTACACACGTATTGGACAGGTTAGAATATTCGTATGGAATCGGATAGTCCATCATAGCTGAAATAAACGATTCAATGTTCTAATATCTTATCAGGGCTCTATTTCTTTTATAATGTCTGTTTCTCTTACGTTTCATGAATAACATGAGACACTTGAGTAAATTACGACTTTCCCAAGCAAACTTTTATCCTCGCTCCACGTAAAAAGGTGAGAAACATTTCGAAATTATAATATCAGAAAAACGAATTTAAAAACAAAAACTTCTCACACTTAAAAATAACCATATTTACACACAGAGCGAGTTGCCAATGTGTACTGATTAAAGTCATGTGAGAAATAATGTCGCAATAAATCATTTAAAATTAGCGAAACCATATAACAGTTTAATAAATAAGAAAGCAAGGATATACTCACGTCCAGGAAGACATTCCGACTCTGGTGCTTCCATCTTCTGGTCCGCTTTACTCAAATGTCCGCCGATGTCAATATTTTGCCCCAATTTTAGCATTTTCAATCAATTTTGTTTTTCTTTAAGACTAAATAACTATTATCATGTCGTCTCTATGTACACAGTCTCAGCAGGCACAAGAATGCCTTGTTTGTCCTCCGGCTTACGTTAATTGCAATCAACAGTAAGAGGGATTTCAATGTCAAATTTCAATTTTCCACAGGAAATTACGCAGATTTCCAACAATTTCTGTTGTTTTCCACAGAATCAACATATACATTAATTGCAGAGTTTTCGTTTAACTTCTGACTTTCCTTGAATGCGGTTTCTTAATCTAGTGGCCAGAAGCTATAAGTTCCACAACTTTAAATACCTATGCATACAATTGGTCAGTGCCGCGCAAGGAATCGCAAGCAGCGGAAAGATCAGAAAGCCTTTCACACCTGAAAGCAGCAGTGGTCAGTCGCGCTGATTGGCCGATGCGCTGACGGTACAAAACTTTTCCGTGCTCACCTCTGCGAAGCGCAAAACTTCAAGGGGCCAAGCCGCGCGCTGATTGGCTGATTCGCGCGGTCGCACGTGCAAAGTGGCGGTCAGTCCGCGCGCTTCTCGCATTGTGACGTAACGCTTACGTCTTGCCGCTTTCACATCGACACCGGATAGAAACGGTGCAAACAAACTGTACCATAATATGACTGGGGGTATACACCTGCCATAGAGTCGCCAAGCCTTTGGCAATCTGTGAAAAACCACACGGGGAATAGCAAGGGGCGGCTGTAGAAATAAGGGAATAGGTCGCACGCATAATTGATTACTTTGGATATTTATCAATAATGCAGTGTCCAGTTAGCGCCTAGCCGCATACATAAACAACACAGCTCTGCGCTTTTGTTTCTCGCGAAACGTGGAGGAAATGAAAAGATTTGCCAAATGGCCCCTTGTTGGTAGAACACGTTTCACGTCTGGTCACAATGCAAGAACAGGTGTTATATAGGACATGTATCGGTATTACCTAGATGCAATTCCATTTGCATAAGTAATAAGACCTCCGCATTCCATGGAGTATCATATTCCCTAGGTCCCTCATCAGATCAAGGAATTGATCGTATTTCATTGCTATAGATTTCGATACTAGACCACATTGCCATTTTCGGAAACTTTATCAAATTTCATAACACCATTCACATATGGAACTTATTGTCACAGGAAATATTACTAATAATCCGTCTGCCAACTTTTGCTCCTCATCAAAATGAAATGAGCTGGAAATTGCCGCAGTGCAAGTGTCAAAATGTGTCGTTGGACATAGGCGGATCAAAATATTCGCCGAATATTAATCCATTCAACATTGCATGGTACACTGATTTTTTTTTTCGAACCCTAAGGCTTATTGCACATAAAACAACAGACATAGAACACTTGCCAAACTATATAGAAAGATCATATTAGTATTTACGATGCGGCAATGATTCTGCCAATAAACCAACATATTCTCTTTTGAGGAGACTACCTTTGAGTAGTTTAAACAATATATATATATATATCATATGAGTACAGATCCAAGCAGAAATTAATTTTGCATTGAGTTGTTTTTCATTAGTTGATTTTGTACCCCAAATCACAACATATTTTCACAATACAAACATCTTTAATAATTGCATGTTTTCAAAGTAGATCTCGTGTATGTGTCAATGTCACTATTTTTCATTTCAAGCACTATAATAAGTTGTCACTATCATGGCGGAATAAGTAAACAAGAGCGACCGAGCAAATTCGGGAATTTATCATAATAATACAACTCGCAGAAATCTTAAAATAGGGCTTGCCCTGCTGATCAATGCTCATTTTTGAATAAAAAATAAAAATAAAAAATGATTTAAACCAATAATACAGGTAAATTCAGACAGTTCATTCTGTAAAGTTTTACGATTAGAATCTATTTCAATCTATGTATATATAAATGATCTTTGTGAATTGAATACATGTTTATAACATAATATCGATTCGTGTGAACATGACGGGGGTCGGAAGTGTGAACAGTTATTGAAATATTACCCCTGACATAATTACACGCCGCGTGAAAAATCAGGGAGCTTTAGCAAAATATTGTACCCGCTACGGTTCTTGTATATGGAGAAATCATAGCAGGAATAGAAAACAATCGGAAACACACAAATAGAGACCCTACTAAAACTTCAAACAAAAAACTATCGCGGCTTTCCGCTGGGTCGAGTAGTGGTCTGTAATTAAACATTGTGGCCAAACCCCAATATTTTACTTTCTAAAATGGAAGAGAGGATTTCGAGGCATTGTTTCGTTCTTAGTGGGATTTGATTTGTTAATGACAATTAGCGAAAAGTCTTTGAGCAATCTCATATTATTATTACCTGGTGCCGTTATGCATAATATACATACCTATGTATATGCCTCATATACGATCAGTTGTAAACATGGGAGTAATGAATTTACAGATAATTGTTTCCAAGTATTCATCAAACTCATTACGCTTTAGATAACTATGTGAATTAATATTATTATTATTATTATTATTAGTAGTAGTAGTAGTATTACTATCTGATGCAATGTGCCGGATTGTTGATATAAGTTGATAAAGCACACAGTTCATTGGGTTTTTTTTTGCGGGAAAGTTTCAGGACTCGCGGTATATATGTTCAGCTATGAACAAGGAACGCAAAGGCACGTTCCGAATTGTGTCACCCATCCATAAATGACATCACAACTTTAATCACCCATACACGGGGTCAACATAGACATGCAAACGAGCAGATTGCCTTCCCAGGGAATAGGAAATGGGACCAACGAGCTCATTAACGTATTCCCCAGTCGAGCACCCACGAGTCACAAATTGTGCTGCGCACAAAGGGCGCATAATGCATCCCCACCGTGTAACGCGCAGTTTGGTTTGGCGACAACGTGATATTACATCAAAGCGCGTGCGGCGAAGATTTTCGCAAATACAAATTATGTCCGTAGAGGCCACTGTTCAAGTGAAAGTGACACCTATTGAAGGCAAAGTAGGGCGAATGGTAACACTTTTGCGTTATTAAATCAAAAGCACCGTTATGCGCTAGCAGGTGAAAGAAACTATTTCATGTCGCGAAAGTGAAAGGTTTGATCGTTAAACCGTGTAAGATGCGTGTGTGAAACTGTTCGAGATTTCGCCAACAGCGCATTTCACCTACACTTCTCATAATTTGATTATCTTTTTTTAAAAAAAAAGTCTGTGCTTCTCTATTATTGCACCGGGGAACTAAAATGTCGCATAACGATATCTATTGCTATTGTTTTCAAAAGCAATCAAAAGTTTTATTGCTGTTTTAATTTGGAAAATGCCACGTTTTAAACAGATTCTTCATCTTTGTTCGCGCGATATAAATGTCAAAAGAACACATCCTATATAGATGTCGCCTATCTTCTACATTTGAGCAATAAACTAAAGTTAAGTGGATTTTACTCTTCGGCCACGCGCATTGTGTAGGCAGACTCAGGCTGAGTTTGTTTGTAAAAACGAACAAAAGATTGACGACAGAGCACAAGATACAATAAACATGTAATTAAAACCGCAACCAGACATCAGTTTGGCCACATTACAATTCAACTGTAATTATTACAATGTTGCGCAACATACAGTGTGTCGTTTTCTTTCCGTGCATAATAACCGCGCGAAGTTTCGAACAATTTAACCCTCAATTGGGCAGGGGATGTCTGTCATTTTGATCTAAGCTTGACACCAGTAAAATATTCGCTACTATGTCAGGGATTATGTGTATTGCAGTGTGACTTGGAGAAATGTGAGGTAATGCGGCTTTTTACGGGGAAGATACGGCATAGAAAACAATGATACGATACGATACGATACGATACGATAAAAGCAATCAATGAGGAAATGACATACAATACATATTGAATGGCATACATACGTGTTGAAGCAATGGATGGCTAATATTTATCGTTCACGTGTAGGCTAAAATGAATATCGGTGGATTTATCTCAACCCCCTTATTATTCGAATATTGAAAGTTGGACCTTCGTCGAAAGCATTTTTGAAGGCTATAACTATGACTGATGCATAATTAGTTTTATTTAATTAGTTCACCTGAATTTAATAGTCTGTTGGCCTTTGGGCCTTTTGGGCAGTGCAAGGAAAGTTATCGATGAAGAATGTCAGAAAAATAGGAAAAACCATTACAAGAAATTGATATTTAGCTGTAACCGTAATAATATTATTCCATATGTTTAGTTTCGAAATGCAACATTATCCCGTTCAAACACGCCTGATGTTCCTGTGAGGAATTGTTCAGGGGAAAAACAGGTGGTTGTTTTGTGATATTTGCGCGTACTTATATTGTACCTCCTTTTGTCTCGTTGTGAGATCAAACAGCGTCATATTACAAACAAAAGGGTTCGAGTATGTACTGAACACATGTTTCGGTATTGTTGGTTTTCCCTCTTTGTGGCCGAGCTATTGAATTATGATTACACATTTCCTTTACAATAGCTCGGAGAGTGAACAAGTTTGAGAATTCATATCTACAAGGACATGGAGTTATAAAATTTACATTGAATGAATAGTTTTATAAATTCTTGACGGAGTTTCCGTAAAATGAAATATATGACAAATGCAATGGCAAGCAAAAAATAAAGTTAAAATTTCCAAGCACTAACTATATACTAATATGAATACACAATACAACCATATACTCATATCATGTTATAGAATACACTTATAATCTAACTATACGCTGAATATATTAAGGTTCGCATTATACGTGCGTTGCCTGAACAATCGAGTGATAATTTAGTTAATGCAATGAATGCATTGGGGGGGGGGGGGGGGGGTTAGGAGGAGGGGGGGGGGGGGAGGTGGCAGGACACATGAATGGTATTATGTGTGTAAGTAATATCTTTTTTCGTTTCTGCTCTCGAAATCAGCATCAAGTGTCTCCAGTCAAAATAACGTAAACCTACAAACAAATTAAGCCACGGAAAATCAGTGATAAAAGTATATTTATCCTGAATATAATCGTTAATCAACACAGCGTTAAGGATATATTCTTACTAATTAAAGCATAACGATCCCTAGTAAGCACGTCTTCATTCCATTGAGAGCTAATTACCCATGATGTGCGTTATCCCCTTGATATCTATTAATTGGCCACCATGTTAAATTTGTCCGTCATACTCTGATGAGGGATATACCGTGACCAATAGAATATGCGCGATTTACCTCGCAGTTTGTTCGCATGAGACACATCCACTTGTATATGTCTTGTGCTGAATGTCGTTCTGTTCTTGATGTTGATATCGTGAAAACCCATGGTTATGCTCTCCCGCGTTGAGGTAATAAATACAGATCATGTAGCCGAACTATCAATTTATCCTGTTGACGTACAGATTATATTTTAAAGCATTTCGCTTAGATTTGAAGTAATCTACATAATCTGGAAATGATTTGTGATTCAGGCATTGGGAACTACCCAATGTACGTTAAGAATACTCTGTATACTGTAACATATACATTAAGCTTCTCGTTCTTGGATTTTTTCACTTTCGGTTCGGCGGTTCAGTAAAATAACATACCGGTAGGACAAACTATAAAACTGAACACATCATTTTTGAACACATCATAAAAAGTATTTGTTGACATACAAACGATAAGATTTCAGCGAAAAATCATTGCAGTAAATTTCTAACACTATTCAGTAAATGTATTGCGATGATAAGTACCGAAACGTTATGATAATCAACATGCTCATTGTGCGGCGCTAGCCGTACTATATCTGTTAGTGTAATTTTGACCCCATGGTACTACTGGTGAGGAACTTGTCCATGCGTGGACTTATTGCTACCGAATTAAGTCAGCGATGACATTATCCATATTTCATGTCACAATCTCAGATTACAACAAAGTTAAGTAGCAAATATTGAACAAAGAAAACATACACCTTTGTCATTTGTGGAAAGTGCAACTAAAACCCATTTTGGCAAGAATAATGGACGAATCGACAAACAAATGCGAGTAATAATCAATTTTCGCATGGACAAGCTCTGCACCAGTATTGGAGGTATTATGGTAGTGTAAGACCATCTACGAGAATTGTTCTCTGTGAGAGGGAAGTAGAGAGTTATTACAATACGAGTTCGAGTTACAATACGATTCGAGTTCATTGTTTCATATTGTTATCAAACTAATCAATAGGCTTTAAGTTGATTTGCAAATATTGTGTGAGTGAAAACACACACCATAGTCCTTTGTGGAAAGTTCAACCAAAACACATTTGGGCAAGAATAATGGGCAACTCAACAAAAGAGCAGGTGAGAATCAATTTACCCATGGACATCAAAATATTCGACAGGTTGTCATAACGTTCAGGTTCACAATTATAATTTTTATATCACATGGAAACAAGACCCACAATATTTTGTTTGGTTGTTTAACCAAGAAATGTGTTTCGTGTCTACTTATCCTTGATTTTTTTTTTGTGTTCACTCAGCCTCGAGTACTGGTTCTACTCTCCTTTGTCCCTGTGGCCGCACACGTAACCTCAAGTTCTGCTGTTGTGATGCTTGTGATAGACTTCGGTTATTGCAAAATGTACCCGATCACAATATAATATGCATTAAATTGATGCATGCACCAGGGTGCCCCAGTGACTTTGATGCCATTTATGTCGAGAGCCAAGTCAATCGATTTATCGGGAGTGTTTTTTTTTCTCTGCATGAATATATCTCTCCTGATATGATAGACTAAGTTGACCTAGAGAAAAACAACTTATTTTTTCTTCGTTTTGAGCCATACCTCTTGAAACGAATAAGGTGTACACGCCTCAGACATTTGGGGAAAAAACTTCTGGTGATACAAAACAGAACAATGAACGATCCTTGATAACCATCAAATGTTTTGGATCAACAGTGACTGAACTCGAGTGAATAAAGTGCATATCCTCGATTCTTTATTGATTTCAGTCACCTGAATAATTACCAAACGAAACCCAGCAACACCTGTCATAATAAATTTTGTTCCAGCAAATGAAAAAAAAAATACTTAGGCATTGCATGGTAGCTTGGTGGAAAAGATAGGGCACCGTGACAAATAAACTTATTGTCTTATTTTGTGGATAATTCATACAATATTGAAACACAAATTCGACAGTTTTCTGTCTACTCATGTGCAGGGTGACATGGGGCAGGACGTCCCCCATTTCCATTATTTATAATTTGGTCGTGTCCTATACTTCCACGAGTAGTTGTGTAAGATGGTCAGGACTATGGGCAACATAGAATAGATGAACTGAGTAAGCTGAGCACACAATTTTGTCACGGGAGCTTTAAAACTTTACATTTTGGGTGGTAAAATTATCAATAAATAAAGTGACGGTTATATCACTCTTTAATAGGGCACAACAAATAACACATACGTGTTTGTTTTGTTCTGAACATTATTATATTGTGTCACCAAAGTGAAACTAACTTAGTTTTGAATGACAGTAAGACTGTATTTCTCAGAAACGAAGTCTCGAAGTTTGGAATGAAACAATGGAAAACAAATCCTTATATGCAGTGTTGTTAAAAAGATGCAGTGAGTAGGTACTAGGTAAATGTTCTCCTCTCAAAATGATGTTTGTCAAGTGGACAATCCGTTATGAGCATTGTTGCGATTCATAGCGATAACGTCCAAACTTTGTAAACCGCCTCCTCCCTGAAGTATGCCTAGGCGCCCTGTGATACGGCGTTCTCGTTATATCGGAGTAAATCATTGGTAAGTCTGCCATGATGGCCAGTAAAAATACCCCACAGATCACAGAAGCAGATGTGATGCCCATGATATGAGCACGTGACCACTCCACCGGTACCATGTCACGGGATATTGGAGTTCTCTCTGAAATTGAGACATGTCAGATATGTACATACAATGTATCTATCGTGTATTCTGAGGATGTTTGACAATAAACTTGTCTGTATTTGACAATAAACTTGTCTGTATACTCACATTGGGGATAGTTTTTATAGCAAACTTCATATGGGTTATTACATGTACATACAAATCCAAACTAATTGATTACTATAGTTAAGTACCATGATCATTATTCTTAAATTATGGCGAATCGTATAGGCCTATAAAGTGTTATTTAATTCTTTTTTTTCTAGGCAGTAGGGATTCCATTGTGGAGTTTTTTCACATGACATTTTCAGCAATATTTTATATATTTACTGGTGTTTTTGTAGGATTATGATATGTTGGCATGAACATATTTCTATTTTTATTGTTAGGCCTACATATAACGCATGTAAACTGACCAATGCACTTGGGTATCTGCGGCGACCAATCGCCGGCTCCGTTACAAACGGTCACGTGACTAGTCGCACGTCCGGTCTCAAACACGTGGTCATCGTCACATGTAGCATTCACTGCACTTCCGGTATGGGTGGCGGTGGTGTTCAAAACCAAACCGGCCCAGGACGGAAGCGGAAGACATGTGATTGCTAGAAACGTCGTAATGAGCAAACTGTGATTTCACAACATAATCCAGAAATAGACTAACTATTGAACAATTAAATCCTGAGATCGGATTTACTAGGATGACACTGGAATGTGTATCAGCCTATTACCCTTGAATTAATACCATAATGTCCTGAATTATGATGATTTACCTTGATGAATTTTCTTTTCGTATTTTTTCTTTTACAATGTTATTATAACCTACTAGCCTACATGCGTGTTAGTACACGTCCCTTCATTATTGATTACCGGAATAAAAAAAAAACATTTACTGATGCAGGTGTTGGGTGCAGACCAGTGCCCGTGCATTGAACACACTGCAGTGAAGTTGTACGCGTTCCTTGCGTACCAGAACCCTTGTGTACAGCGGTACTCGACCGAGTGTCCGTATGTTGTGTCGTCAGGATAACTGGCTATGGTGTTTGTGTAGAGAGGCGGGGGTCCACAGTCGACAGCTGTTAACAGTGCCGGGTTGGAACAATTAGTTTATGACGTGTTTTGAATGCGATTATTGGATAAATACATATTCAAATGGCTCTTGAACAATATGAAATGGTGAAGTCGATAATTTCATCTAGGTTCATTGATTTTGCTGACCTATAATATTAGGTTACAGTCATTTAACGAGTACTCATTCTACATGTATGCAGAGTTCAATGAACTGTACTACGTAAGCATCTGCACCTTGACACCCTTCCATTGAAGACCATGAACCGTTTGATAAACATTCCGTTATTTTCGAGAGATGTCCATCGGTGAACACGTGTCCAGCGACACATGTGATATTGACACGTGACCCGAATTCCGTATTGTTATCAGACGCAACCACGCCACTGTAAAAATCCTCCACGCGGTCGCAATTTATCTCTGAGAAATCAAAAACGGGAGAAACATTAATATACGAGAAACACAACCTAATTCCCAACTCATCGCTAATTGCTTTAAATAGTTCGGTTCCATTTACTGATCATAATTAGGTCAAAATCACAGGCTTCACCAACTTTGACACGGTAATAGGTCATCCATTCCTAGCCAGTCCTGGGTCGTGACGTCACATACGACTGTTTGTGTCACGTGACCAGTATTGAGGGTATATCCAGGAATACACGTGTATAGAATGACAGATCCAGGGTTCGCAAGACTCGTATTAGTTATTGTATTCGCCACACGGGGCGCTGGCAGGCAACGTCCAGCTTGGAATTAATAGAAATCAAAAAGTCAACAATGGAGTGAAACATTTCAACATTTCAACTGAGAAAAGTCATCACAATTCAAACCTTGACAAGAAAAAGTTCCTATATTCCACTCTTCACTTGCGATGCAGCGGAAGTCTTTCGTCTGAGTTCCATCTTCAAACCTGAGTCCTGGATTACATCTGTAGGTGGCCGTAGAATTGTACGACCGCCCGGTGTAAGCTAACTCTGCATTGGGTATGTCTTCTGGTACGCTACACGTAATGGCTGCAAGAAACATTCAGGAGTGGTCTATCACAACTTGCTAGAACTAGGTGAACTTTTAGTGATACTAGGCTGCTCAGATCATTGGTTTGGAAAGATGGTTGAAACTTGAAACAATAGTCTCCAATTATCATCATAAAGATTTTGAAAGTGTTGCAATAATTATGTAATTGAATATTGTGATCTGTTCCAAGAGTTTCAGTGAGATGGAGGAATGCATAATGAAACACAGGTGCCACACACTCAAATACTCACGTGTGCATTCAGTCAGACTTCTGGTCCATCCTGGCAACCCCTGGCAAAGAGTGGACTGTTCCGTCTCCCCATTGGCTGTCTTGTATCCGGGAAAGCACGTGGAAATCACGTGACTACCGTATACATGCGACTCTGAGCTCAAGATAGCATTCTGAACAGTGTCCAAAGACGGGCACACTTCAACTGTCACAATATTGAGCGAGGATTAATTTTGGTTACTTATCCCCAAACGTAAACTTCAACTGCAATTCTATAACACTCAAGTAAGACTAACTCACTGATACAGTCGTCCGTGGGCTGCCAATGTGTATCTATACAGTATACATTCCTCTCTCGGGCCCCGTCATGGAATCTATACCCTGTCCGACATGTCTGTACCACGTGACTGACGGACGCTACGTCCTCAACGTTACTGATTGTGGAGTTGGGAAAGTACGGTAGAGGTCCACATTTGTGATCTGCAAAGTGTATTTCGGTCAATGAAACATAATAATGTTATCTTCATATCATGGATTATTCACTTTTTTCCCAGAACGATTTTATCATGAATTCTCTTACACATACACGTAGGGGTCTATGGATATATGATTTTGAAACTTTTGGCTTTTCATTTTTGACCGATTGCGGTTGCTTCCAAACCCGCACATTCAGTATAAAAAGACTAGCTGATACAG